>CP126891.1:72722500-73322500 GCA_030440675.1 Furcifer pardalis
AAGGGACTTATAACAAAACATCACAGTCTATCTTTGCTTATAGGAATACTGTTGTTGGGGTATTGCAAACCACAATTTTCCAAGAGGTCTTGTTTTGGCTCCAGTTTTGCCAGCCATTTGAATGGACTATGAGGGAAAGCAATGATTATTTTTTTAAAAACCAACTTCTAATTTTTCAGTGGCTAGTGGCCTTGCAAAGTTGCCTAATACTCTGTCTTTCTTTGATTGTAATGCCAGTTTTCAATTACAGGGGTAGTGTGGGTTGTTGTTCTTGTATTTCTTTGTGTTTTCTGTTAAGATTTAATTTTTTTAACTGAACGTTGCCCTTGACGGAGGGCACAATGTACAAATATTACAAATAAACAAATAAAGCTACTCGGTTGCAGGAGTATGACATTTTGAATGTGATTACTGTATTTTGACAGACACCATTTTTCCTACTATGGTGATAACTATGTGGAATGTGATGGTGCAGAAGATGCCCCAACTCTTCATTTGTTGTCAGTTAGGATGCTAACAATAATGAACCTTCTGGCCGAAAGATATCATTATCCCACTCCTGCACTGAATAAGGCTGAACTATTTAAGCAGAATCAGAAGAGATATTTTATAGTTTGATGATAATAAAAACATTTCCCTCTAGGGATGAATTCCTTCAGAGCTGCTGTGCCTGAACATGCATACAGTACTTGCAAATGAAGCTCATATTTACCACCTGACAACCAATAACAAAACAAAAGCAAGCTGATCCTTTGCTAGTAAAGGAACAGTCTTTAAGCTCTTCAGGAAGCTCTGCTTCTAATGATGTGGTGTATGTGTCTTCTGTTTTAAGACCTGATCCATTCAGATTCTCTGCATTAAATAGAGGGACTTGCCCTTTCCCTCACCCTTGATATTAATGTAACTGAATAAATGGGGGGAAAGGAGTGGGTTTGTCCCTGTAACTTACACCACGACTTTTGTATTGGAGAGTTCCATTATTTGTTCTTCTTAAGTGGAAACATACAGAGCTTTGTGTGGAATGTCTATCATGTGCAGGGTGATAGGAGTGTGGGATAAAATTAGGTTCATTGATTGGGACATCTCTTGCAGCATCACATAAATGAAGCAGCAACAAAACAATACAATACAATACACAGGGCTCACTTTACCAATGTAAAGATGGAGTTTGTAATGTAATGGTAGCATTAGTATAGATAAACGTAGATTTAAAAAACCTTTTTAAAAGAAGGTTTTAGTCAATTGTAAAAAGTCCTCTTCTTGGTGTAGGATCCTAGAACATATACCTCATGAAACCACCTTTATGCCTGCATTTCTATTTTACTTCAACTTCAGATATTTTCTAATTTTAGCCTGGCTAAAGATTTTCTGCCAAGGACAATATTATAACATCGCAGACCCACTGATGGAATCCTCTGAGAATGTGTCCCATGACTCCATTTCTTAGACAGTGTCTCCTTTAATCTTTCTTTAATAGACGCTAAGTAAGCTGAAAAGGTTTTAATCCATTCTGCTGTGACCCAGATCATTTATTTTTGAGCATGTGTTTTAAAAAAAATCATCATATCTATGAATTAACTGGTTGCTAAATAATCAATTTGCCTTCGAAATGGATACAAGCCATTTTGTATCTGAGAAGCAAAAGCTCTAGAACTACAGCTAAAAAGGGGTGGGCGGGATAACTTGCATATTTGGATTAGAAAAGTAGAGTACATCTCTGCTATTCATAGCATGTTGACCAAAAAAGTGACCTATTAATAATCTTGCCACAGTATGCAGATGGAACAAGTTGGATAGGCTGTACTGTGTGCGCCTAGAGTTAAAAACTAAAAAAAATTAGCTAAATCAGAGGTGGCAAACCTTTTAGAGACCGAGTGCACAAACTGCAACCAAAACCCCACTTATTTATTGCAAAGTGCCAACATGGCAATTAAACCTGAATACTGAAGTTTTAGTTTAGGGGGAAAAACCCTCACCTTCGCCACAGACTCAACAGGCTGCCATCTGCGCCACACCATCATACCACATGTGAGCCACCCGCCTTACCCCACCCATGGAATGAAGAAAGTGCTCTCATTGGGCTGCTGGGCAGAAGGGTGGGGAGAACTCTGTACTGAGGGAGGGAGGAAGCACTCCCATTGGGCTGCTGGGGAGAAGGGCAGAGCAAACTCTGTGCTGGGGGGGAGGGAGGAAACACTCCTATTGGGCTGGTGACCAAAGGGGCAGGGTAAAGTCTGTGCTGGGGCGACAGCATGTGTGCCCCCAGAGAGGGCTCTGAGTGCCCCCTCTGGCACGTGTGACAGGTCCACCACCACTGAACTAAATTCTTAACCAAAAATTCCTGATCAATGTGAACCATATATGAGCTTCAAATAAATATTTGCAAGCATCCTCTTTGCATAAATTCTTCTTCATCATCTACCTATCTGAGAATATTCTCTAATATGCTGAAACACAGACTAACATGGCTACTATTAAAAAAAATTCTACCTGAATATGTCACTCCTTCCTCCCAAGAAGCTGAAACTGCTGACAGAATTTCAGGACCTTCTTTGCAGCCACAAAGACTGGAAATGTATTGCAAAATAAAAGATTCTTAAATACAGTTTCTTTTCAGTGGTATAAATAAAGGTACAGTATATGAAATTACTTAAGCATGCATTGAACAGGAGGGAAACTTGACTTTCTATAATTATATTGCTGTTGACATTTTGGGAGCAAAATGCTATTGTGAAGAAACATTTGGGATTTACAAACAAATTAGAGCAGATACAGAGAAGGGCAACAAGGAGGACTGGGAACTACCACCTGACGATCAGCGTTGAGTCACTGGCAGTAGGATCTACTCTATTACCATAGCAGGATAACACCAGGTCTGTTGACTAGTAAAAAAATAAATAGAAAATGAGGGCACCATAATATCATCTCTAAAATGATAATAGTTTGCTTGCAGGCCCTATAAAATTTGATATCTTTCAAACACTACCTATTTAGCACTGTTTTCTTGATTACTTCTGTCAGTTCATTTGAAAGCACATTCTTTCTCTTCTTTACTTTTTAAAAAAGATGTTCTATCACAATCTGCTGCAGTGTTTCTCTTGGACAGCTTTTAAACCATTCAGAGAGTGTCAGTAAATTTCACAGTCGCAGACAGAGCCTAATAAAATTATCTGCTTTCCCTCTTCCAGTTGGTTGCCAGCTGTAATTTTTACTGTCTGGTTGGATATCTTCATTTTCCCATAGTCTTTATCATGTCTTTCCAGAACTCAGAACAACTCAAGAAAATAGTGGAGCTATTTACCTTCAACCCAGCCAGAATTCTTTCCAAATGCCTTAAAAGATTTATTGTTCCAAGCATTATCAACAAATTACAGCCTCCAAAGGAAAAATGGATGGGGAGGAGGCAATGATGTCAAACTAAATTAAATCAAAAGAGCAAAATAAAGATAGGCAATTTTAAGGCTTGGGTGACCTTAGTATATACCTACTGAAGAGTAAGCCCTGCTAAAACGCAGAGAGATTTCCTGCTAAGTAAATTTGCCCAAAATTTTCACAATAAGAAGCAGCGAGCAATGCAATTTTAGTCATGTCTCCTCAAAAGTAAGTCTAATCAGGGTTATTCTCAGTTAAATCAATGTGTACTTTCAGCCTACAACAGGGAGGCCTTTTGCATCATCAATAGAGTTCTCTCTCAGTCAAAGCGTCTGTAGATTCCTGCCACAATTAGGGGCCAAACCATTCATAAAGGTATCAGCTAGAACCAAAAGAACCCTGAAGCTGCTGCAATGGGCAAGACATTTTGGATGCAGAATGTACCACCCACACCAGTCATTGTAAGTGAAAGTTTTCAGATTCTTAGGAGACTTCTTCATACCTTTGACTTAACAGAGAAAGCACACCGCTGGCTCTTCTTGGCTTGCTATTCTTTTCTATTATCCCAAGGACAGAGCTTGCGTCTCTGGAAAAGGGACCCTAAGGACTACTTCTTCCAGGCCTGTGTGTATGCAACTTGCCCTCCTTCATGAGTCAATAGTTGAGTGCAAAGGGGTGTGGGTGCAGCTTATCTTGCCCTTTCTGCATTGGTTAGTCTCTCACACGCATAAACCGAGGACTAATGGAGCCAGTTTTTAAGTAGAAGCCCCAGTGGTGGAGGGGATAACTATGGATTTGGGAGAAAGGTACTCTGGGCTGAATCCCATTTCCATTTATTTCCGTTGTCAAGGCCATCTCAGACCAGTAGCATTTCCTGCATCCTGCCCTCAGTGAAGTCATAGCCTCAGTCTTGAGAGGACAGTTGTATGCACAGCTCTTCTGTTCTGTAAACACCCCATAATCATGAATAGCTAAATTAGCTGCTTGGGAAATGAAAAGACTGATCAGTAATCCTACACAGGTCAAGTCCAGAGTTGCACATGCACTGGAAATGGGACAAGGAGGAAGAAAAACTTGTTGAATGAGCACCATATGTCTCCCTGTGTTTGTACACATGTGCACTTGTGTGGATGACAACAGGTGCAGACAACCCCTGAGACTCATATTTGCCCTACAGTTTACCTACCATGCTAGTGAGTTGAGTCAATTGCTCCCTAAGGCATGGTTCATTTGGGTCAGTGCAGTAACTTAGTGGCTAAGATTATGATTATAGTTATATTATTATAGTTCAATTTATTTGCTGCTCCACTCACTTATGGCGACTCTGGGCGGCTAACAACAAAACAATACAAAACAGTTACAGCATCAAGTAGCATCAAATAGCAGAGTATCAAATAACAAGAACAATTCAAGGAATCCCCAGTCAAAGTTACAAAATGAGCGAGAGTCACAATGAACAATATATCACAGTTACAGATATAATGTATCAAAATATCAAGAGACAAGTAATTACAAAATCTATATCAACACATCTTACAAAACATTCCAGAAATACATAAACAGAACATGAGAACATCACAGCAACAATACTCTCCATCCCATAGCGAAGTCCTGCCACGGGCAGCTGCAGCGGTCTTCTGAGCCCTGGTCATGGGGCGGGTCCGTGATGCCAGAGCAGGTGAAAGTCTTGGCGCCCGGTGCCCGACATTCCCGCCCGGTCCGCAGGTGAGACCCAGGGCAGGCAAAGAGTCCTGCCGCTGCCACGGCTTTTAAGAGCTGTTCCTGGGGCGGGTCCATGACGCTGGAGCAGGTGAAAGTCTTGGTGTCTGGTGCCCAACCTGAACTTGACAACTGGAAAGTTGGCAGGTGAGCAGTTGAAGACCCGAGTGCTGCACAATGGAGTGAGTTCCTGTCTCTGTCCCAACTCCTGCCAACCTAGCAGTTTTGAAATTTCAAGTAGGCGAATAGGTACTGCTTCAGTTGGAAGGAAACAGCCATCAGTGCATTCTGGTGTCTAGTTGTGCCTGCCACATGACCATGGAAATGTCTACAGGCACAGACAGCACTGGCGCTTTGGCTGTAAACAGAGATGAGCACTGCACCACCAGTCTGGCCCTCTCAGCTGTCTGAGGGAGCGTAACCCAGCCCCCAACTTAAACAGCTGGGCAGACCCTGTGTTATGGTCTTTGTTTTGCTCTGGCCTTCACTCTCTTGCTTTCTACCTTTTGAGCAGGAAAGATGTCTTTTTGACCTCCTCCATCTTCCAGGCCACTTCACTTCTTTCTAAATCAACTTCATCAAGACTCCTGAGCACATGTATCCTCTGACATCATTTTGTGCATAAATGATATTTTTTTCCCTCAAGTATCTTGCCTGTGTGTGTTTGTTAGCTGAGCTAAAAAGAGGTGAACTTGGAGACTTGGATTTGAACATAAAATTGCCTAAAACCTGCCCCACTTTGCTGTGCTTCTGCTACAAATAACTTAATACAGATAGCAAGTGGATGTGAGTTCCAGAACTGTCAAGGAAACTCTGAAAGTCCAAGGCCTCTCTCGTGTCAGCGTCTAGCTCATTCTCTAGCTAAACCATGATAGTTCTTCACAATCCATGGTAAAAAAAAGTCAATTTTAGGTTTTGTTCAATTAGACCAGGGGTGCCCAAACTAGGGCCCGGGGGCCGGATCTGGCCCTGATGCCAATTCATCCAGCCCGTGAAGCCCTCATCACTCCCAGAAGCAAAAATAAAACACACCCATACTGACACATTTTACTTCCCATTCCAGGAGCGAAAAAGGCTTTGCGGGCTGGATGAATTGGTGTCAGGGGCCAGATCTGGCCCCCTAAACCATGCTACTGGCCTGCGGCTCAAAAGGTTTGGGCATCCCTGAATTAGACCATTCCCTCCAGCCCTGTGTGGTTCATATTGATTTCTTGGAGAATATTTGAAAGCACCTAAAAGTCTTATAAAATGGCTGTTGCACTTTGGAAATATGTGTAGGGTTAATTACTACAATGTGACATTGAACATGAAAGAGGCATGGCCTTGTTTATAATTCCTGAGTTTAGATTTTTAAACTGAAGTTTAGATAAAGTTAAACTCCAAAGGAGACAAGAGGTTGAGTCTGCTGCTCAAGAAGAAACCTCTTCTAAAGTAAACTTTCATGCTTACAAACCTAATGAAATGTTGCTTTTAAAAAGAACAAACTGTCAAACACACAGCAATGGGTACAGAAAACTCAGCTACATCGAGCGGTGCCATTGTTGCAGATAATAATTTGCTGGAGCAAAGGTTCAGGATAGCATGCTAGCCCAATATTTAGGGCTAGTTGCTTATGTAATGGCCACCTGTCCCAAAATTTGTACAAGATATTTTTCTACCTAAGGCAAAGAAAAAGACAGCACTTTACCTTGGATCACTCTGTATATATAAGCCAACTAAACTGACAGCTGAATTTTACTTTAATATTTGCCATACAAGGTAGAAAACTGGATTAAGGATGTGAGGTGGGCAACCTTAGAGCTTGGGGTAGAGCTTGGAAATAACTAATTAGAAATCATGTGATTACCTGTAACTATATCAGAAAACAAAATAAAATAAATAAACAAAATAAAAAACACTGCAGCACTTTAAAGAATAACTGCTATATTTTTATTGTTAGCTTTCGTGGATCAAGTCCACTTCTTCTTATTTTGTTTTGTTTTCTGATATGCCTGAACCACAGACTAACACGGCCACTATTCCTGTAACTAGTTACTTTTTTGTTATTTATTTACATTTGTATCCCACCCTTCTGGTGCAGGCACCATTCAGGATGGCTTATAATATATAAAACAAAATTGGTTATACAGTATTCCAATTCTTTCCCTTATAATTTCATTCTTGATTTTATCCCTTCTAGTCACCCAAGCAGCCTTCCTCAGATGTCTCATTTCCATGGTGACCAATTTTTGTTTATGTTTTGTTGTATGCGATCTTCTATTACAATATTTAAAGTATGCTTTCTTCCAACTGTCATTACCTCAGTTTTCTCTTGTTAATATGTAATAAATAGTGATATCATTCCATTTACATCATGTATAAGTGTCAGTAATAAAAAGCTGTTAGTAATAAAAAGCTGGTGTTGGTTGCATAAATCCATTCTCATTCCTTTCACTGTTCTCAGAATCATGTGGGCCAATAAACTCTCTTCTTTTAGTACCCACCCTACCGTTAAAATATCCCATTACATTTTTTGTTCTTGTTCAGTCACACAGTCGATTCTGACCCTTTGTGATCCCATGGACCACTGTCTGCCAGGCACTTCTGTCCTCCACCATCCCCCTCAACTTGCTCAGCTCCGTGCCCATTGTGTCCACAATACCATCTAGCCATCTCATTCCCATTACATACAATGTACTATTAGCTTCCATGTCGTCTATCACCTCAAATAGTTCATTGAAAAACTCATCCTTTTGTTCTTCTGTGTAGCTACCATTACATGGAGAATATAATTGTACATACATTTCAGTTTGCTCTCCTCTCTTGATTTACAGCATTATTATTCTGTCCAAATAACAAACCACAATAATATTTGTCCCCAAAATAACCCAAATCTCTCCAAGGGCATTCAAGAAACAAAATGGCCATCCCTTTGAAGCTGTTGGGACAAAATGGCCACCTCCATCATGAAGGCAGGGCAAAATGGCTGTCCAGCCCTTGAAGGTGACTGAGAGAGCATGACCCGGCCCCCAGCTTGAAAAGGTTGGGAACGCCTGTGTTAGATAATAATAAGGCTATAAAAATGTCCATAGAATAACGTTCATAGTAAAACACTACAGTATCTGCAATTTTTGATTTACATATTTCCCTTGTTTAAAGTTTAATAAGAAGTTGCCCTAAGTGGTTAAGTGTGGCGCAGTGGTTAAACTGCTGTACTACAACCAAAAGGTTGTGAGTTCGATCTTGACCAGGTATCAAGGTTGATTTAGCCTTTCATCCTTCCAAGATTCGTAAAATGAGTACCCAGCATGTTCGGGGGGGGAATGCTAATTAACTTGTGAACTGCCCACAGAGTGCACTAAGCGCCATGGGGCAGTATAGTTGTTGTTCAGTTGCACAGTTGAGTCTGACCCTTTGCGATCCCATGGACCACAGCACTCTTGGCTCCTCTGTCATCTGTCATCATCCATCCCATCCTTTGCCACCTCTTTCCCAGCATCAGGGCCTTCTCCAATGAGTCCTCTCATCTCATTTGGTGGCCAAAGTACTTGAGCTTAAGCTTCAGGATTTGTCCTTTCAAGGAGCAGTCTGGGTCGATTTCCTTTAGGATTGACTGATTTGATCTCCTTGAAGTCCAGGGGACTCTCAAGAGTCTCCTCCAGCACCACAGTACAAAGACGTCTATTCATCTGTATTCAGCCTTCCTTGTGGTCCACTATTGGGAAGACCATTGCTTTAATTATGCAGACTTTTTTTGGCAGGGTAATGTCTCTACTTTTTATTATGCTGCTTAAGTTTGCCATAGCTTGCCTCCAAAGAAGTAAGCCTTTTTTTATTTCATGGACTTACTGCCATTCATAATACTGGGCTAGAAAAAACACTAGCTGACTCTACGTAATGCTGCTTCATATATTCAATAGTAGTGCTTTCACTTCATATCTTCCGCAATGTGATATCTTTTGCATGGTGTCTATTCTCTCCAATGGCATCAGCTAGGTAGGCTGATATGTACTTAAATAGCTGCCTTTCGAAACACCAGTTCCTTGCTGTTATCACTGCATCCCTTATCACCTTTTTAAATGTCATTCTAAGAACCACAAAGTGAATCTAACAAGAGCCAATGAAAAGTGATTTGATCACTAATTTGATACAGTCTGTTTGTGGCTGGGTTTGTTGAAGGAAATGAGAAAAGGATAGTTATAGGACAGGAAGGGGTTTGAGCTGGATGATGCAAAGCATGATTCATTTGCTCTGCGTAAGATAGAAAGAGACCTTCTGGACTTTATTATTATTGTCGCTGAATGCCAGCACAATAATGAAGAAGGGCATTTTCACTGACTTCCTAAAGGAAGCTTTTATTATACTGTACTAGGAGACAAATTTGTGAAGAGAGGACAGGGGCCAGGTTTTCTCTCTCCTGACAACTGAATACTCAATGTTCAGGGCAGCAATAATGAAGATTGTGGAGCAGAATGTGCTGTGCCAGTCCAAAGCACTGGGCACATTACAAACAATACATGATAATGTAATATGACTAGACTTCAGACTTTTCTGCCTCAAGTAAGCCAAGCAGCATCCAGACAGCACAAATTCTGAGAACTGGGCATTGTTGTTGAAGTCGTCTCAACCCCGACAGGCTACTTCACCTTATT
The DNA here is from genome assembly GCA_030440675.1 of Furcifer pardalis. Lineage (NCBI taxonomy): Eukaryota > Metazoa > Chordata > Lepidosauria > Squamata > Chamaeleonidae > Furcifer > Furcifer pardalis. The sequence goes on from CP126891.1 coordinate 72,732,223, forward strand.
TTTGCCAGATGATGGGCAAGTTCATTGTGACATGGTCATCTTTGCTAGACACATGTACATTACCATTCTACATGGGGAATACAGTGAAATATGAAATAAAGATACAAATAAAGATACACTGGGATGAGTATCTTTATTTGGAGAAAGATGGACTATAAATAGAATGAATGGATAAGTGGTATTTTTGAACCACAACCTTGTGTTGCCAGCTAATCTTTCTCACACTAGGTCAGGTGAAAGTAAATGAAGGTGCCTTCATTTTGGCAGTTTCACGTCTGGCCTAGACATGGAAGAATAATGAATGAATGTACTTAGCAAAAACTGCATTCAGTCAATGGACTATAAGACGTTCTCCATCTTCACTTCAAGAAACATTCTAAACTCTTCTGCATCTACACATGGAGGTGAAAAGTCAGGGATGGTCATTCAATATAGCTGACATGGAACCTTACCTGCCATTACTCATATTCTCTTTGAGAGTCTTTTAGGGAGACTTCTGAGAAACAAAACTGAAAAACTGCCTCATCTCCTTACAAATAAACAAACAACAAATAACCTCGGTTTTTGCCTTACAGAAGAATTGTAAAATAAGGAAATGTCTGTTGGTTGCATTCATGACTTATCATTGTGGTTAATATATTCTTACTATATATTTCTCACCCCTTTCTGCTGTTAATTTCTTGCTTTTGAACTGCTATATTGACAGGAGCTGTCTGGACAGAAACGTGAGCGCACCCCATTGAGCAGCACTCGGGTCTCAAACCGCTGACTTTCCAGTCATCAAGTTCAGCGTCTTAACCACTAAGCCACCACAGTTCCTGAAGACTATTAATGCATTGCAAGACAGCGGCCCAAGCTGTGTTTTTACTTTTCCTCTCTTCTTTTCTTCTCCTCTGCTTGATTTTGATGCAGTTTCCAATTCTGAGTAAGAGTTATATGAAACAGTTAAAATCTCCATTATGTCATTGAACTAGATGACAACCTCATGGTTTATATTCCAGTCAAAGGAGTATTTATTTACCAGGTGGGTTTTGTTCATACTCCCCAGCCCTTTGGTCACACAAGAGCATTCTCATTAGCATTGTTCTGAACTGAGATAATTCCGGGAACAGTCCCAAGTTTTAACTAACTGACAAAGTTTACTGGCTGCATTTAATATTCTAGAAGGTAGCCAGGTGAAGTGCCAAGTTTTGCTTTTCACAGATTTAGATGTCTGAAAGAGGTGGAGGATTCTGTGGGACAACAATCTTGGAGGTAGATTTCCACATTTCATGCTGTCGGGTCTGGGAATTATATAATGTTCCTTTCAACTTTGTTTTAACATTTTATACTGTGCTTTCAGGGGGGAATGGACTATATATAAAAAGAAACCATGGGAAAGCCTCTGGTAAGCTGAATAAGAAGGGGTGAACAAAATTCAAACAGATTATTAGGCTAAACCTAACCCTCCTTCAAAGTACTAGTTTGTTTTTTTTACGGAGGGTTAGGTTTAGCCTAATAATCTTCTAGGTCAGGAATTCCCAGCCTTTTTTCACTGTGGGCCTGACCATGCTCCTCCCAAACAGCTGAGCGGGCCAGACAACACCCTGCAGAAGTGGAAGCGGGCACATTTATGGCTGTCGTAAATGCACCCACTTCCACATTTACGACAGCCTTGGGTGTGTTTACACATGCGTGAGCGCATTTTACAGCTGTTTACAGCTGATGTAAATGTGTCTGCTTCCACTTCTGGGTGCGGTGGCAGTGGCATGGGCCACATGAAATGATGCTGCAGGCTGGGTCCAGCCTGCAGGCCATAGGTTGGAAACTCCTGTTCTAGATATACACACGTGTGTTTATATAAGCAATTGTTCTTCTGAAGGTGCATTAAAATACCACCTAACTGATGATCTAAAATGGTACACTCCAAGCTTTTACTACTTTATTATTATGTTCCTTTCTATATAATGTGTGGAACAGCTCTTCAGCAGTCTTTGTGAGGGAAGAAAATGTGGAGGAGTGAAGGATTACAGCAGGGGTTCCCAACCTATGGCCCATGGGCCAGATCCGGCCCCTGATGCTAATTCATCCAGCCCATGCTGCCATCACCACTCCCAGAAGCAGAAGTAAAACACGCCCTCATATGCACTGAAGGCTGCCGTAAATGACCTGCACAGCATTCTGCGCATGTATGGATGCATTTACTTGCATTTCCAGGTGGGAGGAATCATGTGACTGGCCTTTGGTCCGAAAAGGTTGGGAACCCCTGAATTACAGCATTGATCTAGAAATGTTATCAAAAAGCCAAATTACTCCTGAAGATGGTATATAAAGTGTGAATGACTGAGCTGTTTGTTGACTTTGTGTATAAGTCACTGTGGATGATAGCCATATGTTAAAATAAATGCCAACATTTCTGAAGGACATTCGTAACCAGGTTCTCACATTGCTCTTCATTATCTGTGACTAGAATATTTTGGATGGTTCTTTCCTTAGTGAACTCTACAGAGTTCACGTGTCATCTTTCTCTTGTTTCACTACTGAAATAAAATTGCTTCATGGAAGAAATGGATGTCACACTCTTGCCAGCTTCATCCTGTAAAAGGGATTTGGGAAGCATAGTTGAAAGCAAACCAAAGAAAGGAGTTGCTGGCTTTGAAGTACAGTACTGTACTTGACATTATTGTGATGGACTAGTCTCTACTGCAGGAACCATTTTTTAATTTTATGGCCAGATATATATTGTGTCTTCACAACTTACAAAAGACCTGCTACAGAATCATTGGAAGTTAAAGATTTGGTTATCCTCATAATTTTTAGTCTCCATAATATGCCTCTGACAAAGTACAGTACACCAATTTTATACAGTTATGTAGCCAAAAACTGCACATGTACATAAACTTTTTCTAAGACCCAATGTGCCATAGTGGTTAGTCTCTATTCATGTGACTAGAGACATTCATTGCCTGTATGCCTGATCTACCTCACATGGCTATTGTGAGGGGAAAATCAGGGAGGAGGAAAGTCATGTTTTCTGCCTTGACTTCTTTGAAAGGAAAAACAGGATATGGTAATAGAGTAGACCATATTGCCAGTGACTCTACACCGCGATTAACTAACCTGACAGCCTGAGGACTAATATCCTTGGGTGCCGAAGTCGACAGGGAAGGGTGATGGCCCCCAAGTGGATTAAATCCCACTTGAATCCATCTTGATGGAGGGCAGCAGCTTCATCAATACTGGCCTGGGGCTGATGAGGACTTTGCGTGCCAAAAGTGTTCAGGACCAGAAAGTGACTCACAGAGCTGGATCAGGGGTATGGGTGTCATGCTGCAATGCGGAAGGCAGATGAAAGGCCACTGTATTATATTATCATGATTGCCATGATGATCGCCAATTTTTGGATTCAGATACAGTAGAAGAAGAAGAAGATGTAAATCAACCAAGAAACTCAGAGGCTGCACTCCATTCCATCTATCTACAGCAGCCAGTCATGTGGTTCAGATACAGTACTCCTCTTTTTCTCTCTACATTTCTTTCTTCTGTTGTTATAAGTCAAAATTCTGTGCAACCTCCTGCTTTTTCTTATCCACAGGCAGGGATTCAAAACCATACAGAACTATTTGGACATGTAGGTAAAGGTAAAGGAGTGACGAGGGCTTTGCAGGCCAGAAGAATTGGCATCCCGGGGTGGGGGCGAGTCCGGTCCCCAGGCTGTAGTTTGGGCTCCATGAACCACATGACTGGCCCACGGTCCAAAAGGTTTGGGCATCCCTAGGTAAAGATTGCCCTCACTTGAAAGCCATTTGTATCCAACTCTAGGGTGTGGTACCCATCTCCATTTACAGACAAAAAGTCAATGCTGTCTGCATCTGTAGACCTTTCCATGGAGATGCAGCAGGCATGACTAGATGCTAGAGCACAAGGAACTCTGTTACCTTTCCCACTGAAGCGGTACCTATTTATTTACTTGCAATTTCTTGCTTTTGAACTGCTAGATTGGCAGGAGCTGGGGCAGAGACAGACCCTTACTCCGTCATGTAGCATTTGGGTCTTGAACTGCTGACCTTCCAACCTTCCAGTCATGATGTTCAGCATCTTAACCACTAAGCCACAACAGTCTGTATTTGGACCTGTAGAAACATGAGAAGATGCAAATTAGCAGAAGAATCACAAATAACAAAATCCAACGTGTGTCTTGAATTGTGATCCTGGTTTGATATATTTTAAAACAGGTTCTGTAAAACACTACCCAGTGTGTCATGGTGGGTTGATTGATAGACTAGGAATCTGGAGACTAGGGTTCAAATCCCCATTTGACCGTAGAGGTTCACAGGGCTGGGGATTAGAACTGGTCAAACCACTCCTTATATCTCTTACTTACCTTGAGAGCCCTATTAGGATCAAATCCTACTGCATATAAATCACAAGACTAAAATTGTGCTGCAATAGGCTGAGCTGTAATTCAAAAGATGAGCAAGTTCTTCAAAGTACACAGGAACTCGTGACCTTGTTCAGACAGATCTGCAACGATAACCTATATATCTTGTATTCCATCTCATCCTTCTGGCTGCCCACGATTTCACACATTGAGATCTCTTGTTAACCATTGTTTTGGAACCGTTGCCTAGAGACCTCAAGGGTCTGGTTTTAAGTGGGCCAGTTAATTTGACATGAAAACTTAAAAATGCCAGATGTATCCCTAGTGTTGAGACAGGTTTTCCAGAAGAAAACCAAAGCATTGGTAGACAGCGGCATTAAATTGTGTCTAACTGCACAAACACTTTGGCATGTTTTCCTCCCTAGCCACTTTTTATTGCATACTGGCTCTAAACCAAAGATAATTAAAAGCGTGTGTTGATGCTTTATATGTACAAGTATCTTTGCAATTGCTATCTCCAGTCAGATCCAAGAGATCTTCCTACAGCTGGAGAGATCTGGGGACTTGACAAGGGCAGTGCACAGTATACTGGATGAGCAATTTGCTCAGTTGTACAAAAACTCCATCTTATAAAGCAGCATTTCCTAAACTATGTTCTGCAGAACACTGTTGGACTTCAATTCCTAGAAGCCTAAATCAGTATATTGGCTGATCAGTGCTTTGGGGGTTTGACTTAGGCTTCTGGGAACTGAAGTCCAACCCCCCCCCCCACACAGAGATTGGGAAACACTATTATAAATATGACTGCACGGACAGTTCAAGCAAGGAGACAGAGCAGCCATTGAATGGGCTATGAAGTTCTTGATTTTTAAATGCCCGAAGTGAATTTGTCTTTGAACACGTTCTCCCCAAAGTGTGTGGTTGCTTCCAAGCTGTAGGCTGAAATCTTGTTATTTAGGGTAATAAATCACAACTTCAGCATGGCCATTTGAACTTACAGAGAGTTAGACTCACCAAATACCTGCTGATTTAATGACCCTACTCTAGTTGTGACTTATTATGTTAAGCGAAAGAACTTCAGCCAAATTTTCTTGACTAAAACAGAGATTGGAGCCAACCTCATATTTCAGTAAGAAACCCTAATATGTTTTTAATACTCAATTGTAGAAGCTAAGAACCAGTAAGCCATACATTGCAAATAGTAATTTTGGCAGGAGTTGTGCGTCTTATTGCATCTTAAAACAATGCTCAGCTATTCAATTTCATGTCATCAAATGCTCCGTCTATATAGTGAATGCTCTTGTCAGTTTCATGACACATCAAGTTTAACATTGTAATCCAAGTGCAATCAATTTTGGGGGGTGAGGGAGGGTGGGAGCTTTTCCCCCTTTCTGAACATTCACAGGCACACAGGTCAGTAAGATTATTAATGTATTTTGCCTTTTAAAAAATTAAATGTCAATGTGGTTAATTTCTACAACCTTTACAGCACTTTTTCAAGAAAGTATTTGCACTCTTTATTTTTTAAAAAATAACCTATGATACTTCTTTTAAAAATCCAGCTTGAATGAAATACTATTCCCCATACATGGTTTTATGCCTTTCTACTGTTCATGACAGCAAGACCTGAGTCATGCTCTTTGTTGAGTCATTCATAGCCACTAAAGCCCCCTTCACAATTTCTTTTCCATTCACTAGTGAATATGTGAAATATTTTGACACTGACAGGATCTGTCCTTTTTTCAGTAGCCATTAAAAAGAAGACAAAATAACAAACTACTTTGCATAAAGCTGTATATTCTAATTTATATGTAGACATGCAGTATTATACATAATTTCTGTAATTAAATCAGAATTATAATACATCTCACCTGAGTGGAGAAGACGACAGCCTGTATGCCCAAGGAGTCTCCCGTTCAGTTATGTAGACTTCACAACTAAGTAATACTCCTTTGCTACTTAGAATTGAGAAAGGAGTGGCATAAAACCTGAAAAATTTCTGTCACACTGACTCTAAAATACCTTTAAATGCCTTTAAAATTAGCTAGGTGTTCATTTTTGACATCCATTAAGTGATTACTTAAAAAGGCCCCAGCTTTGCATGTCTTTAGGTAAAAGTAAAGGTTACCCTTGCTCGAAAGCCAGTCATATCCAACTTTAGGGTTCAGTGCTCATCTCTGTTTATAGCCAAAGGAACACTGTTTATCTTTCTACCAAAGTGGTACCTATTTATCTACTTGCAATTTCTTGCTTTCAGACTGCAGGTTGGGTTGGCAGGAGCTGAGACTGAGATTGCAGCTCACTCTGGCCTGCAGAACTCTGGTTTCGAACTGCTGATCTGTTGACCTTCCAGTTGTCAAGTTCAGCATCTTAACCACTGCAGTCCCCATTGCAAGTCTTTAGCAAGCTAATTAAAAAAACAAGAATATTTTGCCTCTAGAATGAGGCTAGATCTGCTGCAGCAATTTTTCTCATCAGCCACCATCAATGGGTTGTTTAAACTTTTTGGTTTTTTTTATCAGTTTACTTTTTATCTTTGATTTTGGTACTTGTAGTGTGGATTTGCTATGCTCTGTGTTTTTTATCCTCCTTCTTACAGAGTGACCTATGGGTTAGATGTAGAGTAGAGGCCAGATAGACAGACAGACAGACAGACAGACCTCATTACCCCAAATGTAGCTCTCGTTGTTAACTGCCATCAAGTCAGAACTGATTTACAGCATCTCTAGTAGGGCTTTCAAGGTAAGATTGAAATTTAAGGATTGATTTTACCAGTTTCACACAAAAGTGACCTTCCATGGCTGAGCTGGGATTTGAACCCAAGACTTTTAAATCCTAATCTGTCACTCTATCCAATACATCAGCCTGGGTATCCCAAAAAGTAACTACTCTTTCAAACTCTCCTCAGAAGTATGGTCCACTAAGCCCAAGAAGATTTACTCCCAGGTATGGGAGCCCTGGATTGCAGCCTAATCATTGAAGAAGTTTTGTCACACATTTTGAGAATAACTGTTTAGTGGAAACCAATTACTGTATTGGAGCAATAGAGTAATGAAAGTAGATGGTAGTGGTGACTATGCTGGCCAGATACAAAACAAGTGAAAAAAGAGATAGAGAGGAAGTATCAGCTCATTCTAAATTCTATTTAATTCAAAATAAAATGAATCCACTGATACCATTGGGACTTCCTAGTCAACACTAATAAGAGCTCTATTGATTTCAGTGGGTCTACTTGAGTTCAACCTAAAATTGGATTTATCCCTTATTCCTTTTATCCAGGAGAACAGGAATGATTGAATGTCTGCACAAGGGCTGCTTGTTTATAATGTTGTTTGCACTGGGCTTTCTCCTTGTTGGAAGAGAAAGGCATACAAGATTAATTGCAGCAAAATCCCTCACTGTACTCCTCACAAAGGCTCTTCAAGTAAATTTCTTCCAGTTTCTGACAACATATCATCAACTTAGCAAGACTAGTTAAGGGTGGTGGCAGTGGAAACAAAGTAGAAAAATAAGCTGTTTTCTTTGGTCATCAAGACCCCCAGAATCTCTTAAACTAGAGTTTGAAGGCCTATTAGATTGGCTTCAAAAAAGACGAGCTGTAAATATGGTACTGAAAGTTGAAAATATTCACTGTAAATAGGGAAAGGAAAGATGATAGGTTAGAAGGTGAGGTAATGACAGTCAATTCTAACAGGTGTTATGAAAGTTTACCAGCCTAAGCACAAAATCTTTCCGCTTGGAAATCTTGAGGGAAACCAGACTGTACAGTCAAGCCTTGCATAAAGAGCGCCTCGCTTAAAGAGTAACTCGCTTAAAGAGCAGAATTTTCTCTGAATGTTCGCTTCGCTTAACAAATAAAACCAACCAAAAACTCGCTTAACAAATAAATCGCGGTTCACAATCCCCCCCCCCCATTGGTCACTTTCAATGGTGTTTCGCTTAAAGAGCAAACTCGCTTAAAGAGCAATCCTGTGGAACACATTATGCTCTTTAAGCGAGGTACAACTGTACATAATTTTACAATGGATTGGCTAAAATCTTCATTCACATACCCAACACATTGCATCTTAATGACACATTTCCGAGACAAGCCACACAGAGGTGACTTCACAACTCCTTCCAGCCTTTATGTAGTCCAGCAATCAGATATTGGGGAATAAGGTGGAGCTCCAAAGTAGTGACATTGTCACCTTTTTCCCTGTCTGCTTGAGAACTGATGTGTAGAATATGAACAACTTCTCCTTAAAAGGATAAGTTCCTTCAAGAACTGAAAGTGCCAGACTGCCATGGAAGAGGCTAGTCTCAAAACCCACCTACCCCCAAATTTGCAAATTAGGTGCTTGATTGATCTTTAGAACACAAGTCCATCATTCATTGACAAGTCTGATTCAGAGGACATAAAAATCTGCCTGAGCCAGTTTCCTGGAACACTAAAGAGATTTCACCTTTAAGGGCAATTTATCTAAAATATATATTTGGTCCTCCAATTGCAGAAACAAAAGATTGCCAAGTACCTCATAGGCCAGTGATCAGTGATGGGATGTAACAGTTTCGCACCAGTTTGCCAGAACCGGTAGTAACTTTCCACAGTGTCCCGGAGAACCGGTAGCAGCTTTTGAGGGGAACCACCTTCGGGGCTTACCTTTTCACTGGTTCCCCCACTGCGCATGGGCGCCAAGCACTTGGTGTGCATGCATGCCTATAGTACTTGGCACGTATGCACAGCCTCAATGCTGTCCACCCAAGCAGGGAGGAGGAAGAGAAGCTGCTAGCCTGAAGCTCCCTATAGCCTGCTCCCCAAAGTAAATGACTCACCTTTGGATGTGGTGTGTCTGTGTGTATTTTAATGTGTATTTAATACCTTTACCTATATTGATGTACTACCACAGTTCCTAAAAAGGCCTGGCGGCTGGCAGGCCTGACGGCCTGGCTTGGGGTTTTTAAGCAAAGTCTTGGAGTTACCTCATCAATAAGCTACACCTGTGCAATTCCAATTGGAGAACCCTTAAGGAGGTACAGTTATTTTACATTTACATTAAGGCATATTATCCTAGAGAACTGGTACGACAATCATATCCATCTTGCAACATGGTGCTGCCCAGGTACTTATACTAACAGGTAAGTGTTTGGGGTGGTTGGGTGTATGTTAATGTAATTTTTATTTATTTATTTATTTGTTTGTTTGTTTTGTTTTGTTTACGGGTTTGTGTTGTGAGTGGGTGAGTGGGTGGGTTGAGGGGTGTGTGTGCTTGTTTTTATTTTATTTTTTTATTATTATTTTTTAAAAATTCTTTGGCCCAGCCCATGATGTCATGATGTCATGATGTTAGCTCCACCCACACTCTGATGACATCATGGTGGGGTAGTAAAATTTTTGACAACCCACCACTGCCAGTGATGACAAATCTTGGTACTCCAGATGTTCTTGAACTTCAGTTCCCAGAAGCCCTGATCAGCAGGAGTGCTGACTTGGGAATCTGGTAATTGAAGTTCAAGAACACCTAGAGTGCCAAGGTTCGCCATCACCGTCATAGGCTATAACCTGCAGCTATTTGAGTCAGTTTGGTTCTGCAAGTCAAACACTGTAGGTGTTATGTAACATCAAATCACACCCAATTTGTAGTGGCCCTGTTGGGGTCTGCAATGTAAGTCAAATGTTTAAAGAGTGCTTTGTGCAGTGACACCAACCCCAATAGGTTTCCATGACTGAATGATGATTCAAATTCCAGTCTCCTGAGTCTTCGCTCGTAACTCTGTCCAATTTATCACAAAGTCAGATGGGCCTATTTAAGAAAAGAATAATTAAAGATTCTTTTAAAATTATAGGTCAGAATCCTATCGGCAATGTATATGCGTGTAAATTATATGATGTTATTGGAGCTGCAAACTGCTGGTTGCATTACTGGTCATGTATATGGTTGAGCAAGAGGCACGTAACAAAGAGTATGAATGACATCTAGGAAAATAGCACTGATCCACTACTGTGACATATGTGGTTTCATGTATGTGTATGTTTCTCATTATAGGATTCTGACCACCCAAAAGGGTAAAAGAGGAAGCAAAGAAGAAGAAAGCTAGTATGTCATGGAAGTATATACTAGGATGGCATCTGCCATCCATTGTTTTGGAAGAAAATGGAAAAGTTTTCCTTGGTTGGTAGAGAGCCAATCCTTTGCAGGTGTATTGGTGGGGGACACATTCTTCCCATTTGGGCCCATTACAGGGACAGAGAACTTTGCATAAATATAACTGATGGAATCTGTCAGTTATACCAGTCTAGAATGTGCAATTTGTTTTGCAACCGAATTTTGCACTGGGAGGACCTTCCTATCCAACAGGGTTTAGAAAATGGCTGAGAAGTCTATCTTTTTTCCTCCTTTTTCATTTGCTTCTAAGGAAATGTTCATATATGATACAAAAAGTATCTTTGAACATCTAGGCATGATTATATGAATGTTGAGCATGTGGTACCAGCATAAAGGAAGCAGATACATTTTACGCACGTAAATGTTCTTATCGAGGCTGACTATATTTTATTATGTACTTCTTTCAGTGTCTGAAAATGGTACCTAAGTTTAGGTTTTTGTAACATGTAACTAATTGTAAATTTCAGTTCATTTGTTAAATTGCACATGATCACTCAACTAGGAGTGCTGCCCAAAGTTAGATTATAGCCTGATCAGATCTCATCATTGGTCATCATTGGCTAGGGATACTGAGAATTATAATGCTACAACATCTGGAGGTTTGCACCTCTGTACCCCTCAATCAAAACATGTGTTGTAAAACTGCGTAACTTCAACAGAGTTGACCTTAGCACATGAGTGACAGTTTTTGGGAGACACTAAGTGATAGGTGGTAATCTGAAGAGTCCTTAATTACCTCATTTGCAGAAATGAGCGAAGAAAAATGAAAAGTTCTTAAATGGAATATAAGTAGGAAAGGCTGAATGGTAGACTAGATTTACTGTACTTTTAAAGTCTCACATAATCCTGTTCTGGAGAGTTTAAACATCTCTCACAACACCTAGTGGAATAAGGTCTATTATCTTACAACCAGCTCCAATGTACTTACTTAAAAGGGCATTGTTACATATGTTTTTTTCTTCATTTAGTGACTAATCAACTTTAGAACTATTCTGAGAGCATTACAGCTGGTGTTTCTCCTCTGACAAATTTCTGGGTTGTTGTTTTTTAAAAAAATACTGTATATGGGTGCTTTTATTCCTTAAGATGAACTGAGGACAGAAGAAACAGTCCTTATAAAAAGTTAGCAAGATTAAAGATGAAAAAGACAAAAAAAATAGCACTTAATAAAGATTGGTGGATTTATTTAAATGGGAATTTAACCAATCAAAAAGCTACTTCTTCAGACACAAGTGCAAAAATATGTCCTCTATACTTATTCCCTGCTGATGATATTCAAATGCAGGTGAGGATACAGATAATAAGCAAGAGATGACATTTTATTTACCCAGGTATGCATTCTCAAATGGAGAAATTATAATTTATTTACAGAACCATCACACTTGTGGTAGAATAGCCATCAGTTCATCCATTCCATTACCCAATCCATTCCTTTAGGAGAGGAATTAGGATCTTTTCAAGTGTGAGGCGGGGAAATGTACAGAAGCTGGGAAGCCATCAGTTGATGGAGAAGGAAACATGAATGTCTGAGGAATTATTTTTTTTAAAAAAAATTGATTGAATCTTTTATATAAACAATGTACAAAAAATAAAATGTGTTTAAGTAAAAAGTGTATTAAAATATTTGAAAAATATCCAACTTCAAATACTGTACATGCATATAGCAATTTTATCATTTAAATCATTTCTTATACACCATGATTAGTCCAAAACCTTTGACACTCTTACATCTTTCTAAAATAATTATTCTCTGAATTATACTATATATATATTCAACATTTCCTTTTTTTAGTAACAAAAAATATATAAAAAGAGAACAAAGATCGAAAGAAAATAAAAACTAGACTAAACTACGGCGGCGGCGGCGGCGGCGGCGGCGACTCCTCAACCTGTGCTATATACATTGTCAGAGGAATTCACCAAATACTTATTACTTATTTTTCTTCACTTATTCCAAAAGCTCATTAAATTGTGTGCTGGTTTTTTGCCCTTATTGCCCATTAAAGTATATTCCAAAAAAGGCTTCCAAATGTCACAAAATTTATTCTCCTTCAATATTATTTTATTTATTTATTTATTTATTAGTTCAAATTTATATTGCCGCCCATTCGCCATGGCGACTCAGGGCGGCTTACAGTCAATACATTACATTACATTACAATACAAATATGTTGGGGGTGGGCAGAGGGGTAGGGGCGGCAAGGTCCTCATCCTGCCCTGGCTTCTTCTTCCCCTGGCTTCTTCTTCCCTTTTTTACATTTAATTCCCATATCAACTTATCATTTAGAGCCATTTCCCACAAATATGTCTGAGAAAGAGTTCTGGAAGGCTGGCTTGGACTCCTATTCTTTCCTTAGGTATTATCCTGATGAGACATTTCTACCCATCATGGTGGGACAGTACTTATCAATTCCATTTCTTTAAGCTAATTGACTTTCAACAATAATAATGTACCTTTCAACAATAATGATCAGTTGCTTCTCCCAATCAGTGACGAAGCATCCATAAGGAAAAAAGGTCACAACCTTTGACATGAAGCTGTCATGTCCTGGAATCTACACTCTAGTACTGTACATCTACCTCCTATGATGTCTAAACGCTAAGTGGTGCAGGGGTTGTTGCAGCAGTAATAGCAACAGTTCCTTCTCACACTGTGTGGTGCCTGTCTCCACCATTTTACAGCACAACGGGCAATGAAACTCCTCATAGCTTCTTCAGCAATAACATTTTATAGGGCTGGGGTGCTAATGTCCAACTCTCCTCCTTTCTCATCCAGTTTTGGGACTAGTGATGGCAGAATTGTTAAGTTGCAGTAAGGTCAGGTAAAGGTCGCCCTTGCTCAAAATCCAGTCTTATCTGACTTTAGAGTTCAGTGCTCATCTTTGTTTGTAGCCAAAGAGCCAGTCCTGTCTGTGTCTGCAGACGTTTCTGTGGACATGTGGCAGGCATGACTAGATACTGGAGTGCCTGGAACACTGTTTACCTTCCCACCGAAGTGGTACCTATTTATCAACTTTCAATTTCTTGCTTTTGAACTGCTAGGTTGGCAGGAGCTGGGACAGAGATGGAGAACTCACTCCATCATGTAGTACTCGGATCTCAAACTGCTGACCTGCTGACCTTCCAGTCATCATGTTCAGTGTCTTAAACACTAAGTCATTGCAGTCTTTAAGTTGCAGTAGAGCAGCCCAGACTCTGCTCATGATTTGAGTTCAATCCTTGAGTTGACTCAGCCTTCCATCCTTCTAAGTCTGGTAAAATGAGCATCCAGTTTGTTGGGGGCAAAATGCTAATTACCTTGTGAACTGTCCAGAGATTATTCTAAGTGTTATGATGCAGTATACAGTGTAATTGCTATCACTCTTGCTATTATTCTGAGCCTTCCTAGATGAGAACTCTTTTAATTCAGGGGTGGGGTGGGGAACCTTGACCCCTTTTGGTGTTGTTGAATGATGTCTCCATGATTGCTTACCTTTGACCATGCTGGCTGAGGCTGATGGGAGTTGAACTCCAGAAAAAACATGGAGGGCCACTTGTTTCCTACTTCTTCAGATGGGAGACATGTATTTGCAGGCAACTGTAGGCCTTAAGGGCACTTTTGCAACTAGCAAAGTTATTTATTTATTTGTTTAAAATTAAAAATATCCCAGTTTCTTCTTCTGGAGACTTCCAAAAACAGCTAGTGTTGCATCAGGACTTTTAGCAGTTTCCCTCAGTTTCCTTCCACTCCAGCTAAAAACAAACATCTCTGGGCCCAGTATTACATACAGCTGGGCACCAAATATTGGTCCCTAGACCAACTCAAGATTGTCCACCCCTACTTTATATGTGTGTTCTAAAACTTGAAACTGAATGTAAAACATTAACTGTTCCAGACATCTGGAAGATTTGCAGTGGAAAAGAAAAAAAGAATTCTTCATTAAGTTCCCCATCCAGCTATGGTAGGTATTAGACCAGGCATTCTCAACCTATGGCCCGCAGCTGGATGCAGTCCAAGGAACCATTTCATGTGTTCCCTGTCTCCACCACGCCTGGAAGTGGGGGGGGGCACATGAAATGGAGGAAGGGCAAAATGGCTGCCCGGCCCCCGAAGCTGTTTGAGGGGTGTGACCGGCCCACGGCTTTAAAGGGTTGAGAACTCCTGTACTCAACCTTTTAAAGTTGTGTCCGACAGATCTTTTGTAGACATTCATATAATGCCAAGCTACATAACTAAGATAACAAGATGTTTTTCTAACAGGGATTCCTACCCAATAACTTTTCTCTTTCTCTTTTGCCTCCTTGCTTAATTTATTCTCTTTTAATCCAGGGTGTTTTCTCTATTATAAACATGGAACATTCATAAATCAAAACTTTACTCCCAACAGACCAGTGATGGGAACAATTCCAGACCCATGCTGTGACAGATATTTGCAAACACCCTAGCATAGGCAATGTGAATGGTCAACACCAAAGAATTCTGTGATAAATAAGATATGATTTCAAGCACCTCTTCCCTCTGCTTTGGGATTGATCACTCAGTAGCAGATAGTTGGTTGCGGGGTTGTTTTTTTGTTGTTCATTCAATGCTCATGAAGCCCATGCCTTCTGATTTTTTTCTCAGATATACAAACTCAGCATGGAACTTGGCAGCAGAATCGTCTTGAACAATGTGGGTTAAGCAAGGATTAACAAAAATTACCATTTTGATTTGAGTTTCAAAGTCAAAATCTTACAGGTGTTAAATTTACAGAGCCAGGAGCCAATGACCCATCAGCTGGCAATGAGTAAACTATAATTTAAATTAATCAGAAGCTTCTTATCCCCGCCTTTGGTTTCTGAGGCTTCCTCAGGCTCCCTTTTGTCCTGGAGAAGTCTTTGGGAGCATCAAGACTTGAGGGGAAAGCCTGTTATTAATCCAAAATCAACTAATCCAGATTGGTGGGTGGACTCTTACAAAAAACCTGTAGCATCAGAAATTATAGACTATTCTTTGGCTACAGAGCTCATGAGCAAATTACACATAGAGGTTCATGTGACTGCAAGAATTTATTTTGGGATAGCCGTTGATATTGTAATCTTTCCAACTATCTTGGTCCAGAGCTACAGAGGTGCTCCAAATGAGTTTCAGTGCAAGTAGCTTTCATCACTTCACTAGATATCCGTCTTACTGCACTTTAAAACAGTACACATTGGGTGCCATTTCAAAAATACAGTAAAAGAGCCCTTCCTCTTCCTTGGCTTGCTTGTCCAATTGGTGGCTGGATGGCAGCAACCCCAAAAATGTAAAAGTGGCTCCTGCAGGGACTTCGGTAGCTGGGAAGCTGGGAAGCCCCCTCCTTCAGTGCTGCTGCCAACTGTAAAGGGTAAAGGTCACCCTTGCTAGAAAGCCAGTTGTATCCAACTCTAGGTTCTGGTGCTCATCTCCATTTACAGCCAAAGAGCCAGCACTGTCTTTGTCTGCAGATGTTTCCATGGTCATATGGCAGGCATGACTAGATGTCGACGTGCACAGAATGTAGTTACCTTTCCTGCTGAAATGATAACTATTTATCTACTTGCAATTTCTTGCTTTCAAACGGCTAGGTTGGCAGGAGCTGAGGCAGACTAGTCAGTCGTGCAGTACTAGGGTCTCAATCTGCTTACCTGGCAACCCTCCAGTCATCAAGTTCAGCATCTTAACCACTAAGCCACCACAGTCCCCCCCTCACCCCTTCCCGGCTGCTAACTGTGCATCAGGCTAATTAGTCTGTAACGACTGTCATGAATTTACATTATAAGACAAACAAGCCCTGTGGAAGAGAAAGGGCAGCAAAATGGAGCCATGGAAACCACCCTCCTGGTAATATTTATTTATTTATTTATTTATTTATTGCTGGCCACACAGGGTTGGGAGGCTTCCCACCTATTCAGCACTGACTGGTGCTTGTTGGGGGAGGGGCAGCATTTTTACTGCATTGAAACACGCATGTGATCAGAGTGGTTTTTAGTTTGCAAATACAGCTTTAAATTCTTCATTATGAGTTGTGACATAAGAGCCAGAGACCATTGCTGGATGTTGGATATAAAGCAGGCACAATTGCTCATAGTGTGCACATTCACCCTATGGTCATCAAATTTCACAGCTGAAATAGGTCTCTCTGCTTTCATTCCAGTGAGGGCTACCCAAGTGCTGCCCAAAAGTTCCCTTATTAATTGAGGCATTTCCCCGTTGGCTTCTCCCACTGTATTCAAACAGTCTGCAAGGATTCCACCCTGCCCTTTCAAATATACTATTTAAAAAACCCTATAAAAATACTAGAAAAATAATTGTCCTGCAATGATAACCTAAGTAGTGAAGAATTTGGACTGCTATTCCTTAAAAAGTCTCTGGTCCCTTTTTAGAAATCGCATGTCTTCATTCCTTATTCCTTAGCTTGTTCTATGACTTTGTTAGTGCTGCATACATTGGCTATGAGCATTGACAACATGAGAGAGAGGAAAAATATTAACGTTTCTCTCCCTCATGGCAGAGCAGAGATGAGCTGACTGTAAAATTCAGTGTTTTTTGTATCAAGCTGAGGAACAAGGTTTGGGAGTTCAATTCCCCACTGTGCATACCAGAAGAGACCTCCTATGATCCTTAGGATAAGCTGCACAGTACCAGAGCTCCCCCAAAAGAAGGGAGTGATAAACCCTTCTGAGTACTGTACTCTCTACCTAGGAATCCCTGGAAAGAGTCAACATAAGTCAGCATTGACTTGATGTCACACACAATTATTATAACAGTGTAGATCAGGGATTTGTAACCTACTGCAAATGGGCTGGATCCAGCCCACGGTGAGGACCCCATTGCCACTGCCAGAAGCACAAAAAAAAATCCACCGGAAGCACCCAAAACCATCGAGAACACGCCAAAATGCACTGAAAACTGCCGAGAACATGACACTCTCACTCCTGCCACCATGGGAAGTGGCAAAAGTGACAAAAAAAAAATCCAAAAATGTGCTGTGCATGCACCTGCCACCAGAAGTGGTGGAAGCAGTCTCCGGCCCATACAGCTGTGTGGTCCAGCCCACGGTGGGAAAACGTTGAGAATCCCTAGTGTAGAGACTGCATCATCCCAAGAGTATCTGTCTGTCCAACCAGAGCAGACCAGAGAGGTTCTTTGGTGGTCCCATCAACTAGAGAGGCACACCTCTCTAGCACTAGACAAAGAGCCTTCTCTGTGTCCGCTCTGCCCCTATGGAACCTTCTGCCAACAGAATTGCGTCTCCAGACAGAGTTGTTGTCCTTTAGGAAGGGTGTTAAGACCTGGCTGGCTGGGCAGGTATGGGGTCTGGGCCAGACAGTCACTCAGGCCGGTTGGCTCATTTGACTCCCTATTAAACCCCCCCTCTGAGTTCTCAGCTGTGTTTTTAGCTGTATTTTTATTTTTGCTTTTTAATTTTTACTGGTTTTAAATTTTAACTTTTATCAGCTTTTGTGATGGGAGGGTTTATATTGTGGGATTGTATAATTGGTATGTTTTATTTGTTGTCAGCCACCCTGAGTCATTCATGAGGGTATGATGATATAATGATAAATAAATAAATAAATAGATGCAGGCAATCAGTCCCATTGTGGAACAGCAGCAATTTTCTGGCTTTAAATAATTTTCTACAATGTGATTCTCTTTAGGATGATGGAGATCTGTAGGAATCCTAGGAACAAAGCCGGGTGGCGGTGGGGTCGATATGAAGGTTTTAACTTCTTCAAAATGTCCACAGCTGATGACATCACCAAACTTCTGTAGTGTAATATATACCAACAGGATTCCAGCCAATAATGCTAGGAAAAGTTGAAGGCAGAAGGAAATGAGGGTGGTTAATATGAGATGGAGTGACTCCATTTTTAAAAAGGGAAAGCCTTGAGTTTGCAAATGCTGAGCAGAGCTGTTAGTGATAGGACATTCTAGAGGTCATTCATTTATAGGATCATCATAAGTTGGAGGTGACTTGATAACACATAATCATAGAATCATAGAATCACTGAATAAGAAGGGGGACGTTTAGGCCATTGAGTCCAAACCCTGGCTCAATGCAGGACTCCAAATCAAAGCAGAGATGACAGATGGTTGTCCAGTTCTCTCTTGAATGCTTCCAGTGTTAGCTCATCGCATCTTGAAGGAACAACAACAGAATTACATTATTATTTTGTTGTTGTTGTTGTTGTTCAGTCGCATAGTCAAGTCTGACCCTTTGCAACCCCATGGATCACTGTATGCCAGGCACCCCTATCCTCTGCCATCCTCCTCAACCCACTGAGTTTTGTGCCCACTGTGTCAACAATACTATCTAGCCATCTCATTCTCTGCCATCCCCTTTTTTATTATTATTATTATTATTATTATTATTATTATTATTATTATTATTATTATTATTATTATTATTATTATTATTATTATTATTATTATTATTATTATTATTATTATTATTATTGAGGCAACAGAATTGCAAACCCTGTAAGCTTACCCAAGAGGTCCTAACTATAGACAACATACATTTTAAATGAATTGTAATTCAGTTGAATTATAAAGGCAATTCTGTTACTGTTGCTTTCAGATATGGCACGTGTCCTTTCTTGTTTTGGGTTTTGTCTGTTGTTGTTCCAGTCAAAATACTATAGCATGTACTTGCACATCTGATTTAATAATTTAAAAACATGTACTCTTTTGGGAATGGTTCCTAAAATCCCTCCACAAGTATGGCTATTGTAATTTAACAACAACAGCAGCAGCAGCAGCAGCAGCAGCAACAACAGCAGCAACAACAACTTGAATTGGTACTTCTATAAGTTGGAGGCAACGTTATGACACATAAGAACAACAGGAGTTGTAGCTCCATAAAGTAACTTTTCCAAGCTCTGGTTTTACATTCCCTACAACTCAACATTTGCTATCATTGTATATTTACAGTGCAGTTTAACCTGACTTTAAACAGAATTGTGACCATGTTTCTAACTGGATTGAGAACTCCCAGTTTAACTGTTGTTTCGCTCTTCTGGCGTCCTGGAGGAACTTTGTTTTACAGTCTATCTTGCAGGATGACTTGTTTATAGTTACTGTTGCTCAGTCACTCTCCTGGAATGCAGCTGCTCTGAGCATTTTCCTGTGTTACAAGGAAACCAAAGGGCTGCTTTAGCTCCAGGGAAGAATTTGTTCCGTTTGGCCATGATCAGCCTGTAGAAGTTACCCTATTTATGTTTACCAAATATTCTTGAACTTTGCCAAAATAAACAGGGGAATTTGAGAGTCTTCTGTCTTTCTGAGCTGGTTACGCTCATAATGAAAAGTTGCAGGTTTAGTTTGCATTTGTATAATCAGTTTATGTAATCAGCTGATCTGGAAAGAAAGGCCATAACTCCTGTAACGGCTTAAGTGGTCTTCTGAGCAGTGCTTTAGATTGGGCTGGTGAGATGCTTCAATAACCCATTTAGCAATGAAGATCAATATATACTTTGGAAATCATCAGAGTCGCTTTAACATTAGTTGTTTTCTCTGGAATTACCAAATACTGCTCATTCATTTGAAATGGGACAGGCAGATAATGTTGTTGTCATTGTTGCAGCCTATTGCAGTGGTGCCGAACCTATGGAACATGTGCCATGCACTCCCAGACCTTTCTGTTAGCATGCGTGGCATCACCACAACAGTTTGCACCGCCCCTCTGCCCAGCAGCCCAATGGGAGTGCTTCTTCCTTCTGATCTTTTCAGAAGCCACTCTATTCTAGTTATTAGTTCATTTCAAAGCATAGAACAATTCTGAGTATACAACCTTAGATACTTAGCAATACAGCTCCACCTGCTGGCTAATGACATTCTTTCTTATTTGGATCCAAGAGTTTCAAAGAAATTAGAAACTCGAATTGTTACTGCTATGGATTCATCTAAGGTTATCTCACAGCATTTGTATCTCAGTAAGACTTGACATTATAAGAATGCAAAAAGATACACCCTGTAGTCAATAGGAAAAAGAGCTCAACTGGATGTCAAAGAAACAGGCAAGAAGCAAAAGTTAAAGGTGACAGAAAACCAGTCAGAATCCTGCATGCAGTTTTTCAGTGACTGGCACCTAGAGAAAAAGAGAACTATTTCAATAACCAGTGCAAATAAATAGAAGAGAACAACAAAGAGACAAAATATCTTGTCCATAAGATCCAAGAAAACTAAGGGAAATGTAAACTAGATTGGGAATGTTGAATGACAGGCTAGCACACTATCTGACCAGAAGAAAATTAAAAGAAGGTAAAAACAGTATACTGAAGATCTATATAAAAGAGGGAAAGAAGGATGATAGACTCCTTTGAAAAAGAATCCTATGATGAAGAACTTACAATTCTAGAAAGTGAAGTGAAAGCTGCTCTGGAAATACTAGGAAGAAATAAGTCATCAGAGTAGATGGAATACTGGTACAGTATAATTATTTCAAGCTACAGAGATTGAAGCTGCAAAAATCCTAACAAGGATGTACCAACCATTCTGGAAAACAAAACAATAGCCCACAAACTGGCATATAGCTTTAATAGTTACATAGAACAGAACATTTTAGCAGGTATAACTTACTCACAAGATTTAGATGCCAAATTTTTCTCTTGCATACAACTATTAAAACTATATGAGCCTTATCCCTTTTTCTTTAGGGCTATCCTGCCAAAAACAATAAAATGTTCACAAGACATAGAATTTCCTTAAAAGCTAAGCCTCTCAGTTGCAAAAGCTTAAAAGGGATGAAGGAATTGAGCCAAACCTCCTTAAATAAGAGTTTAAGCTTTTTATCAACCTTAAAAATATTCTCCTGCTTGCAAACTTCTTAAGAGTAGAAGGCATGGCATGACCATTATTTGGGTGGGTGGGGGGCTTTGCTTTAGGAAGTTGCACTTAGTTTGTGAAAGAGGCTTCATGGTGTGGAACTGGAATAAAAGAGGAGGCAGTCTTCTCCTATACTTGAAGACTATAGGTAAAGATTGCCCTTGCTCGAAAGCCAGTCATATCCGACTATAGGGTGTGATGCTCATCTCCATTTATAACCAAAGAGCCAGCACTGTCTGCATCTGCAGACATTTCTGTGGACATGTGGCAGACATGACTAGACATCGGAGTGCATGGAATGCTATTTACCTTCCCACTGAAGTGGTACCTATTCATTTACTTGCAATTTCTTGCTATCGAACTTCTAGTTTGGCAGGAGGTGGAACAGGTATAGGAGACAGTGCTAGTCACTGTCTGAGTCTGCAGACATTTTTGTGGTCATGTGGCAGACATGACTAGATACCGGAGTGCATGGAACACTGTTACCTTCCCACCAAAGTGGTACCTATTTATCTACAGTTTGATCATGACCAGTGTTCCATGCACTCCAGTATCTAGTCATGTCTGCCACATGACCATAAAAATGTCTGCAGACTCAGACAGTGACTGCCAGTCTCCTATACCTGAAGACTATAGGTTAAGGTAAAGGTTGCCCTTGCTCAAAAGCCAGTCATATCCGACTGTAGGTTTACAGCTCTTTGGCTGTAAACAAAGATGAGCACTGCATGCTAGAGTCTGATATGGCTGGCTTTAGAGCAAGAGCGACCTTTACCTTTAATAAACCTTTAATCTATATATATGCCAACAAACTTCTCTTACCAATATTTTTGTTTTGAGTTCTGGCATTTTTAATGCTGCTGTCACCTTGAAAAGTCACACTTGTTCTACTCTAAGAACAAAACTGATTTTTAAAATGTATTTATTTTCTAATTTGTATTGCCACCCAACTCCAAAGACTCTGGGTGGCTCACAGAAAATAAAAACCAGTCATAGTTTAAAAGCAATTTTAAAAAACCATTAAAAACTACTAACAAAATTTTAAAAGATTAAAAGAGAGTTCTACTAAATTAGCCAGCAGGCCGGGGTTACCACATCGCTAGTCCCCCACACCTGCCCTGCCAGCCATGTCTTTAACCCTTTCCTGAAGGGCAGCAACTCTGTCTGGAGACACAGCTCAATTGGCAGGAGGTTCCATACGGCCGGAGCAGACACTCTGATCACCTAATCACCTAATCATCAAAGTTTATTTCAACATTCTGGTTGGTCAAGATGTTTGGAATAGAGTAAAACCCCAGGCTACAATTGCCTCGATTTAAGTTTGCTGTGGTTTACAACGGCGAATCCTATGGAAATGCTATGCCACTTTACAAATTTTTAGTGTCCCCCCCCCCCCCGCTTTACAACGATCAATTCAGGACCATTTTTTATTTTTCAATGCATCCCTATCAGTGATGGGATGTCAAAAATTCTACTACCACGCCATGACGTCACGGACGTCATGGGCGTGGCCAATGTCATGACATCATGACGTCATGGGCGGAGCCAACGTCATGACGTCATGACGTTGTGGGCAAGGCCAAAAATAAAAAATAAATAAATAAACATGCACACAGACCCGTATATAACTTAAAGAAATAAAATAAAGAAATAAATAAAATAAAATTTAAATTAAAGTACAACCACCCACCGAAAACACAAATAAATCACCCACCCACCCTAAATATAAAAGCCTCACTTACCTTCCTTGGCACTGACGAACCTTCATGTGGCCCGGGGCCACCCGGCAAGGCACGCTGCCCCTGACTGCCACGGCCGCCACAGCCGCCTGCAGCCCCTGCCTGGCCACCGAACTCCCACGGGCACGTTGGTGCCTGCCCGCGCCGTCCGCCCACGCTGCGCCGTCCTAGGGACTTGGGCCGGACAAACCCCCATGCCCTGGGTAAGCGCGGCGGGGCTCGCCACCGCCGCATCATCTTCCGCCGGCCGCCGGCCGCTTCCTCGGGCATGGGGGTTTCTCGGGCCCAAGTCCCTAGGACGGCGCGGGTGGGCGGCGCGGCGCAGGCGGACGGCACGGGCGGCGCGGCGCAGGCGGACGGCACGGGCGGCGCGGCGCAGGCGGACGGCACGGGCGGCGCGGCGCAGGCGGACGGCGCGGCCAGGCACCAACGTCCCCGTGGGAGCTCGGTGGCCGGCTAGGGGAGGTGCCCTTCTCTTAGGGCTGCCGCCGCTGCTGCCGGAGCCACTCTAAAAAGAGGCGGCTCCAGCTTCGGAAGATTTTTTTTTTTTTAAATTGGATCCATTTGGCTCCAATTGACTGCGCATGTCCAGAAACTCAATTTGACGCATGCGCAATGCGTCAGATTGAGTTTCTGGACATGCGCAGTCAATTGGAGCCATTTTATCTCTGATTTTAATTTTTTTTTTCCTTTCGGTCAGGCGTCCGGAACCGGACGCCCCAAAAGTGGACTTCCCCTCACGGAGAACCCTCCGGGATTCATCTTACCGGTTCCAGAAATCCGTCTGGAACCGGTGACATCCCATCACTGATCCCTATGAATGTTTCAATTTACATTTTTTTTGGGTTACAGTGGACGCTGTTGGAACAGACCTCCATTGTAACCCATGGTTTTACTCTACTTTCAAGGAGCCTATTCTAAGCCTTTCTCAATGAAGAAGAGTAAGTTGTTCGTTAAACTTCTCTTTGGAGTGAGCAGGACTCTTCAGTTTAATGGGGTGCCCTCTTGTACCTAATTCAGCCCATGGGCTGTGCATTCCCAAAATCTGACATTACCAAAGGAGAATGGGAGGTGGGTTACAAGCACCTTTCTCTGGAAAAGCTATATCCCATCATTAACATCCCACTTGAGGGGCGGTGGTAGCTTAGTGGTTAAGACACTGTGTGAAGAGCTTAGAGGCAGATTGGAGGGGGCGGATGCTTCAACAGCTCTCCATAGCAAGACAGTGGTCAGACCGAAAACCACAATGTCGGGAAGGGTTAGAGGAATGGCAGCCACAGGACTTCCTCTGAGGAGGGAGGCTGATGCGGAAGTGGTGAGGCTAGCTAGCCTCAGGGGAGCAGCAGGTGGATCCATGCCAGCAACACCTCTTCCAACTAATTTTCAGGACAAAGCCTTGAGAGAATTGTTTTTACAGTTTTTGCACACACAACACGAAGCTGTGAGATTGCAAGTAGAATTTGCAAGAGAGGCTGAAAAAAAGAAGACGGCCTAACTTACTGAATATTGATAGAAAACACTTGCCCATAATGGAGATGCCTTGCTTACCCCTGGCAGCAACAAGGCTTGCTAAAGCAGAACCGCCACAGCTATTCTGGAGCCAGCCCTTCCCTGGCCAGGAAGGGATAAGACCCACCTGACTGTATTATACAGTATTTTCATTTTTATGTTAGATGTATTGACTGTATTGATTGTATTGCATTATGTTGTTATATTTATATTATGTTGTTGTATTTATATTTTATATTGTAATACAGTACTGTACTGTAATATATGTGGACCCATGGTATGTTAGCCGCTCTGAGTCGCTCCAGTGAGTAGAGCGGCATACAAGTCGTCGTCGTCGTCTTGTTGTTGTTGTTGCTTTCAAGCTTTACCTAGTTGATGCTGGCTTGAGACTCTATATAAAGAAAACCAAGATCATGGCAACAGGCCCTATCAGTCCCTGGAAAATAGATGGGGAAGAAGTAGAAGCAGTGACAGATTTTACTTTCCTAGGATCAAAGCTCACTGCAGATGAAATAAAAAGGCGACTGCAGATGAAATAAAAAAGCGACTGATTCTTGGGAGGCAAGCGATGAGAAACCTGGGGAACATAGTGAAAAGTAGAGACATCACATTGCAAACAAAAATTCGTATAGTCAAAGCAACGGTATTCCCAGTGGCAATGTATGGTTGTGAGAGCTGGACCATTAGGAAAGCTGAGCACAGAAGAATAGATGCCTTTGAGATGTGGTGTTGGAGGAGAGTTTTGAGAATCCCCTGGATAGCGAGAACAAATATGTCAATCTTAGAAGAAATCAACTCTGACTGCTCCCTTGAAGGTCAAATAGTAAAGATGAAGCTAAAGTACTTTGGACATCAAATGAGAAGAGAGGATTTACTTGAGAAAGCCTTAATGCTGGGAAAGGTGCAGGGCAAAAGAAAAAGGGGGCAGCCAAAAATGAGATGGCTAGATGGTATTGTAGAGACAATGGGTACAGAACAGAGCGAGTTGAGGAGGATGGTGGAGGACAGAGGTGCCTGGCGGACAGTGGTCCATAGGGTCGCAAAGGGTCGGAATCGACTGTGCGACTGAACAAAAGTTGATGCTCATTGCAGGCCTGCATCATCCCATGTGTGAGTAAAGAGTTGCAAACACTGTGGCATCCATTTCTTTGTATCTCATCAATATGCCCAACAGCTCTAAAAGGTGACTCTTCTGTTTCATTGTGCTTGCAATGGCAGTTTGCTTGGTGTCAGATAAGTGCCAGCATTAAATATTTCTTGTGTCTCAGTGATGTGGAAGAAAGGTCACTTTGATGACAACCCATCAGAAATGATTTAAAGGGGAAATCTTAATTATGTTGTATTGATTACAATCTGAAGAATGCTTGCTCTGGTCTCTCTGTGCTGGTCTTAAAACATCAACACAGCATCATCCCAGGCACTGTAAAGCACAAGTTCCCAACCTTTTTAGGCCGGGGGCCGGGTCACGCTCCCTCAGACAGCTTTGGGGTCCAGATGGCCATTTTGCCCTTCCTCCACTTTGCACTTCCTGGTGTGGTGGAGGCAGTTGGGGGGGGGGGGGAACATGAAATGGTGCCATGGGCTGCATCTGGCTCCCGGGCCGCAGGTTGAGAATCCCTGCTGTAAAGTTTGGCTTTCTGCAACAGCACACATAATAGGAAGATCAGCCACCAGAGGATGAAGTTTATATGATGGGAAATCATTGAATGATATAAGGAATATGCCTATTGAAATTTTGTTGTCTTAAGACATTTACGACAACTGCAGGTGCATTTACAGCAGCATTTTGTGCATGCATGGGCACACGTCTGCTTCCACAGGGCTGATGATTTGGTGCCATGGGCTGGGTCCGGCCTGTGGGCCATAGTTTGGTCACCCCTGGCCTACTCTATACCATAACCTGGCCAGACACCATTTGGATTACTAGCAAGGGCTTATTATTTTAGCTCTGTTCGGTTTCCGGCATGTATGACTGCCAGTATTACCTCAATAAGTCAGTATTACATCACTTGGATAGCAAACCAATGAGGTGATATGTCACTTAGAACAAATACAGTACCGGTAAAAATATTTCAGTTCCCTCCTGTTTCCTACAGAGGGAGTGATGGGAGAAAAAGTGGGACCACTTTATTTTCCTTTTTCTAAACCAGGGATGCCCAAACTACAGTCTGTGAGCTGGATCCGGCCCCTGATGCCAATTCATCCAGCCCACGCCACCCTCATTGGTTTTGGGAGCAACAAGGGCAGCACAGACCAGATGAATTGGTGTCAGGGGCCAGATCCGGCCTGTAGTTTGGGCACCCCTAGTTTAAACAGAGAAAATGGTAGCTTAAAATATATCTCATCCTGTTGCAAAATAAATAAATAAATGCAAGGCATGTTTTATTTCCACTTCTGGTGGGAGGAACCATGTGACTGGTACATGGCCCCAAAAAATTGGGCACCTCTGTTCTATACAATCCAGCAATGTTTACTTTGGTGGCAAGCCAATGAAGCAATATGTCACTTACCAATTCATGAGGGGGGAAAGATCCAGCTTTCCCCCACTCTCTGTGGATGGGGAGACAGAAGAGGCGGCAGAAGGGGAAATGTATTTTTTAAATTTTCCTCACTGATTTAATGAGCATGCTGTACTGTGAGACATTATGTAGGATTTTAGCCATTATATCAAAAGACCCCTACTTATAATACTGCAGTACAGTAGACAAATTAGTTGATTTGTCTACCAGTTTTGTTTCCAAGGAACCTATCTGGAGGTACGTGGACTTATTAAAGGCTGCTCCTTGTTTCAGTAATTCGGTCTTACATCTGGCTTCAAAACACACCATCTTCATGCTTTTAATGATTATAACATATCTCCTAGCCCTAACTATTAGTAGTGATATCTATAAGACACTTTATTTGATGAGGATACTCTAACCATGTGGCTCCAAACTGCATTCTGTAGACTTTTCTCATCAACACCGGAACAGGCCAGAAAACTTCACTGAAAGCCACTGGTCAGAGGCGACCATCACTTGTTTACCCCACATGCAATCAGATTGTTGTGCTGGATGTATTTTAGGACTCGCTTATCAACCACATGGAGGGGGAAAATGGGACTCCCTCCCACACACCCCACAAACAAACCCTGGTAAGAGCCCTACACAAATCACAAACAGGCAGAACAAAAGGCACAGCCATGTGGTCCATGAGAATAAAAATTTGTGGCTTGGTAATACTTTTGTTGAGTGATATGGACAGAGCAGACATCATAAAATCCTCTACAACCCACAAACATTCCATCAATAGAAATACCAAATGTAGCAAGTTTGGAAACAGCAATTCTAGCTAGCAGTTTAGGTGCAAGACACTTGCCTGAAAGCCTCCTGGTTTATTGTAATATTTGTAATGTTAAGTCCTTCCTAGCCTGCAAACAAGGAGCTTGCTCTGTGTGTGTATGAACGCCCCCCCCCCCAATTTATTTTTATTAAGAATGGTTGTAATTTTCAGTCCATGTCAGCTAGAAATAGACTAAGAGTTACATGTTTTCTAATGGTAAACAATAAGAGTGCAGCCTATGTTGAACTGAGCTGTTGCTTGCTATGACACAATATTAAGACGATGTCAGTCAAAATACCAAGTACTGGGAAATAGGAAGATAAAGTGTGACTACTTTCAAATAAACCAAATGGAACTGGCAGTTTACAGTACAACCTTAGAGGTCTTTCAAATACCATGTGACCATTGGGGGAGGGGCGTTCGACCAAAAGTCACTGAAAGTCACAAGGAGGAAGGGGGTTCGGCGTGAAGTCAAGTGACTCCAAAATTTTAATACCCCCCTCCCCCCGGCCAGATAGAAGTCCAGGGCTGGGGTGGCAGATGTCATCCATCACTCGAGCCAGTGTGGCTTTTAAACCCCCGGCCAGGTGGGAGTCCAGGGGTGTGGTGGCAGGCGTCCTCAAGCTCTGAGTCGACCATGCTTCTGCCGTTTCTCTTCAAATCAGGGGAAACGGAGAAACCATGTGATTTGGGGGGGAGGGAGTTGGTCAAAGGTTATGGAAAGTCACAGGGGGAAGAGGGGGTCAAAAAGTGCCCTATTTTATGTCACGTGGTATTTGAAAGGCACCTTACATACAGGGTGTCCAAAAAGTCAGCACATAGAGAATATTTTGTAAAAAATTGTAATGAAGTTTGTACATAAAGGTACTTCTAGCTACAATTACCCATTTTCTCATGTATGGTAACTTTTTGGGACACCCTGTATATCTACTTCGTTGTCTGCTATTTGTGTCCCAAGTATACATTTACCTCCAGAAAATCATTTTCAGGTGTAATGTCACTGGCATGAATTTGTTTAAGGTGGATCCCAGCTTACTTAGTTATTTGTTGGATTTATATAGCCACCTTTTTTGCCTGAGCTTGCCATGAAGTGAACCACATACTGCGATATCTACTTAGTAAGTTTCACTCAGTTCCACTGACTTATTCCTAAAGGTGTACGCAATTAGGGATCTGTGGCCCTCCAGATGTTGATGAACTACTCTCCAAACATCCCCACCACTGAACAATCTGAATCCAGCAACATCTGGAAGGCCTATTCCATAGCCTTGGTGTATACCAGTGGTTCCCAATGTGGGGCACACACCCCACAAGGGGACTTCAATCCCCAGAAGCCTAAGCTAGTACATTTATTGATCAGTGCTTTGGGGAACTGACCTGGGCTTTTGGGAGTTGAAGTCCGAAAACCAAAGGCTGGGAAACATTGGTGCATACAGAGTGTGACTTTATTTATCCTGTTAGACATCCATTACAATGCATACAAACACATCTACCAGAACCTTTGTTTTACATTGACAGTTCTGAGCACACATTCATTTCCAGGCATAGATGTTCATTTAAAAACGTGTAAGTTACTGCATATTCAGGGTGTTACTATATCAGCAAAATTCTCTAGAGAAAGTGTTAAAATTGTGTCA
The DNA here is from genome assembly GCA_030440675.1 of Furcifer pardalis. Classification (NCBI taxonomy): domain Eukaryota; kingdom Metazoa; phylum Chordata; class Lepidosauria; order Squamata; family Chamaeleonidae; genus Furcifer; species Furcifer pardalis. The sequence goes on from CP126891.1 coordinate 72,761,739, forward strand.
GATGGGTTTTAAACTATCTGGATCAAGAAACGGTATTAGAACATGTTCAAAACAAGATAGGAACTACAGTACTGTATGTTCAAGAAAACCTTAATCACAAACATTTAGATAGAACTGCATTCTGCAAGAGATTCTGCTAGTTAAATATCATTGCTGTTTTAGCCTGAAGTTTAGTTGATCACCTAATACAAGCCTCTTATTAGGCTTGTATTAGGTGATCAACTAAACTTCAGGCTAAAACTTTGGCAAGTTTCTTATCAAAGTATTTAATGGTTGATTCCTTCAAGATGTGGAATACTGTATGCATTTGTGGTCTCAAAACACTTAAACTTTTAAGAAAGAGGTCCATCCCTCCAAAACAAACCTTTTAATTTCAGCTCCTGTACTAAACATCACAGAACTGGGACAGCTACCATAATGGAAAATAATAAAACATCTTGAAATTAGTGCTTTAGTGCTATTTACAAGTGTGCATGTATTTATTGGAGATGGGAGGGATCAGATATGCTTTCCGAAGTTGTCTTATTATCTGATAGCATTGTTAATATATTCTATTTCTTATGGTATATTTTATTATAGATTGCCATGCAATTCAAATTTCAATACAGTACTATTAGTGAGCACCGGTGACTTATATTTTAACCAAAATCATTTTTTTACCAATTTGCAATTCCTTGCCTAACTGATCTACAGCTTACATTATGGACAGGCCTTTGCAGAGATGTTAAGAAATACAGGTTGAAGTATCACCATTAGAAGCCTACTTTTAAACCTATCAGGCTGCGTCTGCCATGCCATTTATTGCTGTCATTCAGATTTAGCTGTCAGCTTACACACAACCTCTACATTGTAGATGAGCATTAAAACTGTCTGCAAATGACAAGGATAAATATCTATCATGACTCTTAAAATGTATTTTCATAAAGCCTCAAATTAAGTATGCCATTAGAAGCCTATTCTAATGGTTAAATTTAACATACTAGACACATTTCAGAAAATGGAGACTTTAATAAGCCCTACAAAATACCACCACAATATAGATGTTTGTATAATTATTTTATTGAAGACTTTTAAACACATTTGTTCTTCGATTTTTTTCATGTGATGTTCAGAAAGCCACAATGCCCTTTTATTTCTTTGCATACACACTCTGTGAGTCTTCATTTAATTCCTGCATACATTTGCTTTTCGTTTTACAAAGTTAGCCCCTCAAGTGTTCAGCATATAGGGCCAGTACTCGCCCCTGCCCCTCTGAAAGTTAAGATTAGTACCAAACCAAAGCAAGTCATTTACATATACTGTATATTTTACAAGTAAAAAAAGTTAAGGAAGCTTGGATAACATAACAGATATATTTCAGACAGCCAGAGAAGAGAAAAATCTAACTAGTTATAGTTAGTTATTCTCCATGTACAAAGGCAATAAATATTAAAGTTGTTCTGTTTTATCACTAATAACATTAAAAATGGAAATTCAACTTCAGTTTGGAAATACAAAGGATAATATTATCACTTTCCTTGGGCACAGAAAGCGAAGACCCTAATTATAAGGCTGTACATAGGGCTTCAAAAACTTTTGGATCTGTAAATCAGTTTCTGCACAGAAATAAGTAGATAAAATATGGATACCTCATGTCGGGAAGCAGATACAATTAACTATTTTTGGAAACTTGCATTTCAGTACTTTAAACAAATGCAATTATCAGTGAAAACACACACCAAGAATGCATTGCTGCTAAGAAATTTAAGTGCTACAAAGCAGGGCTGTGGAGTCAGTAGATAAATGTTCCGACTCTGACCCCTCAGTTTTGTGTACTTCTGATTCCGACTCTGACTCCAGGTACCCGAAACGTCCTCCGACTCCTACCCCGACTCCATATTTATCTACTGACTCCACAACCCTGGCTACAAGCACATTAATTTGGAGGTTACAGCAGTATTGTACTACTTCATAAAATGGCCATGCAGTCAAGCAGACCAATACCTTTTTGTATTTACTTCAAAACAACTTCATAGGTGGGAGGTTTTAACTGGAATGTTTTTAAGATATTTAATGCTATTCAGCCATTCTACAAAGGAGTTGAAGTAAACACATGAGGAAATCAGAGTGCCAGTCATGCCCTCTTGTATTCTATCTCTCTGCATTAATGCATGAAACATCTCTTCATGATTAGAAATCCTGATTATTTTTTTAGGATGTTTAAGAGCATCTAAAACCTGCATACACAGAGACAGCTTATTCAAGTTTAGTCCTACACATGCAAACAACAAAGATGGACTGGGCAATATCATTGTTCTTTCTTCTCTTGCATGTGTAGAATAAGGCTGAACACAGATTGCAAGTGCTTTACAAAAGCAAAAGTAAGCAAAATGTCAATCACAACTCTATTACTAGTTCAAGAAGAAATATCAGGAGAAAACCAATTGATTTTGTGTCACATCTTGGAGGTCTTTAATTCTACATGTTTAAGAACATTTAAAATTGTGGTTAACAGGACTGCCTTTTAAACCTGTCTGACAAATTCAAGTATGCCTGTATGTAATAAAGATACACAGTTTTAAGGTGAGACATGCAATTTTAGATTTTGGATATAAGCACATGTATATGCCAGAAGTGAACTTTTGTTTTTTTAAAAAGAGGTATCACAGTTGGTATTAGTGCCTGTAAGAGTATTCAGCATATGGCATGCAAACCTTTCTCCCCTGCTTTACCTATTTACACATTTTATAACTGTTTCCTTCAACAGTCACGTGGGAACCAGACTATACGGATATATTTTTGCTTTGTGGCATTTAAAACATCCAGAGTACAGAATCAAACTTTAATTCAGGCTACAACACAACTGAATGGATTAGTTTACAAAGTCACTACTATTTGCCTAGTTTCAACAAAGGACAAGAAAGTTATGACTAGAAGTAGGTTTGGTACAAGCCAGGACTGTTGCTTACCAAGACAGATATGATTGAAGAGTAGGTCACATTTCAAAAAAGATAAAAGTTACAGCTTCATATTAGAAGCCAAAGATTTTCCCCCACACCTGCTCCTTATGTAAGATATCTCCCCAATTTCATTTATTGCCCTTTGAACTGTGCAAAACAGAGTATGTAAGTCACTGATGCATCATTTTATTCTAATACTTTTGGACATTTATAACATTTATGGCTTAGACTTACATTTTTAACATTAATATTTCAATTGAGCTCCAGTGCCCACAAAAAGACTATATATCAAGACATTTACCACCTTGTTAAAAACATTTTGTTTCTTCCCTGAAAAATACATGTAATCAGCCCTATTCAAATTTAGGTTTATAACCAAGTCCTCATTCAATGTTCTGTACAGCTACTTCATATCTATATACAAATTTGCACAAGTGACAATATACACAAGATTTTTGCCTCGCAGAACATTATACTGATGCATGTGAAGCTTTTACTTCCACTCAGAAACCCCAAATTACAAGCCACTGTTCAAACCAATCAACTGAGCAGTACAAAGCGGTCCCACATTGTTCTGTTCTCGTAGTAAATTAATTCAGGATTTTTTTGCACACTGCCCTCAGTTTTTGTAATTATACTTGCTGCAGCTTTAATTTCAATGACCAGACGTTAAGCAACAAGTTAATTCAGTACTGGCCACTTTGTCCTGTCAAAATTTTGGTTTATGGCTTCAATTTGAAAATTAGAACTCCTCATTCTGACATGCACTTACAACATGGGAATTGAACTGCACCACTATAATTGTGATATCATCCCTGTACATCCGAGCCAACTCTTCTGGAAGACTGAGCATCTTGGACAGTCGTTCGTGATCAACAGTGCCAAACTCATTATTTCCCACAGCATGGCGTATCAAGTGAGTTGCTGCATTCTGATCTTCGTAGGCAGAAGAGATGCGAGCTCTCCTTTCTGTCAAAAGACCATGCATCTGTCCCAGTGTTACCTTGTAACCTCCAACAGCTATTGGCTCTTGATGATGAACACCCGTCAGATACTCACCTACAATTCTAACTACATCCTGCCTGTGCATAGTTTCCCATAATCCATCTGTTGCTAGTATCAGGAATTTGTCTTGGGGTCTTAATTTATGATGTATCACTTCTGGTTCAGCTGTAAGGTATGGAGGTGTATGGTAGTTTGGTGGGATGAATTTTGTATATTCATTGTCATTGAGCTGATCTGGGCCTGACTCTATCACTCTCTTCTGGAGGTCAATACTCCACTTAAATTTGACATCTCCAAAGGCTCTGAATGGCATCAGTAAACCTAGCAGTCGATCTTGTTTCACCACAGTCTTTTCTTCAGACGTTGGGTGTTCTGATTTGAGTCGTTCAATCTCGCTTTCGTTCTGCGCATTATGATCATAAGAAAGGGCAACTGCAGACCAAGATCCATCCTCTTCTTGGACACCAAGCATGGCCCTGCTGTCACCAGTATTAGCAACATGCAAATCAACACCATCCACATGAGCTACACAGGCAGTTGCACCAGAAAAGGCTACACGCAATACTAAATAATTGAGGAAAGAATTTGGATCTCCTACTTGAGCTTCCAAAGAAATGTCATTGTCAAGTCTCTTGAAGGCACTAATTAATGCCTCTTTTACATCTGTTGTCTCCCCAGTGTTAAGATCTATAAGTTCCTGCCAGTAAGTTCTCAAGCTGTTAAAATACAATTTGGAGGCTTCTTTACTGAAATAGTCATTGGGGTGTTTGTGCCATTGTAAGATGGGCAACAGGGCCCTTCCACTTTCAACAGCATTTTCTATTTCAAGTAAAGTCTTGTGGGGTAACAGAGAAACAGCTATGTAATAGAACAGTCTTTCACTAACAGATTGTGCACAGGCACATCCTGCATGTCCATCAAACACGCCAAGGAGCATCCCTCTTGTTTGTAAACAAGTGGCTGCACTTCTTCGGTCTTCAATTGGGGCATTAGCAGGAAGCTGATTGCTATCAAAGCCAAGCACAGAGCTTACATTTTTGCCATCAAACTCTGGAACTTTGAAACTGTATTCATTTGCTTTCAAGATGCTGTTGACCTGTGGAGGTGTCAGATAAAATCTCTGTGGTGTAGAGACATAGTTTCTTGTATGAATAAATGGGCTGAAGTTCTCTCGTGGCCTACAAAGTGTTGCCAGCTTCTTCTGAGGCACATATCTGAAGTGCTTGAGAGTCAAGTGAGGTGATAAGCAACACAGATGTTTGCGGTGACAGTAACATGCAGTACTGTATATCCTGCCAATCTCACAATTACGAATTAATGGGAGCAATAGCTGAGTTGGGGCTGGCATGGCATCAGAGATCAATGGTAACCTGGAGCTTCTGACTGGAATCGCTAAGGATAAAACAAGCAACATGTATGTTTAGCATGGGTTCTTACAGGGACGGAAAAGCTAACAACAGTAATCTAATAAATAATTTAACATGGCAGAGAAAATGATGTTTTAATTTGCCTTGTCCAAGACGGTTCAGACAATTATTTATACTAAGACACTTACATCAAAGCATTTTAATATTTTCCCCTAAATATCACCTTCAAATTTTATAGCTCTAAGGTAAGACATGCAAAGTGTCAGGAATAAGTCCCAATTATTTCAATGATACTTCTATGTTGGCACACAATTCAAGCCTCAGAGTTGTTCTATAAACTTGCTGCATCATTATAAATAGCGACAACTCTTTCAAGAGTTCCAAAATATTTATTCTGAACTCATCAAATCACTATAAACTGTACGTAATACTGTCTCTTATAGACAAGATTTGCACACAAACCACACCCATATTTACTAAAAAAATAAGTTTTGTTTGGGGTACACAGAAAGAACTTCCTCAAAGATTGTGGTATTTTGAACCACAATTGGGCATATCCTGGGCAATGGCCACCTTGTTGTGCCAGTTAATCTTTATCACACTAGGTGATAGGAAATGCAGAATGAATTCACCAAAAGGCACCTTCATTTTGGCAATTTCACGGCTGGCCTAGACACGGAAGTGCAGTAAATCTTAGTGACGAATTTGTTAGTTAAGGAGTAGTTGAAAACTGTGCACAAATCAAATGTTAAGTAGTAGGATTCTGTTCATTATAAGATAAGGATAGCACAGAATTGAATCTCTGAATATTGGATACTATAAAATAGAGATGCTATCTAGCCTACTATTACCAAAACTGAAAATGGGTGAGATCCAGTGCTGGAATTTCAATGGTAGAACACCAGAATCTACTTGAAACAAGAAAGAGCTGTTTCTTTTCCCCACTGCACATTTAACAAATTTTCTCAAGAATGCTATGAAACTGTTTTCAAATTTGAAAGGGTTGAGGGAAGAGAGGTTCCATTGTGCTGGGGTTATAATGCCACTGCAAAGTTAGATTCAGGCTGACACTCTTCTGTAGTCTAATACAGTAGTGTTTCCACCATTATTCTCCCATCCTTTTGGGAGGAGACAGATAAGGTGCTGGAAAATTTAACAATCTCACATGCTTTGTTAAGGTGTCTATTTTCTGCCACTAATCAATTAACAAAGGTGTTTCCCTCTCCCCCAGCTTCTGGCATTTGAGACAAGCCTCATGCTTCCACCCTTCCTCTTCCCATCTGTTTTTATTTTCATTGTTCTTTGTTAGTTACTGCTAAATTCCAGGCCATGATGCATATAGTTGGGTTGGATTTCCACCAGCCACATAGTTGAGAGATCATCGCTTAAAAAACACTTTTATTTTGGTCTTTATAACTATTTTATCAGAACTGGAAGTAAAAATGATTTTTATTTTATTTGAACAGTACACTAGTACCCTGAATAACGTTATGACTTGGTTCCACAAGTCCCGTCGTTATCCGGTTTTTAACGTTGTATGATACATTGATCACACAATGTTAAAAAAAGCCCTGTTTCTCTGGAGGCTGCAGGAAGCCAGAACGTCGGGATTTGAATCCTGACATTTTGGCTTGCTGCTGCCTCCAGGGAGGTGGGGGAACTTTGGAAACAGCTTGGAGTGGGTTTCCCCACCTCCCTGGACCCGGCCGGGGGGGGGGGGTCAGAGACCCCAAAATTGGTAAAAAAAAAAGTCCGGTTTTTTTACCAATTTTGGGGTTTCTGACCCCCCCCCCCCGCTGGGTCCAGGGAGGTGTGGGGACCCGATCCAAGGTGTTTCTGGGCTTCCCCGACGTCCTGAGCCAGTGCAGCAAGCCAGAATGTCGGGATTCGAACTCTGACATTCTGGCTTGCTGCACTGGCTCAGGACGTCGGGGAAGCTCAGAAAAAGCTTGGATCGTGTCTGCCCACCTCCCTGGACCCGGCGGGGGGGGGGGGGGTCAGAAACCCCAAAATTGGTAAAAAAAAAACGGACTTTTTTTTTACCAATTTTGGGGGCTCTGACCCTCCCGCCGGGTCCAGGGAGGTGTGGGGACCCGATCCAAGGTGTTTCTGGGCTTCCCCGACGTCCTGAGCCAGTGCAGCAAGCCAGAATGTCAGGATTCAAACTCTGACATTCTGGCTTGCTGCACTGGCTCAGGACGTCGGGGAAGCCCAGAAACACCTCCAGAGAGATCAGAGGACCCGATCTACAGCTGCAGGGTGGCTGGGGAAGCTGACGGGGACTCCCTGTCGGCTTCCCTAGCCACCCGCCCATGCCTCCGCAGCTGTGGGGTGGCTGGGTAAGCCGATGGGGGAGCCCCCCGTCAGCTTTCCAGACCCCCCACCCCTGCCTCCGTAGCTGCAGGGTGGCTGGTTAGCTGAACAGAGAACCCCGTTCAGCTTCCCAGCCACCCTGCTGCTATGAACGACTGTATCGGATAACGTTAAAAATCGTGTTATTCGGTACAAGATTTTTCCGAAAATCTTGTAACGTTATGCGGTTTTAACGCTATATGATACTCGCGTTATACGGGGTATTACTGTACTATGAGAATGATTTATTGTTTTACAGTAAAGTGGTCAGTTTAAAGCAAGGGTTCCTAACCTAAGGCCCGTAGGCCGAATCTGGCCCACTGCACCATTTCATGTGGCCTCCACCCCTCCAAGGGCAGTCGAGAAACAAAATGGGCACCCTCTGAAGATGTTGGGACAAAATGGGTGCCACCACCCATCATGCAGGCAGGACAAAATGGCCATCTGGTCCTTGAAGCTGACTGAGAGAGTATGACCCATCCCCTGGCTTGAAAAGGTTGGGAACCCCTGGTTTAAAGGCAATTTGTGCTATGGTTCTCTTACTTTTTCCCTTGACGCAGTTATATTTTTTCTGTTTTATGCTCAGCTAACTCAGAAAGGAATAAACAGATTCCAAAAATATACATTAAACACAAAACAAGGACAGAATCATGTATTACTAGAATGACGCATACATGGCCTCAATTCTTTTATTTTCCTCTTACTACATTTGTTTTGATCTGCCCATGTTGAGCTAAGCCCCCCCCCCCCGCATCTTATTATAACATATCTAAAAATGGGTCTACTACTGGAAAGGAAAAGTAGTATATTTTAAGGTACCATTAAAAAAAAACCAATCTTATTTTTTATTATTTAAATAAAGGATAAATCTTATTTCTTCTTCAAACAACATCTGGCTTTCTCTCAGTTCTTAGCCATGGTCTACTGGCTCTCATTCGCTTCTAGAATTGCTTATGACCCTATCACAGACCATCGTGGAGCTCAGAAAACTCCTGTTTGCTCTTCTGCAACGTTTTCCATAAATGTATTTCCATTCTTAACTAAATTAAACTTACTAAATAATTTAGTTTACCTCCCACCTCTTGACAAATTTTATAATTAGTGTTTTGATGAACTGTTTACCAATTCCTTATTGGTGGCAACTACTGTGAAATATCTATTCCTTTCCGTCTGTATGTATATAATAAAACATAAACTTCAAGTGTCAGTGTTGCCACAATACTGTATTCTTATTCCAAATAATGGCAGTGCCTAACTACCACTTTTTTGGGGTTTTAAATGGCTCTGGTGCCTACTATCCAGTTTGTCACTATTAGAAATTGCAAAAAATTATTGTTTGGCCCTGCAGTCTGAAATTTATTATATTGCTGATGAAATATGAGTTTTGCATATTCCTGCTGAACATTAGAGACTGGCGAGTGGGGGAGAGAACCAGAGATAGCTAGTTTCTTTGCTGAATATTTCAAATTATACTTCATTTAGACCAGGCATCAAAAGTTAGAATGCATTTCTAGACTTAACAATCAGTGTCTGGAATAAGAAATTATATCATTCTGGTTCTCACCATCAATAGCACTACAGACTCCCCTTTCTTTCATTTTCCCACCTACTCTGATTCTGCTCTGTCTTGTATACCTGAGGCTATGGATGTGCTTTTCAATCAGCAATGTACACAGACAAGCAAAGAGAAAAACAATTTAAACAAAGTGATGCATAACATCAGTCTTGTGGTTCACGGAGCTGGTCACTATGGTCTGGGGGCCACATCCAGCCCATGATGCCAATTCATCTGGCCCACGAAGCCCTTGTCGCTCCTGGAAGCTGAGGTAAAACGCACCCGTATGGGCGCTTTTTACTTCCGCTTCCAGAAGTGACAAGGACTTTGTGGGCTGGATGAATTGGCATCGGGGGCCACATCCGGCCCCCGGGCCACAGTTAGGGCACCCCTGATCTAAAAATGTTTTACTTCCTTGATCATTCACAAACCATTGGGGAAGTGTTCAATTAGATCAAAAAGTCAGTTTCCAAGTGGATGGGATGAGTACATTAAAGAACAAATCACTCTTCCCTATGGACAAAAACTGATGCTTTCTTGGCCAATCCAGGCACAAGTTTAGTGGAAAGTCTAGAAGGGCCCTTAGTGGTAGGTAACTTTTTTGCTTGCAGCTAAAGGCAGCCAAAAGACATAGCTCCATGCTGAGGACATTCAAAAAGGAGCAAACGTAGCTAGCAAAACTAGATACAGTACTAAAAGAAACCATACAAATGAACATCCACTAACTAAGGTCAGAAACTAATACAGTACTGTACAGCCAATAACTAGAGCTGGAAGCAGGATAGTATCACAGATAGCTGAAGCAGTCTTCCTGTGTTTGTGCAATTAAACTTTAAATGAATCCCATGTTTAAATTCTGAAGACCAGTCACCAAAAAGCACAAAGTAATCTGCATAATCCCAGAAGTATACTGTGGCATTTAAGATATTCAGATGAATTCAGAATCTCTCTCTTTCATTCACGGAATGTCCTTAATATCTGTTTCTGGTCACAAAATTCAAAGACAAGAGTCTGAGAATTCATTTGTAGCAAAAACATTTGCTCAATACTATAAATTAAGTCTCTGACAAAAGCAACTGACAATGTTTTTCATTTTTGACAAATGTTTCTGGACAAAACAGGTTTGGTGATAATAAATCTGTTTTGTTTTAAACTTAAGTCTCCTCCTTCTAGAATAAACATGATTTCTGTATATTATAGGTTTTTATGTTGTTGGGCTTTTTTAAAAAATGTGTGCGGGGATGTGTGTCATTTTTGTTTGTTGCTATTTATAATTTATTTAGTTGTTTATTATTTATGTCTAATTTTCTATTGTACAGTTTTTTAATATCTTGTAAGCTGACCAGAGTGGCAAAATATTTCAGATGAGTGAGCTATAAAAGAGAAAACATTGATTTTTGTAAAAAAAAAATCTTTAAGAAATTAAAAGCTATGGTGAGAATGTTCCTAATCAAAAACTCAAGTAGCCTATTCATGATGCCTTTAACAATGCAATTTAGGAGACAATACAAATAGTACATATCAAAAGTAGCATCTCTACCATCCACAGTTCTATACAGTAACATTTAATCATCATAGTTGATTTTTTTGGAATAGTAGCCGTGTTAGTCTGTGTTTCGGGCATATCAAAAGGGGGGAGAAACAAAAGAAAAAAGAAAACAAAACAAAATGCTGCAGTACTTTAAAGACTAACTGCTATATTTTTAATGTGAGCTTTCATGGATCAAGTCAACTTCATCAGACAGAGGACATATCTGGTGCATATAAGTTCATGCCTTGACGTCTCACTCCTATGTATGATGAAGGGTCACATTAAAAATATAGCAGTTAGTCTTTAAAGTGCTGCAACAGGTTTTGTTTTTTGTTTTCTGATTTAATAATCATCAACCCATTTCCCCCATTTGAAAATTACTATAACTTGGAAAGTAGGAGCACAAGAAGTACATACCAATCCGCCTGGGCCCAGGACACACACACATTCTCCTGTCACAACAAGAAGCTGGCAACATCCACAAAGCAGTAGCCGAGGAAAAGCAAGGCAGAGTTTATTAAAGAAGGAAGAAGTCTCCAACATTGAAGTAGGACAGGAAAAAAGACAGAAAGACAGGCAATTTGTTTGTAGTGACAAACATTACGAAGCAAGTGTAGCACAGCATCTTTCAACAGCACTGTCTAACCTTGCTGCAACCCCAATTCACAGCTTTCTATTGCTCTTGATGCACAACAGAGCATCCAGCTCATGCAAGGTTCATCTGTTGTCAGCAACAAGTACACCTACTCTTTTCAGTCAGGGGTAGAGAAACATATAAGCCTGAGAAGCAATAGCTTCTATTATTTGGAGCCATCATCAGAATACAGGCACTAGCTAGTTTGGACTAAAGTACACTCACTGAAACAAATGGGACTTGTTAATCATTGTTTACTTAACGTACAATGATTTCTGCAGGTCTACTCTATTTTGGACTGTCAATGAATGTTTATTTATATTTTTTCACCTGAGTAATTTCTACAAACCAAGTTGCCTAGAATTTTTCCAGCTTCACTGAAATAATAGACATTAGTTAGCAGTAGACAGCATAGGTTGCCATTCTGATCACCTTTAAAAAGACCCATAAATACTAAACTCAAATTTATAACTGACATTGTGAAAACACAATGATGGCATTAATGCTCCTAAAAAATACTTATGTTCAAAACATGAACAGAAAGCAGTGCCCCTAGGTCAACAGTAGATTATATTAACCTTTCTTTCTAAAAACATGTCTCCCCAAGATCATTTTTACTCTTACATAACCTCACTGTTAGTTTTTTATATGAATGTGCAACACATTTCTGGCACACTGTCAGTATACCGTATCACAGGTATTCCAAATGTGCACCTGTGAACTAAAAAGTATACATATGCTTCCAATTCAAATGGTAGATGGGGCACAACTGCAAAACCAGCATGCCCATGGTTTTGTCTAGATGGGTGGTCTCTTGCTTTTAGGATGGGGAGTTATTCTGTCTGCGCTTTCAGTAATGTGTTAGAATGCATGAGCTGGCCCATTAGCCAATATTGGCCAAAATCCTGTTGTTCAGCATATTAAATTGCATTAAAGCAGGCTACTGAATCAATTATATTTGAGCCAATTCCTCACTTGATTCAAATAGGGGTACTTTAACTACAACTTACTTTAGCACAGAAAGTTGCAGTTAGAGTAGAACTAAATGACTTGTGGAAGTTATGGAAAAGTTGACTTACTAAATCCTCATAGATTCAATTGATCTACTCTAGTGCAATTTATTTATTTAATCAGACTTAAATAATTTAATTTACTTCACAAAGCAACAAAATTCTGGCTGATGTATCAAAAATAATTTCATTCCTGTCTTTAGACTACAATGGGGGGTTGGGGCGGTGGCAACTAAGATATTACAATTATGGTTTCAATGTTTAATTGGTTAGATTTTTTTTTAAGTAAGAGTAGAAGAAATGTGTTTGATTAATAAGATAGAAAAGTGAGTTTAAAATTTTAAAAGGCTTCTGAAGGCCATATAGGGCATTTTATGCTTCAAGGACCATTCAGCCTTTCCTCTAACAAAGGGGGAAATGCCTCTTCTATCAGGATTTTAAAAAAAAAAAAAACCTAAAGGAACTTGTATATCCACTGAATGAAATTACAGAAGAGAAACAATAATTTCAGGATGTAATTAAACAAACAGTTTAGTTTTGTAGTTTTCAAACAACAGATTGTTTGGTTGTTGTATGCAGACTGAGAAAAAAATAAAGACCTGAAACATATGCCCCTGCAGAAGCATGTTGGGCTTATTTTAGCAATCTATAAAAATAAAGTGTGCCTTTGATTACATCATGAAATCAGTTTCTCCGTTACCTTCTCTTCCATGAGAATGTCTTCTGTTGCCTAAATCTAAAAATAAGAAACAATATTTCTTTCCTCAAAAATATCTACCAATTGCATAGCAAAGATCTAATTCTGATACCTAGAAAGACAGAAAGCTTCCTAACACCAGGTCATACTAAAAACCCATCTAGCCCAGCACTGCTTTCTTTCTTTGATAAGTATCCTGCCTGTTTGGTGCAAGCACCACTCTGGGTTGCTAAAAACAATAGATAAACAGACAAATATAAGGTAAGCAGACTGCAACAGTCAATCTGGTTACAAACTCAGGATCTTCAGGTTACAAACTAACACATACTGTATCATAATAACAGAAATAAAACACCTACATAGATGACGCCTATAAATTGATTAATTCACCTTACCGCTTTACTAACAGGCAGGACTGCTCTAGTTTTAAAGATGGGTGGTTTTTTCCCCCCATTCCCAACTCAGAGATGGCAGGAGTTGAACCTGGGGTCTTATGTAATGGAAACAGGTGTGAGTCTTTTCTGCTACTGTTCAGAAGTATTACTCCTATCTATATATATACTGAAGCCTCTCCCACAGATCTCCAGCTTTGGTATCAGATATTTTGCAACACAAACTAACACCTGCTCCACTGATGAAGCCTGGCTACCCCACTTACTCAACACTTTTGTAAACTAGTCTCTTAGACCTAAGCAAGAGAATGACCCTCCACACCCCCTGATTGGATATGTACCTCAAGTCTGCCTGCTCAGATCCATGAAGAGCTTTATGGCATAAACATTCTTGAAGGTATGAAAGGGAAAAACCAAATTAGAAGATGGAAGAAGGAGCTCAATGGACAAAGAATACAGCAACATTAAAGAGGGGCGTAGCTAAGGAACTCAGCCTCCCTCACGTCACTTGGAGGACTCTGAACATGCTGAGGTTCGGAGTCCCTAAATGCAAGAGACCAACATGCTCAAGTGGGGACTGCTGGCAGCAGTGGTGGGATGTCAAAAAATTTACTACCCCACCATGATGTCATCACAGTGTGGGCGGAGCTAACATCATGATGTCATGTCATGGTCAGGGCCAAAGGAAAAAAATACAAAATAATAAAAATAGGGACCTTTAGGCTAGCAGTTTCTCTTCCTCCTCCCCGTTTGGGAGGACAGCAAGGAGGCCATGCATATGTGCCAAGCAGTAGGCGTGCATGCACACCAAGTGCTTGGCATGCATGCGCAGTGAAAAGGTAAGCCCAGAAGGTGGTTCCCACCCAAAAGCTGCTACAGGTTCTCTGGGACACTGGGAAAAGCTACTACCGGTTCTGGAGAACGGGTGAGAACCTGTTACATCCCATCACTGGCTAGCAGACAACAGCACGTGCTGTAAATGTGGACAGATCCAGAAAACGGCTCATCTGCCGGTCTGCAGATTATTACCAGCAACATGTACTGATGAAGATTTAATTTTTCCCCAAAGGCGGAGGCTTCATTTTCGTAGCCTAAAGTTTGATCTGGACACAAACGAAGAACAAGAACTAGACCCAAGGCTCACTAATTTGTGGGTGGGGGGCTGGATTATACATGTTGACCGGTTCCTAAGGAAAGTCTTGTGGCAGGTTAACTCGGGCGCTGCGACAGGTAGTCGCCCTCTCTCTGCGCCCTCCAATTCACCTCACCCGTGACAAGAATCCCGGCCTCCTCCTTCCCTCCCTCCAGGGAACAGGTTTTATTGCGGGAAAGGAAGGCCGCCGCAACCATCTGCGTCGGCACCTCCTTCCAGTGGTAGCCCTCAGGCCCGAAAGACAAGCGCCGAGCACATTCCCCGGCTGCCTCTCCTTCCCCCGCCCCCCCCCCACGCCCCACACACGCCTCGCTCGACCTCGGGATCCTCCGCAGCCCCAGCCCCCCCCCCTCCAAAGAGACCCACCCACACGAGCCCAAAATGTAGACCCACGTTTCCCTCTTCCTCAGACACTAACCTGGGCCAGGAGGGTGGGGCGGGAACCCCCGCTTCTCGGGGCAGCAGCGGGGAAACAAGAGAGCGGAGAAAGGGCGCGCTCGCCTCAGACAGGAGACGTCCGTTGGCCCCGCCCACCCCGCCTCCGGCCCCGCCCACTAGCCTCCGGCGGTTGGCGGCGCGCGCGCACGCTCACCCCGCTCGCGCCGAGTAACCGCTGCCTGCGCCTCCCCTTCCCCCAGCGGCGCCGGCGCCTGACAGCTGCCCCCGCCCCTGTCGTGTGGTGGGAGGGTTTTGTGACGTCACCCCGCCTAATAAAGACTCTTTGCGGGAGGCTCTCTCTACGGTTTGCCCGAGGGTATGTTCCACGTGTGTGTGTGAGGGGAGTGTATAAAAAGAAAAGGGCTGAAGTGATGAAGATGCTAATTATTAGAAGGTCTAGCGAGTCAGCAGTCTGAGGCCCAAGTACTGTGTCACGGAGTGAACTCCCGTCTCTGTTTAGCTCCTGCCAACCTAGCAGTTCAAAGCAAGAAATTGCAAGTAGATAAATAGGGACCACTTGGGTGGGAAAGGTAAACAGCGTTCCATGCACTCCGGTGACTAGTCATGCATGCCACATGTCCACCGAAACGTCTGCAGACGCAGACAGCGCTGGCTCTTTGGCTGTAGACAGAGAGGAGCACCGAACCCTACAGTCGGATACGACAGGCTTTCAATAAATTGCAAGTAGATAAATAAGTACTGCTTCCGCAGGAAAACTAACAGTGTTCTCTGCGTTTTGGCATCTAGTCCAGTGATGGGATGTAACAGGTTCTCACCAGTTCTCCAGAACCGGTAGTAATTTTTCCCAGTGTCCTGGAGAACTGGTAGCAGCTTTTGGGGGGAACCACCTTTGGGCCTTACCTTTTCACTGGTTCCCCCACTGTGCATGCGTGCCAAGCACTTGATGTGCATGCACACCTACAGTGCTTGGCGCGTATGCATGGCCTCCTTGCTGTCCTCCCAAGTGGGGAGGAGGAAGAGAAGCTGCTAGCCTGAAGCTCCCTATAGCCTGCTCCCCAGGGTAAGTGACTCACCTTTGGATGTGGTGTGTCTATGTGTATTTTAATGTGTATTTAATACCTTTACCTATATTGATGTACTACCACAGTTCCTAAAAAGGCCTGGCGGCCTGGCTTGGGGTTTTTAAGCAAAGTCTTGGTGTTACTTCATCAATAAGCTACACCTGTGCTGTTCCAATTGCTGTTCCAATTGGAGAACCCTTAAGGAGCTACAGCTGTTTTACATTTACATTAAGGCATATTATCCTAGATAACTGGTACGATGACCATATCCATCTTGCAACATGGTGCTGCCCAGGCACTTATACTAACAGGTAAGTGATGGGTTTGTGTTTGGGGTGGGTGGGTTGATTTGTGTTTGGGCTGGGTGGGTGGGTATATTTTAATGTAATTTTTATTTATTTATTTTATTTATGGGTTTGTATTGTGTGTGTGTGTTTATTTTTATTTTATTTTTCTTTGGCCCCGCCCATGACATCATGTTGTCATGATGTTAGCTCCACCCACACTGTGATGACATCATGGTGGGGTAGTAAAAGTTTTGACATCCCACCACTGATCTAGTCATGCTTTCTACTTGAGCACAGGAACGTCTGCAGATGCAGACAGGGCTGGCTTTTTTGGCTGTCAACAGAGATGAGCACCGCCCCTTAGAGTTGGACATGGCTGGCTTTCAAGTAAGGGAGACCTTGACTTTTACTATAAAAAAAGAATGGATGTTGCACCACCCCTTAGAGTAAGGGAGACCTTGACTTTTACTATAAAAAGAGAATGGATGTTGTACAGGTGACTTGGAATGGCACCAGGCTCAAACATTGCATCACTCCCAAATACCTGGGAGTTACCCTGGATCGAACTCTCACTTTCAAGACCCACTGCCTCAATGCCAAACAGTAGGTTATTGCCAGGAACAATATTCTGAGGAAAATAACAGGCACAAGTTGGGGTGCCCAACCACACACATTAAGAACTTCTGTGCTAGCTTTATGTTACTCTGCGGGAGAGTATGCTAGTCCAATGTGGTGCAGATCAAAGCATGCAGGGCAGGTGAATGTGGTCCTAAAAGAAACACCAAAACAGAGACTGACAACATCTTCCTCACAACATCTGCTTCCTCACAACATCTGCCCCTCTGACCAACCATTCCCCACAGACTGCCTTAGAACTATGGAAGGCAAGCAAGGAGCTACCAGATAACTGGGCAGAACCGCATGACTCTCTACTGTCTGGCCAAGAACAACCATGGCCTGTGTGGAAAGCTTTAAATAGACTGTGTGCAAGGGTAGGAAGATCAAGGGTTAATCTGAGAAAGTGGAGTTTCCCTGTAGACGACAGCCTGTGTGAATGCAGAGAAATACAAACTATCTCCCATATGATACAATGCACACGATGCCCCTCAACATGCACTGAGGAGGACCTTATGTTGGCAAGAGGAAATGCTGTTGATGTGACCCGATATTGGGCAGATGTCATCTAGCCCTTTTTAATTTAATTTTTAGATGTGTTAATTTTAACTTTGTATGTTATTATATGTTGGTGGTGCATCTGACATGAATAAAGAAAATACTGCTAGACAGGTCACTGGTTTAGATTTGATTCTCCACTTTGCCTCTTTGGCAGGGGGGGACTCTATGATCCATAGGGTCTTCTCTGGCTCTGCAGTTTTAAGATTATTATTTTCCAGTTCCCTTCTTGGGAACACACCAGAATAGTGTGTTGTTTAGGAAGCTCACATTTGGCTTGCACCATAAGAAGCCCTTTCCTATTGCTTAAGATGTAATAAAGTTAAATTTTATAATATTTAAGCTCATAATACCTAAATCCTAATTACCATCGCTACAGAAGCCAACCTTTTGATTTGGACAGATACCCATCTGTAAGTTAATGAATAGAATTGCATAAGGCACAAACTGGTCTCAGCCCACAAAAAGCTTACATTCTAAACCTTTGATCAAGAAATTACTGAAAACCAGACTGTCTTAGATCTAACAAAGCAATCTCACAGGCTTTTGTTCTATTCTCTTTGTGACGATATAATCAAGTTAATATGTGCAGCTAAGTCCTAAAGGCACATTGATTCCAGGACAGATAACTTGAAAATTAATGTACTTAATTCACAGACTTCATAACATTTTAAAATTGCAGCTAGCATCTACATTTCAGTTTGAACAGTGCAATTTTTCATGCCTCACACTTTACTGCAAGCAAGTTTGTCCACTATACTGAAAAGGGTGCACCGTATTGCAGTGATAGGTACCATGAGCGTTTCAAAAAAATAGTCAAACAGATTGCAAGCTGTCCAAATGATGCCTGCCAACAATACATTCTGTTAACAACTGTGTACCATCAAATAAATTCTGACTCATAGTGACCCTTTCCAGGGGTTTTGAAGTAGAGAATACACAGAAGTGGTTTACCTTTCTTTCATGGTCCACCCTAGGATCATGCAGCTTGCCTATTACTACACAGGCTAGCTCTTCTTTCAAGAGGCACAGTGGGGAATCGAACTCACAACCTCTGGCTCCAGAGCCAGATACTTACACAACTGAGCTATCCAGCCAGCTGACATAACATTAAATGACATAAATAACACACTCAAGTAGACTGTTTTTGTGTTTCTTTTTATGATGATCTGCTTGGCTATAAACAGAAATGAGCACTGAACCCTAGAGTTGGATACACTGGCTTTCGAGCAAGGGCGACCTTTACTAGCAAAGAGAAGCAGTGAGATATTGGGAGAGTTGTGAAGGAATTTATTCATCTGTTTGGTCTTACTTTTCATATTTGGGTCAACATTATATAACCAGTGTTATTTTAAGATTTGCTTCCAATGAATATCAAATGCTCAGGTGCTGCTACTTGTGTTCTGGGAAGACTGATGGAGCAACTTGTTGATCAGCGCTTTTGTTTGTAAATCTTCAGGTGCTGGCTCTATCTTGATTGAGTTACAATAGCTGGATTTAAAACTATATAAAGGCACTACTTTTCTTTCCGTTTACTTCCAGTTACTTTGGTATAACTTGCCTCCTTTTTCAGCTATGAAGGCAAGCTTGTTCTTCTCTGAAGAGATGTTCTTCTCTGAAGAGATGTGTTGCAAAAGCTGCTGACACTGAAAACGCCATGGGAAGGAGATATTTTTTAAAACCCTGACCCATGTGGGGAGCCAGCCAGGTTGGGAAATGGGATAGGGAAAAAGAAGCAAAATAGAATTTAGAAGCTTTCTTGCTTGCTTGCTTTGTGCCAGATGCACCACCACATAACATACAAAGCTAAAATTAACACATCTATAACCAAAATAGAATGAAAAAGAGCTAGATGACATCTGTCCAATATTGGGCCACATCGATAGCATTTCCTTTTGTCAACAAACTGAGGGGAAAGCAAGGACAGAATTGTCCGGCAAGAAAGCTAGCTAAACTTAGATAATATTTACATCCTGGAATATTTTCACCATAGCCTAAGAGTAGTGGTGGGCATCAAAAAAAATTCCTACCACACTGTGGGCATGGCCATGTGACTGGGTGGGCATCGGCTATTGGCCATGTGACTGCTCTTCATTGTAGAGCTATTAAAATAGAAGGTTCTTCTATTTTCATCACTCTATAGCGAACCTCTGAAGCCATTTCTCCCTTGTTCAGGGCTTTTCCAGGGCTCTGTTTCACTCCAAAGTGCCTCCCTAGCCACCCCGGAATGGCTGGGAATGTGCTTTGGGGTGAAATGGAGCCCAGGAAAAGTCTTGGGTAAGGGGGAAATGCAGTAGCGTAGGGTGGGTTTCAGTTGCCCCAGGCTGCAGGCCAAACTTGCTGCCCCCCCAGGCTCGCCCCCCTGGTAAGAAAGTCCTACCTTTGGGCTTCGCTGGGCTAGGAGGAGGGGCGGCTGTGCGCCTGGGACCCCGATGGCACTGGCGAGGCCCAGTGTCTGGGGTGGTGTGGTGCAGGCCCAGTGGGGAGCCCACTGTCGGGGTCCCAGGCGCACAGCCACCCTGCCTCCTAGCCCAGTGGCGGCACCATGTCTGCCTTCGTTGGCAGCGGCGCCTAGGAAGGGGGGAAGCGAGGCCAGCAGTCGCCACGGAGCAGCACCTGCGGCCAGAGCAGTGCTGGCCAGGCCTTGCAGGAGGGAGGTCCTCGGCCTGGCTGGCACTGTTCCAGCCACTGGTGCTGGGCTGCAACGACCACCAGCATCGTCCCTTTGGGAGCTGCTGCCACCGAAGCCGGATGAGCTGCAGTTGCCAGGCTAGGAGGCGGGGCGGCTGCACACCTGGGACGCTGACGGTGGGCTCATCAGTGGACCCGCCCCAGACCCTCGCCTGTGCCATTGGGGTCTCAGATGCGCAGCCACCCCACCTCCTACCCAGGCGGCGGCAGCAGCACCCAGGAAGGTGAGAAGCAAGGCTGGCAGTTGTTGCGGCCCAGCGGCCAGAGCAGTGCCAGCCAGGCATTGCGGGGGTGGTGGTCCTCTGCCCTGGTCGGCAGTGGGCTGTGGCGACCGCCGGCCTAGCTTCCTGCCTTCCTGGGCCCTGCTGTTGGGCTAGGAGGTGGGGCGGCTACGTGCCTGGGACCCCAATGATGGGCTCTCCACTGGGCCACCCCAGCCCAGCAGGCGGTAAGGAGGGGGTGCCTTGGGAGGAGGGGGATTGGCACCCCCTGGCCTCCACCGTGCCATCTGGCCCACATCCTCCGGGGCGGGGCCCAGGGTGCTGGTGGCAGAGTGTCCAGGGTAGTCGCAGTGGCACCCCCACAAAGTGCCACCCGGGGCTGGCTGCCCCCCTTACTCCCCCTCGCTAAGCCTCTGGGGAAATGCCTTCAGAGGTTCGCTATAGAGTGATGAAAATAGAAGAGGCTTCTATTTTCATAGCTCTATAGCAAAGAGCCCCCTTCCTCCAAGGCTTTTCCTGGGTTCCGTTTCACCCCAAAGTGCCTCCCCAACCATTACAGAGTGGCTGAGAATGCGCTTTGAGGAGAAATGGAGCTGAGGAAAAGCCTTTGACGAAGGGGGAAATGGAGCCAGCCCCCTCCAAAGCCTCTTCTAGGAGGAGGGGGAGGAGGGCGGGGCCAGCTATTTTTGCTACTGTTACGGGTGTACTGGTGCAAACATGCTGATGCCCACCACTTCCTAAGAGCATATGCAGAGTGTAAATTGAGCAGCAAATGGACACGGTGTTCTCCTAAAGGACAATTAGGATATACTAAGTATCTTCTCTCCCTTTTATTACACTCAACATTCTAGTTTTCTGACCCGGATCTGCCAATCAGGTGCTAAATCACCCAGAACTTTCATGAAGAACAGAGTAACCTCTTCCCCCTCTCTTCACTCTGCTGAAAATTCCCAACTAACACAGTACACACGAGTGAGCTCAGTCTGGCCTTGAAGTTTCCCTTTTCATAGAGAAAAGGGAAAGGTATTTAACACTTTCTATTGATCAATAGGCATTTTCCCTCCCCCTCCCTGTTTCTCATGGTCATCTTGCTCTTGGCATGAAGGGTAAAGCTTAGTTTTCAAAAAGAATAATAAAACCATGATCCTTCATTTTCCCAGTCTTTTGACAGGATCCAAAAACCCAATTAATACTCCACTCTACACAGGGTATCTGCACTACATCAGAGAGAAAGTAAGTACGTTGTGGTAGTTTCTCATGTTGTATATTTCCTGAGATAGAATTGTTGAATAAACACATCTGCTAGAAGCAAAATCACAAGGGGCTGGAAAGAGCTATATGAAGTACTAGTTTGAATTTTCTCCTCTACCTTACAAAAATGAGATGGCTAGATGGTATTGTAGACACAATGGGCACAAAGCGGAGCGAATTGAGGAGGATGGTGGAGGACAGGGGTGCCTGGCGGACAGTGGTCTATGGGGTTGCAGAGGGTCAGAATCGACTGTGCGACTGAACAACAACAAACCTTACAACTCCCATTTCCCTTAACAGCAGAAAATCAGATGAAACTTCAGATTTGTGTGCCATTTTTCCCTGCTGAATTTCACTTAACAACATAGCAGTGAAAGGCACAGGAAAGCAGTCAGGCTGTTTGCAGGAATTAAAACATCAAAAGATTACAAGATGAAATGTACTTACAAAGTGTGTCTCACCAAGATCAGAGTGACCTCCTTCCAAATGGACTAGCAAACACTAATTATAGCCTACAAATCTTGGGATGCTGCACTGTTCAAATAACAACAAAAATATTTACACAGCTGTTAGATCCAGAGTCCCTGTCCTCTTTTAACACCTGCAGTCCAGGATTATATGGATTTATGTTTACGACTCTCCATCTGTAAAATAAGGCTCTTCTATAAAAGTTTTTTTAATCTGCTGAAATAGAAATTCTTTTGTTACTTTTCTGTCTAGATTTCAAATAGATCTTCATTAGGTTAAGAAACAGAGCATGGGTCTTTCTTCATGGTCTCCTTGGCTAGCTACAGTTTGATTGTGCTTTTAAGTATAGTAAAACCCCTACTTGCTTAAAAAGTCTGTTCATAGGCTTTTATGTAAATCGGTTTTTTACTTAACTCAAAGCAAACCCATAGGAAAAATGAATTATTACATAAAGCAAACCCATAGGAAAAATGAATTTTTTTACTTAACTCAAAGCAAACCCACAGGAAAATGATTTTTATGTAAATCAAAGCAACCCCCTAGGAAAAATGAATTTTTTACATAACTCAAAGCAAATCCATAGGAAATTGTGTTGTGTAAACTGGAACATTTATTTAAATTGGGACATGGTTTTAGTGCAAAAATCATTATGTAAGTCAAATTTTATGTAACTCGAGGCATATGTAAGTCGGGGTTTTACTGTACTTCAAATGCTACCCTGTATATTTCAGAACCATGATGATCTCATCATAAAATGGGTTTGGCAAATGCAGTTTATGTGGGGGAAGAAAGAATCACAAGAGAAGAAAATAATGGAAAAGGCAGGAGAAGATATGTTTGGCTCCTTTTATCTTCTCTGCCACCTAGTCCTGTGTCCTTATTCCAGTTCAGATGAAAGAAAAGCTCGGCTTGTGAACAGATTTCCTGAGTAAATCTGGAACAGTAGGTCAAACTCCATCTGTCCATCTTATGTTACTTTCAAGATTCACAATTAAATATGAATGAAAGAATCTCCCAGTAAAAGCAACTTTTAGACCAGGAGTTTTAGACCAGGAGTTTCAACCTTTTAAAGCCAGGGGCCAGGTCACACTCCCTCAGGCAGCTTTGGGGGCCAGACAGCCATTTTGCCTTTCCTCAACCACATGACACTTCTGTGTGTGGTGGGGGCGGTAGGGGGCCACATGGAATGGTACCATGGACTGCATCAGGCCCGGGGCCTCAGGTTGAGAATCCGTTTGAGACGGACAGAGGCCTCTCCCTTCATGGAAACCAGCTTTGTCAGCAATGACAGCTCTTCCATGTGAAAATGGAAGTGGCATAATGATTAATAGGGTCTTTTTGTTTGAGGGAACTAACTACACTCATAATGTTGTGTACCATCTTTTGATAGGCTGAGAGACATCTTGACCAATCGTCCTTGGAAATGATGACAATTGCAACTCAACAGAAAGGAAAGGCACAAAATTGGGGAGGCATGTTACGGATGGGCAACCGGCATTTGCTGAATGATGCATGGAAATATGTGCCTCCACTAGAAGAGTGGGAAAGACCAAATGTTGCATGTACAAATTGTGTCTACCAGTTCTCTGAATACTGGTTTCAGAAAAGAGCATACATGAACCAAGGGCTAATTGACTGAACAGAAGTCTGATTAAGATTTCAAAAGGGAATACGAGGTCATGTGTTTGAACATGGGGCTTCAAGCATTCCCAGAGAATGCCCTTTTGCAACACCTTAAAGCAGGAGTTCTCAACATTTTAAAGTCAGGGGGCCGGTTCATGCTCCCTCAGACAACTTTGGGGGCTGGATGGCCATTTTGTCTTTCCTCCACGGCATGGCACTTCCTGGTATTGTGGTGACAGTGGGGGGCACATGAAATGGTGCCATGGGCCACATCTGGCCCACAGACCACAGGTTGAGAAACCCTGCCTTAAAGGATTAGGAAGAAGCACATATATTAGGGTTAAGCAACTTGTGACCCTTCATACTTTGGACTCCCCACCCCTATTCTTTACAACCAGCAGTGAGGGATAATGTAATCCAACATTCTCTGCAGGCAAATTAAATCAAATTAGAAGGCAGCTTCTCTAGAATGGTCTCTCCAAATAGGGCAACCTCCCACTTTACCAGAGTCTATTAAATATCTGAATCCCGATCTGCATCTTATCAGTCTTTAATGTATTTGATGATCCTCCATAGGGGAGAACAGACTCTTTAAATCCCAAATGTCTTGTGTCTGCAAACAACTGCCTAAGCCTATTCCATGTTTTCTTATTTACATTCTTGTGTTCAGTCAATACATGGAAGGATATTAAAAGGCAGCATTTGAAATGTAGCTATACGTTTGCTTAATATTGTGCAATATATTCTTGGTTCCAAAGGAAGAAATATCAGATGAAAAGAACAAGGTAAAAGGTAAAAATGGGTCATTGTGACTTTTCTCTGAATTAAAAAAAAGTAACCAGCCATGAAACCATTGTATTTGGTCATTAGACATCAAACCTTTTACTTTACCATCACCGATACAGGAAGCACCAGCAGCAGAAGCGCCCACATCTGGATCATCTGACTAAATGGACAGGTTGTACGATATATTACAAAATCTGACAGAAGAAATGAAGAAGGACAGGGAACTGGCCAGGCTACATCATGAAAGCCTGGCCAGGTCCCTCTCTGACTTACAAAAAGAAGTTGCAGACAACACAAGAAAGATTAAAACTATTACAGACACAATCCAAGAGGATGTAAATCAAATGAGGATAACAGTGAATGAAATCTACATACAAGAACATGTTACTACTACAAAAGTGCAAGAGCAAGAGAAAAGATTAAATTTGGTGGAGGATGGGCTGAGAAAACAAAACATTATGATTCGAAAAATGGCCGAAAGAATGCCAGATAAGCTTAAAGACAGGGTAGTTGATTGGTTAAACTCACTAAAAATGGGAAAAGACTTCATCCCAGAGGACATTGGGAGTGTATTCAGATTAGGGGGCAGAAGGGGTAGGAACGTGTCTAGAAATGTTTTGGTTAAATTTGCAAATTGGGCGGATAAGCTGAAAGTGATGGCTCATATCAAACAAGCAGGATCTGGCGTTCTGAAATTGGAAGGAGTTTATGTGGAAATCCATAACGATATTACTCCAGAGGAGAGAAAATGTTAATATATGATGAAGCCTGTCACAAAACTACTGATTGCCAAAGGTATCAAATACAATTGGAGGTTTCCACAACAACTGAGTTTTTTATGACAAAAAAAAATGCATGTTATTGATTCAAGAATGGATGTTTTGGATTACTTATGTCAGATTGGGCTGATTAAGGTGGCATCAAAAGAGTGGATTGAATTAAGAATGGGGCTGTATTCTTCTGGTGCTATGAGTACAGTTTTGAAGGTGGGGGAGGAGGCGGGGGGAGCTGTGGGAGGGTCAGACATTTCAGAATCACTGAGTGTTGAGATTGTAGAATGAAATTAACACATAAAAAATGACCATTGGCGGAGGAAAGGAGGGAACTAGGAGAGTATAATGCCAATCTTTCCAGGTCCTCCCTTTGGAAGACAAAGGTGACACCTCGAAGAAAGGAGTGGGGAGGGTAACAGACGGTAGAAAATTAGGTAAGTTTTTTTGTTTTAACTTACTCTTTCAGTATTATTTTTGTTTGCTTTTGTTTCATTCATTATTAAGTAAGTTCTTCATATTCTATCTAGTACGGGGCAGGGGAAGCACGTCCGGGGAGAATTGTATATGGCAGAAAAATTTAAGATTAGTAAATGGATAAAAATTTAAGAATATTATCGTGGAATGTGAAGGGTACAAGAAATGTTTTGCTCCTGGTAGATAATGATATGGGTCTTGAATTAACTCGCCTTGGAGCCAAATGACTGAGAGATGTGTCTCTTAGGAGAGAAGCTGGACAGGTGCATTGATGGCCTAATGAGTAGATGGAAATGAGGAGAACTAAGACACCAAGATGAGTGCAAGTGGGCTAGCTATGAGGTAGTTGCGGTGGAAACCTTTGGATGTTACTCTAGTTATCAATCTGCTAGTGCCTCTGGCCCTGGTCATCCAGCACATATTGGAGCACCATGAAGATGTGGGTACAGAAACAGTGGTGAAGGTTGGGTGTGGCCAAATGAGAACTCTGCTCTAGATATCAGTGCCTTTACTAGGAGTCGCTTAAGGAGCCATCTGGAAAGAAGGGGACATAGGCATAGATACCACAGTGTATTCTACTGAGTAGGCTAGATGTTCTACGTTATATTGGATATATTAATACACTAATCTAATACATTGTGTGCAGACTGACAATAATTGTGTTACTGTTACAGCTTACAGAGGCAGGCATATTAAAGTACCAGCTGGATGATTTTAATTTCGATTAAAAATTCTTAAGAAAGTCCTAACATAATGGCACTTCATGCTGAGTAAGCATGGCTATAATTGTTTTGCATTAAATGATCCATGGAGAATGTGTCTTATATTTGGTTTTTTGTTTCCTGTTCATCTTATTGCAATTGTTGGTATCTTCTTACACTGACACGTTCCCCATTTTTTTAGCATTTCCTGTCAGCTGTCATTCTTACTGATAATTTAGTTCAGCCATTGAGAAAGTGACCTTTTTTCTTTCATTTTCATCAGATCATGGCCAAGAGCCAAAAGGTTTGTAAGTCCCTATCAGTGTTACTGTTACTGTTTTGAAAAAGACCTGTGCCACCCTTGTCGCTCCCAGAAGCAGAAGTAAAATGTGCCCATACGGACGTGTTTAACTTCTGCTTCCAGGAGTAATGAGGGCGGCACTGGTCGGATAAATTGCAGTAAACCTTGTGGATTCACAGGGGTTTGGGCTTCTGGGAATTGAAGTCCAAGAGCATCTGGAGTGACAAGGTTTACCATCATGGACCTAGGTCATGTTATACTAAATGTGTGGGGTGGGGTTGGGGGGGGAAAGCAAATTAATTTCAGTGCTGCTTAATCCTCAGTCTGCATGCAGATAATTACAGCCTTAAATTGAAACCAGACAACATAGAACAGTGACTGCTAGTCTTTAGAAAGCAGAATAGTAAAATTATCAATGATGGTGCAGTATCATCTGTGGCCAGCTAGATGCGTGAGATATTTTATTTGGTTTAGTATCATACTTCACAGGTAACTATGGTACCTCAAAGTTCATTTATCAATTGAAACTAACTTATTAGGCAAGTCCCTCTTCCTCCAGTAATCACAGTGCTTTAATGGAGGTGTTGAAGTGATGCTAAATTTAGCAGATGCTAAATTTAGAAACCAACCTTCTGTTTTGCATAGATGCCAAAATTATGTAATACAGTACTTATTTTTAAGCAATGGCACCATTTGACCTCTAACTGCTTTTCAAGGTGCTGGTTTTGACCTCTAAGGTCTTGAATATATAAACTGTAAGCAGAATCCTGCCCCTATGAATTTTCTGGGAGTCTCATTAAGACTGGCTGGGTAAACTCTCGTTCAGCCTATATAATTGCACAGTACCATATTTATCAGAGCTACAGCTTTGCATGTATAGATCTTTCCAAATGCACTTCCTAGGGCAGGGATTAGCAATCTATGACATGAGCGTGTGTGGGTCTTCTTCTGTGTCTGAGAGACTGTGAACTGGCTGCTGCCACCACTACCAGTGGCGGCAGCGGCCCTAGCCCCTCAGCAGTCTGAGGCACCATGTGATCCGGCCCCTGGCTTAAAATGATTGAGAACCCCTGTCCTAGAGCCTTGATATTTTTTCAGAAGCATCTCAAAACTTATGTGTCATGTTACATCCAACTAAAAGCAACCCTAGTGAACTTTTCAAAGTGTGTAAGTAATGATTTTACTGATACCAACATCAGTGAGTTTCCACAGTCTAGTGGGAATTTGTAATCTGGACTTTAGAATCCTAATTCATCACTCTATCCATTATCAGTAATCCCCAACCTTTGGGTTTTGGACTTCAATTCCCATAAGCCTAAGTCATTTCCCCAAAGCACTGATCAGCCAATGGAACTGAAGTCCAAAACCCAAAGGTTGGGGAACACTGCACTACATCACATTGGCTCCAATCTAACAGGGAATAACATTTCCTATTATTTGTGCAGTTCTCATTCTGTTACAATGTTAATTTTATGCTATTATAAACTTTGCTAATTTTATTTAAAAACAAACACAAGGAAAAGTGCCCAGAAAAGAAAATGTTTCATTTAAGATTTTGTTAAACTGCATAGACGTGAAGATTGTTTACAGTTCCTTGCTAGTCCTGTGATGTTATGATAGCATAATTCTATCTGTTCCCCAACTTTAAAAAAATATGAAAGAAAAACCAAAATATTTGTAGCTTTTATAATTAAGTGTAGTTTATATAAAGTTTCAGCATTTGTTATGCGATTGGTATTTGCCAAACAGATGTCACTGTTCAAAGAACTAGGACACAAATCATGGCTCTCTGATAACTCACAGGAACTCTGCTGCAGTGGGAAAGCTTATTTTCTCAATTATTCATAAGTAAAATATGTTTGGAGCTCAGCCTGGTGAGCACATTAGGAATGTGAAGGGTAGTTCTGTCAGACTCTTGGAAATATTTCTTGAAAAAGACTCTAGGTCATTTTATATTGAATCTGGAAGAAAACAAGTTTTTGTTCTTCATTAAACACCCAGTTCAGGCATATACCGTATGTGAAAACAGCTTGACATGCAGTATGGTGGCTGATAGTGTGAAGCAACTGTGTGTAATTTCTAAGCATTGTTATAATAATCTCACAGGGATAGATTCCAGTGTCTATCTACAAAACTGATAGCAGAAACAAAAAAACTAAATACTGTAATCTCTAGGATTAAAATAAAATTTAATTTTAAATTTAAAAAGTGTCTCTATTAGGTAAACTTCAAACTTATAAACAATATGCAAGCTCTCAGTTGCTTAGAATAATCTATCAGGCCATAAAAAAACCAAAGCAGATCTTAAATGCAACCTGAAGTCACTGGATCACTAAAGTCTGGCTAGAATTTCTGCGCTTCCCAAACAGCATCTTAAAACTGTGACTCTCTAGCAGAGGTGTCCAAACTTTTAGAGTTCCAGGCCGGTGACATGGTCGAGCATGCGTCATGTGATTCCTCCCACCCAGAAGGGGAAGTAAAATGTGCATGCATGGGTACTAAATGCACCCATGAATAACGCTGCAGTAAATGACCTGCGGCTGTCATAAACACATTTATGACAGCCGTGGGTCATTTACGGCAGCGTTCTGCACATGTGTGGGAACATTTTACTTCTACTTTCAGGAGTGGTGTGGGCCAGATTAATTGGTGTCACAGGCCATATCCAGCCCGCAGGCCATAGTTTGGGCACCCCTGTGCTATAGTTCTAATATCAGCCATTTTCTGCTCCCTTTTTTTAAAATTTTCTTTAGTTATATGAAGATTCCTAGAAAACCATAAAACATTCATGTTGTCTTGTGATCTTTTTTCTTGTCTATTGAAGGTATTATCTTATGCTGAATTTTCAAAATTTTCATATGACCAACATAGCTCTGTTTTTTGTATATTCTTAATTTGTTTCCATTCAATCTTGTGGCATATACAATGTTTTCTGGGCTAAATCTTCTATATACAATTTCATGCTTCAGCAGTTAGAAAAGAGGTAATGACTATTGTCTTGTTCTTCTACTGATAGTCACAGAATCCTGAAAGGTTAAGGAATTACTTTGGCTTTTCAGGTGTGGACTTGACTTTCTCACACTTTAGAATCACATCCATCTAAAAGCAAAGCAAACATGTAATCACATTTATATATAGCCCCATAGTGCCTAGTGTCCTCTCTGGGTGGTTCACAAGCTAATTCGCTACAGAACATTTTAGATCTTTGGCAGCCATGGCCCTCAAACTACAAGGCTTATTATTTATAACCACCTGGCTTTTCACATGCCAAAACATCATTCAAAGTCAAATAGGCTTAATGTAAGTACAATGGGTATATACAAACATATGCATCGTCAAAACTAATGCACAGCTTAGCTTTATATTACTAACACTGATATCTTTCTGTATTTTAGCATGCCTTTAAAGCACGGGCATCACCATTACAAGTACAAAAATATTGAAGCCAACCAAACAAGTTTTATTTTTGCAGTGTATAATATAGAAAAGAAATCCAATACAGTAACATAGTAATTCACCTTAGTCATCATTTTGTACATATTTTACAGCATAGTTTGTACCCACAAACTTTTTTTCCTTATTCACTTATATAAGAAATCTTTCATCCACCAAAGTTTTGGATGCCAAGTTCTTCTGTCCAATTGTATTACGAATGAACCTAAAAATCTGAACATATAAACCCACAGTCAAATGTTATGGACAAATTGCACAAAATACTGCCTGCCTAGTAGCAAATGATTAAAGACTAACTTGCTGTGCTAATACTAAATACATGTTAAGTTCATCTTAGATTTCTATTTTAAAATTTATCAAGAACAGTGAAACCAAATTAAGTACAGTATCTCCCATAGTAATGAGGAAATGTAAGTGCGGTATACAAACCTGGCTATGTTTGCCATCATAATATTAACTCTAATAGCAGATTTTAAAACAGAGGGAACTGTAATAGTAATTTTTCAAATTCTCTGACTTTCCAACATAAAACTGCATTTCTCAAAAACTTAAATTTTTTTTGATGTGAATTTGATGAACGTCTTACGTTTTGGTTGTGTGGTTTGACAACTCTTGAGATGTAACGAAAATCATGTACTTTTGCCAAACCTCAACACCAAAACTAAGGCACCCACAAAAATAAGGGTTATGTCATATGAAAGATTGTCTCAGCGACTTTAAGAATTGGTAGAAACCAAAAGCCAAAAATGCAAATCGATGATGTTAGTGCTTTTGGAAATAGCATCGGAAAAGTGACAGTTTTGTGTGTGTGTGGGGGGGGTCGGTTGTCGGAGGTTAGCGAAAAAACTACCCAACCAATTCAGATGATCTAAAGTGTGTTTGAAAGAGGAAAGATTAACCTTTGTGGGGACACTTACAGGTTTGGAATTGGACTTTGGAAACATAATCTATGAAGTGTTTTACAAAAAAAAAAGATTAAAAAGAGGTCACACAACCCCTCCCCCCCCCCAAAAAAAAAAGGGGCTGGGGTAACCAATTTAAAAAGTGAATATGACAACTTCCCAAGGTGGATACAGTTCACATATAACACGTGGAGAAAAATGACGCCAAAGCATGAATCCACAAAATAGATATTGAGGAAAATAGTGACTTTTTAAAATGTCATTTCTGCAGGGGTGGGGTAGGGTGGGATGTTTGGCAGTGATCCAAGAAAAAACCGGATCGACCGATCTAAAGTGCGCTTGAAAGAGGACAGAATAACCTTTCTTTTGATACTTATACAATTTAGATCGGACTTCAGAAACATTTTCTATGATGGTTTAAAACAAAAAAACACTCTTTCTAACCTTCTTTCCTTCAAAAAAAAGTATCTCTCTGCTCCAGAATAGATACATTGGTGTAAGAATGGATACACTGTAGGAAGTTTCTTCTTTGAAGTCATAACCAGTTTCCTTTTTGGCTTTCCCTTTTTGAAGAACTGCTTTCAAGGAATTGTGAAAGAAAAACCCTTTTTCTTTGCAGTTTGACTACTGAAATATTTATTAAAAATAGATCCTTTACAGTTATTCACCTGTGGTGAATTGTTGTTTGTACAGTGGGCTGCTTATGAACCCAGCCTGCAGTGACAATTAATCAGGCCTGCACGCGTGGACCCTGCCAATGGAAGCACCAAAAACGCACCGGAAGCACTGAAAATGTACTGGAAACACCAAAATCTTGCGGGAAGCGCCGAAATTCATGGGATTGCCAAAATCTCACTGAAATCTCATGGCCAAAATCTCATGGGAAGTGCCAAAATGTGGCAAAACATGGTGAAAAACAAAACAAAACAAAAAAACAAAAAAACCCAAACAAAACAAATGGAAACATGCCACCCTTGCTTCCATCACCACCGTAGGTGGCGTAAGCGGTGGGAGAAACCATGCCTCTGGCCCATTCAGCTGTCTGTAGGGTCGGGGTCTGGCCCATGACGTGAAAAGGTTGGTCAGCCCAATCTAGCTAATATACAGTAAAGACAGATCTACAGTAACAAATGTATCTTTTATAGTTATACTGCTAAATTACTTTGGATGTCAAGAAAGGAGACAACAAGAGCAAAATAACAACTGTTAAGATTTAACCCGGTAAGATGTAACGCCATAAACCAGAGCTGGGCAACTTCCAGAGGATCAGAGATGGATGTGGGTCTGCACATCCTCACTCCTGTATCTCAGAAGGCTACACTATCCTCAAAATATTTTTTCTTTCTTTTTTTAACTGAAAAGGGGACTACCAGCGGACAACAACATGCTGTGTGAATGTGGAGAGATGCAGAATCTGACTCATTTACTTGTCTGCCAATTACTACCAGAAGCATGCACCGATAAGGACTTAAGTTTGGCTAGTGACAAAGCCAAGAAAGTGGATTCACTTTGGCAGTCCAGGGTTTGATTGGGACACGAAAGAAGAAGAACCGAAAAGGGCTCCTGTGTTCTTCACTGGCGGTTTCTAAATGCTTTATCAGGATTGTGGAGAGCAGGAGCCCCAAAATATGGCAAAATTGTCCCCATGCCCTTTTGAGAGCAAAAGGGGAGATTTTCCACTATTGATTAAAAAAAATGTTTGTCTGGGTGCTGGAAGATCAAGGGAGTTGCAGATAGCCTATGGCCGTGATGGTGAACCTTGTCACTCCAGATGTTCTTGGACTTCCAATTCCCGGAAGCCCAAGCACCCTGTGAATCCACACGAATGGGTTTACTGTAATTCATCCAGCCTGTGCTGCCCTCGTCGCTCCCGGAAGCAGAAGTAAAATGCGCCCGTATGGGTGTGTTTTACTTCCGCTTCTGGGAGTGACGAAGGCAGCACGGGCTGGATGAATCGCAATAAATCCATTTGTGTGGATTCATAGGGTGCTTGGGTTACTGGGAACTGAAGTCCAAGAACACCTGGAGTGTCAAGGTTCTCCCGGGCCTATGGGTTGTACTTTTACCACCCTTGCTATGTCATCATACATGACATTATATCCAAACAGAGATGGGAACAAGTGGAAAGGCTACCTGAACAGGATCTCATCATCAGAATGGGAGTAGCACTAACGTTAATGCATGCTCCGGTTCCTTAAGCCTGCTTAAAATGCTCAGCAAAAGACTTCACAAACCTGTAGTTAAATCTACTGTGGCAATTCCAGGTGTACATTTACATTAAGGTTGTGCTTTACAGTATTACTAATTATTTTTTCTAGATTAGGTTACAGGACTGACTTCAACTATTGAATATCTGGGTGAGTAGCAAATTTAAGTCTCCTTGAAAACACTGGGAGCTATATACAAACCATCTAAGAGCTTTAAAGAAACCTGAAGCCTTGTTGTTTGAAAAATACTGGAAAGTAGGGCAGTATCAAATAGTTGTGCACTAACCAATAGAGATTGCTGTTTTGCAAAAGCCAAACTGAATTTACTTAAGAAGCCTGCCCAGGGCTAGAGGCAGGGAGTGGAAAGAACAGATTATCTACATATCCTCTCCTAGGGAAGATAAGCACTGGAGACTAAACACAGTTTTGCAAACAATTCTTCAACTTAAAGTTTAAGGTTTTTTTTGCAAGAAAAATATCCAGACATTTTGCAATAGTCTCTCTTGTGGTCTTTTTCAATGTCTCTTTCCCTATAAACTGCAAATTAACATTGAGAATTTGTTTCATCTGTAATACACATTTAGTTTACTCATTTAATACTCATCTAAGCATGTCAGGGAACCATCATAATAATAGCAACAGATAAATCAGAAGTGTCCAATCTATGACCCGTGGGCTGGATACGGCTCCTGACACCAATTCATCTGGCCACTGGTGCCCTTGCCGATCCCAGAAGTGGAAGTAAAATGCCCCCGTATGGGCATGTTTTACTTCGGCTTCCAAGAGTGATGAGCACAGCGCGGGCCAGATGAATTGGTGTCAGGGGCTAGATCTGGCCTGCAGGCTGTAGCTTGGGCACCCCTGGTTTAAGCAGAGAAAGTGGCAGCTTAAAATCTATCTCATCATGTGGCAAAAACAGATTGCAAGATGTGTTTTACTTTTGCTTCCGGTGGGAGGAACCACATGACCGGCTCACTGAACCACATGACCAGCCCGCTGAACCACATGAATGGCCCACAGCCCAAAAAACTTGAGCACCCCTGAGATAAATGATATGACAAATTGCTAAAATGTTACTGTTGAAGAAATGAAAGAGCATGTTTCAATGTGATATGAATAATAAGGTTTACCTCTTGTTGTAAACATGTAAGAACAGCTGCTAAGACAAAACTTTGGGTAGCTATATCAACCATGGTGAAAAACAGCAGATCAAAGGTGAGAAGTATGGCTTCATTACCATAATAAAGAATATCACTGAAAGAATGTCCTTCATCTGCAAGAAAGCATACAACGGATTGAGAAGCCTGCGTAATAAAATGAAAATCTTGTAGTGTATTATATAACAGGACAAAGACTATTAGAAAGAAAAAATGATAAAAATAATACAAAACAACAACAGATACACTATCACATTAAATGAAATAAATGTTTGTATAATAGCTTTGAATAGCATGACATCTTAGTTGTAAGTCAATGTCCATACATGCTTATCAGGTCATAAGAGGATGAAAAAAACGAGTCAGATGAGTGCTTGCTTCTCCTCCTCCTCCTCCATAACAGAGGCCATTAGAAGGAATGTACAGTCATCACCTCTCACTGTTTAATTTATTGAATGATATATATGTTTTTAATTTTTGTGGTAATATTTTGATAATCTTTTAACTTTGATGCTTTTATTGGTGTAAATTGTTCTTATGTTTTTAATTTTATTTTTAGTGTCTTGTAAGCTGCTCAGAGTCGGGTTCTCCCGATTGGGACGGGGTATCAAGTGTAATAAATAATAATAA
Source organism: Furcifer pardalis (assembly GCA_030440675.1). Lineage (NCBI taxonomy): Eukaryota > Metazoa > Chordata > Lepidosauria > Squamata > Chamaeleonidae > Furcifer > Furcifer pardalis. The sequence goes on from CP126891.1 coordinate 72,796,932, forward strand.
TAATAATAATAATAATAATAATAATAATAATAATAATAATAATAATAATAATAATAATAATAATAATAATAATAATAATAATAATAATAATAATAATAATAATATATTTATCTATGTTCTGTTTCTTAATGATGTGAGCCACCCCAAGTAGTGCTTGCACAAAATGAGTGGGATATAAATCAAATCAATACATAAAATTTTAAAAATCAAATGCAGATTGCTATAAAGACTACTTGCCAGTGCCTGAAAGCTGTAATTGAGTGTGTGCCTGGTTAAGCATCTGGTCCTCAAAAAGACTGAAGGAAAATCAAAGCAGTCTATTTTTCCAATACCTCCTGCTTTCTCTTCAACATTTTAAAACTGGGAAAAAAATCCACCTTGAAGGCAAACATTTTTTAATTGCCAGTTTGAACATGAGCTACACACAAACATTTCAAAATAGTTTAAATGTGCAGAATTTGATTCTTTTCTTTATAATATAACCCTCAGGTTCCATGTATCTTGTATAGCATCCTTAACATTAATTTTTATCTCTGGTTTCCTTTAAATACGTGATTAATGTATTTATTATTTTCAAATTTCCATGAAAATCTTGTACATCTTCATGACCTATCCAAAATTCAAAGAGCCATGGAAATATCCTTTGATATTTCTCAATGCTTCAATAAATTAACTTTTCCTGCCTTTAAGCGAGCTTTGTATTTAATAACCTTCCTTACCACTACAGATAACCCTATAGTTCTTGTATGTAGTTAAACAGACTTGTGGAGGAGATCTGGATAGCTCTAACAGCTGACGTAGATGCAGAGAAGGGAAAACCTCATCATCTGCTGTTGGCATTGAAGTGTTGCAGGCTGGAAGATGAGGATCACTTTATTTTGTTTTTGTTTGCCCTGCAGACAGAGCGTATTCTTTGTACTATCCTGCTGGGAGCCTAGTAGCCTGGGTACAACTTCCCTGTCTAGCAGGCTAGTTCACCGCTTGGGAAAGGTAATTTGACTACCACTCTCAGAATCTCCTAAATCACTTTGCCCATCTAGGAACTGTAGTCCAAAAATGTAATGTGTTAATGTTCTTGGGCTGATATGTTATTTGCTGTGTAGTATCTTTGGGAGATTTAACTACAAAACCGATTTAGGCCAACTATTTTATAGACCAGTTTTGGCTGTCTTCAGCAGCAGAAGTACTGAAGCTAAATATTCATTTTATGCTTTGGAAGCTTATTTGTTTATATCTGCCAAAAAAAAAAAAAAGCTAAGTTAGTATCACAAAGCTCAAGATGAAACAAACACTACAGAATAGAGTACTTCATTTCCTCTGACCTCTAACTGCAGTTTAAACCTGTATTTCCATTGTTAAGAGACTCAGTAAAAAGTTGTGTACATATTGTACACAATGTGTTCAATGTGACTGTGGTGTACAATGTGTATAATGTGACTGCGGTGGCTCAAGCGGTTAAGACGCTGACTGGAAGGTGGCAAGTCAGTAGTTCGAGACCCAAGTACTGCATGACAGAATGAGCTCCCTTCTCTGTTCTACCTTCTGCCAACCTAGCAGTTTGAAAGCAAGAAATAGCAAGTAGATAAATAGGGACCACTTCAGTGGGAAATGTAAACAGCATTCCATACATTCCAGTGTCTAGTCATGCCTGTCACATGTCCACGGAAACATATGCAGATGCAGACAGCACTGGCTCTTTGGTTATAAACTGATGAGCACTGAACCCTTTAGTTGGATACTACTGGCTTTTGAGCAAGGGTGACTTTTACCTTTACTACACATTCCACAAATAGCTTCTGAGAATTCCAAGGTATAACATTAAAGAAAATTCATTGAAGAAGCTTTAAGAGAGCCATTAGCCTAACAGTTTGTTCACTGGAGCTTATCATATGTGTACTGATGATCCTTCCTATTTCAGATGTATGTGACATTCTGCTACTATTTATTTATCTGCAGACACATTTCATTCTTGCAAGATATGTGCACTAAAACCTTGGAGAGTTTATATTGTTAACTATATTTTTATGCATACTTTTTGAATCATGAGAATGCTCTCTTAAGAAGGCAGAAGAGTTTGTACAGACACAAACCATTAAGAGTCACCTGATTGTATAAAATACTTTAAAACCTAGAGCCACAATACCATTGTAAAAGATGCTCTTTTCCATTGGTTCCATAAATTCCATTCCAAGGATTCGTTCTAACAGCAGTTTGTCCTTTACAATATAATCAATTTCCTTATGAACCTAAAAAAGGGGGAAACACAACAATAATCCACAAGAAAGCTTAAATAACCTTTGGAAATATAGACTTACTTATTAAAAATCAGCCAGGAAAAATAATGTCTATTAAAGGACTTTTATCCTGACTTTCCAAGTCAAGGTAGAATAGATGATGTAAAAAAATCTTAAGAGATCAAAACAATATGAAAATATTAAAAACTAAATTTAGAGGCACAATGCAAATTACAAAAAAGAAACAACAACCTTTCAGGAAAGTGCAACAACAATAGCAACATAATCAGGCAACCAAAAAGTTTGTTGAAAATAAGGTTTTCAAAAGGTGGTACAAAAAGAGCCCCTACAAAATTACCAAGCAGTGGCATTCCTGGTTTGGAGACACATAAAATCCCATAACAAAGTTGTTCTTCTATGTTTCAACTAGGTGTGAAGCGTAATACATACATGATCAATAAATGAACCTAGGAACTTATTCATGGTATGGTATGCTTTTGTGCTCTGTTCAAATGTAGTTGCAGGAGAATTCAAAAGCCTCACAGGACCATGTTTCTGGAAAAAAAGAGGCAAATAAAAATGAATTCAAAGCACACATATTTTAGGTTCACTTGTGACATAAGCAGTGTGTGAAATAAATGGGGAGTGTTTGGTGTCTTTAATTTCAAATATAGATTTGCAACACCTATGTGGTCACTCGTATTTTAAAAACCTCTTTTTTTATACCTTCCCATATTAGGAAAGATATGTGGGGAAGCAAAACCAATTCCTGAATTTTCTATACAGACTGAGTTTTGCTCATTGATCTTCATAGCTGAGTCAAGGTACAGATGAAGTCGACGCATGCAGCCAACTGGGAGTTGAAGACATGAGAAGTAATCGTTCCTCATTTATTTATTTGTGTAAGCCACCAGGCATGGTGAATCTTTCATCAGATGGGCGGTATATAAATATATTAAATCCATCAATCCACCCATCCCTGTCCTAGAGCCTGTGTCTCATCTTTAATTTTACATTCTGGATAAGATTTTACACAATAAATGCTTACGGGACTTGTATAAAAATTTTATTGGCTAAGGCCACCACAGTTCACCCTAGATCATTCCACCAAATAGATGTGTAACTGAAAACCACAATTACTGTACAGGTATTTGCCAATGTATAAGATGTACTTCCCCCCTTAAAATACACTGGAAAAACAGAGTGCATCTTATACTCCGATGTGTCTTATACACCAGCAATTACAGTAAGCATATGGGAGGAGGGGGAGATATAAGCCCTATTCAGGCCATTTGGCAAAAAGAGTGTTAAAAGGGTGGTGAAGATGGCAGGAATGCACATGAACTCTGCTTCAATTCAGAGGTAAGCCAGACTTTTGCGCACTGAAGATGAAGGTCTGATGATGTAAGCAGGACTTTTGATCACAAGAGCTCCATAAGTACATCCAGAGAAATATGCTTACAATTTTATCTTCAGACTTAAGTGGGAAATGCTCACTGATGTCTGGTACCTAGTTGGAAGGGCTCAAGTACACTTTTACAGATCACCCTCTTGAAATTTTCTAGTATGCTTGGACAGTTGAACAACTAAAGGAACAGTGTACATACAAGTGAGAGAAGAAATATGGCTCATTTCAGGATATATATGCATAAGAAAATGTTTGTGAAAAACTTGATGAATGACATTCTTTAAAATAATGATTCAATTTTAAACATGTAGGAATGCAACTGTCTACCAGTAATATACATACCCTTGTTAATGTTTCATGGATCTTGTCATACTGTTGCCTCATCTTGAATGAAATGGAAATCTGAAATGTCTGGCCATCTGTATTTGGTAGCAAACCCCGTTGACTACATAGATTTTCCTGTAAAAGTGACACAAAGCAAAATTGTTGGACAAGCACATACAAAGAATGAATCCAAGAATGTATTATTACTGTCACCGTGAATATAGTTATACATGACAAATAACATATTTTTCTGTATGTTACTTCTGATGAAACTGAAGAAAAATGAGATGAAAACATTATTTAAAGTTACAGTAATACCTCATATAACATTAGTATCGAATAACACTAAAATCGCATAACATTAAGGAATCTGGGGGGAAGAATTGCATCAGATAACATTAAGATCCTATGGGATGCTTCAGATAACAACCGCTAAAGCCTGTGTGGTTACAATGTATCTCTATGGATCCCATAGGATTTTAACATGCATCAGATAACACTAAAAATCATATAACACCAAGACTTGTGGAACCAGGTTTTAGTGTTATATGAGGTTTTACTGTACTTAAATTAAAGTGCATACACGTGAATTAGAGACCATAACGAAGAAGATAAAGCAAATCTGCAAATTACAGGCTATTAATTTCAGAAAGACGGAACTCCATTCTGAGAGATTTTGTTCAATCCTTGATCTTTCCAGAGAGTGAAATCTCATAACATGAACATTTGGGAAGAATTGGGGGGAGCGGGGGGGAGGAGGAAAAAGGGCAGCCTGTGAGTCGATTTTAATTGGATAAAGTGAGGAACTAGAGAAATATATTGATAGTATTTAGTCATATATTATTGTAACTCATTAAATATATATGAGTTGAAGAATTACAAAAGTTCGTTCTAATTTTTAAATACATCTTTTGGAATAGTAGCCGTGTTAGTCTGTGGTTCAGGCATATCAGAAAACAAAATAAAATAAATAAAACAAAATAAAAATAAAATAAAAACACTGTAGTACTTTAAAGACTAACTGCTATATTTTTATTGTTAGCTTTCATGGATCAAGTCCACTTCTTCATACAAAGAGTGAAACTTACAGGCATGGTTTTTATACACCAAATTCAGGGTTCAAAGGGAAAAGGGTGTGGTCAAGCAAGATGACAGAGAAGCAAGCACAACAATGCAGCTTCATACAGCCATTAGCAACAATAGATTGTTCAGATTAGCTCTAAATGACTCCCTTTCAATCTCAAGGTTGCTGAGAAAGCCCATTCTGGTCTCAGATCAACTTTTGACCTGCATGTCAGAAAACAAACAAAAACACTGTACCTGGTTACTTTCTGTTTTGTTAAAGAGAATTGGCAGGAAAGTTGTAATATAATATATAAAATCAAACAGGACAATCTTTACGCAAAAGAATTAATGGACACAAATCAGACATCCGGAATGGCAACACAGAGAAACCTGTCTCAAACCACTTCAATCTAACTGGACACTCTATCCAAGACCTGAACGTTATAATTCTGGAACAGAGAAATTACAAAACTAGGATTGAAAGGGATACAGCAGAAATTAAATACAGTAATACACCGGATAACGTTATGACTTGGTTCCACAAGTCATGACGTTATCCGATTTTTAGTGTTGTCCGATGCATGCATCGAACAACGCTAAGAAAAAGCCCTGACTTCAGGGACAAACAGCCTTAAAGGCAGGCAGGGAAAGAAAGAGACCTCCCTGCCTTTAAAGCCACCCCCACCCGCAGCGGTCTCTGCGACTGCAGTAGGGTGGAGGAAAAGGCGGGTGCTTTTCCCTGACCCTACTGCAGACGCAGAGACTGCAGCGGGTTGAGGTGGATTGGGTAGTTCTACCCAAACTACCCCACACCCACAGACCATTGCATCAGATAACGTTAAGAATCATTATCCAGAATCGTTACCCGATGCAAGTTTTTTCCAAAAAACTTCTAGCGTTATCTGATGCAATCATTATCCGGGGTATTACTGTACATCCATCTGTTAGACATCCATCGCAGGGGACTAAATATTAGCAAAGGGTTTCTGGGACATTATCAAATTTGATACACAGATTGCTATATGATTTTATATATTATATTACAACTTTCCTGCCAATTCTCTTTAGCAAAACAGAAGGTAACATCCACCCTGCTATGGAGAGCTGTTAGGGACATGCCAAACCAAGTGGAGGGAACAAGGTTTGAGGCAGCAGTGGTGGGAGTGAGGTTGCAGGCCAGGTGGAATGGTGCTGTGGGCCAGATCCGGCATATGGGCCATAGGTTGAGATCCCCTGGTTTAAGGGATAAAGAACTAATGGACATTTTATATATTTGAGTAACATAAAAGCCAGATTAGCAGCCATAAACTTTGAAAAAGGATTATTACTATATTATTAATGGAATTGCAAGAATCCATAACAGCATGTCACCATGTTAGTTTTGGAGGTAAAGATGAGACATGGCTACTTAAAATCTTCACAACCAGTTATTTTGCACTAGAAACTTCAACTTTTTACAGCTAATAGGAAATAGGAACAAGAGAAAACAATGTATTTTTTAAAAAAATAAGGTCTGGAATCCAATCCAAAAACCAACTAGCTCTGAAAGGAAAAGTCAAATTTGTGGAGGGGAAAAAAGGTACACTTGCAACAGATAATTATGAGATGCACAAGTTTCTCTTAATATTTTGGCAGCCTCAAGAACTGAAGCAACATTATCTCAACACATTTCTAATATCAAAATTTCAAGAAGAAAATATTTCTGATTATTACTTCTTAACTCATTTTCAACCATACACCATATTTTTAGTAATAACCAAAGTACAATCAATATATAATGAGGATACCAGCCATGTACTAAGTTCTGATAATATGGCAAGTCTTCGGAAACCCTCATCCTAGTACTTCTACGTACCGCTTCTCTCTTTAGGTTCATATTCATCTCTTCCATATTGGTATCTGAATGGCCATGCACAGACCGACCATGAATATAATACCCAAAGCATCTGTGTGACAATAGAAAAACTGAAATCTACAATGTGAGAAAAATAAAATTCAGCAACTTAAAAAACACAAAATAATCATAGTACTAATCATAATGTTTCCATTCAATGAACATTTGAAGTCCTTTTACACAAAAAAGCACATTGGGCCATTAATATATTTTACAAATGGACAGTTCACTAGCCACCATCAATCTACTACAACCCTTAGCAACAATACACTTAGAAATTATCTTTATTATTGAGACATTTGTGGGATTGTATATGCAAGAAATGGAATGTGTTTGCAAGTTTGTGTTCCTGTACCACAAAATTGCTGGTGTGATGATAGGGGTGTTAGGCTGTCCAACAAATATAGCTGCAGCAAGGTTGTTGTTGTTCAGTCGCACAGTCAATTCCGACCCTCTGCAACCCCATGGACCACTGTTCGCCAGGCACTTCTGTCCTCCACCATCCTCCTCAACTCACTCAGCTCTGTGCCCATTGGATGCACAATACCATCTAGCCATCTCATTTTTGGCTGGCCCCTTCTTCTTTTGCCCTCCACCTTTCCCAGCATCAAGGCCTTCTCAAGTGAATCTTCTCATTTGATGTCCAAAGTACTTTAGCTTCATCTTTACAATTTGACCTTCTAAGGAGCAGTCAGAGCTGATTTCTTCTAAGACTGCAGCAAGGTACAATAGTAATAATAATAATTTCGTGTCAGAGATTACTCTGGATTGGAAGGACTTTTGCTGGAGTAACTCAGTTCAGGGGATACCCAAATGAGGCTCCTTTCATGTCCCCAAGTGCAGCTTTCAGGTATTGAAACCCAACCTTCCAGTCTCCAAGCTCAGTGTCTTAACCACTAAGCCACTGGGGAAACTGCAGGTACAATGGTAAAAACCCCTCATTTTCTCAAATATTCAGATGTCATTACATAAAATAGGAAAAAGCAACAAACTTTAAAAATACAGTAAAACCTCACATAAAGAGTGCCTTGCTTAGAGACTAACTCGCTTAAAGAGCAGAATTTTCTCTGAATAGTCGCCTCGTTTAACAACAAAAACCAACCAAAAACTCACTTAACAACTAAATCAGGGTTCACAATCCCCCTCTGCCAGAAGTCACAATTGGTCACTTACAATGGTGTTTCACTTAAAGAGCAACCTCGCTTAAAGAGCAATCCTATGCAGCACATTATGCTCTTTAAGCAAGGTACCACTGTAGAGTTGTATTCTTTTAAGCCACTTCATGCATTCAGAGTCTTTAAAAAGTACTAACAGCCACAATATTTTCACAATACTGTTTGAAGTATCCTGATTGAGTATCTTAAACTGTGGGCTGGACATTCATTCATGGGTCCTGATCACTAGGAAAGCAAAAAACAAAACATAAACAACAGGACCTTTAATTATATATTACTAGACCATACTAAGGGTTAAAGTAGAAACTAGATTCACTATATTTTAACACAGAGATGGTGAGCCTTTTAGAGACCGAGTGCCCAAACAGAGGGGTGGGGTGAACTCTGTGCTGAGGGGGGAGAGAGGAAGTGCTCCCATTGGCCTGCTGGGCAGAGGGACGGGGCGAACTCTGTGCTGGGGAAGGAAGTGCTCCCATTGGGCTGCTGTGCAGAGAGGGTGGGTGAACTCTGTGCTGGGGAGGGAGGAAGCACTCCCATTGGGCTGCTGGGCAGAAGGGCGAGGGAAACTCTGTGCTGGGGCGATGGTATGTGTGCCCACAGAGAGGGCTATGAGTGCCCCTTTGACATGCTTGCCATTGGTTCACTACCATTGTTTTAAGGTCTTAACACCCTTTATGAAGAAAGCTGAAAACTAGAAGTCTTTGAGTACAAAATAAAATACTTACATTGCTCATACAGCACAAGTCAACAAACTGCCTTATTTTATCTTCTACAAATCTTTCATAGAATACTGAAAAATACGCCATCTGTAAAACAAAAATCAGATTTAACAGTTTGTTCATGGAACAGCTTTTTCATTTCTCAATTTTGGGTGTGCCAATATCAGAACATGCACAAAAACCACCAGCAGCCTATGACACCAGTCAATTACAAAGCCTTAGGAACTTTGCCACATCCCCAAGAAGATGGGGTTACTTCCCAAAAGGGGCAGACAAGCTATAATGTGTTGATCCATGGTGACAAACATGCAGAATACCGACTCAGAATACCAACTCAGCTGGATACTATTTGCTAAGGGTGTGTTATTTATTTTTGATTCCATCTCTCAAAATTCTCCAAGAATTCCACAGGCAGAATTCTGGGAAATCCTGCCCAAAGTCATACAATTACATTTCCCTCACCTGGAACAGGACTTATCTTCCATGCTAGTTGTACAACCCTCCACCTCAGTGTTCTTGGGTGGCCTTGTTCTTTGTGGGCTTTGTCTTATTGCCCATTAGGGACTATAGTAGCTTAGTAGTTAAAACACTGAACTTGATGACTGGAAGATCAGCAGGTCAGCAGTCTGAGACCCGTGTGCTGCACGACGGAAGAGTTCCTGTTGTCTGTCCCAGCTCCTGCCAACCTAGCAGTTCAAAAACAAGAAATTGCAAGTGGATAAATAGATACTGCTTCAGTGGGAAGGTAACAGTGTTCTGTGTGCTCCAGTGTCTAGTCATGCCTGCTACATAACCATGAAAATGTCTGCAGACGCAGACAGTGCTGGCTCTTTGGCTATAAATGGAAATGAGCACCAAGCTCTTGAGTTGGATATGACTGGCTCTCGAGCAAAGGAGACCTTTGTGTTACATGGTTCACTGATGAGTTGTAGGTGACTCAGCAATTCCCTTTTCTGAGAAACAAATGGTACACAAGTCAGAATAAGCATATTTACTGCTTTCCCCTCGTTTGCATTTTTTTCTGGACATGGTATGAAAGCCACAAAGAAAAACAAATCATGAGTGACTTTTAAGAACTCCTATACAGTACTAATCATTCATTTCTCATTTTCTTCTACAAGGAAACTAGCATCCAAACATTTCCGTGGTTTGAATTAGAGTTATGCAATATGTTAATGATGGAAAATCAATAAAAACTTGGACAAGGTGTGCATTTCGAAGAAAAGACAGTTAACCAGACATTGATGTAAAAGCTCTACCTGCATTATGGCAATGACTAGCCAAAGTGCAGCAGACACACCATATCTGAGAATGCGACTAGAGGGAGCTATGTAACTTTCAGGGTTCCTAGTAAGGTTGGAAGAAGAATCCATTAAGGCCAAATTTGAAAATCCAACTACCTGAAAATATAATTTAAAAACATTTGTAATTATCTACATCACATACATTATTACTTTCAACTTTATCTTAAAAAATAATCTCATATATTCACTTAAAATTAATAATCTGGGCCCTCACTTCATAGAAGAACGTACAGTTGTGAGTTTTAAAAATCAAGATACAATGATTTCATAAGCTTTGCTATCATGTTTGCATCCCCACTCCAAACTGTGCTGAAATGTTTTTAGTTAAGACTTAGCAAATTAACATTAGCATGACCAGTTTCAGCTTTGAAATTTAAAATATTTTCCATTTCAGATGGATGAATGCTGATTGATTGTCATCCTGTTTATTATATGGAATATTTAACTAAGCAGCTTGTTTTATTTCCTGTTTAGCAGTAACACTTGGCAGCTAATATTCAAAGGTGAGAAGTACTATTACGTCAATAGTAATCCAGTCTGAATACAGCAGTAGTAATACCTCTGCATGTTGCAATAGACAACATCACACTGGGCTGGGTATTAATGATAAATGCATTGGGCAATTAACCATCATGCTATTCACAATGTGATAAAACATTTTTTAAAAGCAAATAATTTTACTGTATTTATTTTTATTCTGCTGAAACATGCACTTTCACATAGATGATGCTGCATCTTAAAAAGGCTGAAAAGGATTAATGTCTACAAGTCTCATCTTACTCGTCTTTAACATGCATCTGCATGCACAGAGATAACTGAATTTCGCTATAATAGTTTTTAATTAAAATAGAACAAGCACAATAGATTAGACCTCAGCAGCTACTGCATACCGTAAATATAAATAACATACAGTATTTGAAAGCTGCCAGCATCAATTTCATCACTATGGAATCTGAAAATCACCTCTAAAAGGAAGAGAACTGTAAGAACTTGGAACAGTGGATTTATTTTCCTGATCGTCTGAATTTCATTCCATTCATTTGCTATGAAATATGTTCTCCATATGCTTACTGGTGCAGGAACACTTCTTATACCACTTTCTCCTATGGAGAGAAAACAACAAACATTAGATGTTAGAAACTTACGGTAAGTACGAGTGACACAAAAGCAGATTTATGAACAGGAAGCAGAGGTACCGTACATGGTAATGCAATACATCATCATGACTCAATACACCTGGAACATGGGAATTCCTTGTTTCTTGGATTGCTTCATATAATCTAGCAGGCTCATCAGCTAAAGATCTGATATAGGTGAATCAGGATCTGCTTTTAGGGTCAGAGAGTGCACTATGTTCTATGGGGATGTATAAAAGTATAATTGCTATTGCTATTGCTCCTTTAAAGGACAAGTCACAAACATAATAATTCAGTAACATGATATACTGTACATACAAAGATTATTTTCAAATACCTTCAACAGCTTTAAGAACTTTTCCTTTAGGGCGTTCCCAGTCAATGAGAAAGATATCAATTGTAAGTTGAGAAACAAGCAGATGCAAAAATTGCAGGGTCTAAAGAAATCATTTAACGGAACAAAAACAAATCTAAATTAGCAGTTAGGAAATAAATACAATTGATTATAAATAGGCAGATATAATTCAGAATTACTCAAATATACTCTGACACATCAGAGTACGAGATGCACCCAGTTACAGTAATACTTCAGATAACGTTTACCTCGGATAACGCTAAAATCGCATAACGTTAAGTAATCTGGGGAGGAGAATTGGATCAAATAATGTTATGGTCCTATGGGATGGATCGGATAACAACCGCTAAAGCCTGTGTGGTTACAATGTATCTCTATGGAGCTTTAACGTTATCCGATCCATCCCATAGGATTTTAACATGCATTGGATAACACTGAAAATCAGATAACACCAAGACTTGTGGAACCAAGTCTTAGCGTTATCCGAGGTATTACTGTATTACCGAAATAGCCACTATAGGCCACTATATACAGTACAAAACACTCTCCATTTTCCCAGGGTATTTTAAGGGGGAAAAGTGGGTCTTATATGTCAGCAAACATGGTAAATGTTACATTTGGAATCTAGAAGAACTGAGCACAGTAATAAAAATTGTTGTATCTGTTCAATCCTTCCAGTTCCCATACTAGAATTGTCAAAGTTCAGCTGTGGACTGTATGTATCCCCTCTACCAGTAACGGTGAACCTTTTAGAGACCGAGTGCACAAACGTCAACCCAAAACCCACTTATTTATCGCAAAGTGCCGACATGGCAATTTAACGTGAATACTGAGGTTTTAGTTTAGAAAAAACAACTCATACATTAACATCTTTTGTCTTAAAAGAAAACACAATAATAAACCTAGATCCTCGCCAACCCCACCAGAGGAATCACCTTTGCCACACGCTCCATAGGCTGCTGTCCACACCGCACCCTCACGACACATGTGAGCTGCCTGCCTATCCCCAGACAGGGGAGGAAGCGCTCCCATTGGGCTGCTGGGCAGAGGGATGGGTGATGTGAGAAATGTCCTCAGGCGCATGTGGAGAGGGAGAGGGAACCAGCCCAGCCCCATGTCCCTCTGGCTTTCTAGTAATGAACTCTGGCAAACTGTGTGCTGGGGTGATCATGCATGCCCACAGAGAGGGTTCTGAGTGCCACTTTGGCATGCTTGCCATAGGTTCACCACCACTGCCCTATTCACATTTTAGAGCACTCCAGCCAAATTGTTGGAAATCAAAAGAGGCCTCCAGTCATTTTTTGCTATCCTACCCACTCATATTTTTTGCTTTTATTATTATTATTATTATTATTATTATTATTATTATTATTATTATTATTATTATTATTATTATTATTATTATTATTATTATTATTATTATTATTATTATTATTATTATTAGCACTTATACCCCGCCTCTCTAGGGGGAATGAATCACTACCCAAGTTGGCTAACAACATAAAATTCCCCATACAATAAACAGACATTTTAAAAGTATCCCCCATAAAACTATAATGAAAATAAGCTACAATAAAACAGACCATAAAAATGGGCCGAAATACACCAGACCAAAGTTTTTGTAAAGAGCTTTCCCATTTGGTCAATCATTCAGAGATTGCCGCCTCCTGGACTTCCCTGAGTCAGGTTTCCTGACTGGGTGGCATAAAAGTATGATAATTAAATTAAATTAAAATAAAATTAAGTGAAACAGCTGCTACATCAGCCAAGCAAATCTGCAATGTTCCTTATCTTAGCACTGAGAAGAAATTTCATCTTCTACTGGGAAATCAAGCCTTATGAATATCTACCTTAGCCCTAACTATTTTGACAATAGACAGGACACAAACACTATTCTCAAGAAACAGATCTTGGTGGTTCGAGTTTCCTTCCATCATTTAAAAACCAAAATGCTATATTTGTAATATCTATTCACATATAGGTCACACTTTAAGTTTCGGTTAGAGATTTTAGGTCTCTTAAGGACCTAGCATGCTTCTTATTGAACATAATGGAAAAGTCAGAAATTTAACTTTGTAGCAAAGAGCAACAGCATCTGTTCTTTATGCAAAAAAGACAGGTTCTATACTTTTGTTGAAGCTTTATTTTACTTCTTTTCTTTTAATGACCTACAAATATTTTACTACAACCCTATAATGTAGTCTATTGAGGAACTCAATCTGGCTAGACTTCTAGCCACACTCCCTGATCCTGAACCAATGCAAGATAACTTTCCAGATCTAGCAAAACTTCAATTACTTTTTCAGGTAATTCAGAGCCCAAATCTAATGTTTATTTGCATGAAGCAGTTTTATACTTCACTAACTAACATGTAGATGTGTGGTATTTCCATTGAGTTGAAAAGAAAATGGAATGGTTTTTTTTTCTGCTGCTGCTATCTTTTCCTTGGGTGTATGTTTTTCCAACCATGGCTTTCTTAAAATCTTGGACTTTCCCACCTCTATAGCAGGTGTCATTTCTTACCTGAGGCATACCCACAGATATTGCTCAGAGGAAACCCTGAAGAAAGTGCTGTAGGTACCTCCAGTGACTATAAGTATATGATTTTGACAAAGCTTTTAAAATGTATCTAGAACAGGAGTTCTCAACCTTTTAAAGCCAGGGGCCGGGTCACACTCCCTCAGACAGCTTTGGGGGCTGGATGGCCATTTTGCCCTACCTCCACCACATGGCACTTCCTTGTGTGGTAGAGGCAGTGGGCCCTCCACATGAAATGGTGCTGCCAGGCCACAGATTGAGAATCCCTGATTTAGAAGGAAGTACTGTACTATCAAGTCCATGTTTTGACACTTACATGATGGACTATTAATAAGGAATTTAACATGTATTTTTTCTTTCTTCAGAAAATAGCAGTATTGGAACATTTGCCTTTTTTAGGTAATCTTTTTCAGTCTAAGCAGTGATGAACTGTAAGGCTTAAAAACAAGCATGTTTACAGTACTTAAGGATCTGCTTACCTTCAAAACAAAAGCACATCCAAGATAGGAAACAAAATTATCTTCTTGACTTGGCTGAGGTAAGAGAACAGAGACAAACTTCTGTGCCTACAAAGTAGAGGGCCTCCATTACACCAAACAAACAGTAACCATATGTGTATTTAATCATATCATACCAAGATCTAAATTGAATTATAAAATATTTATTTATTTACTTGTATTATTTAGTAGCTGCATTTCTTAAAACTACAAAAGCTTTGAAGCGAAATAGGATTTGAAACACATTAACTAGCTCTATTCAGACTTGAGAAAGAAGTGAACAAAAAGTATAAAGATAAACACACAGGACACTTCAGATATAACTTGCCTTTATAGTCTGATGAGAATAGCAAAAATAAAACAAAACAAAAATAAAACATGTAAACATTTAGATGACCATATAACCACTCATAATTTGTTTTTAAAAAAATTGCAATAAAGAGTGAAAAAAAAGGAAACTTACTTTGAAGAATACAAGCCAATAAATCCCTGTTCCCACTGTGATGATGAAGAAAACATTTGCAAGGTCTCCAGAATAGAACAGCAAGAACTTCAGAACTGTCTACAACATCAGATTATAAATGTATTAGATAAGGTGAAAAACAATTTGTTCCAAAACAGACAGAAAAGAAGCAGCTTTCAACAAGGGTCACATTGACATAGAGATTTCAGATATCTAATAGCTTCACAGCTGGGATTCAAAAAAGTTTGATGGGGGAAGACCCAGTACATTATCTGAATTTGGAATTGTATTTAGAGAACTATTTCCAACATCAAATGAGAAGATAGGATTCACTTGAGAAAGCCTTGATGCTTGGAAAGGTCGAGGGCAAAAGAAGAAGGGGGCGGCCAAAAATGAGATGGCTAGATGGTATTGTAGACATAACGGGCACAGAGCTGAGCAAGTTGAGGAGAATGGTGGAGGACAGAAGTGCCTGGCGGACAGTGGTCCATGGGGTCGCAAAGGGTTGGAATCGACTGTGTGACTGAACAACAACAAAAAAATTTAATTTGTGGTTTTGTACAAAGAGACACACATACTACAGTTAAAAAAGTCTTCATTGCGAATGTATTAAAACAAGGCAGGGGTTGTTGCTTTGGAAGAGTTTACAAATGCAGATAACAGTAATAAAAACTAAATCCTATATGAACTTGCTTTAAAATAACTTACATAAAAAAACCATTGGCTAGACCTAGATTTGCCCTCCCATGAATGGTACAGCTATTTTCATTTGGAAAAAGAATTGAGATTGAGCAGAGCCCTCTCACTATAGTAAAGTTCTCTTCATACTGAAAGCTACGGTATTTCATTATTCTCTACTTCACAGTATTCCCCAAACACCAGAGCAACATGGGGCACAGGAGAAAACTGCTGTTCCTTCCTTCCTCCAGGACCAGCAAGAGTCAAATAGAAATCCAACCTAATTTGTAGGATTATATAGTTAACTTATTATTTCTATGCTCTACCATGGGTGTATGCATTCAAGAAGTGTTATATCAGTTAGGTCAGTGATGGCGAACCTTTTAGAGACTGAGTGCCCAAACTGCAACCCAGAACCTACTTATTTATCACAAAGTGCCAACACAGCAACAGGGGAGGAAGAAAGCGCTCTCATTGGGCTGCTGGGCAAAAGGGCTCCGAGTACCACCTCTGGTACGTGTGCCATAGGTTCACCACCACTGAGTTAGGCTTTGCAACCACTCATACCTGCAGGTCAATCATGGGACTCCCAATACGCCTCTTCCATCCAGCAGTCTTAAGAAGAGACCATAGAACTGCCAAGCCACCCAGAACACTGAGCCCTATCTACGGAAAAACACAGATATATTAACACTCCAATCTGATATGCATCTATACAGAAGTTAGCCTCACAGAATTCAGTGTATGTTTACTTCCAAGCTAGCATTTACAAAACTGAAAGCAAGGAATTATGCTGTGTTATCAACAGAAACCAGCAAGGTCTCAAGGGAACCAGGATTTGAGAAAGGGAACTTACATCCGTCTGAATGCGAGCTTCTGAATGGTTCATCTCATAGTTGACTGAGAAAGAAACCTGAAGAGTGAAATAATTTTAAAAACATTTAAAAAATTGCATTTTATATTATATTTCATGTTTTATTAAACTGCAGTGTACAGTAGGCCCACCACATCTGCAGAATTGGTTATCTGCTGCCCAAAAATATTAAAATAAAAATCTCAGAAATATTTAATGCATAAGTTTCCAAAATACATTACCAGAACTAGCCAATACAGGTAATTAGAGATTATACTGTATATAGCTGTGATGTTCTTGAACTTCAATTCCTAGAAGCCCTGATCATTGGGAATGCTGACTTGGGCTTCTGGTAATTGAGGTCCAAGAAAACCTGGAGTGCCAAGGTTAGCCATCACTGGTATATAGGGTTTTCTATTATCCACAGTTTCAGATGTCTGAAGTAGGCCTTGGAACCTATATTCCATGGATAAGGCAGGCGTGCTGTATATGTCACAAAGGTCAGACTTGACTATGCAACTGAACAACAACTGTATATAGTAACATATATACTTGAATATAACATATATACTTGAATATAAGCTGACCTGAATATAAGCCGAGGTACTTAATTTTGACCCGAAAACCCAGAAAAATAGATTGACCTGAGTATAAGCCGAGGGTGGAAAATGCAGCTGCTGCTAGTGAGTTTCAATAATCAAAATACATGAAAATATGGTAAAATTAATTAAATTGTTGGTGTGTCTCAATCCGGCATGGTATTGAGACCCTTGTGGTCATTGACCCGAGTATAAGATGTGTCCCCTTTTTGGGACTCATTTTTGGGGCTAAAAAACTCAGCTTAATCTCAAGTATAAACAGTATGTTGAAAGCAAATGAAATCACATTAAAGTTATGGATTGCTAGTAGTGAATACTTTTTTTAAAATTTAGAATAAGAAAGTGTGGGACAGAGAAGCAAGAAAAACAGGATGAGAACAATAAGAAAAGGAGCTAGCATATTCTTCTTTCTTGTAGGAGCTCAGAATAGACAGACAAGTTCCTGAACTCACAGAATGCATATCTCACTGATATAGTATTGAGTTGAAAATCAAGGCACAGAATTCTGCTTATCTTTTGTTCTTAACTATTCTGAATCAAAGCAGATATAACAGATATTTATGCAGTGTGGCCTACTTTTAAAAAATATTTCCTCTCAGTACTTTTAAAACTGTGACATTTGTACAATTACAACAACATTGATCTTGCCATTCAGTTACTGTATTAACTAGATAAATGTTCACCGTCACACTTTCAGTACTGGGATTTTGGACCAAAACATCACTGTAGGCAATTGTCATGAGAGGAGGGTAGATGGCTCCCCGCTGAGTGCCAGGAACAAGACGAATGCTGCAAATAGATACATAACTAAATGTAAACTGGAAAATAAAAGGAGATTAGAAGACTAAATAAAAGCCCAATTCTGAATCAACAGAACTGGTTTTAAAAGGCTGTAATAATCTACTGGCATAAACAGCAAGTCAGACAGGAGATAAGTTTCCATCTGCTGTACAGCCCAACTAAATTTGATTTTCTACAATTAATCATAAGTATGTGCAAGTTTTTTAAAAGTAATCTTCCACTCTAGAAAAGCAATCTGCTGATCAATTTTTACTATAGAACAAATTTTAGCTAATCTGGATTTGTATATTATGGTTAAATACATTTTATAGGGAAGGTAGTATATTTAAATATTACTTAATAACTTTGCTAAATATGAATCCAAAGAGGTAACTATTTAATAACTATTTTAGGATACAATTCTATATGCCCACACCTTGGAGTAAATTCCACTAAATACAATGGGATTTTCTTCTAAACAGCCATGTACAGAATCAAATCTAGTAAGTGCAGCACCTTACTTTCTCTATTTTGTTTTCCATTCTGAGTCAACTAGATGTTAGATTATATTAATGTCAAAATTATAGCTAGCAATGAGAACTGAGTGATTACTTTGTCCAAACCTCATATGAACTCACCTTATAGTTACGTCACTAGCAACTCGTATTACTCTTGGTGGGCTTCCCTGGTCATTTTCTCGCCCACTTAAAGTATCCACCAAAAACATCCGACGTGTCAAAAGCCAATTGTTCATATTGCTGCCTTTTAAAAAGTAAATTGCAATAATTAAGAAAAGCTTTAATATAAAAACACAAAAGAGGAATGAAAAAATAAATAGGCAAACATTATATAATTAGAACTTACCTTTATTATGTATTCTTAAAACAGGGTAAGTGTTCAGAGAAGGTTAAATGTTGTAACATTATTAAACGTAAGTACTACATTTACTACTCCTTAACTCTGAGCAGAAATGCTCCCTTTTAAGTATCCTCATTTTAACTTCTGTCTCTTAATGTATTTTAAGTACCCTCATTTTAACTTCTGCTCTTTTTGCTGTACTATGCTGGTCTTGGACCATAATAAAGATTGATTGATTGAATTCAAAATTCAACATGTCCTCAAATCATGCTAATTTCTGATTTTCCCTGAAGTCAACAATGGTCACAGGAGTGTGAACATAAATGACAATTCAGGATGGAAAAAATAAGCCTTGAACTTCTGTACCCCCCTCCCTCCTTCTCTTTAATGAATAAATAAATAAATTTAATAAATTTAATAAATAAATAATGACTGCAAGAAGATTCAGTGGCTGGAATCAAGTTGGTTGCCATGTAATATAAAGTTATGCAGACATAATTCTGCCAGACGTTATGCCCAAGGAACACAGATTGTGCAATTAGTTATGCCGTTTCCATCATGAGTAATTGCAGGTGTAACGTCAAATTATGCCTGCATAGCTGCACAAGAGTCACACTAATACTTCAATTTGTGTTTCAAAGTAAGTGAAGTTTAAAGTGGAGGTCCAAAACTGGGCAATAAGAACTATGAAACAAATCAACTTTAAAGGATGGTTGAAGAACCTAGCTTGTTTCATATAAACAATAGCTTAATCACTAGTTCACATTTATACACTAAAGTCAGCTACAGTATATGAAAATCAAAACATTCCCACTTTCTCCACAGGCTCTGCCTAGGAAAGGGATGCAGAAAATGTATGAGCCTGAGATCATTTAAGATATTTTCCACAAAGCACAAGAAGGAAGATTAGACTGGTTGAGATCATAAATGTAGTGACACAATAGCTCTTGGTTACTGAAAAGATGAAGTTTACATATAACTGAAGTCAGCTAAATAATGACAGAATCAGACAATTCTTACCTTTGTTCACAAACATTTCATTATACTGAAGATTTAAGTTTAAGACTGGCACTGCCCAAAGGTACTGTTGCCCATCTTCTTCATCATGATATTCAAGGAACACATCGTAAAATATTGGACTGGAATAGTCCTTTAAAATCTTGGAAACAGATATTTTACACTGAATAAAAAAAAGCATAAATTTAAAATGAAATAAGAACCATACCGTACCATCTCTGAAAAACTCACAAGTTCCAAACTCCTTTTCTTTAGTGACTAATAGATACTTCACAGGAAGCAGAAGATGCCATTTTTAAAAATTTGCCAGCACTGAAATTTGCAGAATAGTCAAATATTTTTGAGCCAGGAAGTAGCATACCACCAAGATAATCCTACAATCCACGACTATGTCTAATTTCATTTAACTCTCATCCCCCACAAAACAGAGACACATGTACTAACAATTTCCTTAGTATTTTCTGACTATACAGTTGTACAGTACCTCACTTAAAAAGCATAATGTGTTCCATAGGATTGCTCTTTAAACGAGTTTGCTCTTTAAGTGAAACACCATTGTAATGGAATTCCGATTTACTGAGGATTGAAGTCTAGGAGAAGTTCATATATATATTGTATTTTTAACACAATGAAACTTCAAAAGTAATAACACTAAAAAAGTGCTCCCTTTCCTAATGAACCTAAGGAAAGAATTTGCCTTCTGCAAACCTGATGCATACATGGCAATGTTTTCCTTGGGCTATACCATGATGTCTTCCCAAGAGGTAGAGGCTTCTTATGCTGAGTATTTTTATTGTATCCTGTACAGTTTTCTGTGAAACCATGAAAAATCATGTCCAAAACTATATGCTTAAAAATGTTCAAAGAGATTTACAACTTAAATTAGTTTGCTTCATATGTGTGACTTTTTAGGGGGAAAGTGTGAATTTTTGATGACAAACAGATTTAGTTCCACAAGATTCCTATTTTATACTATGTACTTCTTGTTTTGAAAGCTGCACTGTCTATGGATATTACACCCACAATAAGAAATTACAATAATTTCATACTACTCAGTAAGAAAACATGGAAAATAATTTCACACAATAACTACTATGCTACTTAATTATTGCTAGGAATGAGATTTGAGGCAATAATTTGTTCAAAATACATGTGGACTCAGCTTATACTGTAAGTTATGACACTAACAACCAGTACATTGCTTAAATCAGGGATTCTTAACCTGAAGCCCATGGGCCAGATGTGGCCCCCTGCACCATTTCATGTGGCCCACCACCTCCACCACAACAGGAAGTGCCATGGAGTGGAGGAAGGACAAAATGGCCATCCAGCCCCCAAAGCTGTCTGAGGGAGCATGACCCAGCCCCCAGCTTAAAAAGGTTGAGAACTCCTGGCTTAAATGTTGCTGGTATTTTACTTAAATATTGTTTTATTTTCCTTTCTATATCAGTAAGTGAAACACGTTTAATTGAGAGAATTAACACTATATTTTAGGCTATGCTTACTTTTTGTTGGTATGTTGTTCCAAAGATGTAGGCAGCATTCAGTCTGGTCAGCGTATCTGGGCAAAGCTGCATTATTTTAAAACACAGAAAAGCTGGTAATATTTAGCATTGTGAACATAGTCTTTAAAAGCAGCCATATTTTTCCAGTTACAGAGGTTTTGGTAAAACAAGAAAACAATGAATAATTCAATAAATTCTAACATACTTTTTGGACAAAATGCTTCTATTAATATAACAGGAGTAGGGCATTTCTTCCCCATGCACAGAGGAAATGAAAAGCCCCATTGTACAAGTGATCACATTGTTCTTCACTGGCTTCTCTGTATTATATCTAGTTCACTCCATGTACTTATAATGTACCACACAATTATCTTACCTGTAAAATACCACTTTCTAAATATTGCCACTGCAGAAAATCCCCCCCTGCATCATACGAAGCTGCAATAAACTGCAATTTTATGTTCTGTGAACAAAAAATAAGTGCTTTTAGGAACTAAAATATTACACTTTAAGCATACATATAATATTTAAAAAGCTGGAACACTGCGTTACTAGTATTTAATGACATTACAGAGAATTAAATGAGACATCAAATTCCTTTTGGAATTCTGATATCAAACCAAATCCTTTCCCCATCTACTGCCTAGTTCCCTATAGACAAACAGCAACATAATGTGAAAAATTTGCTATTTCATAACCATGGTCGGACTCAGTGGCTATTTATTTATTTGATCAAACTTTTATGCCGCCCTCCTCACAAGGACTCAGGGTGGCTAACAGACTTTAAAAACACTTAAAACACAATAAAAACACAGTACAAAAATCAAGATTAACAATTACAGAGATTAAAGAGATTTAAAAAAAACACACAGAGAGGGAGGGATCAGATCAGCTATATTGCTATAAATATTGCTATAATTTTAGCAATATTATTTTCAGTATTTGGCTGAAAGAAACTCAAAGGATGGCCTTGCAGATGTACTGCACTGGTAGAGCACAGGATCTGACTGCCCACTTCAGAACACTAGGATTGTAAACATAAACATCAGGTCACTTTTTAAATGACATGACAATAATTTTAAGTCTAACTGGGAAACAGAATTTCCTGAGCTATGGGTTCCCAATCTTTTCATGCCACAGGCCAGTCATCATGTGGTTGAATGGGCCGGTCACATGGTTTCTCCCACTGTAAAATGCATCTGTGGCTGTTGTAAAAGCGTTTATGACAGCTGTGGATGCATTTATGGCAATGTTTACGACAGCCGCAGGCGCATTTATGCATGCATGGGCATGTTTTACAGCTGTTGTAAATGTGCCTGCTTCCACTTTCGGGAGCAGTGAGTGTGGTCATGGGACAAATGAAATGGTACTGCAAGCCAGGGCTGACCCACAGGCTGAAGTATGGCCACCTCTGTCCTATGCTATTACTTTCATTATGGATATTTAAAGATTGTGATAGAAATGACATGCCTAGCAGGGCAATCAATGAATTAAAACATTAAAACTAATCTTCTGTGCCATTCAATTATAAGAGAAATCACACGAAGAATATTTTTAGAAATGTACCTTGTTCGTTCCTTTAAAAGTGAAACTAGTAGGAAACTGGGTTGTCTCAAGCACCTGTGATGCTAAACCTGGCTGGTCACCATAGTATAGCCATGGAAGGTTCTGCCTCCTGTAAACAGTAACATAATGTTTACTGCATCCTACATTTTGTGACTAATTTGTACAAAATAAATAATATATAAAATCAAAGGATATATCCCAGAGGCCACATACCAAAATGTTATTGAATGAACAGTACCATGTCCAGCAGTATTGGAAAAGACATACTGAAACAGACCACAAGCATCTGTAGTAGCAGAGCTCCAGCTATTCATATTCATCACACACATGTTTCCAAGTGCTTGGCAAGATGTTAGGTTAGAGTATAACTGCAAAACAATACATAAAATGCAACTGTCGCGACATTGTAGAACAATATCACATGAAAGAAATTTGTAAACTTTGGAATCTATTTCTAGCATTGTTTAGCTTTTGTGCCATTGCTATAATCATGATTTCCTGTACAAATGGAGTGAAGAGAGGATGAATTTACATGATTCTCACAACTTTGGAGGATCTTTGGAGGATCCATAGATGAATTCTGCTTGCAAAAGAGTCTCTCTATACCAGGGGTGCCCAAACAATGGCTTGGGGATCGGATCCAGCCCCCAAAGCCAATGCACCCATATAGGTGTTTAACTTCCGTTTCAGGGAGTGATGAAGACTTTGCAGGCCGGATGAATTGGTGTTGGGGGCCGGATCTGGGCCCCGGGCCATAATGACCAGCCTCCTGAACCATGTGACTGGCCCACAGCCCAAAATGTTTGGGCACCCCTGCTCTAGACCAATGTTTCCCAACCCAGTTTGGTCAACCTCACAAGGTATGGACTAGCCCCTTGGTCTGCAAATAGTGGCTCTCCAGGTGTTTTGGACTTCAATTCCCAGAAGCCTCGATCAACAGTAGTGCTGACTTGGGCTTCTGGGAATTGAAGTCCAAAACACCTGGAGAGCCACTATTTGCAGACCACTAGACTAGCCTTAATAGAATACATACAGGGCAAGATAGATGTGCATAAATGGGGGAAACTACCATCACCAGCATGTGAGTGTGGGACAGACTGTGCAACATATTAGAGCAGGGGTTCCCAAACCTTTCGGGCCGCTGGCCAGTCACACGGTTGGGTGGGCCAGTCATGGGGTTCCTCCCACCTAGAAGCGGAAGTAAAACACACCCATGCACACACAGAATGCTGCTGTAAATGCACCAGTGGCTATCGTAAATGCATTTACGAAAGCCACGGGTAATTTGCGGCGGTGTTTTGCACATGCACATTTTACTTTGCATCTGGGAGTGGTGCAGGCGGCACAGGCAGGATGAATTGGCATTGGGGGATGGATCCAGCCCACAGGCCGGAGGTTGGGAACTCCTGGTGCAATCGAATATATAAATTGGTTAGATGTTTGTTTATAAATTAATGCTTAGTTTTATGTAGTTTATATATATTTTCTTTCTTGTTATATGTTGACTCAATGTGTACAAATGCCATACGATCGATAAATAAATAAATAAATCCCAAACGTTGGTTTTTAGACTTCAGTTCCCAGAAGCCTAAGTCAAGTCCTCAAAGCACTGATTAGCCAATGGTCTGACTTAGGCTTCTGGGAACTGAAGTCCCCCTGTGGGGCCTGGCCCCACATTGGGAATCACTGCTCTAGACTCAACCACTACCCTAACTTCATATTATTGTTGACTTTCATTAAGTGGGCCTCCATAAGACACTAAATACAACTATGCATTAGGATTTAACTTCTGAAAAAAACTCCTAACCATTATCAGAAAGGTGACTGTTTTTAAAAAAATCAGTTTTGAAGATATGTAATGGCTAGAATTTTAATTATCTCTTCTGCCTCTCCCTTTTCCCAAGGAAGCCTTTAACCAGTGGCAATTTGGGACTGTGAGGAGACATCATCATTATACATGTAGAGCTGCACAACAGGATTTCAGCCATTAACTTATATAAGGCTTCACTCAGAGGAGAGCATAAACAATTTGCAGAAATAAATGCATGCTATCACAATGCTCCCTTCTGATCTGTGGCAAAGTTAGTCAACGTTCTGAATCCCACAGCATTTATTTTCCTTTCTAAAGCAAAACTGGGAAAAGAAATTGTTACACAGAAGATGAAGTAGGAAAATAATTAAAAAGCAAACAAACTGAGAACTGAAACTAGCCAATGGTACAAAAATTTCCTGTGAAACATGTAGTTTAATATAGAATGTTAAAATTCTGTCATTATAATTTATACATAATGGAATATTTATCTGTACGATCAGAGAGAAAAAAATCCTTATCCTTACCCAGCAAGCAGCTGCTGATGCTTGCAAATTTTTTGAAAACCATGCTGATAGCAAGGTGACACCCTACGAAAGAAAACACAATCTGCATTGTAATTGTCTTAATGAAATTCTATGCAAGTCTGCTCAGATGTAATTTCCACTGGGTTTTCTGCAGCCAACACGTTGTTTTTCCATGGAGCATAGATATAATGACAGCTGCATAAATCATAAGATGAAACATTTTTGCTTTCATACACTGTCAGTTTGTGACTACACACTGCTATTGCCCACAATCACTGCCTCAAATCTGAGCAGTAAATGTATGAGAAGGTCCTTTAATGCTCCTTTGAAGAGTACTGCATGTTGAACCATCAGCCTATTATTCAGTGGTGGGATGTCAAAAATTTTACTACCCCACCGTGATGTCATCACAGTGAGGGTGGAGTTAACATCATGATGTCATGATACCATGGGCGGAGCCAACAAAAAATAAATAATAATAATAAAATAATAAGCACACACACACACTCACACCCCCCTCAACCCACCCACCCACCCACAACACAAGAACAGCTAGGAGGACAGCAAGGAGAATGTGCATATGCGCCAAGCACTGTAGGCATGCATGCACATCAAGTGCTTGGTGCACGTGTGCAGTGCAGGAACCAGTGAAAAGGTAAGCCCTGAAGGTGGTTACCCCCAAAAGCTGCTACCAGTTCTCCGGGACACTGGGAAAAGTTACTACTGGTTCTGACGAACTGGTGAGAACCTATTACATCCCATCACTGCTATTATTCCACTGACACAGAAGTATTACTTTACCATTTTCTGAAAACATGAGATACAGCAGTTTAATACTTTGAGAACACATTTTTAAAATATGGACACCAACAGGGAGAAAGGACAGACATCTCAGATGGAAGCAATGTTTGATTCTTTCTTTTCTTATCCTGGTGTAGAGCCATTCTGGCTTTAACGAAAAACCCAGGCTCATTGGGGACAGCTCTAGCTTAAGGTGAGCGGTTTGTCATTCTGTCATTTAGGCTAGTCAGCATGCAATATGCAAGCTCCTAATAGGGCGCCTGATAAATGTATTTGTATAACAATCACACATGCTATTTTAAGCAAATGATTAATTAAACTAACATGTGTGGCATTATACTAACAGAACTGTACATGCATTTAATGCAGAATTTTAAAACATGCATTTACTGATGTTACAATAAATACAAAATATATTTGATTTTTATGTGTACAGTAATATACATTCAAACTGTCATTGGAGGTTTTGTGCATGCACATGCATTTATTTTACAGTACTTTGTAAACTTTCTTTAGTACAAGGCCACACACATGTAGTATACAAATAAAGTGACTCTGACTTACAAGGGTTCCAAAACGAACTGTTGCAATTCCTTTTGGAGGGAAATGTCCAGTGCCTCTAAAACATAAACCACCAGTCTGAAAATAAAAATAAAATAAAAGTTCAAATAATGAGTATACCTTCTTTGAATGACAGACATTTTGGATCCAGAATACTGTCAGCTGGGGAAATGATCTTACTGTTCTGCAAAGATTATAGATGTAGTCAAGGTTGCAACTCATGTAGAGGCAGGTAAAAAGAGTCCCACTGACCTCACTTTTACCCTGAGGCTTCTTGTGTCGTTTGTAGTATGGAACATTGTTTTCCCCATTCTACTTCTACTCACAGTGTATCTTGATCTAATTCTCAAATTCAGACTTATGCCATCAGACATATCTGCACATAAACTCCCTCTCCATATTACAGCCTGCTAGAAAGAGTCTCTTCTGACAACTGGTGATGCTTAGGAAAAACCACGGATGTGGTATGAAAACTGAGCAATGTTTGTAAGTATGGTTAAACCTCCAGGAATGGGATGCAATCCTTATTGCTTCTCTACATGGTGTTTCACTGCACTTACTAGAATATTAGGTTCAGAACAGGTGCATGACTTGTTCACACTGATGAACGTTGGCTCACATCGTATACACCTACAAAAGATAGAATATGAAGAATATGATGAAGTTACTCAACAGTGCAAAAAGGTCCTTCCTTCCTCTGTTTAATTAAGTGGCTTATAGTAAGTCTCCAACTGAAAATGCAATACGGAACTGTGATCTCAAGCACTCATCTTTGACTGGTCGGTCAAGACCTAGATCCTGACATAAAGGAGAATGTACCACCACCTATGCAATATTTTGGGGATGGGTAACTAGAGCTGAGCGAGTTGAGGAGGATGGTGGAGGACATAAGTGCCTGGCGGACAGTGGTCCATGGGGTCGCAAAGGGTCGGAATCGACTGTGCGACTGAACAAAAAAACCATATGAGTTACAGGAAGAAAGAATGAAATATATATACAGTCAAACCTTGCATAACGAAAATAATTCATTCTGCAAGGCTGCTTGCTATGCGAGTTTTTTGCTATGCGAGTTTTTTTTTCGCATAATGAAAATTTCTATGGAAAAACTTGCATAATGAAAATTTCTATCGAAAAACTCACTTAGCGAAAATTTTTCATTATGCAAGTTTTTCCCATAGAAATGCTTGTTATGAGAATTTTTCCATAGGAAAAGTCCTACTCGCATAGTGAAAATTTTTGTTATGCGAGTCGGATCACTTTTCAAAATGTCCACTCGTTATGCGAGTTTTTCACTAAGCAAGGCACTCATTAAGCAAGGTTTAACTGAGTGGTACCTCGCTTAAAGAGCATAATGCGTTCCATGGGATTGCTCTATAAGTGAGTTGCTCTTTAAGTGAAACGCTTGGAAAAAGCAAAGCCTCTGCCATTGTAAGTGACCGATTGTGACTTCTGGCGGGGGGAATGCGAACCCCGATTTAGTCAAGTGAGTTTTTGGTTATTTTTAGTTGTTAAGCGAGGGCGACCATTCAGAGAAAATTCTGCTCTTTAAGCGATCTAATCTCTCAGTTATGCGCTCTTTATGCAAGGTTTTACTGTATAGTGAGCATTAACTAATGGTCTCATGGAAGATTAGGAACAAATACAGTACAGTTATGCCTCGCTTAAAGAGCATAATGCATTCCACAGGATTGCTCTTTAAGTGAGTTTGCTCTTTAAGCGAAACACCATTGTAAGTGACCAGTTGTGGGGGGGATTGTGAACCCTGATTTATTTGTTAAGCGAGTTTTTGGTTGGTTTTATTTGTTAAGCGAAGCGAACATTCAGAGAAAATTCTGTTCTTTAAGCGAGTTACTCCTTAAGCGAAGCACTCTTTATGCGAGGTTTGACTGTATAAGTTCTAGTGTATGTATTATGTCTTGAAAGTATGTAAATACCACATATTATACCTTGCTCTACATTATATTCTTTGTTCAATCACTGTATTATATTTCCCCTGAAATTCACTTATTTATTCTGATTTCTTGTGTAGTGTCACCTTCTTACATGCCTGATTACTTGTTTGTCCAGTGTGATTTAAATAAATCCTTCATCTTTTACCTCTGAATAATTGATGGACCTCTATTGTATCTCATATAGTTCAATACCATTTTAAAAAGAAACATGGATTATGTGCAAAATTGGAAACTGTTATGATATTTTGCAAACTTGTATCAATTATTCTTATATCCAATTTTTATATCTTGCTGAGAATAAATAATATTGATCAAGTTTCCTATCTGAAAGCTATACATATCCCTCCAATCCCCCTTACCTATTATTTAATGCATTTGAAGTAGTAAATGACTGATCCTTTCCGTTACACTGAACACATAATGCAGTTTTCAGCAATGCACCATTAGTGTCTCTTTCAACTAGTCAAAGGGAAATAAGAAATAGCAACATATAGTTCAACATTGCATTATATTTGTGTAAGCTATTTAGAAATACAATACTTCAGAACTGCAGGTTTTGTTGACAAACATCAGGAAATCTTGCTCACAATCTAAAAGCGTTTAGGATTCTGTACCTTTCCTGGAATTTCCAAAGGCTGTCTTTCTTTCTATGGTTTCTGGTGCATACTGAAAAGTCATTTCTAGAAATTAGGGACCTTCTAGAGTGGTAATTCATTTGACATGAGAAGACCACTGAAATGAAAATCAGCTGCCCTCCCCATGCTAGCATGGATGTACACATTTCTTATTCTACACATGTACACATTTCTTATTCTTAGCAAATATGCTGAAAAACCCCCACATATTAATTAGAACAAATCTGAGTTTTTAAATGAAAGGCTACTTTTAACTAATAGACAGCATAAGCAGTAACATTAATAGTTCCTTAATGTTACTCTGCATTAATGTATTAATATATAGTAAGAATATTATCATGGCATGATCAATAGTGTGATACGACAGCTTATGAAAGATGAAGCCTAATATATATAACAGCCACAAGGTTGCCTGGTCCTCAATTAAATGATCTCATGGATCACAGACATTTTTAAGATAAAAAGATGTCAGTGTAAAGTCCTTGAAAAAACATTCTAGCCAGATTTGTTAGTGCTGAGTTAAACAGACTTCTTATCTGACACTATAAAAACATTCAATAAAATTTAATTTAACAATACACTAAAGTAAAAACTGTGCAGACTCTTCCAGTACATGTGGGAGCAACAAAACAAAACAAAGATATTTTGTGTGTTGGTTGTTACAGTGATATCAGAACTTGGTGTTGTGGTTTATCTCTCCCTTAAAAAGATAGGGAAATCACCCACTTTTTATTTTTTAACTTATTTGAGGAGACAAAATACAGGACTTCATTCTATGAACTTAAGGGCTATTTCTGTAACTATAAGTTCATAAAACTTGTAAAATGAAAATATAGGCTATTTTACACATGCTAAATATAATTTAGTTGGCTGGATAGTTCAGTGAGTTAGGTATCTGGTTGGGAGTTCAATTAGTTGCTGTGCATCCCAGATGAGCCAGCCTTTGTGGAAATCAGATACTGGACAGTCCAAGGGCACCACCAAAAGACAGGAATGGTAAACTACTTTTGAGCATTCTCTACCTAGAATACCCTGAAAAGGGTAACCATAAATCAGAGTTAACTTGATGGCACACAATTATTATTTTCAAATATAACATATTCAATGCAGCACATGCTCAATACAGAATTATCTTCAAGGGGGGGGTGAGAGGGAAATTGGATATTGACAAGTAATTTCTTTAAAATCTTACCTAAAATCTCATTAATAGGGCATTTACATTTTCCTTCAGAAGTTAGGCTACCAGGGCAAGAAATACAGTTCCACCCATCTTGAGCAACTCCACTCTAAATGGAAAAAAGTCACTATATTAACTGAAAAAATATATCTACAATTTGCTTACAATAAAAAATACAGGATTTGGATTTATTACATGTAAAACATTTACCATGATTTCTGGACATTTTTCACAGACAATAGATCCACCATTATCAGAAACTATCTTGTATCCTGGCAGACACGTGCACGAGGTATCTGAAAGTATGGAAAAGATTGTTATTTTAGCCAAAACCAGGTTGTTGGTGTTGTTGCATGCTCTCAGGTTGCTTCCAGGTTAGTTCTACCAATATTCCAGTGTTTTCTAGAAGGCCCTGATTTTACTGCCTCTCTGCAATTCGTTGCTAAATGATGGACTCTGAAGAGATCTGGGTGATAAGGTACTTTATCTACAATGAGGTGACCTGACAACACCTAACAACAAAACATTCTGGGTTCTAACCATGTCTTCAATATGAAGCTTACTAGGTGATAACCCCACATCACACTCAACCTCATCAAATGTACAGAGTGCAAAACATGTATACACATTCTAAGGAAGGATATTTTGACTTTTCAAGAGCAAATTTATTTATTCATATTTATATGCCGCCCTCCTCAGAAGTGACCCAGGACAGCTAACAGAGCTTTAAAAACAACAATTAAAACACAGGATAAAAATTAGAATTAAAAGATTAAAAAGAGATTAAAAGAAATTGAAGATCTTGCCAGAGCAATCTTATCTCTCTTTTTGATCATGTAACCACCATGGGGTACTTTGACAAATACTTTGCTAAAGTCAACTCAACTTTGAAAGGTAGTACATTGATACCTAAGCTTGGAATCATTATTTAGCAAGGAGTCCACCCATTGGTAGACATCTCTGTGATAACATTCCACACATGGAAATGGATGTGAGAAATTAAGTGTTTTTAAACTGAATTTTAATTTTTATGTATGTGTTTTGTGTTTAGTTGTTAAGCCGCCTTGAGTCTTCGGAGGAGGGTGGGGTACAAATGAAATAAATAAATAAATAAATAAATTTGCATATATTTTTTTTAGCCATTTGGATATCATGCCATCTGCTGGCTAGGTGAACCATGATGTGTGCCCTCCGCTTTCACCTTGCCCAAGGGATCAAACGGAGGGCGCTTTGGTGAATTTTAGTCCTGACCTAACATTATTGACAAAAGATGGACAACACTTCTAAATTAGACTGCTCAAGCCTGTGCACCCCAACAAAGCTCTCACCTAGCAGGAGAATAAATTGATAACATGTGTATACATTTTTGGCACCCTCTATATATATTCACATACAGTATGTATATATACTCTGTATATATGCATCCCCCCAAGGGGATGTCTAGGTTATTTATTCAAAGTGTAGGGTGGTTACAATTAGAACTCATCTTTTTTTATTCATGTCAGAGGTACCACCACCATATAATAACATATAAAGTAAAGCTAAAATTAACGTATCTAAAACAAAAAGGAATTAAAAGGACTAATCATTGGAATTACAGCCATCAGGGCCAGGTGGCATAAATGCCAATGTCCAGTCATGTCTAGGGAAGGGAGAGGTCCTAGGTTGTCCACTCTTTCCTACCACAGACTGTGCTACTAGAGAGCAACACTTCTGCCACCTTTGTCCTACTCAGAGAAGGTGACGAAGAGGTTTTGTCCCAAACACAAGGCTGGGAATCAGTGGTGGGATGGCTAAAATTTTACTACCACACTGTGTGTGTCTAATTTGTGGGTGGAGCCAATGTCATGGATGGGACCATGCGACCTGGTGGGCGGGGCCAAAGTTGGTCATGTGACTTTAAATTTTTTTAAAAAAATAATAAATAGCAGCTAGCAGCTTCTCTTCCTCCTCCCCGCTTGGGAAGACAGCAAGGAGGCTGTGCATGCATACCAAGCACTTGGCATGCATGCACAGTGGGGGAACTGGCGAAAAGGTAAGCCCTCGAGGTGGTTCCCTCCAAAAGCCGCTACCGGTTCTCCGGGACACTGGGGAAAATTACTACCGGTTCTGGCGAACTGGTGAGAACCTGTTACATCCCATCACTGCTGGGAATATTGGTGAGGGAAGGAATCTTCTTAACCTCCAAAGAAGAGCAGTACAGTATCCTTATAGAGCCCAGGTGGCACGGGGATAAACTACAAATACTGCAGCCAAAACATTGTGAGTTCTATCCTGATGTGGAGCAGGGTTGACTCAGCCTTCCATCCTTCATAAAATGAGTACCCAGGATGTTGGGGGCAAAATGCTAATTACCCTGTGAACAACCCAGAATGTGCACTAAGCGCTATGGGGCGGTAGATGCGGTAAGTGTGATGGCTAATTTCTATTAATACAGATGACTCTCTCAATTCCTGTTGCTAACAGATTCTCACCCCCCCCCCCTTTAGTTCACTAAATCACACTGCCAAAATGTCCACAAAAATACAGGCAGTTTCATGCAATTCCCCACCACCAAAGCGGTACCTATTTTGTTGTTGTTCAGTCACATAGTCGATTCCGACCCTTTGCGACCCCCATGGACCACCGCATGCCAGGCGCCATCCTTCACCATCCTCCTCAACCCACCCAGCTCTGTGCCCATTGAGTCAACAATGCCATCTAACAACCTCATCCTCTTCTGCCCCTTTCTCCTTTTGCCCTCGACTATTCCCAGCATCAAGGCTTTCTCAAATGAATCCTCTCTTCTCATTTGATATCCAAAGTTCTTTAACTTCATCTTCAATATTTGATCTTCCAAGGAGCAGTCGGAGTTGATTTCTTTTAAGATTGACCTATTTGTTCTCGTTGCTGTCCAGGGTACTCTCAAAACTCTTCTCCAACACCACATCTCAAAGGCGTCTATTCTTCTGCGCTCAGCTTTCCTAATGGTCCAGCTCTCACAACCATACATTGCCACAGGGAATACCATTGCTTTGACTATACGAATCTTTGTTTGCAATGTGATGTCTCTACGCTCTTGCTTGAAAGGACTTCTTGTTGAGGACTTCACCGCTGACCTTTGGGCCCCCACCAACGGCAGGAGGGGAAAGAGAAATCTATTATTTATTTAGAAAAACTTATTAATTTTTTTTTTGATTTTGTGCTGTGTTGTTTTGCTGATTGTAAGTCTCCCTGAGTCCCCACGACAAGTGGGCGGCGATATAAATCTGAACAAATAAATAAATTGAAAGGCAGTCATATCCGACTCTAGGGTTCAGTGCTCATCTGCTTTCAAACATGGGTTTACGTTGCTATTTGAAACCATGGTGGCACAGTGGTTAAACACTGCTATACTGCAACCAAAAGGTTGCGAGTTCGATCCTGAGGGAGGGGGAGCCAAGGATGACTCAACCTTCCATCTTTCCGAGGTCAGTAAAATGAGTACCCAGCATGTTGGGGGCAAAAATGCGAATTACCTGTGAACCGCTCAGAGAGTGCACTAAGCACTATGGGGTGGGATGTAAGAGTGTGATTGCTAAGTGTTTTCCCTACGGGGAGGAGGGGGGGGGACTCGGTCGCCTGACGTGCAGAAGGAGATTAGTGCGCCTCGGTAGCCTCACCCCAAGGGCTTTTTCTCTGGAAAGCCCCACACTGCCCACAGGATAAGCTGGCGATGTCGAAGTACTGCGACCCCCCGCAACTCTCAGGCCGGCGCGCGGGGAGGAAGAAGCTTTGGCTGCGCCCGAATAATCCCGCCCTGAAGGGAGACAAGAGCAGGGCCACACTGAGCCAACAGTCCGCCGTCGCCATGGCTACTGGCGCATTAGCTCCGCCCCCTCTTCCACGGCGGAGGAACCAACCGACGGTTTTTGAAGGGATGATCTACGGCGAGCCAGGAGGGTTAAAATTCTTCAAAGACCGCCCGTCCCAATAGAACGTCTAGCTGCTAGGGAAGCCGGGCTGGTACCCTTTAGTAAGTCGGCAGTTTCGAGACCCGGGTACTGCATGACGGATTGAACGCCCGTCTCTGTCCCAGCTCCTGCCAACCTAGCAAATTGAAAGCAAAAAAAAATGCAAGTAGATAAACAGGGACCACTTGGGTGGGAAAAGATCTTGGGGACATGAAAGGAGCCTCATTCGGGCGCCCCCCCCCCAGCGGAGTTCCTCCAGCAAAAATCCTTTCAACCCGGAATAATTTCTGACACGAAATAATTATCATAATTTAGTAGGACTGGGGTACGCAGAAGGAGCCTCCTCGAAGATTGTGGTATTTTTGAACCACAATCGGGAGTACCCTGATAACGGTAACCTTGTGTTGCCAGCTAATCTTTCTCACCCTAGGTCAGGCGAAAAGAACTGCAGAATGAACTCCCCAAAACAACGTGCGGTGCCTTATGGTCCAGCTCTCACAACCATACATTGCCATAGGGAATACTATTGCTTTGACTATACGAATTTTTGTTTGCAATGTGATGTCTCTACTTTTCACTATGTTCCCCATGTTTCTCATTGCTTGCCTCCCAGGAATCAGTCACCTTTTTATTTCCTGGCTGCAATCACCATCTGCAGTGAGCTTTGATCCTAAGAAAGTAAAATCTGTCACTGCTTCTACTTCTTCCCCATCTATTTTCTGGGGACTGATAGGGCCTGTTGCCATGATCTTGGTTTTCTTGATATTGAGTCTCAAGCCAGCTTTTGCACTTTCTTCTTTCAACCTAATCAGGAGCTTCTTTTAAGTCCTCCTCACTTTCTGCCATGAGGGTGGTATCATCTGCATATCTCAAATTGTTGATGTTTCTCCCAGCAATTTTGATCCCAAATTGTGATTCCTCCATCCCTGCATTGCGCATTATGTGCTCTGTGTATAAGTTGAATAAGCAGGGTGACAAAATGCAGCCTTGTCTTACTCCTTTTCCTATTCCAAACCACTCTGTCCTTCCATATTCTGTCCTAACTGTTGCTTCTTGATTCATGTACAGGTTTCTCATGAGGCATATAAGGTGTTCTGGTATTCCCATCTCTTTAATTACTTGCCACATTTTGTTGTGGTCTACACAGTCAAAGGCCTTAGTGTAGTCAATGAAACAGAAGTAGACTTGTTTCTGATATTCCTGTTTTTCCCATGATCCAACGTAATGTGGTCTCTAGACCCCCTGCCTCTTCTGAAACCCACCTGCACTTCTGGTAATTCTCTCTTCATGTGCTGCTGCAGTCTATCCTGTATTATCTTGAGCATCACCTTGCTAGTGTGTGGGATGAGCGCAATTGTTCGATAATTTGAACATTCTTTGACATTACCCTTTTTGGGGATTGGAACGTATACTGATCTTTTCCAATCCTGTGGCCATTGTTTTTTTTTCAAATCTGCTGGCTTATAGAATGTAATAATTTGATTCCATCATCTTTTAGGGCTATGCAGAAGGCAAATCAAAGGCTACTGCATTACAGTATATTATTCCCAGGACAATCTTCATGGCTGATCACCATGATCAGGACTGCGGTGGCTCAGTGGTTAAGAAGCTTGTCTTGTTTGCTGGATTACACACCTGTCTCTGCCCAACCTTGCAGTTCGAAAGCAAGAAATTACAAGTAGTGCAGATGAATAGGGACCTCTTGGGTAGGAAAAGGAGCCTCATTCAAGCGTCCCCTGTGCTGAGTTCCTCCAGCAAAACACCATTTCAACCCAGAAAGCAGCTTTCTGTTTCTGACACGATTTATTTTTAAAAAAATCACTATGACGATCGCCAATGTTTGGAATCGGATACAGCACAAGAAGAATAAGAAGTTCGTGTTTGGCACTGGTAACATGAGGTGGAAATGAATATGCGTTGTATGAAGTGTACGAAGCCTGCACTCGATCCCCCCCCCCCAATAAGTCATGCCTGCCATATGACCACGAAATAGTGTGCAGACTCAGACAGCCCTGACTCTTTGGCTGTAAACGGAGATGAGCACCGCGCCCTAGAGTCGCACACGGGTGGCTTCCGAGCAAGGGAGACTTCGGCCTCGACAGCCGTTGATACAGGGTGATGCATCGAGAGAAGGTTGGGCGAGACTTGAAAGGTCCCGGTGCATTTTACGCATGCGCGTTTTGTGTCGTCACCGAGTGGGGAAAGCGAGGGGGCGGGGCGGTCGCTGTCCCGTGCTAGGTTGCGCGCGCCATTACATTTGGGCCTTATTTTTCCGGTCTCGCTTGCTTGCGCGCGCGGTGAAACGCGGCGGAGGACGACGTTCGTAACGGACAAGCACGCGCGGCCTTGAGCGGAAGGCGCTGGTTGGTTGAGAGGCGCGAGGTCGAGCTTTTTTGCGGCCTTTGGGGCGGCGCGCGCGCTAGACTTCCTGAGGCGACTCCCTCTGGCAAAGGTTTGAGGCCTCCCTTGGCCTTGGGACACTGAAGGCAATAAAGGCTCTTGTGGTTTCGACTTCCCCGCCCCCTGAGGAAAATCGCGGAGTCGGGGTGCGTCCGGCGGTTGTCGGGTAACCCTCACGCGGGCCTAGTTAGTAGAAGCGGACTATATGGTGGGTCCCTTTGACGGTGTGTTGTCGTCGGGTTTGACAGACTCTGGCTTCGGTACAAGGAAGCCTCGGTGGGCAGGGCCTCGGTCCGATTTCTGACGTTGCTCCTGCTCGTGGTTGATAAGGTGGGCCCAGTTGGCGGTGGTGCTCTTCTTTTCCTCCTTTTTTTATTCCATCGGGTGTCGAGGGTGATGCAAGGTAGTTGCTCTGGGATTCCACCGGTTTTATTTGGTGCTCTTGTAATATGTTTTTGATGTTGTCTCTCCGCCTTCCTCTGGGTCTACCTTGTGGTCTTTTGTCAGCATCTTTCCACATATGCCTTGTCAGATAGGGGATAGCAAGACATGGTCCTCCAAATGGACAAACTACTTTATTTGTTGTTTTTGTATGTAATGCAGGATTGGTTCTGTTTAAATTCTTTCCCTTATAACCTAATTCCTGATTTTATCCTTTCTAGGCACTCAGACATCCAATTTCCGTGGTGACCAACTTTTGCTTAAGTTTTGCTGTGAGTGCCCATGTTTGGCACTGACAACAAAGTGGGGATTCTTCCGTGTCTAGGCCAGATGTGAAACTGCCAAAACTCCCTTCACTTGACCTAGTATGAGAAAGATTAGCTGGCAACACAAGATGGGGTGAATATACTTCGAATGAGGTGTTCCTTTTCGTTGATTGGTATTGCCTTGTGTTATAAGAGTGGAGCTAACTCAAAATATTTGGCTTTCCTTACAGCACTGTATGTTAATCTCTTAGTCCATTGTGTTATTTTCAGTAAATGTTGTTCCTAGGTAATTGAGCTCTGCCACTTGTATACTTGTTCTATCTATCACTATATTTAGAGTTGTATGTTGCTGGGTTTTAATCAAAGAGCTTTTATTTTAGGAGTGTGCTGTTGTTTGACCCTGGTGGCTGCTGTAGCAATGCCCAAAGTGGATTTTACTCTGGTGTGGAAGGTTCCTTGACAAAGATGGCATTCTTTTTCATACTCCTTGTTTTGCGTGATGGTATTCTTTTTGAGTTTGTTGGAGGAGGAATAATTGTTCTCTGCTGAGTTCCGAGGAGAGTCGCCTCAGCCATTAACTGGGATCCTGTGCATCACACAATCAGTGCTCCAAATGAGCTTGATTGGTGGTTCTCCCAAGTGTATTCAGAGCAGTGATATGGGTTCTCTGGAAAAAGTATGATTTTATCTAGAAGGTCTCCCTTGCTCGAAAGCTGGTCATGTTGTACTCTAGGGGTCGGTGTTCATCTCCTTTTACAGCCATAGATCCAGCACTGCCTGCGTCTGCAGACATTTCCATTATTATGTGGCAGGCGTGACAAGACACTGGAGTGCAGAGATCACTGTTACCTTTCGCACCTAAGTGGTATCTATTTATTTACTTGTAATTTCTTGTTTTTCAACTGCTAGGTTGACAGGAGTTGGGACAGACGGGCGCTTACTCTGTCGTGCAGCACTCGGGTTTTGAACTGATGACCTGCCGACCTCCTGGTCATCAAGCTAGGCATCTAAGAGCATCTAGGTAATATCAATTGATTTAGGTTGCTTGGTATAAATGTTATATTGAAACCCATTCAAAGCTTTATGTGGAATTTTTTTTATCGTGTGTAATGTAAAGCCAATTGGAAACCATTATATTGGACAATGACAACAACAACAAAAGATTATTTTTGAAAGAACTCTTTTTAAAAAGGAGGCATGCCTGAAGAGAGCTGTATCTGTTATATATTCTACCAACAATTTAACTTGCTTTTGTTAAGATATGAGTAATACCCTCAGTTGCACTCACTCTGCATTAAATTTCAGTCCCATTTCAAGCTGAGAAAAATCTGATTCGGCAAAACTAGTTGAACATTCTGACTTGACTAAACGATGGATGTGAGTTATTGGGCACAACCAGCTTATCACACTTTGGATTGATTGAGAAGCAAGTAATTTTGTGGAACAGAAACAAACAAGTATATTGATTTATTCATCTATCAAGAACAAATGTGCCATGTATAATTCTGGTTAAGATTCCATCAAAAGTCAGTTCCATTGTCCTCAGGAAGAGGTTGTCCTCTGTTATTTTTTCATTTCCCCTACGGGCAGTAGAGCATTAAGATCTGTAAATGTTTGTTTTCTTAGAAGAATAATGTAAATAAATTAACAATTAAAGAAATTTTAACCTATCAATATGATTGATGTCCCAGACAGCTATGGATAATGATAGATATAGATACACTAGTACCCCGGATAACGTTATGACTTGGTTCCACAAGTCATGTTGTTATCCGGTTTTTAGCGTTGTCCGGGGTATACACCGAACAACGCTAAAAAACATCGGGCGCGCTGGTGTACGCGTGTCAAACGTGGTTTGGGGAGGATACGGAGATTTTCTCCGTATCCTCCCCAAGCCGCGTTTGACAGGCGTGCACCTGCACGGTGTCTGGAAAGGGTATGGGGGCCTGTACCCTTTCCAAACATCGGGCGGGCTGGCGCATGCGTGTCAAACGCGGTTTGGGGAGGATACGGAGATTTTCTCCGTATCCTCCCCAAGCCGCGTCTGACAGGCGCGTGCCTGCATGGTGTTTGGAAAGGGTATGGGGGCCCATACCCTTTCCAAACATCGGGCGGGCTGGCGCGCGCGCGTCAAACACAGTTTGGGGAGGATACGGAGATTTTCTCCGTATCTTCCCCAAGCTGCATTTGACACGTGCGCGCCTGCACGGTGTTTGGAAAGGGTATGGAGGATCTTCCCTGTACCCTTTCCAAACACCGGGCGGGCAGGCGCGTGCGTGTCAGATGGGGTTTGGGGAGGATACGGGGAAGATCTTCGTAGCCTCCCCAGCCCCCGTCTGACACGCGTGCGCCTGCATGGTGTTTGGAAAGGGTACGGAGGAACTTCCCCGTACCCTTTCCAAACATCGTGCGGGCAGGCGCTGGGGGGGGGTTGGATTGGGTAGATGTTCTACCCAATCCAAACCCCCCCCCCC
The DNA here is from genome assembly GCA_030440675.1 of Furcifer pardalis. NCBI lineage: Eukaryota > Metazoa > Chordata > Lepidosauria > Squamata > Chamaeleonidae > Furcifer > Furcifer pardalis. The sequence goes on from CP126891.1 coordinate 72,836,876, forward strand.
ACGATTGTACCGGATAACACTAAAAATCGTGTTATCCGATACAAGATTTTTCTAAAAATTTTGCATCGTTATGCGGTTTTAGCGCTATCTGGTACAATCGTTATCCGGGGTATTACTGTATATAATAGTTTGGAAATTTTATAAAAATATAACCAGACTCCAAGTACATTGAATTGTTTTTATTTATTTATTTATTTTATTTACTCACATTTGATATCCCGCCCCAGTCAGGTAAACCCGACTGGGCGGCTTACACATAAATTATTATGGTTAAGCCCATAATAATACAATACCAATATAAAGTTCTAAAAACTCACAGAATTAAAACAGCGGTGAATAAGGCAGAGAAAGGCTGTCCCTTAGATCAGCCACCCCATATGGGATCCTCCCTTCGTGGATCCCCATATTTGCCTTGCCAGCCAGGTTTTTAGGCCCTTTCTAAAGGGAAGGAGTTCTGTCTGTAGGCGCAGCTCAGTTGGTAGAAGGTTCCAAAGGGCCGGGGTGATCACAGAGAAGGCCCTTCTCCTGGTACTAGTGAGGCGTGCCTCTCTAACCGATGGCATGGTAAGAGAGCCTCTCCGGTCCGCCCTGGTGGGATGAACTGATGTTCTTGGGGTGACGTGGTCTCTTAAGTATCCTGGCCCACTACCATGTAGGGCTTTAAAGGTGATAACAAGCACCTTGAATTGCACTCTGAGATATACTGATAACCAGTGCAGCTCCCGAAGCAGTGCTGAGGCATGAGTATAACGCCCACACCCCATCACTACCCGGGCCGCCGCATTCTGAACCAGCTGCAGCCTCCGAATGGTCGCCAAGGGCAGCCCCATGTAGAGTGCATTACAATAGTCATGTCTGGAGGTGACCAGAGTGTGTGTGACCATGAGCAAGGCGTCCCGGTCTAGGAGTGGGCGTAACTGGCATATTACACGAAGTTGTGCAAAAGCCCTCCTGGCCACGGCTGCCACCTGCTCTTCAAACAGTAGTCATGAGTCCAGGAGGACCCCCAGATTACGCACCGGGTCCGTTTGAGGCAGAACTGCCCCATTCAGTTCCAAAGCTGGCAGGTCCCAAGATAACACAGGACCCCTTACCCATAGCCACTCAGTCTTGCCGGGATGCAGTTGTAGCCCGTTTTCCCCCATCCAGACCCTAACAGCCTCCAGACACCTGGAAAGGACTTCCACTGCACCGCTTGGGTCCCCACGGGCCGAGATGTACAGCTGGGTATCATATGCATATTGATGATACCTTACCCCTCGGAAACGGATGATCTCACCCAGTGGCTTCATGTAGATGTTAAATAAGAGAGGAGAAAGTACCGAGCCCTGAGGCACCCCATATTGCAGGGGCCTAGGGCTGGACTTCTCGTTCTCTAACCACACTGACTGGGTCCTGCCCCTCAGAAATGAGGAAAACCAGGCCAACACAGTGCCCTAGATCCCCAGTCCTTGGAGCCTTCCCAGAAGGATACCATGATCGATGGTATCGAAGGCCGCTGAGAGGTCTAGAAGAGCCAGGACAGATGGATGACCTCTATCCCGCTCTCTCCAGAGATCATCCACCAATGCGACCAGTGCAGTTTCTGTACCATATCCGGGCCTGGATCCTGACTGAAAAGGGTCCAGATAATCCGCTTCATCCAGAGCTTCCTGTAGCTGCTGGGCCACTACCTTCTCCAAAACCTTGCCCAAAAAGGGTAGGTTGGAGGGTAGGTTTTGGAGTAGTTTTCATAAGAAGCATATTGGATTGTACTTGAACTGGAATTTGAAAACTGAACAAGGCTGATAAAATGTTATCCTCCCTCACAGACTATTATCAAATTTATTTATTTATCGTATGATGAATATCTACATTGATGTTGATATAACATCAAGCACAAATTGACCATTTCAAGTTCCTAGCTAAAGTTCCACATCCCAGTTTGAAAGCCATTGAAAGGCTTCATCTGTGACACTATGCAAGTCCACCATTGTGCGTGTAAAGGACACCTAGATATAATGTGGTACATGGTTTGTATTATCAAATGAGAATGTCTCAGGATGTCCCTGCAACAATTGTGTGATTGGATATCTTCCAACCTTGATTTATTTGGAAAAGAAATGCATTATACCAGTTGCTCAGGAAAGGATGCTCCCGCTACATGAGAAGTACTCTGACCAAGGACCATTCCTACCAGAACTGTGGTTAATGAAATCATGCTTGGATGTCCAAAATTCTGTTATGCTGTATGTTCTAGATCAGGGGTCACCAAACTTGGCTCTCCAGATGTTCTTGGTCTTCAATTCTCAGAAGTCCTGATCAGGAGTGCTGACTTGGGCTTGTGATAATTGAAGTCCAAAAACAGCTGTAAAGCCAAGTTTGCTGACCCCTGTTCTAGATGGTAGATTGATTTGTCTTTTTGACATTTTAGCAAAGTGTAGACCAGGTACTGTGGTAATCACCAGTTAAGGGCTAGGAGTTCCTGTGGCTATTTTAACAGGTCTTTGGTTTGCGTGTTTTTTCTTAGGCATATACAGAAATAAAATGCATGAAGTACTTGTTAGTTGGTGTTACTGTTCCATGGGTATCTCATCATGACTGTTCTGTGGACTCTTATATAATTTTTAAATGATATTGTGTAAACATTATTAAATAATAGGCAAAATCATGATACACAACTATGTGAGTGTATGGTATTGATGATGTCCTGGATGTATTTCTGAAGTATTTTCGCAAGTGCTTTATGAAGTCAGTCATGCAGTCGAATTCCGCTATTATGTTGCCAAGTGTAGCACTTGGCACATTTATTCAGGCATACAGTACATACAGGAGTACATACAGGATTGTAGCCTAAAGGATGGAGATAGATATTTAAATATATAATGCTAGTTTTGTGCTACTGTATTTTTGCCTATGCTGTTTGTGGAATCCGATTTGTTCAGAAATATTTGGAATGAGTCCATACATTTTCCAAAATGGAATATTTGGAATATCCTGGCATTTATTGTCAACTTTTTAATTGTTGTTGAGAAACTGTGTCATAACTAGACTTGAACTTGTTGAATACACATTGTTATCTACCTGTGGAGATTGCTGTATGCTTTGCTGGATGTAGGAGCAAGTATGCTGATTTCCCCCCATGTCAATTGACCTGCATTCTTGTAGTAGTGGTTTATTGGATTGAGTTCGGTCAAACATTCATATGTACAATATAAAGGAATCATTTACTTTAATGCTAATACTGTAATCTTGTGTGTACTTACCTGAGAGTAAGTTGTAATGAATTTGGGAAATCTTGTATCCAGTAAAACTTGCATAGGGTACAGTTTCCCATGTTGCCTCTTGCGTGTTTTTAGAGGTTCTTACTGGATTGTTCTGATAAATATGTTGCATGGTTTTTTTGTGATGTGGTTAGTACTTTGTGCTCTTTAGCTTTTATGATGAATATTCTAAACTACAGAATTGTAGAATTATGAGGAATTCTTCTAGATTGATGGCAGATGTGTAGGGGAAGTGGAAATACTACCATGACTATGTTTTCTTGAAATTGGTGATTTTGGATTTATTTTTCTTACAATATGTCATGTTTGCAATACAAAATTCACTATTTCTCTCTTTGGAAGAAAAAGGCTTTCAGAAGAACTGGATACTGCTGTCTTTTTGTGTAAGGACGCACGTCTTCCAACAACTGTGGACATTGAAGAAATATATGGGGAGCTTTCAAAGAGCGATTTCAAGATTATTTTCAAGGATTTCAGAAGTTAGTATTTATAGAAGTGCAATATCCTCTCAAAATGGATACACCAGGATGCTGTTCTGTTGAAATTCATTGACTCTGGATTGGGACCAGAACTTTGCATTAAATTACACATTTTTTTTACTTCCTACTAGTTAGTTACTGTTGGAATTGACCAAGGATATTCCACAGTAATGAGACATAATATATAAACTTGCTTATCAGCTATTAATTATGTTTCATTTTCTTTCCACAGTTAAGTTGATTTCACAGACTTTAATCAGGCTTCTAGGAGGAAACAGGTAAGCTTCTAAAGGGTTAATACTCCTGTTGTTTGAGATGCCTTTTACCTTGACTTTTGGCAAGACATGAGGTACAGTTTGAATGTCCTGGTCATGAGGATGCCATGGGAATTTGATAGCTGAACTTTGTTTATTTAGAGGTGTCTTTTGGTAGAGAATGTTTGAAAAAAAATCAGTGTGAATTGCTTGGATGAAGATTTTTAAAAAATCAGAAGCTGTTCTAGATTTCTGATAGCAGATGGCAAAAACAACAACAACAACAGGGCGAGAGATAGCTTTTCGTGTTATGTCCTCATAAAAGCTGTGGTACCCTGTATGTGTGCTGTAAAATCTTTCTTACTTTTCATTATGGTAGTTAGAATTACTGGTATTCTATTGGTAGTTTTATTATTTGGAATGCTGCTGGGAAACTCAAAAATTCAGATTGAATAATTGTTATCAATCTTTGTAATTAAATAGGCTTCTTGTGATGTTAGTTGAAAGACTTCTTGATTTTGTTTACTTTGATTGCAGCTGGAGGTTTCTTTTTCAAATGGTATTGTGTGAGGTACAGTACTTTTCATTGAACTAAAGGCTTGCTGTTATGTGTATCTTTTTGTCCACAGGTGAAATTTGCTCTGGGTTGACCTCAGAATGGCTGTAGTCATCCGTTTACAGGGCCTTCCCGTTGTTGCGGGTTCTGCAGATATTCGCCATTTCTTCTCAGGATTGAATATTCCTGATGGAGGTGTACATATCATTGGAGGAGAAAAGGGAGGAGCTTTTATCATATTTGTTACAGATGAAGATGCACGACAAGCAATGAGTTACTCAGGACGGTATATCAAGGGTTCACGCATAGAATTGTTTCTCAGCAGCAAGACGGAAATGCATAATGTAATAGAAATTAATAGGAAAAAGCTTGATCATGGTGGAAGAGGAACAGTAATTGGCTCTAGGCATATCGGTTCTAATAACTCAGGACCATCTGGAGTTGGCAGCCTTTCCAATTTAGTTGCAGCCATTAAAAAAGGAATGGACAAATCTAGCTATGATTCTGTGGATGTCTTAAAGGGTAAATTCTATTCTAGTGCCTCTCGCAACAGCAGTAGCGAGATTTCAAAAGCATATTATCAACCCAGGACAGGGTCAGACGCTTTGTATCTATTTCTATGTGGTATGCCGTATTCTGCAACAGAAGAGGATGTTATCCATTTCTTTTCTGGTTTACAAGTTGAGGGGGTGATCATAGTAAAAATCAATGGTCAGAACATTGGCAATGGTATGGTGAAATTTGCTACAGTAAGTGATGCATTGGAAGGGTTAAAACGTAATAGACACTATATGGGTTCAAGATTTATAGAAATAAATCAATCTAATGAAAGAACATGGATTAAGTATGGTGGAAGGGTGGATAAATACATGGACAATCCTTTCAGTACTGAGCAGTCTGCTCGTTATTTGAATGCAGAAAGTTTTTGCTCAGACACAGCAAATTTATTCTCAGAAAGACATGCCTATTCGAGGTCTCCTTCAAGGAGAAGTATGATGCACACCCATTCAAGGTCTCCATCTCCACCAAGGAGGATTATGGTACGTACTCATTCAAAGTCTCCATCTCCACCAAGGAGGATTATGACACATACCTATTCAAGGTCTCCATCAAGGAAGATTACAGGATGGACTCATTCACGGTCTCCACTGAGGAGAATTACAACACGGACCCATTCAAGGAGTCCACCAAGGAGGGTTGCAGCACGGACCAATTCCAGGTCTCCACTGAAGATTTCCAGATCTCCACTGAGGAAGGTTACAGCTCGTTCACATTCACCATTTTCTGACTCAAGCTGTGATCTCTCAGTTTCCAAATATATATTTTACATACATATAAAAAATTTGCCAGTTGATGTTGAAAAGAGCGATTTGAGGTCGTTATTTGGAGAGTCAGATGTACCTGACAGTGATGTTATATTCTTACAGTCACATAGCAAAAGAAGCAAGGATGCAATTGTGGCATTAACATCAAAGAAAGCATATGAATCTGCACTCAGCTGTCACAAACAGAGTTTTCATTATCAAAAAGTTTACATTTTCCCCATTTCCAAAACATCGGCATTGGAGTTAATTAGAACCTTAGGAACTACAAAATCACCAGAAAGACATTACCACAGAAGGGAAAAATATGATCAGAATGAAAATTCTAGCTCACATACATGTGTATATGTAAGGAATTTTCCATATGATGTAACAAAAGTTGAAGTCCAGAAGTTTTTTGCAGGATTTAATATTGATGACAGGGATGTTTATTTGCTGTATGATGACAAGGGAGTTGGACTGGGAGAAGCGCTAGTCAAGTTTAGATCTGAAGATCAAGCCCGGAAAGCTGAAAGTTTAAATCGTCAGCGGTTCTTGGGAACAGAAGTGCTTCTGAGATGCATAACTGAGGAACAAATGAGAGAGTTGGGTAGTGACGTTCCATCAGCAGCAAATAAGATGCCGCATCATCTCCACACACATGAAAGAAGTGAACTTATATACCCAGTTGATTTTCAAGGACCATCCATGCAGGAAGATGTAAAGCATCTATCCAATTGTAGAATCCCTTCTGATGATTTAAAGCAACCGTCTGATTTAATTCATTTGCCCGATCATTTTAAAGCCCCTCCCACATTTACAGACTTTGGTGAAGGTATTCGTGGAAATTTTCCTGGTAGACCTTTTGTGTCTGACTCTAATTTCAGGGGTGGTTCAACTAATATTACAGTGATTAAATTAAGTAATTTACCATTTCAAGTCTCATGTAATGAAATTCTGGATTTCTTCCATGGCTACAAGATCATACCAGAATCTCTTTCTATCCAGCACAATGAATATGCAATGTTTTCTGGTGAGGCTCTTATTGCCCTGGTAAACTATGATGAGGCAGTGACTGCTATTAATGAACTCAATGATAGACCAATTGGCCAACGCAAAATTAGGTTAAATTTGGTATAAATGAGAAAATGTTTAGGAAGCAAAATAAAGAAATTTACAGTATTTCTTAAATTTTAAAAAGTTGATTCAGTGTAAATAGCTGTGACTGATTCCAAAATTAGATTATTTTGTGGTGAGGGTACGGATATGAAATCTTAAGTTCTTTTAGACAGCATTGGATCCTCAGGACAGTTCATGAACATTGTATACTTAGTTTGTCTAAATACAGTTGTTGATGCAGCAGAGTTGTAACTTGAGAGCTAGAAATTGTGTTAATCTTGTATATAGTAATAGTTTGACGCATTTTTTCTTGGATTCTTGCCTGTTATGTTCAGTACATTTTCATACTTTAATTTTTTTTTTACAATAAAAGTGCATAAATGGAAATATGTGAATTGGTATTTGTGTAATTAATATCTAGTACTGTAGTGTTGAGTTGCCCTACTGAGAATCAATGCTGCATTTTAATACTATGGAAAATTAGATCACATCTTCTGATGCAGTATATATATAGAATATACCGAATGTAAAGGGGAAAATGTTGATGTTATTGAAAGACAACATGAAAATATTTTTGAAATTGTTTATTTTGTCCTGTTGGGGATGTTCTGTGAGTTCAAGAAAATAGAATTAGTAATAAACAGAAATACCCTAGTTAAAACTGAAAATGTAAGTTATTATAGGGATGTCCATAGCCATTAGTCAAAATGATGTATTTGTGCTTTAGTTTTACAAGAGCTTCCAAAATATTGAAGTAGTGATAGTTGAGTATGCTCATTCTTTTGCTTCTTTAAGTATGTGTGGAGTTTTTTTTAAAAAAAACCCAGAGGAAACAGTTGTTTAGAAGGGACAGGAAATTGTGGAGAATGAGTTGTGAATGACTTGAAAGAAGTATGAGAAATCCATACTTTTTCTCTTGAGCTTCAGCATCCCAGAAACTTGCCCCTCCTTTCTTGCATAGGATTGTTATCGAACTCTTGAATTTGTTTTTTTAAACCAGTTGTAAACTGCGAACAGATTAAAAACATGCTAAAATTCCATCACTTACACTTTTTACTAGTACAGTATTCCAATTCATTTAATGGATAAAGGCCACTAAACAGTTTTTATGAGCAGTTTAGTTGAATAATTACAGATTAGTTTCTAAATACAGTACAGTATCAAGAGTGAGCATCAGTGAACTAAATTGAGCATTCTGTTGGGATAATTTTTTTCTTTCCACTCCCTTCTGTAGTACCCTTGATGTCAGGCAGTTTCAAATGAATGTTCCTCCAGATTTGGTTTTAGAGACAGGCTGTAGTGAGGAGGATGGACTCACTTCTCATTTGATGAGATTCAAATATTCCACATGTCTATTAGTGGATAAACTTATTGAGTGCTATTTATCAATTGACTTACAGTGACTTTTCCAGGGTTTTCAATGTAGAGGATACACAAAGAAGTGGTTTACGTTACTTTCTTCTGAAGGTTTCCTGGGACTGTGCCCATTGCTATAAAGGCTGGCTCTTCTCCCAGAAGTCAGTAGGAGGGAATGAGACTCCCAGCTTGTGCATCTAAACTACTGAGCTATCCTGCCAGATCAACTGGTGGATCCTGCCCTTAAAATAGATTTCATTTGGCATAAGAGTCATGGAGAACAGCCCCTTTGGTGCATCTGATGAAGTCAGCAGTAGGTTCCAAAAGGATATGCCAAATCATTTTAGTCTCAGCTGCCTTGACACTCTCAATTGCTTTTACTAATCAGTTGAGTCAGCATTTATTTTATGTAGGAATATGTTTAAAATTTGCTTCTTCAATCCCATCTCTTAATCTCAGTACGGAGAGATGTGAAGTTCAAATCTTTTTATTCCTGTATACTGATGTAGATGTGTCTGCGCAGATGCCAGTCAAAGCTCATATGGTTAGCCATATTGATATGTAGCATACTAATTTAATTTGTATTGCAAGGTAACATACTCGTGGCAGAGTACTGTAAATTATTTTTAATGGGGTCCCCTCTACATCCAGACTAACCCTGAAGACTGTTAAGTAAAATCAAATTCTTTTCATGCTGCTCATTTTTAAAGAGTTTTAACTTTTAAAGTTCATTGTTTTGCAGATCATTTAGTTTGCCACTTTTATAGAAGTAGTGTATTCAATGTTTCATATCTTAAGTCCTACCAAACATTCCCGTGAAGAACTTAGGTTCTATGGCAAAAGCCAGACATCTGTCCAAAGAAATGTATGTGCCTACAGGTGTCCTATCATTATAGTTATCCTTGATAGAGAGTTGTAAGAAAATTAAATATTGTAGTGTCCATGGATGTAGTAAGATACAATTTTATATGTGCCAAATAAATTTCAACTTACGGTGATCCTTCCAAGTGTAAGTTTGTACAGTATTCAGACGTGTTTTACCTGTCTCTGCTTCTCCAAATGTTCTTGGACTATGCAGCCTGCTATATAGGATAGCTCAGTGATGGCAAACCTTTTAGAGACCGAGTACCCAAACTGCAACCCAAAATTCACTTATTTATTGCAAAGTGCCAACACAGCAACAGGGGAGGAAGAAAATGCTCCCAGTGGGCTGCTGGGCAGAGGGGCGGGGCAAACTGTGCTGGGGGAGAAGGGAGGAAGCACTCCCATTGGGCTGCTGGGCAGAGCAAACTGTGCTGCGGTGACTGCATGGGTGCCGAGAGGACTCTGAGTGCCACCTCTGGCATGCGTGCCATAGGTTCGCCACCACTGTGCTAGCTCTTCTGCCACAAGCATCATACTCCTGATCTCTGGCTCTGTGGCCAGGAGCTCCAGACCACTGAGCTGTGCAGATAGCTACTTCTTGAAGTGCAGTGGAACCCCAGGTTACGGACGCTTTGGATAACCGAAAACTCAACTTATGGAAAGAAATCCATTGAAAACAATTCCTTGACTTATGGAATTTTTTTTAATGTCCCCCCCAATGCATTCCTATGGCAAACCGCACAATGCATTCCTGTGGGTGCTTCACAATAAGGAATTTTCACTATAAGGAAACCCCCACGGAATGGATTAATTCTGTAGCCGTGGGTTTTACTGTATATAAATAGAACAATTCCATTATTAATAAAATTGTTATAAAAGCCTTGACTACTGTCGCATAGACATGGATTACTGTGATGTTGAATAGTTTGCCTTGAATTCATACTGAGATCATTCTGTCCTTTTTAAGGCTATCTGATTTCTTGTTTCCTCACTCTTTTATTGACTATAAGGGCCACTCTTATTTCTTCTAAGGGATTCTTGCCCACAGTAGTAGATATAATGGCCCCCCAAGTTAAATTTGCCTGTCCCTCTCCACTTTAGTTCACTGACTCTCAAGATATCAATGTTCATTCTTTCCATTTCATTTTTACCATGTCCAGCTTGCTTTGATTCATAAATCTTACATTCCAGGTTCCTATGCAATACTATTCTTTACAGTATCAGACTTTCAGTCGGATCCATCTGCAGCTGAGCATTCTTTTGGCTTTGGCCCAGCCACTTCACTCTTTCTGGGGCTAATTGTACTTGTCCTCCGCTCTTCCCTAGTAGCATATTGCCCACATATTGACACGAGGGGCTCATCTTCCAGCATTATATCACTTAGTCCAGGGGTTCTCTACTTCCAATCCAGTGGCTGGATGTCCCCCCCCCCAAATCGCCTCCGCCACACCTGGAAGTGCTATGTGTGGCAGGCAAGGCAAAATGGCTGTCCGGTCCCCAAAGCTGACTGAGGGAGTGACCCAGCTCTTGGCTTGAAAAGGTTGAGAACCCCTGGTTTAATCTTTTGATACTGTACATGGGGTTCTCTTGGCAAGGGTACTGGTGTGGGCTGCCAGTTCCTTCACTTTCCTTTACATTTGCTTGAAAATGGGGCTTGGAGGAATATGTGACGAGTATATCTCCAATACTTGCTTTTTTAGGACTACAGACTTGTGTACTAATAGAAGAGTTGAATATAGTAATACCCCGGATAACGTTATGACTTGGTTCCACAAGTCATGACATCCGATTTTTAGTGTTGTCCGATGCATGCATCGAACAACGCTAAAAAAAAAAAGCCCTGACTTCAGGGACAAACCGCTTTAAAGGCAGGCAGGGAAAGAAAGAGACCTCACTGCCTTTAAAGCCACCCCCCACATGCAGCAGTCTCTGCCACTGCAGTAGGGTCAGGGAAAGCACCTTTTCCCCGACTCTACTGCAGTCTTCCCTCCCTGTATTTAAACTACAGGGAAGGGGGAAAGAGAGAGAGATGTAGTTTCAATACAGGAAGGGAAGACTGCAGTAGATCGCCTTTTTTCCTCCCTGTATTTAAACTACAGGGAGAGAGAGGGTTGTGTTTTTTTCTTCCCCTCCCTGTATTTAAAAGACAGGCCTCTCTCTCCCTGTAATTTAAATACAGGGAGGAAAAAAGACGCAATCGGCTGACTCTGCCTGCCATGAGGCATAGCTCTGTGCTCTGCAATCGGCTGGTCAAGCCTGGCTCATTTGGAGCGTGCAGCTCAGCAAGAGAAGCTATGGTGGCTTGAAGGTAAGCAGGGCCAGGGCTGGGCTGGATTCTCTCGTGGCCGAGCAGGCAGTGGGGTGGATGTGGGGAGTCCCCAAACTGCTGGGGGTGGGGGAGGAAGGAGGGAAGTGGCAGGGAGAGGAGCTTTGGCCTCCTTTACTATGATGGATCGGATAACGCTAAAAAGAACGTTCTCCAGTGCAAATCTTTCCCCCAAATTTGTCGTCGTTATGCGGTTTTAGCGTTATCCGGTGCAATCGTTATCCGGGGTATTACTGTAGTTTTAGGTAAAGGCTGCCTTTGCTCAAAAGCCAATCATATCCAACTTTAGGGCTCAGTGCTCATCTCCGTTTACAGCCAAAGAGCCAGTGTTGTCTGTGTCTGCAAAGATTTCCGTGGTCATGTAGCAGGCATTATTTGGCACTAAAATGCCTTCCATGAGCAATCTCATGTTATGAAAGGAAAGATAGTCAGTTAGTAGGATCTGGGTGCATGTTGAAACAGATAATTGGATCCTTTATTGACAAAAATGCATTTTTTTTGTAAGAAGGCAACATATGAAAAGGGTGGCAGGTATTTTGGAAGGCATATATTTTGTCTATAAAAAGCAATTTTAGTAGATTTCATATCAACAGGTAGTCAAGTAACAATCCTCTTGTTTTAAATGGTCAGCTCCTTTAGTTTTAATAATGAATTGTCTTAACCTAGCAAGCATCAAGAGAATGAAATGGATTTTACTTTGGAGAAAAACATTTTTCGAATTTCAAAAGTTCTCTCTCTTCCTTGGTAGTTTCTACTTCATCTTCTTCTTCCTCATCCTCATCCTCTTCTTCCTCTTCCTCGTCCTCTTCTTCCTCCTCTTCCTTTTTTAACCGATTCCTGGAAATCTGCTACCAGAGAAGATAACAAGTCAAAGGTTTTGTAAAACAGATTTTTTTCTTTAAAAATGAGTGAATTGATATATCAGAGAGTAAGCAAAACAGCAAAAAAGAAAGGCATGTTAAAAATCAACTCCTATATTTAAATGTGAGCTTTTGTGGATCAAGTTCATTTCATCAGACATAAGAGTGAAACTTTGTTTACTTTCTGATTGTTATCATATGAAACAGTACTGGGAAGCCTGAGGCTTGCATGCTGCCTATGGCTGAATTTCTTGTGATCCTTGATATCTGCCCATTGAGACAGAAAATAACCTTCACTTCATTAGGGAGATTAGAACACAGTACTTTAAAGATGAAAGTTTACTGAGATCTACTTTTTCAGCTCATTTGAGGAAGAAAGGGATGACAGAAATGTTGACTTTCCTTACTTTTGCCTCTGCTCACTGCTGGATGAAGCCCCGATATACTTTTCCATAGGGATTTGATCCACAGAAGTTCAAATTTAAATGTGGGAGTTAGTCTTTAAGATGCCATATTTTTGCCTTTTTTTCTGTTTTGTTTACTCTCTGATAGATGATTACACATAGTAATCCTCTTGCTACTGAACAGGCTTCTATCTGGATACAAGTGACAGCTTGTGCTTTGTTACATTTATACAGTACTTAGAATAACTTTTCAAAAGCAGTATATTGCCCATACACTAATACCCCAGATAACGCCAAGACTTGGTTCCACAAGTCTTAGTGTTATCCGGTTTTTAACGTCTTGTGATGCATTGATCGCACATTAAAAAAAAGTCCTGTTCCCTTTCTGAAAAGGAAAGGGAACAGGTCGATCCGCCTATCTCTTTGGAAAGGGCAGCAGGGATTCCATGTGTGGAATCCCCACTGCCCTTTCCAAAGAGGCAGGTGGATGGAGACAACTGCTGGTTTGGTTGGGGAGGCTGGCATGCACCAGTTCTCTCCTGAACCTAGCCGGCGATTGCACGCTGTGACCCCTGGTTGGGTTGGGGAGAGAACAGATGTGCACGCTGGTTCTCTCCCCAACCCCACCGGTGGTTGTAGCGTGTGATCGCCGGTTGGGGAGAGAATCGGTGTGTGCGCACATTCTCTCCCCAACCCAACCAGTGGTTGCAGCGTGCAGCAACCACCAGTTGGGTTGGGGAGGCGTGCATCAGTTCTCTCCCCAACCCAGCAGGTGATCGCACACTGCAACTGCCGGTTGGGATGGGGGGGGGGGGAGAATGTGTGCCGGTTCTCTCCCCAACCCAGCCGCCGATCGCATGCTCATATCCCCGGTTGGGTTAGGTGAAGAACATGCGGGCGCACTGTTTGCTCCCTAACCCAGTTGGCGATCGCATGCTCTGACCGCCAGTTGGGTTAGGGGGAGAATGTGTGCGCGCACACCAGTTCGCTCCCCAACCCAAAAGGTTGTCATAGCGTGCGATTGCCGGATGGGGAGAGAATTGGCGCATGTGCACATTCTCTCTCCATCCCAACCAGCAGTTGCAGTGTGCAGCAACTGTGTGCAGCAACTGCCAGTTGGGTTGGGGAGGCATGCACCGGTTCTCTCCCCAACCCAACTGACGATTGCACGCTGTGGTCGCCACTGGGTTGGGGAGAGAACATGGATGTACACCGGTTCTCTTCCCAACCAAGCCGGCGATTGCACGCTCAGACTGCCGGTTGGGTTAGGTGGAGAACGTGCGCGCGCGCCAGTTCTCTCCCCAACCCAGCCGGCAATCGCATGCTTAGACCGCTGGTTGGGTTTGGGAGAGAACGTGCATGCACGCTGGTTCTCTCCGCAACCGAGCCGGCGATCACATTCTCAGACTGCTCTGAGCGGAGATCCCTGCCCCAAAGCCTGCAGGGCTGGTCTCCAGCCCTGCGGGCTTTGGGGCAGAGATCAACGAAGGGGAATTTGAGGCAAACTTTTGCATTGCACAATGTTATCTTAACGTTGTGCGGTGCAAAAATTTGCCTCAAATTCCCCTTCGTTATCCAGTTTTAGCGTTGTGCGGTACAAATGTTAACCGGGGTATTACTGCACTTGGCATAGCGAACTAAATACAGGTACAAGTAATGCAAAGCCCAAATTAAGATGGTAACTAAAGCACACAAAAAGGTAATTCAGGTTTTCTAGATGGTGAGGTAGCTGGAGCCATGAAGCAGTTGGATTGTAAAAGCAATCACTGGTGTATCTGTGACTGCTCTTGTATCTAGAATTTAAGAAGTAAGTGTCGTACCTATGGATTTGCTACAGCAAGATGTCATGAGGGAAGCAGCATTCATAAGAATTTATTAATGTAATTATACAAAGGAGGCCTATATGGACTTTTAAATTTGTAGTTTTGAATATAATTCTATTAATCCTGTTTTTTCTTACAGTACAAGAAACAACTTATCTACAGTTGAGGAATAACTGAACATAAAGAACAATTCAATTACGAGCTATTTATTCTCATCACTTTCTGGTCCCATAACTGTCCTACTGATCTAAAATAGCAATTATACTCATATACTGCTCCATAGTGCTTAGGGTACTCTCTTGGGGGTTTACAGGTAATTAGCATTTTGCCCCAAACATGCTGGACACTCATTTTGCTAACCTTGGAAGGATAGAAGGCTGAGTCAACCTTGAACCTATCAGGATCAAACTTGCTACATTTTGGCTGCAGTATCTCCCAGGCTCTAGCCCTTAAATTAGCCTTCATGATTGCAATACACCATTTTCTCTCTCAATTTATGTTAGAAATAGTTAGATAACTGATATAGATGAAAAATTCTGGAATATCCATATTTTTAATGGGAGTTTTGTCTTTAACTGAAATCCACCTTAAGGATCAGCAGGGTTAGGTAAACATGGGATGAAGTATTTCTCACTTAATCAAACATGGTAACCGTTATTCAGGTACCTTATGCATTCTGGGTAATAGCTATCATCATGGCAATAGTCTTCCTGTTCTTAACTCCTCAAAACAGTTCTTCCAAAGACATGCCACCCAGTCTTTCAGGTTCTTCAGCCATAAAGTCCATTTAAGTCCAGGGCCTCTCTTCCCAGGGATCTTTCCTTGCAGAGCGAGTTGGAGTATTCTATATTTTATGTTCCTCATGATATGGCCAAGGTATTGGAGCTTTCCTTGCTTGATGGTCTTAAAGAGTTCTTGTTCTTTATCCATTCAGCGCATTACTTCTGTTAGTCACATGGTCAACCCATGACATCCTTAGCAGCTGTCTGTAGATCCACATTTCAAAAGCTTTGATTCTCTTTTCAGATGCTTTAGTCCAGGGGTTCCCAACCTTTTCAAGCTGGGGGTCAGATCACACTCTCAGACAGCTGAGGGGCCGGACTGCTGTTCTGTCCTCTTGCACGATGGGGGACAGCCATTTTGTCCCAACATCTTCAAAGGGCTGGCCATTTTCTTTCTCCCTGGAAGGAGGGAGGGAGATGCCATCCCTCAAAGGAGGCTTTGGACCTCCCTCCCTGACTGAGATGAATTGCCTGCTTGGGGAAAGGGTAAGTAAGGTGTGCTTGTCCTTCCTTGTGGGGCTGGGGTCCTGGGTGTGTGTGGGGTAAAACAAAGCCAGGCACTTCTGGGTATGATGGACGGGGTGGGGGCCACATGAAATGGTGCTGCGGGTTGCATCTGGCCCCTGGGCTGTACGTTAGAAACCCCTGCTTTAGTCAGTGTCCGAGTTTCGACTTCATGTAGCAACACTGGGAATACACAACATCTCACTATTCAGATCTTTGTAGCGAGAGTTAGATCTCTGCTGCATAACAAATGTCGCATTTTTATGAAGGTGGATCTTGCTTTTTCTATTCATATTTTAATCTCTTCCTCAGGATTCCAATTTAACAAACTCCCCAAATAAACAATATTATCCATTCTTTTGATTTCTTGTGTTCCTGCCATTAGCTTGCCAAGATGTTTGGCTTATAACCAGATATTTTGTCTTCTTGATGTTGAGATCCAAACCGTATTCCACACTTTAAGTTCTAACTCAATCCAACCTCAACTGAAAATCTGTAAGATTTGTGGCCAACAACACTGTGTCATCAGCATATTGGATGTTATTCAGGTATCCCCCATTAATTTTAATTCCCATGTTTAAATCTGATAGTGCTGTTGAAAAAATACTCTGAATATATATTAAACAGTGTCAGGGTCAACACACACCCTTGTCGCACACCTGCAAATTTGACCCTGCTCTGTCAGCTGCTATTCCACTCTGACTTGAGCTGTCTGATTCCACTAAAGGTTGATCATGATTCTAATATCTTTCAGAAAACAAAACAAAACAAAATAAACAAAATAAAATAAAAACCACAGTAGCACTTTAAAGACTAACTGCTATATTTTTATTGTTAGCTTTCGTGGATCAAGTCCACTTCATCAGACCTGGTCTGATGAAGTGGACTTGATCCACGAAAGCTAACAATAAAAATATAGCAGTTAGTCTTTAAAGTGCTACTGTGGATTTTATTTTTTATTTTGTTTTCTGAGATGCCTGAACCACAGACTAACACGGCTACTATTCCAAAAAATTCTAATATCTTTATCATCTACATCTATTTTCTTCAGTGCAATGATCATCTTCTCATGCTGGCACCTGTGAAAGGCTTTTGCATAATATATAAAACATGCATGCACATTACATCTCATGTCTCTACATCTTTGTATGAGGACCTGCATTGTAAACTTACTCTGGTACCCATAGAATTCCGGAAGCCAAATTTTGTTTCACATATGCTTTCTTCACACTTCTTATAAATTCTACTATGGATGGTTTTCAAGAAGACACAAGGCACCACTCAAGTGATAAACATAAAACTACCCTTTTTGAGTATTTTGTCTTTACAATAAATGGATTTGTTTTCTTGAAGCACTTTCATTTCATTTAGGAAATCCCTCATCCTACCTGAACTACTCCAGCACAAGGCTTAGAGGAACTGTTTCTCTGGAGGGGAGATTTGGAATTAGCACGAACAATATCCAAACGAGACTGATGGTCTGGTGGGTAAAGTGAACTTCGAAACACCTGTTAAATAAAAGGTAGTGTCAGAATATACTTCATAAACTTGTTTTTAATATTTTCTCTGAGAGGGCTTCCTTGAAGCCTGTTTTCCCCACCATTCCACAGCTACTGGCTGCTAGGAGCTGGGGAGTGTGGGATGGGGGAAAAGGGCTCCTTTGAAGCCTGTTCTCCCCATCTCACCGCCACTGGCTACCAGGAGCCTAAGCAGGGTAAGACTGGCATATATGGCATATAAGATGCACCCCATTTTTCAAGTGTATTTTAAGGGGGGGAAGTGTATCTTATACGCTGGTAAATACAGTATTTACCAAAAATTAATGTAGCAATAGCAGTGATTTTTGGTAATTAAAGAATATCAGCTTTCTGATCATGAAACTGATTACACAGGCGCTGTGGGAGTATAAAGACAAACGTAAGAAATATTTAAGTTCTGAAAAAACACCTCTATTGAGAGAGAAGAGAATGTGCAATGGTTATTGAAGTTATGCTGCCGCTTATCTGGGACAAGTTATGGTTAATAAAGAGACATCAATATACCCATATTAAGAGGTTGGAAGTAGGAGGTTGATCTGGTAACAATAGGCCAGTTGTACGAAACTGACAAGCTTCTATAAAATTGTGCAGAAAAATACCTCCTTGGGCTATTCTGAACACTTTTTTAAAAAATCTGATATATAACCTTATGTGGGTTTCAACTGGATCCTTACCTCTAAGTCTTCATTCTCATCAATATTTTGTATATTTTGGTAGGCAGCAGTGTAAATCTCTAAGGCTTTTCCATGAAAGAGCATTTCAATTGTTATAAATTCTGAAAATATGTTCTAAAAATAAATTAAGGTAAAGAGTGTTATATATACAGTAATGCCAACCTGTATCTAGCAACTAGTATAATGCTGGACTACAACTTGAAAATTGGTAGCTTGATTCATAGTGTTGGAAAAAAATACATTGTTTATGTAGTAGCTCTTTCTACAGTTAGAACATAAGCTCTTTCCAATAGGCTAATATTTGTTTTGTCAATATCCTTGTGAAATTAGTGATATCATCTCCTATTTATCCAAGTTCATGGGCTTCTTTTGGGTCCAACTAGCAAAGTTCTCCTAATTCATGTCCCTGGACTTTTTTTTTTGGCAAGAACTATCTCATTAGGAATGTATTAGCCATGATATACTAGGACAGGGATTCTGAACCTGCGGCCCTCGGTGCCATTTCATGTGGCCCTACACCACCTCCACCACACTCGGAAGTGCCATGTGGTGGAGGAAGGGCAAAATGGCTGTCCGGCCCTGAAGCTGTCTGAGGGAGCATGACCCGGCCCTTAGCTTAAAAATGTTGGGAACTCCTGTACTAGGAGATAGGGAACATGAATCTATGATGTTGCCCATCATGCCTCACCATTTAAGAGCATCTGGAGAGCCAATTTCTTCTGCTGTGGCTTATATGAACCCAGTGTTGTCCACCTGTGGTCCAGGTACCAACCTCATTGCTAAAAAGTGCTCTTCTATTTCATAACTTCATTAAGGTACAGTAAAACATCGCATAGAGTGCCTCGCTTAGAGACTAATTCACTTAAAGAGCAGAATTTTCTCTGACTGGTCACCTCGCTTAACCAAAACCAACCAAAAACTCGCTTAACAACTAAATCGAGGTTCGCAATCCCCCTTGCCAGAAGTCACAATTGGTCACTTACAATGGTGTTTCGCTTAAAGAGCATACTTGCTTACAGGGCAATTCCATGGAACGCCTTATGCTCTTTAAGCAAGGTACCACTATACTTAATTGTTTCTTATAGTTAACTGGAAGATAATTACTAGGGTATGGCCAGATTTTTTTAGCAGACTACAAGTCTCATAATTGGCTGGACAACTCAGTGGTTTAGGTGTTTGGTTGCAGAACTACAGACAGTATCTCTTGGGTCAAGACCCAGCTTGTGTAGTCGTGGACAGGCTGCGTTGTTCCCGGCTGCTTCCAGAAGAAGGAGATGGTAAACCACTTCTGTATATTCTCTGTAGAAAGCCCTGGGAAGGCTTGCCATAAGTCAGAATTGATTGGACGGCATGCAATTAATATTTTAGAACAGTGATGGTGAACCTTTTTGTATTTGTATTTGTATTTTCGACTTATATGCCGCCCCACTCGCAGAGCGACTCTGGGCGGCTTACAGAAGAAACAGTTACAATTACTACCATATTCCATAGCATAAAAATAATTACAGATAAGTTACAAATATCACATATATCTACAATAGCAATTGCAATTACAAAACATCAAAACATCCTAAGGAATAAAGCAAAAATGCTATAATATAAATAATTACAGAATCAAAATTCAATAAGCAACAATAAAAAAGAGACCAAGTGCCCAAACAGGGGCAGGGTAAACTCTGTACTGGGGGTAGAAAGCACTCTCATTGGGCTGCTGGGCATAGAGGCTGGGTGAACTCTGTGCTGGGGTGACGGTGCATGTGCCCAGAGAGGGCTGTGAGTGCCACCTCTGGCTTGCATGCCATAGGTTCACTACCATTGTTCATATAAAATAGTCCTGTCTTCCAGAATTAAGTATCACTCACATGAATTAGAGTAGATTTCTTACCACTACCATCTACAATGCTTCCTGGTCAGTGGTGGGCATCAGCAGGTTCGCACCAGTATGCCCATACTGGTAGCAAAAATGGCCCACTCACGTGGCCATGCCCAGTGTGGTAGGAATTTTTTTTTATGTCCACCACTGCTCCTGGCTGTTGCAACTGTAAGCTTGCCCATATGGAATATTACTTTTTTTCAGTTAAAGAGCAAGTGAGTCAGTGCTACTTAGATCTAACCTGGCAGAGAACACTTCTTCATTTATTCTTAAACCTTAAAAGGTTTAACATGGATGAATGTTACCTTTCACACAATGAGCATATTAACACTCAGTTATTCTCAGTGATAGCTAACCTTGGCACTCAAGATGTTCTTGGACTTCAGTTACCAGAAGTCCAAGTCAGCACTCCTGTTGATCAGGGCTTCTGGGAATTGAAGTTCAAGAAAAGCTGGAGTGCCAAAGTTAGCCACCACTGTTCTATACCAACCTCTTATTTTGAAACAAATACAAATTTGCTTTGTTTTAATCTGCAACCTTATCAATAGCATTCTCTCTGTGGGTCTTTTATATTAACCCTTCATACATTCTGTCAATAGGCAGAGCTTCATGTATCCCAGTACATGCAATGACTTGACGTACATAGTGCAATTTAGTATACTAACCAAAAGGATTTTGCTAAATATGTTACCAATGAAGAAGTGATCTGAATCTCACTGTCTCTAAGCCATTCTGAGGTTGTTTATATTAAAATCATACCCACCTTTATATCTTTTATTTTTTGCTTTTCAAAGTTGTCAATGGTTTCCTCCAGCTGCCGAGTTGTTCGAGTTGCATCCAGTGAAGCTCTCTGCAATTCACTTTCAGCCTTAAAGTAATGATACATTTATTAGCAGTTAGATTTAATTAGAACCAACTAACCAAGATTGTCCTAAAAATACAAACTACAGTGGTACCTCACTTAAAGAGCATAATGCATTCCACGGGATTACTCTTTAAGCAAGTTTGCTCTTTAAGCGAAACACCATTGTAAGTGACCAATTATGACTTCTGGCGGGGTGTGTGTGTGTGAACCCTGATTTAGTTGTTAAGTGAGTTTTTGGTTGGTTTTAGTTGTTAAGCGAGGTGAACATTAAGAAAAAATTCTGCTCTTTAAGCGAGTTAGTCTCTCAGCGAGGCACTCTTTATCTGAGGTTTTTCTGTATTACAAATGTTGCTCTCAGAGGAATGCTGAAATATAGTAAGTGCCTGTTTTTATCACACCCACATCATTTCATACTGTCTGCAGATGCTACTCATAGATCAGTATCTGATTCTGCTAGAGTACACAAACTCTTCCAATAAAAATCAGACACAGACACAAAATCAATCAGCCAATCCAGTCAATTAAATATCTTCCTGTTTATTTATAATGTATTAATCCATGAATCTTAATCCTAAATCTTATTCCTAACTTTGGGCCCAAAAATGCACGCAAAAAGGTGGGTGGATTTATGTGAGTTGCATCAGTTAATTCACATTTCTTATTGATCACTTGATGCTATAGGAAATGCAAATAAACTCAGAGTCCCACAGCTCCAACTCATAGTTTTCCCTCAGCAGCAGAGACACTTGTTTATATGAGTCAAATCCTTTTCCTTTGGTTCAAGCCATGTGATCATTTTGAAGCAATGCAGAAAAGAAGAGCCAGCAAACACAAACAAAGCAGTGCTTTGACAAATCACCTTTCCCCTTGCTTCCTGCCTCATGAGGGAGGACTAAGAGGCCACATATGCACACAAACAGTACCAGCACATAGCACTCTGCAAAGCTTCCCCCAAGATTTTTTTACAGCTTTTCTGGGGGTGAATTGTTATTTTTTAATAGTTTAACACATTATACTGTGAGCAAGACAACATGAGGAAACTAGTGATTAAGGAATCGAATCACTTATTTTCTTTTAAAGTGATTCTTTTGAATTGTGTCACATATTCAAGCCTACAATTAGAACTTTTTTTCTCTTCTGCCTGTGTGGCCACTTAAACTGAAGAGAACCAAATGCCTTGGTGTGAATCCATAGCAAGAGAAATCAAGTTAATTCACATTTCCCTTGCTGTGTAAGTTATGAATAACCTTCTGTCTGTGGGTCTTTATATTAACCCTCCATGCATTCTGGGAAGATGTACATAATGTAAGTTAAGGGTTCAGAAAAGGACAGAGCATATCCTAACATCAAATACTTACAGGGATTTGTAAGCAGTTGTGCCCACCTTTCAAAGGGAAAGAACCAATGTGAAAAAATACATTCTGAAGTCTCTGCCTGCTTCTAAATCTCATTATTGCAGAAATACCATTTACAGGTTTTTCTCTCATCCAAGCTCCATTCCCCTGGTAATCTCATGGCAACCCCAATCAGGAGAAAATGAGTTCTCTGCCTTACTACCTTTAGTGCTACAGTGTCTGAGAGATTTAAGTTTCATTTCTTAATAAATCATTCCAGATGCCTGAGTGATTTATTTCACTTCTTCCTCTAGCAAGCAGAAACCGAGGCTTTTGCTTTTTAACCCGTAGGAGTAAATGGGACTCTAAATATCAGGAATTAGTATTACAGATTATCAGAACGATCCAATTTGGATTCATATATATTTGGAACTATATGACATTGTTGGGTGAATTCTGAATATTTTCAAATCTGAACACACCTCTTCTAATATTAAGTATTTCTTTAGCTTGCAAAAGAAAATGTTTCTGTTTTGCACAAACTCAATCCATGTCAGTGCCTAGTGTTTCAAACATTATTTCCCTAGAAGTACAGGTTTTTCTGAACTGTATATCTAATGAGAAACAACTGATGACATCTGTTGTCTGCTCTGTAGTTATAACACATGAAGAGTTTATTATAATTGGGATTGTGCCCTAATCCATCAATGTGCAAGAATTAGAACAAGCTGAAATATCACTAATATGTTGTATACTGACGTTTTATCTCAGCATGACGGAATAAGTACCCACCTCTGTCCCAGCTCCTGCCAACCTATCCATTCAAAAGCAAGAAATTGCAAGTAGATAAACAGGGAGCACTTTGGTGGGAAAAGATCTTAGGGACATGAAAGGAGCCTCATTTAGGCATCCCCTGAGCAGAGTTTCTGCAGCAAAAATGCTTTCAACCCAGAATAATTTCTGACATGAAATTATTATTATCTTGAATAGAGGACTCACCTGTGACTGTAGTTAATGGCAATGGGAAAAAATCTGTTATGGAAAACGTTTCTGAACTATCCTAGAGACATATACATAATGTAATCCAGTGAGCATGCAGTAATCAGGAAGTGCCTAAATGAGTATTTCTAATTTTCCTTTTAAACCTTTTGCAATGGAGAGCATGTAGCAATTCCCCGGTCAAACTTTGATATAGAAACAACTTTTAAAGGTTTTAGTTTCTTGATAAGTGATGGCAAATCTTGGCATGCCAGGTGTTCTTGGACTTCAGTTGAGAAGAGCCTCTGACCCAGCCCCCCTCCCCGGCTAGGTTGAGAAGAGCCTCTGCGGCCTGGCGGGAGGCAGGACACACTGCCTCTAACTCAGCCCCCACGAACGGCCTAGGAGATGAGGAGCCACCGAAGTTACCAACGGTTTTGGTGTAGGCTGTGATACAAGCTATGTTATGTTATGCTGATAAGGACTTTTTATTGAATAATTTTCTTTTTGTTATGCTTTTGATGTTTTGTGATTATTGTAATTTTGATGTGGTAATTTATTGTTGTGAGCCTCCCAGAGTTGTGTGGGCGATTGGGTGGCATACAAATGTAAAAATGAAATGAAATTCCCAGAAGCACAAAAACACCTGGAGTGCCAGTAAACCCATTCGTGTGGATTCAGGGAGACTTAGGCTTCTGGGAATTGAAGTTGAAGAACACCTGGATGCTAAGGTTTGCCATCACAGTTCTAGAACAATAATTTGGGGGGGGGGGACCTTTTGGAGCTGTGTGCAACCCATAGCCACACTTTCCCTGTTACTCTGTTAAATAGGGTAGAGAGGATACAATAACATGTCGATCTGATGGATTTCTTTGACGTGTCTTTTCAAGCTGAGACAACTGTTTTGCTTCTCGATTCTTTGCTGTTAAAGTTGCTTTCAGATCCTCCTGCAATTTATAGATACAAAGGTTGTCAGATACAATTTTTTAAAGTTTTCTGTTCATTTGAATTCTTGAGAACTAATTCACATATTAACCCACGTAGCCAATACCGAAATATTCAGTTTTGTGCAATGTGAGAGCATGACCCAAAGGTTACTGCTGCTAAAGAAGAAAACATTTCCTTTGATCTCATAAGAAATGCAACTATGTAAAATCCTGATATATTTTCAGCTTAATGCCAAGTTTAACACAACTTCAGATGGAACCATGTACTGTATTAAATAACTCTTTTTGTTTTTAATGAGAATTAGACATTTTTAAGTAAAATAAATGCATATTTAATACATGCATGCAGGAAAAAAACCTGTCAAACTTGAACCTTGTTTTTGTGCAGCAGACAATTACACATTGAACACAGCACATTCCACTTTTTGTATTCTAAGCAGCAACATTTATGATTAAGAAAAGTGACATATATGGTCTATAAAATATGATATTCAATTCATTGAAGGCAGTCCTTTAAACATGAGGTATTTTGCTATTTTAGCTTTGCTCCTTTTAAAATATCAGTTGAATGGATTTATCATTTGTTAGACATGATGTCAATGCAAAGGTGAAGACTGAGAAGCACAACTCTTATATCTCATATATTATAAAATCTCTAATAAAATTAAAGAATTTTCCATGTTAGTTGCATAAGCACATCATCCATAGCTATAGCAATGGAAAAAGTCTCAGCTTTTAAAATATTAATACAGTAAAACCCAGGGTTATGACCTCCTCCATTCCAACACCCTCCGTTGTAACCTGGAAAAAATGTAAACTGAAACATCCATAGGGATGCACTGAAAAATAAAAAAGGTCTTGAATTGATAGTTGTAACCCCCCCATTCCTCCCCCCCCAAAAAAAAATTTAAAAATTTGTAAACTGGGATGGCATTTCCATAGGATTTGCTCTTGTAAACTGCAACAAACTTAAACTGAGGCGGTTGTAACCCAGGGTTTTACTGTACTTAAAACTTTGCCATGGATTAGGAAACCAGATACAGTAAAACCTCATATAACACTAAAACCTGGTTCCACAAGTCTTCGTGTTATATGATTTTTAGTGTTATCTGATCCTCTATGGGATCCATAGAGATACATTGTAACCACACAGGCTTTCGCAGTTGTTATCTGAAGCATCCCATAGGATCTTAATGTTATCTGATGCAATTCTTCCCCCCAGATTCCTTGATGTTATGCGGTTTTCATGTTATTCGATACTAATGTTATATGAGGTATTACTGTACATTTCAGAGTTTACAAACCCAGTACACTAGTACCCCGGATAACGTTATGACTTGGTTCCACAAGTCATGACGTTATCCGGTTTTTAGCGTTGTCCGATACATACATCGAACAACGCTAAAAAAAAAGCCCTGACGTCAGGGGCAAACCACGCCGAGGCAAGGCTCGGCTTGTCCGAAATCCCCCCCGCCCCCAAGGGGGGGGGATTTCGGACAAGCCGAGCCCTGGGGAGGAACGCGATCGCCCGCGTTGTTCGGGGTTAGGGCAAGATACTGTACGGGGAAGACCTCCGTATCCTGCTCTAACCCCGAACGACGCACGCACCCGCCGCCCGATGTTTCAAAAGGGTAAGGGAATCTTCTCCTTACCCTTTTGGAACATCGGGCGGCGTGCAGGCTTGCGCGTGTCGGTGGGGGTTAGGGCAGGATACGGAGGTCTCTCCCGTATCCTGCCCTAACCCCCACCGACGCGCGCCGCTTGCCCGATGTTTCAAAAGGGTAAGGATCCTTACCCTTTTGGAACATCGGGCGGCGTGCAGGCGTGCGCATGTTAGTAGGGGTTAGGGCAGGATATGGAGGTCTCCCCCGTATCCTGCCCTAACCCCCACCGAGGTGCGCCGCTCACCCGATGTTTCAAAAGGATAAGGATCCTTACCCTTTTGGAACATTGGGCGGCGTGCAGGCATGCGCGCGTCGGGGGTTAGGGCAGGATACGGAGGTCTCCCCCATATCCTGCCCTAACCCCCACTGATGCGTGCCGCCCGCCCGATGTTTCGAAAGGGTACGGATCCCTGTACCCTTTCCAAACATCGTGGGGGCAGGCGCTGGGGGGGGGTTTGGATTGGGTAGATGTTCTACCCAATCCAACTCCCCCCCCGCACACGCTTTTACCGGATAACGGTAAAAATCGCGTTATTCGATAGATTTTTCCGAAAATCTTCTAACGTTATGCGGTTTTAGCGCTATACGGTACAATCGTTATCCGGGGTATTACTGTATCATGACTATAGATTTTAAGATCCATTTCAAAACAGACCAGTGAATTTCTGTTGAGTATGTAAAAAGACTATGTGTTAGCACTGACTCTTGTTTCCATGCCCAATATGAATTGCTGGTTTTGAATTTCAACAGTTTTGAAGGACCAGCTTAAATTTCAATGGAAATAGCTCAACACGTACTCGCTTAAGTTTTATGATGGTTCCATAACATTTCAGAGGTTCAACTACTTTAGCTTCAAGTCTTTCTACCTGTAACAAGAAATGATAAAGAATCATTGTAATACTTTATTTTAGCTGTTGTTCTTAAACATGATTTAAGGGAGTTATGATGCATAAACAACTAGTGAAAACAGCTCTGGAGGGAAAATACCTAATGTTCTTTAGTAGGGAAATACACTAATACCCTGGATAATGTTATGACTTGGTTCCACAAGTCATGACGTTATCTGGTTTTTAGCATTGTCCGATACATTGATCGAACAACGCTAAGAAAAAAAGCCCTGACTTCAGGGACAAACCACTTTAAAGGCAGGCAGGCAAAGAAAGAGACCTCCCTGCCTTTAAAGTCACCCCCACCCTCAGCTCTGCCACGAGAGAATCCAGCCTTCCCTGTTTACCTTGCAGCAAGCCTGACAGTCAGCTGGAGGCTTTTTTCTGTTCCACTTCCTGTAAACAGGGAAGGGGGAAGATACAGAGATGTGATTGGTTCTCTAGTGTCACATGGCATTAAGAAGAAAAAAAGATAGAGAACCAATCACATCTCTGTATTTTCCCCCTTCCCTGTTTACAGGAAGTGGAACAGAAAAAAGCCTCCAGCTGACTGTTGGGCTTGCTGCAAGGTAAACAGGGGAGGCTGGATTCTCTCGTGGCAGAGCTGAGGGTGGGGGTGACTTTAAAGGCAGGGAGGTCTCTTTCTTTGCCTGCCTGCCTTTAAAGTGGTTTGTCCCTGAAGTCAGTTTTTTTTTCTTAGCTTTTTTTTCTTAGCGTACCCTTTCAAAACATCGGGTGGCGTGCGTGCGTCGGACGGGGTTAGGGGATAGGGGAAGACCTCCGTATACTCCCCTAACCCCGTCTGATGCGTGCCCCCCCCGATGTTCTACCCAGTCCAACTCCCCCCATGCACACGCTTGTACCGGATAACGCTAAAAATCGTGTTATCCGATGCAAGATTTTTCCAAAAATCTTGTAACGTTATGCAGTTTTAGTGCTATCCGGTACAAACGTTATCCGGGGTATTACTGTACAACTTTGCTCTCATCTATAATACAAAACTAAGTTGCATGTTTATTTTAAAATCTATTTAATTAAATCTCTGACATGAAATTATTAATATTGACATTAAACTTTGATAGTTTATTTTCTCTTGCCTTTTAAGTGATGGATTAAACTTGTACAATGCTTGGGAATGTTCTAAATACTAATTTTTTGTAATAGATAAATGAGAATGGGAAGTACAGAAGAAATAGTAACCATGACAGTAGTTTTAGGATTTATTCAAGGTACTCAGGTGTCTCCAGATCACTAGAAATAGACTCTAGATCACATCAGCCTTACTGTTCATGTCCACTGTAGCATGTTGATCTTGCATTTAGTGACTCCAATCCTCAGTCTTTTCAGGGTCCATCCATATGAACAGCTAGTAATAACTAATCTGTCCGATTGGATGAAGCATACGTTCATAAGGTTTCCCCCCTCACTGATGGAATGAGATCTACCAGCAACGTGAATTCATCTCTGCCTGCCACAACTCCTGTGCCTCTTGCAAAGAATATGTGCAAAGCTTCAGGAGTGACAAACATGGTAAACATAGCCTAGAGATCACAAAAGGACCTAATAAGTTTAATTAGTTCGGAAAACACTCCCTTATTTTCCAGGCCATACCTATAACAGTTCTTAATTTAAGATAATAAAATGATGACAGAGTTCATCAGGATAATTATATACCTGTGCCTGGCGATAATCCTGGAGTTTGGAAAATTCACTTGCAAAAGTTTTCAGTCCATTCTTTAAGTTTGGTGTCTCTGTAGCTGCATAAGCATGTAACTCATTTACTAAAAGATCTGCCTTGTCTCGTAGTCTGGCAGTTTTTCGTACATAAGCTGCAAATATTTGACACAATTCGCCAAAATGTTTTTCCACATTTGACACAGCTTCTCGTATTTGTCTAGTCTGATTGTCCCTAGACAGAAAAAGAAGTTAAAGCAATTTTACCAGAAAGTACTGGTAGGAAACTAAAGTGTTGACAATACAACTGGCAATAAATGGGAGGTCTCTTCTGGATATATAAAAAGTGTAGTCTGACTTCCAGTTGCCTACACTTTTTCTTCAAGTGCCATATCAAATTCTGAATATTGGCTATCATGTTGATCAGCCATGAAGATTATGCTGGGAACAATATAATGCAGTGGCCTTCCATTTGCCTTCCACATTGCAGTGTGACACCCATACCACTGATCCAGTTCCATGGGTCACTTTCTGGTCCTGAGCCCTTTTGGCATACAAAGTCCTTCTCAGCCCCAGGCCAGTACTGATGAAGCTGCTGTTCTCCATCAAGATAGATTAAAGTGTGTCCATTTTAGGAGCAGGTACATGTATTTTCTAAGTCACCGTAAAGCTGGAAGCAACTTAATAACACAACTCAAAACGTATTCCCAAAGTGGAATCTAAGACGGTCTCAACATTTCCAAAAGATGTTCAAACTTCAACTATGTGAATTGTGCCATAAATGAGGTAAGATTTTATGGAAAGTATGTGCATAAAAAGCAGGGGAGGAGGGAATGTAGAATGAAAGATCAGGACACTACCAAGAGCCCTTGTGGCGCAGTGTTTAAGAGCTGCAGTATTGCAGCAAAAAATGTGAGTTCGATCCTGATTGAGAGTACAGGTTGACCTAGCCTTTCATCCTTCCAAGGTCAGTAAAACAAGTACCCAGCATGTTGGGAGCAAAATGCTAATTACCTTGTGAACTACTAAGAGAGTGCACTAAACGCTATGGGGCAGAACAAAAAATGAATGACAGGTACACAGAAAGCCTCCTTGTAGATTGTGGTATTTTTGAACCACAATCAGGCATACCTTGGTAATGGCAACCTTGTGCCTGCTAATCTTTTTCACACTAGTTTAGGTGAAAGGAATTGTGGAATGAATTAGCCAAAAGAGTGGCTTCATTTTGGCAGTTTCATGTCTGGCCCAGGGGCTGCAGTGGTTAAGAAGCTTGCCTTATTAGCTGGAAGGAAGGCTGGCAAGTCATAAGTTTGAGACCCGGGTACTGCATGAAAGAGTGAGTGCTTGTATTTGTCCCAGCTCCTCTCAATCTAGTAGTTTGAAAGCAAGAAATCCCAAGTAGATAAAAAGGACTGGTGGCTCAATTGGTTAAGATGCTAAACTCACTGACTGGAAGGTCAGAGTTCGATTCCCGGGTATTGCATGACAGAGTGAGCTCCCATCTGTGTCCCAGCTCCTGTCAACCTGGCAGTTTGAAAGCAAGAAATTGCAAGTAGATAACTAGGGTCCACTTGGGTGTGAAGGTGAACAGTGTTCCTTCCACTCCGGTGTTTGAGGCATGCCTGCCACATGTCCATGGAAACGTCTGCAAATGCAGACAGCGCTGGTTCTTTGGCTATAAACGGAGATGGCTACTGAACCCTAGAGTCGGATACGACTGGCTTTTGAGCAAGGGTGGACTTTACCTTCACCTAAATAGAGACCTTGTTCTGGGCGTCTCCTGAGCGGAGTTTCTCCACCAAAAATCCTTTCAACCCAGAATAATATCAGACACGTCTGGCCCAGACACGGAGAAGAAGAGGACCTTGAAACTTCATGCAACTTTAAATCCTGCAGGAACAGGGGACCGGGGTCCCCGACTGACCAGGATCCTAACTGCCCTCCTCCCAATCGTTCTGAATAAGAAAGCAGCACTTGGCCCTCTGAGCACACGCAGAGGGTATTTTTCTCGCATGGAAAGTGGTCCTGCCCTCCCTAAAGGAGGAGGAGGGCTGGGCTGGTGGGTCCCTTTTCTCCACAAACCCCGCCAGCTTATCATCGATCTAAAATGCGTCCTTCGGCCATTTCTGCACATTCTCTCTCCCCCCCCCCCCCCCGGTCTTGCGTTTCCCTTCGTGAGGACTCCGCCCGCCTCGCTTTTTCGACAGCGGCGGTTCAGCCCCTCCTCGACCGGCCGGGATGGGTGAACCTCCGTTTTCGAGAAAACGAGGCTAACGGAGGCCTCACGAAGGGAAACGAAAGCCTTTTCCCGCAACCCTTCAGGTGGTGGCGACACAACGTCGGTCCTTGAACCGGGACTTCTTTGAGGCCTCCTCCTCCCCTTCCTCCCATCCCCAGCCGTTACCTGGCGTCCAGCCCGCGGCCTAGCATCAACATGGCGGCGCCGGGCTCAAGTAGCGGGGGCGATGTGGGGAAAGAGCGACGGAGGGCGCCCGGCTGCCCAGGCGGTTCCCGTGGAAACCGAGCTCCGCCTCTCCGGCTTGGCCCTCGAGTGGGAGACGTCAGAACCGGCCCGAAACATTCGGCTCCCTGAAGGGAGGACAAAATGTCTCCACCCAACACACACACTAATAATAATAATAATAATAATAATAATAATAATAATAATAATAATAATAATAATAATAATAATTCGGGTTGAAATAATTTTCGCGGAAGAAACTCCCCTCAGGGAACGCCCAAATGAGGCTCCTTTCATGTCCCCAAGAGCTGGGACAGAGACGGGCGTTCAATCTGTCACGCAGTACCCGGGTCTCGAACTACTGATTTGCTGGCGTCCCAGCTGACAAAACGAGCTTCTTCACCAATGATTAGCCACCGCAGTCCCTAACACACTAGTAACACACACACGCTCACAACAGACACAAACACACACTCACAACACGCCCTGCATATTGCCAACCGTCGGGTTTTCCTCAGTCGAGAGCTGTGGGTTTGGCTTTCCTGAGCAGCGTCTTGTTGCACCCGAAAGCTTGCCTCACGTTTTGCTTTTTCCATAAGCGCCACAACGTTTTGTTTTGTTTACGTCCGCGGTTCCCAACGTGCGGCACATGCCCCAGGGGGGGGGGGGACTTGATTTTTAAGCGGGACAATTCGAGAATGAGTTATTAATAGGGAATTTTTTGGAAGCTTGTTAAGACCAAGTTTAGTTAATGGCCTAATTTTAGGCTTCCTCCACTTGAATAGGAGTTCACTTTTTGAGTAATAAGAATCATTTGTGTGCGCGCGTGCGTGTGTGAAAGAGAATCAGGGTTTTAGAGATGCTCAGGTGGGGCATGGCCAAAACAAGGTTGGGAACCACTGGTTTACTCTGATATGTTTTCCCATAAAGTTTCTAGGCTGTAGCTCATGCCAAAACTACCTGTTTTTGTTTTTTTTTTGCTGTAGCAGACAGAGTCCCGTCCTTCACCTTCAACAAAACAAAACCAAAAAAAAAAAAAAACCCAACCAAAGGAAAAAAACACTTGGGGTACCGTGAAGACTTCCTACGGTACTATATATTAATGTTAGCTTTTGTGGATCAATTCCACTTCGTCAGACATAAGAATGAGACTTCATGGCATTAATTTAAATTTGGTGATGTCAGCCAAAGAATAGATTCCTCCCCCCCCCCCATAGAAGTAGGGTTTTTAAAAGGTTTATCCTGTAGGTATAAACTATAAAAGTACTGTACCCCAATCCATGGCCAGACGTGCTCTCCAGGTTCCTCTCTTAAACGTCAATTTAAAATGAGGGCTGTAGATTGAAGTAGGAGGTGTAGTTTTCTTTTCTGATGGTGTTGATTGGAAACGATGGGATGTAACAGGTTCTCACCAGTTCTCCAGAACCGGTAGTAACTTTTCCCATTGTCCTGGAGAACTGGTAGCAGCTTTTGGGGGGAACCACCTTCGGGGCTTACCTTTTCACTGGTTCCCCTACTGCGCATGTGCACCAAGCACTTGGTGTGCATGCACGCCTACAGTCCTTGGTGCATATGCACGGCCTCCTTGCTGTCCTCCCAAGCAGGGAGGAGGAAGAGAAGCTGCTAGCCTGAAGCTCCCTATTATTATTTATTAAATTTGATATTTATTTATTAAATTTGATACCCCGCCCCAATCGGGAGGACTTATAGCCTGCTCCCTAGGGTAAGTGAATCACCTTTGGATGTGGTGTGTCTGTGTGTATTTTAATGTGTATTTAATACCTTTACCTATATTGATGTACTACCACAGTTCCTAAAAAGGCCTGGCAGGTGGTTTGGGTGGGTGGGTGTATTTTAATGTAATTTGTATTTTATTTACTTATTTATTTTATTTATTTACAGATTTGTGTTGTGGGCGCGCAGGCTGAGGCGTGTGTGTGTGTGCATGCTTATTTTTATTTTATTTTATTATTTTATTTTATTTCTTTGGCCCCACCCACGACGTCATGATGTCAGCTCCGCCCACACTGTGATGACATCACGGTGGGGTAGTACAAATTTTGACATCCCACCACTGATTGGAATGTTTCTCCCAATCTTACCCAAACAAAAATAAAAATAATAGAAAACTAAAATATTATGTTACCTTAAAGATTAACTATTTTATTTTAGTGTGAGCTTTTGCAAGTCTGGCCAGGTTATCCTGTTAATGGTAATAGAGCAGACCATACTGTCAGCGACTCAACGCTGAGCGTCAGGCAGCAGTTAACTAACCTGATCACCCTGATGACTAGCAGCTTTGGTGAAGTCCACAAGGAAGGGTGATGGTCCCTAAATGGATTAAATCCCACTTGACTCCATCTTGATGGAGGGCAGCAGCTTCATCAATACTGGCCTGGGGCTAAGAAGCATTCTACAAATATACTGTAACATGTTAAACATTTGTGGTAACATTAAAAACTGCTATCCTTCATGGTCGAAGATGTGCTTGTCTATTCTGCAAACTCCATGTTTCTGTACATTAGCTTTGTATCATACAGTAATCCTCTTCCTCTGGAAACCTGTTAAAACTTGAATTTAAAATGTCTTCCTCTGTGTTTGGAATTAGGAATAAGATGGATTTCCTTTGATCTAATGTATGTTTTTATTATAGTATTTGTTCCTTTATATGATTAATTAAAGATTGTTTCACAATATTTTTATATATCCTGGACAGAGTTGGATAAGCATCTAAATGTATGGGGATAATAAGCAGAAATCAAAGTGAAATAGATTATTTCATTTCCCCCTAAACTCAAATAGGAATAAGGACCCAAGAGTTTTCAATTCTTCCAAAGCCAGATGGTGTATGCCTTGCTCACAAATTCTTGAAATATTGCTTTTAATTTACTGACCTTAATAGTTCTCCCTGTTGAAAAATTCATATTAGTGCAAAAGTATTGCCTTAATTTTATTCTTAATTATGAGAATATATCGCATTAATTCATTAAAACTATGCAGATTGTTTTATCAGTTACTATTAGAAAATTAAACATTAATTAAAATTAAAAATATATATCAGAATGTGCATGTTAGAAAGTGTGTGTGTAAGAATATTGTGTTTTGGAAAGAATGAGAGAAATAGAATATTCAAAGTATGTTTTGCAGGTATCATTATGCCATCAGAGGGCAATAAAGTTTTGAAAGAGGCTAATATCTTGATTAATGCTAACTTACCTTGTGTGCTTTTAGACTGGAAATCCTTAGCAAGGTCTGATTTTTTAAAAAAAAAAAATTCAAGTTTTACAGTATGATTTTCATATATAGTAAAGGTAAAGGTTTTCCTTGCTTGAAAGCCAGTCATATCTGACTCTAGGGGTCAGTGCTCATCTCTGTTTCTAAGCCAAAGAGCCAGCGCTGTCTGTTTCTGCAGACATTTCCATGGTCATGTGGCAGGCACGACTAGACACTGGAGCGCATGGAACGCTGTTACCTTCCCACTGAAGTTGTCCCTATTTATCTACTTGCAATTTCTTGCTTTCAAACTGCTAGGTTGGCAGGAGCTGGGACAGAGACGGGAGCTCATTCCATCCTGCAGTGTCTGCCCAGGTTATCCTGCTATGGCACTAGAGTAGACCATACTGCCAGTGACTCGACGTTGATGGTCAGGCAGTGGTTAACCAACCTGACAACCCTGAGGACTAAGGATCTTGGGTGATGAAGTCCACAGGGAATGGTGGTCTCAAAGTGGATTAAATCCATTTGAGTCCATCTTGATGGAGGGCAGCAGCTTCATCAATACTGGCCTGGGGCTGCTGAGGACTTTGTGTGCCAAAAAGACTCAGGACCAGAAAGTGATTTGCAGAACTCGATCAGTGGTATTGGTGTCATGCTGTGATGCAGAAGGCAAATAGAAGGCCACTACATCCTATTGTTCCCAGAACAATCTCCACAGTTGATTGCCAAATGTAGCCAATATTTGGAATTCCATACAGCACTTGAAGAAGGTGATTGTTGCCCATAAGTCCTGAAGCATGTCAGGTGTTTGCTGTAGCACAGGGGTGAGGACACTACAACCTCAGTAGGCCTACCTTCCATGTCTAATGATGACAAATTGCGGATACCGTAGTCAAAAATATCTATCAGGCTAAAGGTTTCCTTACCTCTGCTTTTTTAAAAAGAAGACAGTGCTAGTTCCATTGCTTGTTACATTAGGACATGGAGATAAGTGTTTATTAATTTAACTTTGTTTAAAATATTTTACCCCAACTTTTTCCTAAAGCTGGACCCAACACAGCTTAAAATGTGCTGGATAAATGCTCCAAATCATTTACCATTCATTTGTTATGTTTATAATCAGTAGTGTAGTGATAAACAAAGTAAACACACAGACACACACACCATACACACAGACATGGAGGGAAGACTGATGAAGAAGTAAAACCAGCTCAAGCATAAGTCCCTAGAATTCATATAGTAGTCCTAATGACAGGCTGATGTAGAAACTGTTCAGGGAAGAAGAGAACCAAAGAGGGATTGTCTTTCACCAGATCTATTTGGGTGTACTGGCTGGGGTATTGGGGGTGGGGTGGGGATAGATTCCTAATTTCTAGCTCTTCATTTTGTGAGTGGAAATTGTTATATGGTTCAGGGTGATTCAACAAGGTACAGAGGAACCCAGAGTTATGAAATTAATTCATTCCTTGGGGGTTCTCGTATCGCAACATTTTGTATCTTGAAGCATGTTTCCCCATAGGAATGCATTGAAAACCAAATAATCTGTTTCAGAGGTCAGAAAAGGTAAGTATTTTTCTGTTCAAAATTCCGTAAAGTACACTTTGGATTTTTTTGCCGCATTTTTGCTACTTCATAAAGAATTTTGAACAGATAAAAGATTTTTTAAAAAACTTTTTTCTGAACTTTGGAATGGATTACATTAGTTTTCAATGAATTTTCAGCACTTCTGACAGTGGCCTATAGTGGCCAGCTCTGGCAATGTGCTGGATCTGTCCCTGACAATCAGCTGTGTTAAAAAAACATTAACAGGCATACAAACAGCGAATCTCAGATCCCTACCTGGCTCCAAAACGTGATGAAAAACATGATAAAAAAACCTCCACATTCGACTCCACGCTTGACCCACAGAGTCTAGCATGCACTAGACACCCCCCCCAGGTGCAAGTTTCTGAAACTATGATACTAGAGAGTAAAACCTTGCATACAGAGCACCCCGCTTAGAGACTAACTCGCTTAAAGAGCAGAATTTTCTCTGAATGATGGCCTCACTTAACAACTAAAACCAACCAAAAACTTGCTTAACAACTAAATCCGGGGTCACAATTCCTCCCACCAGAAGTCACAATTGGTCGCTTAAAGAGCAAACTCGCTTAAAGAGCAATCCCATGGAATGCATTATGCTTTTTAAGCGAGGTACCACTGTATATTTATTTTTTATGTGTCATCAAATAAAATCTCAATATGCTTCTACTTCTTTAAATTTTGAAAATGTTATGCACAGATCTCAATAATATAATAACTGCATGTCATCAAGTATTACATAGATACTGCAAATATGACAGGTAAACTGAGCATTATTCTGGAGTTAATCTGTATGAATGCTTTTTCTTTTGAGTTACATGGCCCAGTGACTTTGGCAGTATGGTTTTATTTATTTCTGGATTTTTTTCCACATTTCTTATGATTGTTGCCCAGGTGGATTACAAGTGTGTTCTTGTTGTTCAGTCGCACAGTCGATTCCGACCCTTCACGAACCCATGGACCACCGCCTTCCAGGCACTTCTGTCCTCCACAATCCTCCTCAACCCACCCAGCTTTGTGCCTACTGCATCTACAATACCATCTAGACATCTCATTCTTGGCCTCGCCCTTCATCTTTTGCCCTTCACATTTCCCAGCATAAAGGCTTTCTCAAGTGAGTCCTCTCTTCTCACTTGATGTCCAAAGTACTTCAGTTTCAACATTACTATTTGACCTTCTAAGGAGCAGTCAGGGTTGATTTCTTCTAAGATCAACCTATTTGTTCTCCTTGGTGTCCAGGGGACTCTCAAAACTCTCCTCCAACACCACATTTCAAAGGCATCTATTCTTCTGCGCTCAGCTTTCCTAATGGTCCAGCTCTCACAGCCATACATTACCATTGGGAATACCATTGCTTTGACTATGCGAATTTTTGTTTGCAAGGTGATGTCTCTGCTTTTAACTATGTTCCCCAGGTTTCTCATAGCTTGCCTCCCTAGAGTTAGTCACTTTTTTATTTCATGGCTGCAATCACCATCTCCAGTGATCTTCGATCCCAAGAAAGTAAAATCTGTCACTGCTTCTACTTCCTCCCCATCTATTTTCCAGGGACTGATAGGGCCTGTTGTCATTACAGTACAGTATCTTGGTTTTCTTGATGTTGAGTCTCAAGCCAGCTTTTGCACTCTCCTCCTTCAACCTGATCAGGAGCTTCTTTAGGTCTTCCTCACTTTCAGCCATTAGATGGGTATCATCTATGTATCTCAAATTGTTGATGTTTCTCCCAGCAATTTTGATCCCAAATTGTGATTCCTCCATCCCTGCATTGCACATTATGTGCTCTGTGTATAATTTGAATAAGCAGGGTGATAAAATGCAGCCTTGTCTTACTCCTTTTCCTATTCCAACCATTCCATCATTCCGTATTCTGTCCTAACTGTTGTTTCTTGACTCATGTAGAGATTTCTCATGAGGCATATAAGGTGTTCTGGTATTCCTATCTCTTTAATTACTTGCCACATTTTGTTGTGGTCCACACAGTCATAGGCCTTGGTGTAGTCAATGAAACAGAAGTAGATTTGTTTCTCATATTCCTTTGTTTTCTCCATGATCCAGCGTATGTTGCCAATGTGGTCTCTGGACCCCCTGCCCTTTCGGAACCCAGCTTACACTTCTGATAGTTCTCTGCTGCAGTCTATACTGTATTATCTAGAGCATAACCTTGCTAGTGTGTGGAATGAGTGCAATTGTTCAATAATTTGGACATTCTTTGGCATTACCCTTTTTTGGGATTGGAACATACTGTATACTGATCTTTTCCAATCCTGTGGCCATTGTTTTGTTGTGCTGTATATTTGTTGTGTATATCTGCTGGCATATAGAATGCAATAATTTGATTCCATCATCTTTTAGAGCTTTAAATAATTCAACTGGGATACCATCATTCCCGCTAGCTTTGTTGTTTGCAGTGCTTTTTAGGGCTTTTCTGACTTCACTCTCTAGGATGTCTGGCTCAAGTTCAATGTTCTCATCATTGTTATTATCAGGGGTGTTGAGGTCCTTTTTGTAGAGTTCCTCTATGTATTCTTGCCATCTTTTCTTTATCTCTTCTGCATCAGCTAACTCCTTGCTGTTTTTGTCCCTTATCATGGTAATTTTTGCTTTAAATGTTCCTTTCATTTCCCCAATTTTTTTAAAAAAGATCTTTAGTCCTACCCCTTATGTTTTTTCCCTCTATTTCTTTGCACTGTTCATTTAGGTAGGTTTCCTTATCTCTCCTTGCTTTTCTTTGAAATTCAGTGTTCAATTGATTGAATTTTTTCCTTTCTCCTTTGCTTTTTGCATTTCTCCTTTCCTTTGCTATTATAAGAACCTCATCAGATAACCACTTTGTTTTCTTGCGCTTCTTTTCTTTTGGTATGGTTTTCCTTTTTCCTCCTCTATGATGTCCCGCACCTATGTCCATAATTCTTCTGACACTGTCTATCGTGTGTAAGCCATTAAATCTGTTCCACACCTCCACTGTGTATTCCTTAGGGATATTGTCT
The DNA here is from genome assembly GCA_030440675.1 of Furcifer pardalis. Lineage (NCBI taxonomy): Eukaryota > Metazoa > Chordata > Lepidosauria > Squamata > Chamaeleonidae > Furcifer > Furcifer pardalis. The sequence goes on from CP126891.1 coordinate 72,875,446, forward strand.
AGGTCATACCTGTCTGGCCTAATTGTTTCCCCTATTTTTTTTTTAAAAAAAATTGAGTCTGAATTTTGCAATCAGTAGATTATGGTCTGAGCCACAGTCTGCTCCAGGTCTCGTTTTTGCTGATTGTATGGAGGTTCTCCATCTTTGGCTGCAGCGTATGTAATCAATCTGATTTCGATGTTGCCCATCTTGTGATGTCCATGTGCAAAGTCGCCTTTTGTGTTGCTGAAAGAAGGTATTTGCTATGACTAATGCGTTATCTTGGCAGAACTCTATCAGCCTTTGGCCCTCTTCATTCTGTGTTCCAAGACCAAATTTACCTGTTATTCCATTTACTTTTTTATTTCCTACTTTGGCATTCCAGTCTCCTGTGACAATGCAGACATCATTTCTTGGTGTCTGTTCTATGAGGTGTTGTAGATCCTCATAGAACTGGTCAACTGTGGCTTCATCTGCACCAATGTTTAGTGCACAGACCTGAATTATTGTGATATTGAATGGCTTTCCCTGGATTTGGACTGAGATTATTCTGTCATTTTTAAGATTGTATCCCATTACTACTTTTCTCACTCTTTTATTAACTATTATCACCACTCCATTTCTTCTAAGACTTTTTTGTCCGCAGTAGTAGATATGATGGTCTCCAGAGCTGAATTCGCCCATCCCTGTCCATTTCAACTCACTGATTCCCATGATGTCAATGCTTATTCTTTCAATTTCATTTTTTACCACTTCTAGCTTGCCTTGATTCATAGATCTTACATTCCATGTTCCTATGCAGTATTGTTCCCTGCAGCATGGTATTTCTCTTCCCACTATCCTATCCCCATACTCCTCTTCTGACCTGGTGGATTCAACCTCCTGTTCCATCTATTTTGCCTTTTTGTTTAGCCTTTTGTCCCTGTCCATGGGGTTTTCTTCGCAGCGTTCCTGACGTGGTTTGTCAATATTTTTCACTCCTACATATTATCACAATACAAAGTAACACATTCTAAAGTTAAGTTTGTTAGTACTGAATATATGAGTTAAGAAGTTATGTATGGAGTCAAAAGTTAAAAGTATCTCATAAGCTACAGTATTTCAAAACTAGTCATCATCCTTGATATCAAAAGGAATACCTTGCTATGGAAAGGAAAGTTCACTAAGGAAATTTCACTGTATTTGCTTAAATGATGGTACGGTAAATCAGTTACTTATCACATGCATGCAGTTCAGAGTCTGTGTTTGATGTATCAAGGCGTCCGTGATGTACACTCGCCCGCTTGTCCTCCTCAGCTCCTCCTTGCTCCGTCCAGTGGGCTTTGCCTACCTTTCCATGGCTTCTTCCTCCCCCTCACCTCTGGCCTTTTGCTGGTCTTCCCTGCCAGCCACCCAACCAATGGCTCCCGACCCGTGGCTTCCTTTTCTTCCCCTACGGCCAGGTGGCAATGGCTGGAGGGAAGCTGGGTCTGGGTGTGGGTCTTCTTCAGCGCCCAACCTGCTGCTTCCTCCTCTTCCCATCTGGCCAGGTGGCAATGGCTGGAGGGGAGCTGGGTCCAGGTGTGGGTGTGGGTCCTCTTCTGCTCAAGTGGTGTGTGCAGGTTAAAGCTGGTCCTAGATCGGGACTCCTTGCTCATGATCACACACACTCTGGTCACCTCCAGACTAGATTATTGTAATGCGCTGTACATGAGGCTGCCCTTGACGACCATTTGGAGGCGTTAACTAGTCCAGAATGTGGCTGCCCGGGTGGTGATTGGGTGTGGGCAGTATGCACATGCCTCACCTGCTTTGGGAGCTGCACTGGTTGCCAGTATGTCTCTGGATGCAATTCAAGGTGCTGGTAATCACCTTTAAAGCCCTACATGGTAGTGGGCCAGAATACTTAAGAGACCGCCTCACCCCAAGAACATCTGTCCGTTCCACCAGAGCAGACCAGAGAGGCTCCCTAGTTATTCCATCTGTCAGAGAGGCACATCTCTCTGGCACTAGAAGGAGAGCATTCTCTATGTCTGCTCCGGCCCTATGGAACCTCCTGCCAACTGAGCTACGTCTCCAAATGGAGTTGCTGTTCTTTAGGAAGATCTTAAAAACATGGCTGGCAGGGCAGGTGTGGGGTCTTGATGGTACAATGACCCCAGCTTGTTGGTTAATTTGAGCTCTATCTCTCCCTTGGTCTGTTAGTCTTTTAATCTTTTTATTCTTAAGTTCGGTTTTTAATTGGTGATTTGCTGCTGTGTTTATAATGATTTAAAAATGTTAAGATTTTTATAACTGTTTGGTTTTATGATGTTGTAAACCGCCCTGAGTTGCTCCGTTGAGGAGGGCGGTATACAAATCTGAGTAAATAAATAAATAAATAAATAAATAAGCGTACATGCAATAATCTTGAACAAGAGCAAAATGCTCGGGTCAGATGGCATAACTGTATAAATAGGTCACATTACATTACACTTGTGGGGTGCTTCTGAAATCATCTTTGTCTTTGCCTGAGAGCATGTGAAGAGGTTGAATTGTTAATATCAGTGCCAGCTGCCACTAGATGGTGATATTGCATCAAGACTCCCAACGTCTCCTTATCATCTGAGTTTAACACAGCCGTGTTGTCAGTTCATCCTAGCAGGGGCTGGGGAACAGCAGGAGGGTTTGTCTTGGCTACTGATCAGAGCAAAGTTTGAGGAGCAGTTGCACACCAGTGTTGCTGTCAGACTGAGCTTCCTGAGGGAAGGACGTGCATATACTTTTTTAACACTCTTCTTTGTTCCAACTTCCCCAATGACTGTCTCTCTTTAGCTAACATCTGTTGCGCTTGCAGTAGGCCTGCTTTCAGCACCACAGCTGTACCCTCTGTTGAAAAACAAAAAATCACACGACCTACAACATCTGGTAGTAGCTCTGAATTTTGAGATGTAAGCCTAAGGTGGCCAGCTGAAAAAGAGGACAGGATTCCTGTACTTTTAACAGTTCCGTGAAGGAGGACAGCAGATGTAAGGGAAAGGTAAACATAAAGGTAAATGTAAAGGTTGCTCTTCCTTGAAAGCCAATCATATCTGTCTCTAGGGAACAGTGCTCATCTCTGTATACAGCCAAAGAGCCAGCACCATCTGCAACTACAGCTGTTTCTGTGGTCATGTGGCAGGTATGATTTGACACGAACACACAGAATGCTGTTACCTTCCCACTGAAGTACATAAATAGGTACCGCTTCGGTGGGAAGGTAAACAGCATTCTATGCACTCCAGGGTTGGTATGCCTGCCACATGTCCACAGAAACGTCGGCAAATGCAGACAGAGCTGGCTCTTTGGCTATAAACAGAGATGTTCACTGAACCCTAGAGTTGGATATAACCGGCTTTCGAGCAAGCGAGACCTTTTACCTTTACCTAAAAGTTCCACCTTCCCTTACATCTGTGGTGTTGTTTGATTGATAAATCCAGGCTGAAATCCTGAAAAACAGTTGCAGTCTTCACTCCGCTTTGTACAAGGCTGTAGCCAGGATTCTAGATGTGGGTGGGTGAGTATTGTTTCAGCATTGGCAACAATGTTGTGTGTGTCTGTGTGTGTGTGTGTGTGTGTGTGTGTGTGTGTGTGTGTGTGTGTGTGTGTGTGTGTGTGTGTGTGTGTGTGTGTGTGTGTGTGTGAGAGAGAGAGAGAGAGAGAGAGAGAGAGAGAGAGAGAGAGAGAGAGAGATGAGCAGCAGGGAGTTTGAGTCAAGAAGCAACAGCTAGGACAGAATATGGAATGATGGAGTGGTTTGGAATAGGAAAAGGAGTAAGACAAGGCTGCATTTTATCACCCTGCTTATTCAACTTATACACAGAGCACATAATGCGCAATGCAGGGTTGGACAAATCACAAGTTGGGATCAAAATTTCTGGGAGAAACATCAACAACTTGAGATATGCAGATGATACTACCCTAATGGCTGAAAGTGAGGAAGACCTAAAGAAGCTCCTGATCAGGTTGAAAGAAGAGACTGCAAAAGTTTGCTTGAGACTCAACATCAAGAAAACTAAGATAATGGCAGCAGGCCCTATCAGTCCCTGGAAAATAGATGGGGAAGACGTAGAAGAAGTGACAGATTTTACTTTCTTAGGATCCAACATCACTGCTGATGGGGATTGCAGCCATGAAATAAAAAGGTGACTGACTCTTGGGAGACAAGCTATGAGAAACCTGGGGAACATAGTTAAAAGCAGAGACATCACCTTGCAAACAAAAATTCGCATAGTCAAAGCAATGGTATTTCCGGTGGTAATGTATAGCTGTGAGAGCTGGACCATAAGGAAAGCTGAGCGCAGAAGAATAGATGCCTTTGAAATGTGGTGTTGGAGGAGAGTTTTGAGAGTCCCCTGGACAGCGAGGAGAACAAATAGGTCGATCTTAGAAGAAATCAACCCTGACTGCTCCTTAGAAGGTCAAATAGTAAAGCTAAAGCTGAAGTACTTTAGACATCAAGTGAGGAGAGAGGACTCACTTGAGAAAGCCTTGATGCTGGGAAAGGTGGAGGGCAAAAGAAGAAGGGGCGGCCCAAAATGAGATGGCTAGATGGTATTGTAGATGCAATGGGCACAAAGATGGGCAGGCTGAGGAGGATGGTGGAAGACAGAGGTGCCTGGCGGGCAATGGTCTATAGGGTCGCCAAGGGTCGGAATCGACTGTGTGACTTAACAACAACAAACTGCCAACTCAGGGTGGGCAATGCCCACCCCCTGGCTACGGCTCTGGCTTTGCATCAGGACTTCAGTGTTTGATGGCCAGCACAATTCAGTGTGGAGTTAAATGCACTCACGTCTTGGGGTGAAAATGTGTGTTATTTTGGGTGCAGATATGGTGAGACTGTTAATGATATACTGTTGAAAGAAGATATGTTCATTCATCTACTTCTAGATGGCAGCAGAAGACTGCGCTTCAGCACTATGGACATTCTGCCTTTGACATAGGTACCAGCCTGGAGGATATAGCATATTCATCCTGCTATGGTATTATTGCAAAGGACAGAAAAGAATCATACCATTTTGTTCACAAGAAAAAGTCTTAGTTTCTTTAATTTAATCTTGCCCTTCTTTTCTTTAAATGCAAAGTACAGAGGATAGAATAAAATTGACTTCTTTTATAAATCTTTTTGTTTCTTAAGTAGAGTGAAATGGACTGTAGATATGAATCTCATCCTTCTGATTACTGGATGGAAGCCTGGTTGAATTAATAAGGGGAAATGTCATTTATTAATTAGAAATTAGAATACAGGCAAGTGAAATGTTCCAATTCTTGTTACATACAGTAGAATACATACAGTTTCTATTATGTATTTCTGATTAAGGATTAGCATGGATTAAGTATGTTTGCTTGCTGTCTTGCATCATGTTTGCTCCAGAAAAAGTACAGTACAGTAATACCCCGGATAACGCGAGTACCGTATAGCGCGAAAACCGCATAACGTTACAAGATTTTCGGAAAAATCTTGTATCAAATAACACGATTTTTAACGTTATCCGGAACAAGCGTATGCGTGGGGGGGGGAGTTGGATTGGGTAGAACATCTACCCAATCCACACACCCCCAGTGCCCGCCCCCACGATGTTTGGAAAGGGTACGGGGATCCTTACCCTTTCGAAACTTCGGGTGAGCGGCGTGCGTCGGTGGGGGTTCGCACAGGATATGGGGGAGACCTCCATATCCTGCACTAACCCCCATTGACGCGCGCCGCTCGCCCGAAGTTTCGAAAGGGTAAGGATCGGGTGGCTTGCAGGCGTGCGCACGTCGGTGGGGGTTAGGGCAGGATACGGAGGTCTCCCCCGTATCCTGCCCTAACCCCCACCGACGCGCGCCACTAGCCCGAAGTTTCGAAAGGGTAAGGATCCCCGTACCCTTTCCAAACATCGTGGGGGCGGGCGCTGGGGGGGTTGGATTGGGTAGATGTTCTACCCAATCCAACCCCCCCCGCATACGCTTGTTCCGGATAACATAAAAATCGTGTTATTCGATACAAGATTTTTCCGAAAATCTTGTAACGTTATGCGGTTTTCGCGCTATACGGTACTCGCGTTATCCAGGGTATTACTGTAGCACTTTAAAGACTAACTGCTATATTTTTATTGTTAGCTTTTGTGGATCAAGTCCACTTCATCAGATAAAGAATGAAACTTACAGGCATGTTCTTTATATACCAAATCCAGGGGCTCGACGGAAGAAGGGGTGTGGTCAAGCAAGATGACAGACAAGCGAGCACAAGATTGCAGTTTCACCCAGACATTAGGTTGCAGTTTCACCCAAAAATTCATCCCAAAAATTCAGATGATTTTGGGAGCTTGTAATAAAGACAATTTGATTGCAACAAACTCCAAAACAATCAATCCAAGAGAGTGGATGGACATTAAAATGACAAAATAAGAACTGATGCAAGTCAGTATGGAAAAATTCATACAGGGTCAAAAATAAATAATCTCAAACAATGCTGATAAGATCTGACACAATAACAACTGAAAAAGGAAGAGATGCTGTGGTTGAGGTAGAATGGATAGCCAAATAAAGTGCAACACTAGAGTGAATGAATTGACTGAAGCTCTTCAGGAGGGCAGTCATACTACACAGCACTTAGGCATGCCACTGAAGATGGCAGAAAGCACACCAGACCTGTCTGGCCTCTGGAGTCATGTGGGGAGTTGCTCCGGCGAGTGGGGTGGCTATATGAGTTTAATCAATCAATCGATTGATCAGTTGATCGATCAATCAATTTCTGGATGGCCTCACCAATCCTGCCCAGTCCAGCAGATACTTCAAGTGAAATGGTTGCAGCAGATGGCTAAACCACAGGGCAGGGTAACACTTCTGGAATTGAAAGAGAAACATGAAGAAAAAGTTACTTCCCAGCACTGTCTGGCATCATGAATGTGGGCAAATTCAAGGTGCTACTGAGAGCTGTGAAGATGCATCCATGACTAAGTAGGATCATCAACTGCCAATAGTTATGATGGTTGTGTATCTGGTCACAGAGAGAGCATATTTCTTTGCAAAAAGGCATCTAAAAGAAAACAATAGCTAGCCATCCAGTTCTCTAGAAGGTATTTTGATCAGCTGCTGAGCACTGTGAGATGGTGGTGCAGTTGCCCTTATTGTGGGCTTCCCATAGATAAATGGCAGGGTTCCACATCATTAAATATATTTTAAATATTGTACTCATATTGTAAAATACATATGTTAAAATAGATATTTCAATATTGAAATAATATTTTCATTCTTCTTCTTCTGCTGTGTCCGAATCCAAATATTGGCAATCCTCATGGCAAAGAGCCATGAAGACTGTCCTGAGAATATAATGCCATGGCTTTTCATTTGTCTTCCACATCACAGAATGACCCCCCATACCACTGATCCAGCTCTGTGAGTCACTTTCTGGTCCTGAGGCATTTTAGCACACAAAGTCCTCCTCAGCCCCAGGCCAGTATTGATGAAGCTGCTGCCCTCCATCAAGATGGATTCAAGTGGGATTTAATCCTCTTGGGGACCATCACCCTGCCCTGTGGACTTCAGCACCCAAGCCATTAGTCCTCAGGGTTATCAGGTTAGTTAACCATTGCCTGACACTTGGCATTGAGTCCCTGGCAGTATGGTCTACTCTATTACCATAGCAGGATAACCTGGCCAGAGTACTTATTTCCATAGGGATAAAAAAAATCATTTTAAGATAGAAAGGAGAGGGGAACCTACTCTTTCCAAACTCATCTGCTCCTGACACACACTGACCTATTCTTTCCTGCTTGTCACCATTGTCTTCTGTGCCCCATATTTAGAAAAATAGAAATACTGAACTTTCTAGTGGTATATAGGGCCGTTACATCATATTACTTATGCAAACCCTATGTTGCTGGCTGCTCATCTTACAGTCTCTTCAATGGTGTTTACAAAAATCTCAAAGAATGCTACAGTTTCTATTGCTAATTGGAACAGAGGATGAACTCCTGCAAGCTCTAGTAGTCCATGTGTTAGTCTTTCATTGCCTTCTGGGGGATGATTTGCATCAAAGAACATGCCGAGGTAAAGCTTACAAAGCTTTGGGTATGAAAGAGAAAAGGGAAGGTGGCATGTAAATCCCATGAACACAAAATGGCTTGGAACGACAGGCATTTATAATACAGAGATAGAGCAGTGATATGCATTGAATTGTGAAAGGATGAAAGTAAATTAAACTGTGCATTACTTTCTCTTCCTTTGTTTCAGTTTGGTTGGTGCAATGTGTGAAAGAATGCGTCTTCTCCTTTCAGGCTTCTGATTTCTCTGTAAATACACGGGGTGGGCGGGTGGATGGGTGGGTCTAGGAAAAGGGACAATGCAGAAAGGACCTTGGTGCATCTAAATATTGTTATAAGCCCAGCTGCCCTGCTTAGTAGCTTTTTGACTGTTAATAATGAATGCTAATTAACAGGGCATGAAGATTAGCTTATAATGCAGGGCACACTTCATTCCTTAGCCTAGTTTTTTGCCTGGCAAAGTGTGTGTTAAGAAAGGGTATTTTTCAATGGCTGCCTTCAACGGGGCTAGCTCACTGGATAAAGAATAACCTTAAGGGAGGGAATGGCTGAGGAACCTGACCTCCCTTATGTCATGTGGAGGACCCTGCATAGTCTGAGGGGCAGAGTGTCTAAATGTAAGACCAACATGCTCAAGTGGGAGCTGCTGGCAGATGACAACAAGCTGTGTGAATGTGGAGTGATACAGAATCTGACCCATTTGCTGGTCTGCCAGTTACTACCAGAAACATATGATGGCGAAGATTTAATTTTGGCCAATGACAAAGTCAAGAAGGTGGCTTCATTTAGGCAGTCCAAAGTTTGTTTTGGACATGGAAGAAGAAGGAGAATGAAAGTGTTGCAACTTTTGCAGTTGACTGTGGGTTGGAGAGTTTGTCTTTACAAGGAGATGATGTTTTGGAAATTTGCTTTTTTTGTTTGCTTTGCTGCTTCCCATCAGTTCCTCTCCTAAATCTGAAAATTGTAAACACATTTATATTTATTTACATATATGTATATGCAGTGTTTCCTTTCTAGCAAGGGCAACCTTTACCCTATATGTTTCCTTATGGATGAAATCAGTGGTGGGACTAAAAATTGTTTACAACCTACTCTATGGGCGTGGTATGGTGGGCATGGCCGGGGAAAAGTCCTGCCTTGCATCCAAATTGGGACTACTTTCTTTCAAAACTTGGATGGGCGGGGTCAGCCGGAATTTCTGCTACCGGTTCTGGCGAACTGGTGCGAACCTGCTGAATCCCACCACTGGATGAAATGGCTCAGTGAAAGTAAAACCAATAAGGATTAGTGTCAGGGTAGTATCAGAAATAGGAAGAGTTCCTTCTCTAGACTACAATTCCCAGACTTCACTGGCAGTTGCAGCCCTCCCCAAATGATTTGTTTATTTACTCTTAGAGCATTTATATCCCACCCAACTGGTCAAACACCACTCTGGGAGGCTTATTAATGATTCAACATATACAGTAATACAAACAACAAACAGCATTATGCAATAAATCAGAGAATCAATAAAGCAAACCACACAAGTGTCAACAGCATCATTAGAAACAGCTAGGACAGATACTCAAATAATCTCCCCAAAAGTGCATGACCATCTATCAGATGAACAATTGGTTCAGGGAGCTGATCACTTTGGCCCGGGGACCCCATCCAGCTATGCCAGTTTATCCAACCCGCAAAGCTCTCATCGCTTCTGGAAGCAGAAGTAAAACGTGTCCGTACAGGCACATTTTACTTCCGCTTCCAGGAGCGACAAGGGCTTCGTGAATTTGTGTTAGGGGCTAGATCCAACCCCAAGGCCATAGTTTGGGCATCCCTGACCTAGATCATAGTTTCCCAACCTTTGGTTTTGGGGCTTCAATTACCAGAAGCCTAAGTCAATTCCCCAAAGCACTGATCTGCCAATGTACTGACTTAGGCTTCTGGTAATTGAAGTCCCCTGTGGGGCACGGCCCATGTTGGGAACCACTGACGTAGATAAATAGAAAGAGTGAATCACATTTGTATTGCCGCCCTCTCGCCTAGGCGACTCCAGGTGGCAATCCCAGAGTTTCCAGCTAACATGGATATTCTGGGAGGTAGCCACCTCCTCAAAAGAAAATGTTCCTATATCAGTCACTGCAGGGCAGAAGTAGTTAGAGTTTAGTGTCTCACAAATGAGCCTTTCTTGTTATGACATAGACGGCAGAATAATGTTAGTTTGGTGGGCTGGTTGTCAGGGAGTTGTACTTTTTTTTTAAAGTAACTTTTCTAAACTGCGCAGTTGCCAAAGCTAAAGCAAGACTGATCCTAAGAAAACCTTTTGTCCTAAGAAAACCTTCTGTATACATAATCTTGCAACTTATTTTTGTCCCTGTTTTCAGTGTGATAAATCACTATTCAGAGTTTTCAGTCTTCTGACGGAAATGACTGATTGCAGCGATGACTGTTCACATTTCAGATGCCTAGGAAAAGATCATTTAAAGTGCTTAGCAGGTATGTTAATGTTACTTGTCTTACCACTGGCATTTTTGCATCAGGGTTGACAGAGCTGACATGAGAAATTATATTCTCATTGTTCAAATTCATTGCTATAAGTTGGCATGCATTAAACAAGGAGCATTGGAGATCACTGCTTTTCTGTGATCAAATAATGTACAGTGTTATCCCAGGTGGGAAAAGGGAGAAGCATAGCTAGCCTTCCTCTTGCATAGCTAGCCTTCCTGGCTGAAGCTGACCAGATAGGATGTGTACAACAATGATTTTGTTGAGCTTTTCAGCTTGATTCTTCTTTGTTTCCATAAACTGCCCCCTTAAGATAGCAGAAATTAGCTATACCAACTCCAAAGCTAATGTATCTGACAGGCAGACCTTAGAGAAGGAAAAAAGCAAACCTAAGAGTAGCAATCTACACCTAGATCTAGAAAGCGTAAAAATGTATGGATTTATTTGCCTATCAATGTTCCTTTGCTTCCTTCATGCGACTGGCTGAGCTTCTTGACTATGTGTGCGTCTGCATCTGAAGCTTCCTATTTCCATGGCTTTGCAATGGCTGTTGCTTCTGGGAGAGCCAGATAATCGTAAAATTTCAATTTTGTTTTAAGAATGTTTCCTTTGAGATTAGCTATTTTCCCTAAAGGGTTTCAGCCATTGCAATTGTCAGTCTCTGAAAGACAGTATTTTTTTCATTGGGAATACCTTATAAAATGTGTAGTAACCTTTGCATTATTTTATATAAAAATGAATGAAGGGGGAAAGGAGACAGGGAAGAATTGACAGAAAGTTCCACAGCACCCATTCTAGACACTCTCTTCCGTTCTTTTGTAACAAGGAGTTACACTGAGTGGCCTACAGGCAGACTATCTCCCAGCAAAGAACTCTACAAGCTGTGTTAAGCAACCTGCTGATCTTCTTAAGGAACCAAACTTAATTTTGAAGGCTATGACATTTCTGCTGGGGGTTTCAAATGAGCAGAGTGATTTAACAAAGAATGTTTTTTTTAAAAAGCACATACAACAACTTGCCAATTCGTGGTGAGAAAGATTTCATAGCAGGAATGAAAAATGCATTCAAGTCTTTGAAATGAAATTGGGATAGGACACCCAGTTGGTTGCAACTTGTAAATGAATTGAAGGCAGGAGGAGAAGCTGTGGAAGAAGGTGATAATGATCACTTGACCAACTTTTCTAATCATCCTACTGGGGAAGATATTGCATTAAAACTACCCAGCTGTGTGCAGGAGACAAAGGTTAGCCCAGCTTCTCCTATTTTAAAAAATCCTGCAAAAACAACAGCAGAGAGCATAAAGGGCAGAGCTTAGAAACACACTTTTAAAAAGTTATAGTTGCAAAATATGTTATTATTTTTTTAATAATAGGAAGTGCCATGGGGAGGAAGGGCAAAATGGTAGTCCAGCCTCTGAAACTGTCTGAGGGAGCATTACCTGGCTCCCAGTTTTAAAAGGTTGAGAACTCCTGTTTTAGCTTAGGCTGCTGGAATGTGATACAAAACATAATGGCCAGAATCCTATTATAGATTTATAGATTGTATTGTAGATGCAATGGGCACAGAGCTGGGCTGGCTGAGGAAGATGGTGGAGGACAGAGGTGCCTGGTGGGCAATGGTCCATAGGGTTGCAAAGGGTTGGAATTGACTGTGTGATTGAACAACAACAACAACAACAACAAGGAGATTGTGTAAGTCATAGGAACAAATTGCCACTCATTAACAAGGCTGCCGTTCAGAGTCCTTGGTGCTGAACACAGTCAGCATCTTATTAAGGCCAGAATCCTGTAACATACTTAAGCAGGAGTAACACCAATAGTGTAAATTTCAGTAGTGAATTGCTTCATGTTAAGAAGTCAGTTTTTTTTCTTGCTGTGAACTAAGTCATCTAACTGCTGTGTGACAGGGAAAACAATTGGTATCAATTTACCACTGAGAGTTAAATCAGAGTTATGCTGGCAGACATATGTAACAGGAATATGGTCAGCGAGTGACAATTTTCCACCAAGGTATACACAATCTCACCAGTGGTGGGCAGCAAAAATTTTCGCTACCATACTGTGGCGGAGCCTATGTCATGGGCAGAGCCTACATCATGGGCGGAGCCTACATCATGGGCGATCTAGTCATGCCTGCCATATGGCCATGTATACATCTGCAAACACAGGCAACACTGGCTCTTTGGTTGTAAATGGAGATGAGCACTGCACCCTAGAGTCGGATATGACTGGCTTTTGAGCAAGGGAGACCTTGAACCACTTGCAGGGACAAAACCTGATGGGGCAGGGCAGGGAGGTGGGCATGGCCACCCAATTTCACTATCCCCCCTGCTTGAAGGCCATCCAATTTTGCTACCCACTCCTGGGGTGGTGGTGCAAACCTGTTGCTGCCCACCACTGAATTTCACTTATACAAGATAAAGTCACAATAGGTTTCTGTCGACTCTTTTACTATCTATCTTGTTGTCACCTCAGTACCTGCAACTGAATGTAAGTCTGTGTATGAAGCACATGATCCTCTACCAGCTGGGTAACAGGTAGGCTGCAGTACACAGCAGTCTTTAAGTGCCACTAGACTTCATATCACAAAAGGAGTGAGGTTATCCTTTCTTAAGTTATACTTGTAATGTAACATACTTATACCTTAATAATTGCAAAAACAGATTAACTACAGGGAATTCCTTATTTGTAATAAAAATTAACAAAAGAAGATGACTACTATTGAAACAATAACACCACCAAGTATTCAGAGCCTAATTTGGTCTCATAGTATCCCACCTGCAGCATTCAACAAGAGCTGGGATGTTCACCCAAGGATAGCCACAGGCTATCAGGAATTGCAATGGTGGCAGAACCAACTTGGCAGCATGTACTAACTTGATGGTCAATAAGAGACAAGGGGAGTAAAATTACTGGGGGCAAAGGCTAAGACTAAGTTTTAACAATTCATCTAGCACTCTCCAACCAGTGTGACTCAGTCATTAAAAAGTGATTAGCTGGGACTTTCCTTCAAAGCCGTAAAACTGATCACTTTGGGTGATTCTGGGAGCTGTCATTCAAATAGTAACTTCTCCAACCTCTTCTTTTAATTACATAACAGTATGCTAATTTTCAGGGGCTGTGGTGGCTTAGTGGTTAAGATGCTGAGCTCTACGAATGGAAGGTTAGTAATTTGATACCCAAGCGCTGGACAACAGAGTGAACTCCCGTCTCTGTCCCAGCTCCTGCAAACCTAGCAGTTTGAAAGCAAGAAATTGCTTTCAAGGTGCTGGTTATTTCAAGGTGCTGGTTATTACCTTTAAAGCCCTATATGGTAGTGGGCCAGGATACCTAAGAGACCACATCATCCTAAGAACATCTGTCCGTTCCACCAGAGCGGACTGGAGAGGCTCTCTGGTTGTTCCATCAGCTAGAGAGGCACACCTCTCTAGCATTAGGAGGAGGGCCTTCTCTGTGTCTGCCCTGGCCCTATGCAACCTCCTTCCAATTGAGCTATGTCTCCAGGCAGAGTTGCTGCCCTTTAGGAAGGGGGTTAAGACCTGGCTGACAGGACAGGTATGGGGTTTGGGTCAGACAGTAGCGTTGGCCTGTTGGCTCATCTGACCCCTCTCTCAAAGTATGAATTTTTTAATCTTTCAACTTTGCTTAGTTTTAATATTTTAATATTAATTTTAAATTGGATTTTATATTGTGTTTTGTGTCCCTTTTTAAACCTTTGTTAGCCACCCTGGGTCTCTTTGAGGAGGGTGGCATATAAGTCTGATTAAATTTTTTTTTTAAAAAAATGGCAAGTAGATAAATACTTACTGCTTTGGTGGGAAAGGTAACAGTGCTCTGTACCCTTCAGTGTCATGACCACAGAAACGTCTACAGACACAGACAGTGCTGGCACTTTGGTTGTAAACAGAGGTGAGTGCTGTTCCCCTAGAGTCAGATACGACTGGCTTTACCTTTACCATGCTTATTTTTTCTAGTTAACACATGTTTAGAAGCATGCCTTCCTCAAGTGCTGGGAGTAATCTGTTTTTCTTAGCATATGCTTCCATTCAGCTCTGTCTCTTGCATCCAGCAAGTTTTCTTTTGTGAATGGTCACTGAGAGGCAACCCAAGCCTTACTGTCAAGTATGATTGCCCAATCTTATACATTTGAAGAAATCCAGTTGCGGAAGGAAAGCAAGCTGTCAGCTTAGTTGTTTCTGATCATTGCTGCCCCAGTCCAGACTGTCCCTTTGTGCAATGTTGGCTATCTGGAATGGAGAGAAAGCTCTTGTTGGTGTCAGCTGGGGCCTTGTCTCTATTCTGACCTGGGAGCAAAATTGGAGAAAGGTGATTTGGTTTGGGTTTGCAGCTCAAATCCCCCTGAACATACTGTAATCCAACCCATACTGTAATCCAACAAGGTAAAAAGGCAGAAATAATGTCACCTTTTGGTTGGTCATTGTCAGCTGCTACTCGTCTCTGTGTATACATTTCCTCCCTTGAAATCATTTTCAGGAAAAATGCCATTGACGTGAATTTGTTTAAGGTGGATCCCTGCTTGCCATGAAGTGACCCACACACTGTGATCATGGAGCCTTCTCCGGCAGCACATATGAAATGAGAGATGTAGGATTTAACACTGGGACTGCAATCGACTTCCACAGCCTTGAGGATATTAACAAGGTGCACCTTCACAGCAAATCCATCTGGCATGGCCTCTTCCACCTCCATGACTGTTGAGAATAAGAATAGTGAAATAGCTCCTCCCCCACTCTGCTGTTGGGCCCAATATGGTGGTTTCCAGTGGCATTTCCTTCACTGAGGGGACCATCACCTCACCTAAAGGGGCTCCTCCACCTGTAGCTCTTGGCCCATTTAGGGAGTCAGGTTATTTACTGCCACCCAACACTCAGCTGCACGGTCTATTCCATTACTGTAGCGGGATGAGACATAGATTGGACCTAATAGCATTTAAGAGGGATTTCATTTTTTGCAACTACATTGAGAAACGATTAGGGGTAGTATATTTTATAAACCATACGGTAAACTCATCTGTTCCTAAACAAAGCATGTAAAACTATTAATCTCTATTCTTTTTACTTGCAGATTTGTTCTCTTTATATCTTCAAGCAAAAAAAAAAAAAGACAGCAATAAGGAGCTCAAATAATGTTCAATTGCTTGTACTATCTTGTTGGAATCGACATATCAGGAGACGTCTCCCATTCATTAATTCTGTCCCCCCCCCCCAATGAAACTAAGCTTTTGAAATGAATGTGAATTTCATTTCATCAGACTGTAATTATTTAAGTCTTCTCAACAAATCTATTCTTATAATCTCTTTTGTATTGGGTTTGAACAATGGATTGCTTATCATGTTGCCTTTTTTGTATTCTGATAATCATATGTGTAATACTTGCTGTCTCCTGTCTATTAAATGGTGAAACTGAAATCTGAATGCAGATGGTAAGCCTGTTAATAAATTATGGTTTGGGAAAATGCATATTGATTCATGGTGGAAAATTATACATACACGGTGGTGCATTGTTTTAGATTAGGTGGGATTTTCATCCTCCATTGATTTTTCTTTACTCATTATGTATATGCTGCAACAACAAAGAACAATTTGTTACTAGGATGGAATTCTTGAGTTTGAAAATAAAACCCAGCATAAATGATCTTGTCAAAGTAGCAATTAAACAGTAGCGATATTGACCATGTTAAGGGGCTGAGGTAGCTCAGCATTTAAGAAGATCACCTTGTTAGCTGGAAGGCTGGTAAGTCAGCAGTAAGAGACCCCAAAACTGCAAGACTATTTGAGGGCCCATCTCTGCCCCAGCTCCTGCCAACCCCAACCTAGCCATTTGAAAGCAAGAAATTGCAAGTAGATAAATAAGGACCACTTCAGTGGGAAAAAATCTTGGTGACATGAAAGAAGCCTCATTTGGGCGTCCCCTTACAGGTCTGGTATATTTCAGGTGTGTATAGTTATTATGTTTAATTGTTTTAACTTTGTAATTTTGTTTGTGTTTTAGTATGAGTTGTTTGAATCCTTGTGAGTCACATTGGGTTCTTTCAATGGAAGAAAGTTGACCTAGAATAAAGTATTAAATTAAAGAAATAAATGAAAATATTTAAGACATCCAATATTCTCTGTAGGGGTGAAAGTAGGCTCAACATGCACATAAAAAAAATTCTAGAACAAAAGCTCATCTGGTTTTACAGCTTCCCAAAAAAGACCACTAGACCTTTCAATCATTGCCCCATCCCTAGTGTAAGCAACCAGTATGGCCAGGTTATCCTGCTTTGGTAATAGAGTAGACCATACTGCCAGTGACTCAACCCAGAGTGTCAGGCAATGGTTAACTAACCTGACAACCCTGAGGACTAATGGCCTTAGGTGGCCAAGTCACAAGGAAAGGTGATTGGTTCCCAAGTGGATTAAATCCCACTTGAATCCATCTTGATGGAAGGCAGCAGCTTTATCAATACTGGGACTGAGGTGGAATTTGTGTGTCAAAAGGGCTCAGGGCCAGAAAGTAACTCTGGAACTGGATCACTAGTATGGGTGTCACGCTGTGATGCCACTGCATTCTATTGTTCCCAGAACAATCTTCATAGTTGATTGCTATGATGATAGCCAATACAGTGGTACCTTGGGTTACAAATTTAATACATTCCCTGGGACGTTTCATATTGTGAAAAATTTGTAACCCGAAATACAATTCAGAACACAATGTATTACCAGAAGTGGTCACTAGAGTATACCATGATTGTTGCCCATAAGCCCTGAACAATCTCAGGTGTTTGCCATAGCACAGGAGTGAGGGCACTACAACCTCAGAAGGCCTACCTGCCATGGCTAATGATGACAGATTGTGAACAGAATTGGATATGGCACTTGAAGAAAAAGTGTAAGCAACAGAAAGTCAGACTGCACTTTCCAAATATCCAAAAGAGACCTCTCATCTATTGCCACAAATTATCTCCCATTGTCTGTCAATCTATTGGTCATTCATCTGAACTTTCAGATTATACTATGATAACATAGACTCTGCTAGGTTGGCAGGAGCTGGGACAGAGATGAGAGCTCAAACCATCATGCAGTACCTGGGTCGTGAACTGCCAACTTGCCAGTGTTCCAGCTGTCAAGGCAAGCTTCTTAACCACTGAGCCACTGCAGCCCCATCTACCTGTAAATTACCCGAACTGTAATATTTACCCAATACCCATGTGGCCAATATATGGTGTTATTGGACTGCAATAACCTCAAATTTGTTTGCAAACTCTGTGATCTGTTGGCAGATCCTCTATGAATCCCTCCTTTTGTGCTGTGCCCCATATTTAGTTCTCCTAATTCTGTTGTGACTTTATAGGAGTCTTGATAGAATGTAATGGAAATGAAAGGTTTCCTCAAGGTCCATTACATAACTGAGTGCAGTCAGGGTGTGTGAATGGGTGAAAACAGCTGGGATCTGTGACAGAACCTCTGTAATCCTGCTGTGATCATCTTCTCTTATGCAGAAATTTATAATTGGAATAGCAGGCAAAACATGAATTAAAATAATGATAAATGTTTTACCTTGCCTTTTATGTTTTTGTTTCCTGGAGTTTTATATTATGGCTGCACAAAATGTCTATTTACCAAACAGTGGGTAGTCCAGTCCCATTAAAAGTCATAATCCGATGTCTTTTATTTGTTATTTTTTAAAAATTTTTTTTCTGCATGAAATTGCATGCCTTCCTTATATAGTAACATTTATTTAGCATATGGCAATATAGTAACAATATATTGTTAGCATATAGTAACAATATGACCTTTTAAAATTAACTTGCTTCCTTCTTAATTTTCTTCTTTTTTTAAGCTTTCTATGAAATAACCAATTATAATTTTAAATCCTAGCAATATGAGCAAAATAGTGTGAAGTTACTTACTGGAATAAGTAGATCAAAGCCAAGGCAAAGCATTATGAAAAGTATATGCAAGAAATTACTATTTTGAGCATATCACATACCATTTGGTAAAGAGAATATACAGTGAGAATCTGTAACTGGAAAGAATAATTGCAGTTTTCAGAAATATTAGTACTGAGAACTATTGCTTACAGCAGTGGTGCCCAAACTAAGGCCTGGGGGCCGGGTGCGGCCCCTGACACCAATTCATCTGGCCCGCGAAGCCCTCGACACACCTGGAAACGGAAGTAAAACGTGCCCATATGGGCGTGTTTTACTTCCACTTCCAAGGAGTGACGAGGGCTTTGCAGGCTGGATGAATTGGCATCGGGGGCTGCACCTGGCCCCTGGGCCTTAGTGACCAGCTTCCTGAACCACATGATCGGCCCACGACCCAACAAGTTTGGGCACCTCAGGCTTACAGGGACAATGCCTACCTCTGGAATGGGAGATATGCATTAGTGCTGTGGGAGAAGTGCAAAAATCTTTCATAAGGAGAAAAAGAATAATAATAAGATGTTTAAAACATCATACAAAATTCTTCGATCTATTATTAGGAAGCTATTTCTTCATAGAAGAAATCCATCGAAGCTGCCCTTTTATAACAGTAAGCTCTGAATATAAGGTTCACTGAAAACCAAGGGGTTTACTTTTGGCTAGGATATATTGCCTATCATTGGAAAGGTATAATTCCATAGCTTTTAAAGAAAAGACTCTGCTGTAGATGTATAAATGTGGATGTGTTGTCTCTAAAATTACAACTATAGGTCCATTGGACATTAACGTTCACGCTGTCTTGAATTTGTGCCAAAATTGGATTTTATAATTCTTTAATGTCTACAGTGCAGCTGGATAATGTTAGGTTTACACATGCCCAGAGTCTAATGCATTTATCTGTTGCAAAATTGATTCACATTTTTGCTGTTCACTTGTATTGGGCTGTGTTTAATAATAAACAGCCAGGTGCCAGCAATCTGAACAATGATGCCCCTGCTAAATCTTCTATGGATGAAGGTACAGCTGCCAGACATATTCCTAGGAAGACACAATAATTCATTCTGGTTAAATTGCTCTTCTACAGGCCTAATTAAATGCATAAAGAAAAGGAAGCTGGAATTCTTGGTGCCTTTATAGGTATAGTTCTGTAATTGCACTAAAGTTCTTCTTGCTTTCTAAAAAGGTATTTTGAACTCTGAGCAGCAGTCAGGTTACAGTTTCACCCCCACCCCCACCCCCCACCTCCTCCTCCTTCTTCCACCACCTCATTGGGTTTTGAAGAAGATGGGATTTTTCAACAATAAAATGCTTCCAATTTCACCCCCTCCCCTTGTCCAAAACTTCTTCCTGTCATTGCGGAGAAGTTGTAGTGGGCCATGGGACTGGGGAAAGTCTTTACTTTTTTTAAAAAAATGCCACTATCAGGATAACATTATTGGCAATGGTGATTTTTAAAATAAAAGATCCCCTCTTGTCTTATAGCCCTCAACAGTTTTCTGACAAAAAGGAGGATCCCATGAAAGCCTCTGGATCTTCAGGAAGAGGGAGGAATCAGACCTCTTTATTTCTGAAAAATTGCCACAGCCAATGACATCTCCAGACTTATGTGGTATTATTTACATAAATGGATCTAGTACTGTACAAGCAACAACTGTTACTTAAATAGTTAATAGGTGTGACTAGATAGCTGAATTATCCAGTACTCGATCAATTTTGATTGGTCTAGATTTGAGCTGCATTGTTTCATTTGGGGTGATCTTTACACATCAAGTAATCCTGTTTGGCACAATCAAGACCAATCTTCTTTCCTTTTCTTTTTCTTCTTCTGCCCTATATGAATCCAAATATAGGCAATCATCATGGTGATCAGCCATGAAGATTGTCCTGAGAATATAATGCAGTGACTTTTCATCTGCCTTCTGCATCACAGCAAGATCCCCATACCACTGATCCAGGTCTGCAAGTCACTTTCTGGCCCTGAGCCCTTTTGGCACACAAAGGTCTCATCAGCCTCAGGCCAATATTGGCACACAAAGGTCTCATCAGCCTCAGGCCAGTATTGATGAAGCTGCTGCCCTCCGTCAAGATGGATTAAAGTGGGATTAATCCACTTGGGGACCATCACCCAACCCTGTGGACTTTGGCACCTAAGGCCATTAGTCCTTAGGGTTGTCAGGTTAGTTAACTGCTGCCTGACAGTTGGCATTGAGTCGCTGACAGTATGGTCTACTCTTACCATATCAGGATAACCTAGCCAGACTGGGAAGACTTTTAAGGGAAAGAAAATAAAAACAAATAATTCCCTCCTGTTCATTCTTCCATGCTTTGCCCATCTGACAACAATGACTTTCTAATTATCAGATTTTTTAAAAATGATGCTTTTCTCACACCATTCTCACCATCACCTGGAGCTGATGTCATTAAATGCAGCATGAATACACACCAATGCTGTAAAACAATCATATAAATTACAAATTAACATTCATTCTCTTTTACACATACACACATTACTAGTTAAAATATACAGCTTGTTTAGGCCAGGGACAGGATCTATTATGTCACAGTTAGATGCTGAGATTGGATGTCTTCTTACACTCTACTGTACTCTTCTCAGAGTCTGGGCAGGATCCAACGGTACTCATTGAAATTAAGGTATATCTCAACTTTGTGGAGGCCCTGAGACAAATTACCCCAGTTGCCTCCTTTCAGTTGCCTCCTTTCCTAGAACAGATCTATAACTTTGCAGCATTATAAACCTGTGTGGCTTGTGCAGAATTGCACAACATAACTCTGTAACAGGCCCTGTTACTGCTTAGTTTTTCTCCAGTGATGATTAAGGATGTAGACTGAGCTGTCCTATATTTGTGTTTTGATTTCAGGACATTCTGTTCCTGTTCAGCTTCTAAGATCTCTCTAATGTGGTTTGAGTGGGTGGCTCTTGAAGAATGACAATCCATCAAGAACCAGCAAACCTTGTTTTCTCAACTACAGTGGTACAGCAGCTCCCCCCACAGTTGGCCCCCACCTCTTGCTCAGCATGGCACCTTCTTCAGCTTAGCATCCCAGGTGACTGTTCACTTCATAGGGCTGGCCCTGGGCCCCTCCCCAGCATCAGGGCTGATGAATAGCCCAGCAATTTATGAAGGCCTGCAGAGTCCCCATTGCTTTTGTAAAGTGTGTAGTGGATTCTACAGTGAGAATCTACCTTTCAAACATGTACAGTCAGCAGACATTCTCCATAGGACTATAATTGTATGAAATAGGAACAAATGCCTTGGAAAATATTTTTACAATGGAATCAGAGGTAACTACAGTGTACACATCCCCCACCTTCCTGATTTCTCCCTGAAGGCTAGCACATTATCGTATATGTGTGGGAAATCCTGCTAGGTGTTTCACCTGAATAAGCACCTCAGCATTTGTGATTTTTCCCATCTTCAGTAACACCTTGTGGACTAATTAATGTGTCTTTTGTTAATTATTCATGATGCAAGTTGGACTGTGATAATCAAGATTTAATCCCCCCCCCCTCCTCCTTCATCTACATTTTATGCAACATGCAGTTTAAGAGAAAGAAAAAGGTAAAAGCTGAGTTGGTTGAAGCATCTCTGATGTTTTAAAACAAAACCCTGTATGTTAAGCATCCCAGCCTTAAATCTATTTAACTTGGAAATAAGATCTGTAATTTATGTGAGTATCATTGGTAATCATTTCCAAAATAATGTAAATAAAGTTCCTGTATTGGGGTAACATGCAACTCTTCTAGTTCCTTTTCTAATTCTTTTAATGCTTCAACAAGTAACTTTCCCAGCTACTTTAAAAGACAACATTAGAAACATTTGTTCAAACATTAGAAGAATTTTTAAAAAACTTTTTCAAGTTTTGTTCTTTACAGAAACTTACTTATGTTACCAGTGCCAAACATGGACACATACAACAAAATATAAGTAAAAGTTGGTCACCATGAAAATGAGATGTCTGAGGAAGGATGCTGGAGTGACTAGAAGGGATAAAATCAGGAATGAGGTTATAAGGGAAAGAAGTGGAGCAGAACCAATATTGCACTACATACAGACACAATAAATAAAGTGGTTTGCCCATTTAGAGAAAATGCCTTGGAATTCCATACCTTACAAGGCATATGTGGAAAGAGGAGGAGGCCAAAGATCACAAGGCAGACCCAGAGGAAGGCGGAGTGATAACATTGAAAAAATATTAAAAGAACACCAAATAACAATGGTGGATGCCGCTAGAGGTGCCAGAGCAAGAACCGTACATCCCCCTTGACACCCAATGGGGTGGTAGCAGCAGCAGCAGCAGCAGCAGCAGCAGCAGCAGCAGCAGCAGCAGCAGCAGCAGCAGCAGCAGCAGCAGCAGCAGCAGTAGTAGTAGTAGTAGAAGAAGAAGAAGAAGAAGAAGAAGAAGAAGAAGAAGAAGAAGAAGAAGAAGAAGACGTCGTTGATGATGACAGTAACTTACTACTGTATTCTCATTGTTGTGGCAAATAAAAAAACTACATGTTTTGGTCTCATGTTTATAGCATGAAGATGAGCTGTTCAAAGCTATACATTTGGGTCACATGTTTACCGGCAGTAAGATAATCACAGTCCCTCACCTGGGTGAGCAGAAGTTGCATGTGTTTCAGAAATGTGGAATACATTTGAGCTGCTGATAAAAATTGCCATTGATCAAGCCATGTAAAGGCTGCAGCAAAAGATACTTTGTATAAGATAGAAGGCCAATAATTTGAGATCACTTTCTTACAAATGTTTCTCTGAAATGCTGCACTGTATTTCACGTACATTGGAAGTAAAAGGTCATTTGCCTTTAGTTGTGTATGTATCTCCATGTAAATGTACAAAATGTTGACATGTTCAAGTTAAGTGAGCTTAAGAGCTGTCTCAATTACAAATTAATGCTCTCTGTCATACTTGTAGCCCTGAGAGATTGGACTTTGCCAGACATGCCTCAGGATGGAAGAGTAGAAACATCAACTATGACTACTGTTGGATTGGAGGGGGTGGTTTTTCCTAGCTTGAGATGGTTTTAGTTAGAAGAAAAGATGAAAATAGTTATAGCTGAAAGATAACGTAGCCCAAGGTCATACATGCTTTTGAAGGAGTTTTGGAACCCCACTGTGTGATGTAATCTAGGATTGGTTTACTGTAGATTCATGGACACCCTTTGACCCTTTTAAGAAGTGAAGTGAAATCATAATGACCAGTAGCCAGTAGCACCAAGGGAGGATGATGGTGGGTAGAAGGCTGTTGGAGGTGCATCTGTTAATTTCTTCTGTATTTGTTAGAGGCACAGTTAACTGGAAGCTATGCTCTCTCTTTTTGGCCTTCAAAAAGGGCAGAGACGAAGGATGACAGAGACAATATGTAAAACCTCAGATGGGCCCTCAGCAATATGGCAAGACAAAAGAGACAGTGGTGCTGAAATCCTTGGCCACTCACAAATCATTCTCCTAAACACACACAGAGACTGCACAAGCATTTTAAGGTACAGAGAATCCTTGGCTGTTTGAGAATTTGGGATCTTTTAATTCACTTGTTTGTATGACTGGCACCATTCTCACATTCCCAAGGGATAAAAGTATATTTACTGATAAGTACATGTGATGAACAGGCCAACATATATATCTGTGAGGAAGTGAAAAGGCACTCTTCATCACCCTTAAATTTAAGATACTGCTACATAATATTTCAGGTATCAGAACTTATGTGTGGTATCGTGAGTAAAGTCAAGATTGAATAACCAGGTTCAGAGATTTGTTCTTGATCTACACATGACTGAAAAGTTCAGTTATTCAGGAGGATTACTTGTAGTTGCTTACATATATCTCAAAACCCAGAGAGATTAAGTACTCCTAAGGAATTGTTTACAAGTAGTCTGAAACAGATGGTAACTTCAATTGTGACATTTTAAAAGTGGCATTTCTGGAGTATCTCTGACCTGTAAAGGTAAGCAATGGATGAGAAATGCTACTTCATTCACTCACCTCTGTAGAGGTAAACAAAACAACCTTTAGGATTCAATAATCTCTTGGCCCAACATGGTATCCCTGGTCCAGAGTCTGCTCCAGTAATTGCTGTGGAGATGAGCAGGGGACCCAGAATGATTTTCATCTGTTGGATAGTTTTAGAAAATGGGAGAATCAAGATCCTGTGAGACTTTAAAATGCAAACAGACAGGCATCTGCCTCACAACACACCTGATATAACTGTTGTGGGAAAGAAAAACGTTTGGTTTATTGACATTGCTAGACCAGGAGATGCATGAATTGAAGACAAACAACTGGAGAAAATCACAAAATATCGTGATTTGTAAACTGAAGTCGAGCATCTATGGAGGAAGGAATCTGCTGTTGTACCGTAGTGATTGGAGCCCTTGGAGCATTATCTAAAGGACTCCCTAGATATTTAGAAATTTTGGACTTATTGGACTTGAACATCCTAACACTCCAAAAAACAACTCTACTAGGAACTGCATATATACTCAGACATTACCTTAACAGTTCTTAGGTCCTTGGTTAGGGCTTGAACTGTTAATCTTATTTCAGTCCTTGACTGTGAATCAAGAACAAGAACAACAACAACAACAACAACAACAACAACAACAACAACAATGACGACTGATCCTTCAAATTTTCTTCCTCTGCAACATGTATCAGCATTTGACTTCCTTTTGACCTCAGGTTCACATGCCTCACCTCCAAAAGCCAAATGAAGCGATAACTGTAGTTGGTCAATAATCCTGGATTTAGCTGGCCCAAGGGACCCTAACATTAGTGTCCTGTGGGTGATATCTAAATTAGATGGCAGTCAGGTATGTGTACACTGGCACGGTCATTAGAGTGGGCAGATGTGCAGAGCTAATGGCTTACAGCACAGATTGCTGGAGGGGGAATTCCTTGAGAAGGAGCTGGGGGCAGGTGGGGGAGGGAGGGGAGGGGAGGGGAAAGGAAAGGCTGAACTGCAATGTTGTACAGAAAGGCGCTTTCCTGAAAGCATCATTTAACAGACAGCAGAACCCATCCTTAAATGATAAGTGTTTTTTTTTTAAGTCAAAACAAACCTTATCACCATAGGCTGTGTATGTTTCTGTCTGTAGCCCTTTGGTCATTTGAAAACTAGCCAAGGGATTACTTATTTTATAGGAGCTAATAGTAGTGGTGCCTACACTGGTTTCCAAGATGCATTGACCTTTATGAAAGTAAGCAGAAATGCTCGCAGTCTCATTAGACTCACTAATGAAAACTTGCCACTGTTATGAAGCAAAACTAAAAGGCATGGGTGACCTGTGTGCCAGCATGTATGCAAATTTGGAGCTGAAGCTGAGATTTATATATGCTTTACAGACCCCTGAGGAAATACCTGTTTTATAGCACTGATGGAGCAGATGTAGTTTTCTCTGTGAAATGTGAGTGGAATTAATGGAAGGGAGGGAGCGAAAAATGTTCGATGTATTCAAAACAAGGCAATGCATATGCTATGCCTTAAACCTGCTGGCACATTGGGATGGATAGAAATGCCATCTCTGAACTAATTAGGCACTTTACTGTATGGTACTGCTGTACATTTGCATGCCGGCATGAGTGGAAACGTACTCCCTTCCAGCTGTACTGAAAAGACAAAAATAAATCTTAATGTTTTGATTGTATAATTGACAGCATGACAGAATTTCCAGTGAGAAATGGCATAAGCCCTTTAGGAAAGTGTGAAAGTGGAGGTCCAGTGATTTGTTTGTCCAGTGATGTTTTCATTTCATAATTTTGGATTCAAAAAGGAATGATGAGAAGGGAGGAAAGATGGCAGGCAGGTGGGTGGAAAAAACCTAGGATGACTTTGGGAAACATCCGTCCCTAATAGAGTCTGTTAGAGCCATCAACAGTCTGCTATTGGCAAGATACATCTGTGTGTTTTGTAATTGGAAAGTAATTACTAAGTTTCTGACTCTGAACTTGTGGACTTCTGTTTAAGCCTTTTATTGTCATGCCATCAATAATTTTATCATTCCTGGCAGAGTTAATGTCTGAGCCACCTAAATAATATAAAATCACATGTCTATTTGTGAGGTGTTTGAATAGCTCGTGTAGTTTGAAGAATTTTACATGGAGCCATGAATAAAACATTTTGACGGCATAAACAGAGCAGAGGCATTCGTGGAAAGAAAAGTTGTTTTTGTTTCATGTTGTTCAGTTGGAACTAACCTATAACAGACTTGATATGGCTTTCAAGGCAAGTGCATTATTTAAGGAATGGTTTTTATCAGTTTCCACAGTAGTGCTATATGGCAGTGAGAGTTGGACCATAAGGAAGGATTTTTCTTTATTCATGTCAGAAGCACCACCAGCATATAATGGCATACAAAGCTAAAATTAACATATCTAAAACAAAAAGGAATTAAATAGGCTAGATGACATCTACCCAGTATTGGGCCACATCAACAGCATTTCATCTTGCCAACATAAGGTCCTCTTCAGTACACGTTGAGGAGCATTGTGTGCATTGTAGCATATGGGTGATTGTTTGTTCTTCTCATTCACAATGGCTACCATCTACTGTACAGGGAAACCCCACTTTCTCAGATTAGCCCTTGATCTTTCTACCCCAGCACCCAGCCTGTTTAAAGCTTTCCACACAGGCCATGGTTGTTCTTGGCCAGGCGGTAGAGAGTCTTGTGGTCCTGCCCAGTTGTTTAGTAGCTCCTTGCTTGTCTTCCAAAATTCTAGGACAGTCTGTGGGGGTTGGTTATCGGGGGAGAGACAGAAGTTATGAGGAAACTGTGCCTTGATTTGAGTCTCTGCTTTGGTGGTTGGTGATCAAATAGCAGGTGTGTTTCTGAGGATCTTGCTTTTGCCCACTCTTTTACTTTCTTGGTGAAATTTTTGTGGAGGGATGTCAGCTAAGACTAGATGCCTTTGAACCACAGTGCTGGAGAAGACTCTTGAGAGTCCCTCAGGCTGCAAGAATATCAAACCAGTTGATCCTGAAGGAAATCAACCCTGACTGCTTCTTGGAAGGACAAATACTGAAGCTGAAACTCAAAGTACTTTGGCTACCAAATAAGAAGAGAGGACTCACTAGAGAATGTCCTGATGCTGGGAAAGATGGGGGGGGAGGGTAAACAGTGTCCCATGCACTCTGGTTTCTAGTCATGCCTGCCATATGTCCATGGAAATGTCTGCAAACACAGACAGCACTGGGTTTTTGTCTATAAACAGAGATGAGCACTGAACCCTAGAGTCGGACATGACAGGCTTTTGAGCAAGTCGACCTTTACCTTACTCTCTACCCCTATTGTTGTCCTTTAGGGTTTAGAGCAAGGTGTGTGAGGGGACCCAGAACCTAGCAAACAATTCATTTTAAATAATGGGAGTAGTTTTTTTCCATGTCAGAAGTGAATTTTTGGTCATTTCTGGGTTCATGTTCAGGAGAGACTTCTTTAGTATCTGGAAGGTGCTGAGGGCAGAAAAATGGAACCCAAATTGTGCCCAGTGCTGGTGCAAAGTGTGTGCCTGCCGATGACACTTTACACTGTTTTGGCTGTTCCTCGGAGATAGTTTTGTAGGCAGAAGCATCCTTTCAGCCAGTGTCCCATCAGCATGCCAAGCACAATCCATCCACCAGTGTATCTCTTGAGCCAGTGGCTTGATGTGAGATCTGCTGATGCAACCTCTCTTCTGCCAAATCTAGCTAGCCAGAACAAGCAGATAGGCTTTCTATGCAGACTAGTTAGTTGTATCTTAGACTAGGCCAACTAAGGAGGGGGGGGGGAAGGGAAAAAAAGAATTAAAGAGAAGCTGAAACTGAAAAATGTCAGTATTGATATGAACAAAGAGGAGGCTTATCTAGTTTTAGAAATCCAATACAGACTTCAGTGTTATCACTGAGAAGCAGAAGAAGTTCCGGAAACAAAGGGGAAAAAACCTGATAAGCCTGAATTAAATAGGCAGCGCTTGTTGTCAGGGGCTTTCTTCTCCCCCATTCAATTCTTGTCTATGGTTTGCTTTGACTAGAATAGTAAGCATTTTCCTGCACTTTTCAAGAGTGCAAGGATAATATCAACTTGTTAATAAAGAGCAGCAGAGCCAATCTCTTTCCTGAATGGGAGCTACATTAGAAATAGTTTGCTTGATACCCAATGATCAACACAAATTCCTTTTTAAAAGTATAACAAAACAAGCTCCTTTTAAAAAGTAATGTACTAAGCTCTCTTTTGTTGCTGTTCTCATGGCACATGCCATTGATCACCTGCTCAGACTGGCAAACATCTGGCTAAATGGCAGCAGTTCAGATGCATGGTTTGTCTTGGTTCTGTCTAATTTCTGGTTGCGGTTGATATGTATGCTTTGGGTCTAAGCAAAGTGGCCACTTATCAACCTTCTTAAACTGGAAATGCTTTGACAAAAAGCAGATAAAGGAGGATATATATTTGCATAAGATTGTATATCTGCCAATTACATATAGTGATGCAAATCCATATATACTGTAATTAGTATTATTTACAGTAATATATCTCACGATAGTGGGAGAGATTGTGACTAGATGTCTTGAGCACAGCTTCTAAATACATGCTAAGTAAATTGCTTAGATTGAGTATTAGTTTATGAACAATAAGCATGCAGAATCTTACCATGATTAAACTTACAACTGAGTCAAAGTTCTAATGCAGTTCTGTCCTATTAATCTGGAAGCCTAGCGAGGAAATCAAGTATGTTTCACAACATCTGGTGGAAAAGTAGGAAAGAATAGTAGATCAGCCACAAAGATTGTCCTGAGAGCAGTGGTGGGCAGCAAAAAATTTTACTACCACACTGTGCGCGGAGCCGATGTCGTGGCTGGAGCTGATGTCATGATGTCATGATGTAGTGGGCAGAGCTAACGATGTGGGCGGAGCCAAAATAATAAAATAAAATAAAAATAAAAATACAGTACACATAAAAATTGAAATAAAAACACATAAAAATATAAATTAAACAGACATTAAATAGAAATAAAAAACATAAAAATACAAATTAAAATAGAAATTGAATAGAAATAAAAACACACTAGTCACTTACCCTGATGGGTCAGGGAGCAGCAGGCAGGTGGCAACAGCAGTGGCGCGGCAGCGAGGTGGTGTGGCAGACTGGCGGCGTGGTGCAGCCTAGCCCAGCCTGGCATGGCCAGGCATGGCAGCACGGCCTGGCACAGCAGTGCGGCCTGGCCCAGCCTGGCCCAGCCTGGTGGTGTGCTGTGGCCTGGCCTGGTGGCAGCGAGGGAGGAGCATTGGCGGTCAGCGGTCGAGGGAAGGCCACCGTCACTCCTCCAAACAGGCTGCTGAGGGCCTCAACAGCTAGCTGCTGCACCCTTCCTTGCAGCCCAAAATGGCTGCTCGTAAGTGCACATGCGTCAAATACCATTTGATGCAGCATGCACACCTCCGGAATTCAGCGCACATGCATCAAATGGTGTTTTGACGCATGTGCACTTATGAGCAGCCATTTTGGGCTGCAAGGAAGGGCGGCCGGAGAGGTGACTGAACTGGTCGCCTCCAAAAAAAGTAACCATCCTGGGTGGTCTCCCAGGAGGATTACTACCCCCCCCCCCGGGATTCTCTGCTCACCACTGCCTGAGAGCAATATAATGCAGTGGCCTTCCATCTGCCTTCCATATCACAGTGTGACACCCATACCACTGATCCAGTTCTGTGAGTTACTTTCTGGTCCTGAGCTCTTTGGGCACACAATGTCATAATCAGCCCCAGGCCAGTATTGGTGAAACTGATGTCCTTCATCAAGATTGATTCAAGTGGGATTTAATCCTCTTGGGGATCATCACCCTTCCTTGTGGAATTTATCACCCAAGGCCATTAGTCTTCTGGGTTGTCAGGTTAGTTAACCATCACCTGATGATAGGTGTTGAGTTGCTGGCAGTATAGTCTACTCTATTACCATAGCAGGATAACCTGGTCAGACTGGACTACAACTACAAGAGAAGATTAAAGAAACAGCAACAGACTTATCTGGAATCAGTGAAACCAGATGCTACCTCTTGTTTGGGCAGACTGCACTAAGGGTTGGCTTGGAACATATAAGGCATTAAGGAAGGGAGATGAAAATCTAATACACTCAGAAGAAAGTATTAAGCTGCTTGTACTGCTGTTGCATGGTTTCTTACTCCCTGTAGCTTAAATGGCGATTCTGTCAAGCACCATCTCTCTTTGTTTGGTACAGTACTTTCCCAACATAATAACCACCCCCGCCCCTAACATTCCTATCATAACATTCATTTTAACATCGGAAATAATAACATCTCTTAGAGACATTCAGGGTTTGCTTATTATTATTTTTTGGCTAATATCAAGCTTGTGGCTGCTATCCAGAAAACAATTATGGGCAATATTACTTAATATTTAGAGACCTTTCCTTCCCAAGGCTTGATAAAAATTAGATCTCTCAAAATTCTAGAGCCAGTATGGTTATTCCTCACGGAGATGCTGGGAAATTGAGAAATAGACCCAGATTAAGGTGAGTCTCAGAGTGTTACAGAAGGAGCTTTCTCACCTCTGGGACTATCCAAATTAGCTTGCTTTATTTAGTGATTCTCTTTAGGATTTAGGTGAGGGATTCCCTTTGAAATCTGATTTCACAACCCTTTTAAAATGATGACCCAGTCATTTCTCTGCATTGTTAACATGCTTTCAGCTATAATTACAAGCTATCTAAAAAAAGTTCTGGCCACAGAACTGTAAAAAAGAAAAGAAAAAAAAGAAAAGAAAGGAACTCCCTAGATGTTTGGAAATTTTGGTTTTACTAGACTTGAATATCCTAATTTTATAAAAAACAAAACAAAAAACCCCAACTTTACTAGGAACTGCCTATATATTTACTGAAGAAATTATAGTTCCAAGCTTTGATTAACCTGTTGCAGCAAAAAGATCAAGGTGTTTTTGTAGTATTTTTTTTATCATGTCAGAAGCACACAAGGGTGCTTTCTGGGTTGAAAGGATTTTTGGTTGGAAGAATTGTGCTCAGGGGATGCCTGAATGAGGCTCCTTTCATGTTCTCAATATCTTTTCCCACTGAAGTGGTTCCTATTTATCTACTTGCAATTTCTTGCTTTTGAATTGCTAGGTTAGCAGGAGCTGGGACAGAGACAGGGGCTCATTTTGTCATGCAGTATTTGGATCTTGAACGGTCAACTTGCCAGTCTTCCAGCTATCAAGGACAGCTTCTTAACCACTGACCCACTGCAGTCCCTTGTGGTATCTTAAAACAGGCTGATTGAAGTCTGTGTCTTTGTGGAGTGAGTGCTATTTCATATTGTACACAGCATATCCTTTAGCTGAGGAGCTGAAATTAGTGAGAAGGCCTTCTCTGAAATAGAAAAAAACAACCAGAAAACTAGACTTTGAAAACAAAACCAATTCCAACTGAAGACTGATAATAATGCAGGTTTCACTCATTAGTCCATACAGTATGTCTTTCATTTTTTAAAAAAACCCTCCAGCTTGGATTGAAACCTACTTATGAAAAGCATTATGCTTTTTAACCATCATGCAAACTACTCTGTTCTCCATTTGTGATTTTCAGCAAAACATTATTTGCCTAAATAATGGGGGGTGGTGGGGGGTGGGAAAGAAGAAGGAATGAGGTAGAATTACACTGTCATTTGAAGTGTCATTACAATGCTATTTTCTTGAGCACCATTGATTGACCCAATGGCGGCTTTGTCTAATTTCTGTAGAGTTGTTATTAGAGCAATTTATAAAAATTGCATGCATTGATTGGCGCCACAAATGATTTCTTGCTAATTATGCAGATGATGTACGAAGCTCATTTCAAATTCTTTGTTGAACTTCACTTCAATGAACAAAAAAATGTCAAAACTAACATATGCTTGGATTGCCAGAAGCAGAAGTAAGCTACATGCTAGTGACATGCTTTTGGCCTATAGAAAGGCAAACTTTATGCTCAACCCACTATCTTCCAGTTCAAGGATTCTTTAAACCAATTTAACATAATGTTGTTAACACTCTTAATGCAGTTTGGATATTGCCTTCAGGACGATGACAGAACTAAAGGGATGAATCTGAAGTCTAAAAACTTATGAACTAATGCACATAGGATTGAGGTTTTACTTAATTAAAGATAGATCAATTAAAAGATTTTAATGTAATAAAATGTGCCCTGGTCAATACGGCAGTGAGCTTCTTTTCTTTTTTCTTTTTAAGAAAATACAGTCATGGATAAACAGTCTTTATGTGTAGCAGAAAAAGGAGAATGAATCTTCTGAATTAGTACATGATACAACACATGCATACTTAATCTAAAAGCAAAGTAAGATTACCTTTTGTTTTAGAACGATAGGAATTTCTTATTTACAAATTTATTCCTAATTATGTGATTAAGTGATACATTAAAATTAATATACTTAGTGTATAAAAGATTTTTTTTAATTGAGTAAGAGACGAGTCCTATTAGGAATATGGTGAGGAACCATTCCTTCTCACTCTGTTCTCACAATCTGGATACTGTATTAGCATTGACATTTCAGCTGGGGAAACGTTATGCATATACACACACTTATGCTCTTATTTAGGCATTCTGGAAAAGGCTGACCTGAGCACAAGAAATGAATGGAGCAGATTAGCCCCACCATCTCAATTGGTGCTCTCTTCAAATGGACAGTGAGAATTTGAAAAGAACAGCATCCTCTAAGTATCCAATCTCTCCATGTGATTGGCACATCTGTTTCTTTCTGGCCTCTGGATCATATAGTCAGTTGCTAGCGTCTCTTTTTCAAATGATCACTCTTCATATGGAGAAGGTGAGAAGGGTGGAATCTGGGTCTATACTATTCCCCTTCCTCATGGGTTCAAGTTGACCCTGTCCCAAATGCCTGGATAGGTCTTATGTAGGCAGGGTTTCATGCAGCCATTATTTATTTATTTATTTATCATATGATGAATTTCCGTTGTCTGCATTAATGTTGATATATACAGTAAGCACAAATTGTCCATCTCAAGCTCCAAGCTAGAGTTCCATGTCTAGGTTTGAAACCCATTGAAGGGCTTCATCTGTGGCACTGTACAAGTCCTCCAATGTGCCTCCAAATGCATGTAAAGGACACCTAAATATAATGTGGTCCATGGTTTAGTCTTCTTCACAATCATATTGGGCAGAGGATTTCCATCCCCATGTGAACACACTGGCTCCACATCTATCACAGTCAATCCTCACTCTGTTCAGCATTCTCCACTGCTGTCTTGAAAGGGGAAATCCAGCTGACCATTTGCAGGGATTCTTGATTATATGATGATGGGGAATTGGAGAAATATGTTGCCAGAATTCCATCCAGGGATCTGAGATATTGAAATGGTTATTCTGTAGGTTGATTGCAGTGCGCCAAGCAGGGTGTCTAGATTTTAATTGTTGGGCTAAGGGGGCAGTTATATCAGCAAGGACTGGGAGGAGAAGATCATTTACTAGTTTTATCTATAAGTTTAATAATGCCAGTGATCTTCTTAGTGGTGGTGGTGGAATATGTCTCAAGACGGGGAGCCAGTGGGTATTTATTGGTTGAATGCAGCCATCATGGTTCAAGATGCCAGGATCCAAGGATGGTTATAATCAGTGATGGGATTACAAAAATTCTACTACCACGCCATGACGTCATGGAGGTCATGGGCGTGGCCAATGTCATGACATCATGACGTCATGGGCGGAGCCAACGTCATGACGTCATGACGTTCTGGGCATGGCCAAAAATAAAATAAAAATAAATAAAATAAAATAAAACACACACACACACACACCCCTCAACCCACCCACAAAACCAGACAACTACAACACAAACCCGTAAATAACTTAAAGAACTAAAGCAATAAATAAAAATTAAATAAAAATACACCCACCCACCCAGAACACAAATAAATCACCCACCCAACCCAAATACAAAACCCTCACATACCTTCCTTGGGGCCGACGAATCCGTGGCCGGGCGCCTGCAGCTTCCTCGGGCCGGTGCCTTTTCGGCCCAGCTCCGGGATTTCGTCTCGTGTAGCTTCTGTGCTGGGCATGATGGAGTTCGGCCGCCGGGATGACCGGGAGGCCAGCGGGGTCATGCTGTGCGCTTTCCTGGACCGCGGCCACAGCGAGGTGGATACGGCGCATTTCTACGCTGACGGGGAGTCCGAGCGCATCCTGGGCGACCTGCTCTGGCACCAGGAGGGCGGCGGCAGCAGAGGTTGGTAGAGCTCGTGCAGAGGGCACCGGCTCCCAGTAGCCCCTGGGCATGTGCAGAGGGCACTCCCCCTCGCCCCTGGCAGCCCGAGGATGCTGCCCTCCAAGCATTGGGTGTGTGTGTGTGTCTGCCGGAGCCAGGCCGAAAAGGCAACAGCCCGAGGAAGCTGCAGGCACCCAGTGGAGGAGGATGCGGTGGGCGTACATCCCCAAGTCCTTGGGAGGGCGCGGCGGCGGCAGACGGCCTGGGCAGGCACCAATGTGCCCTTTGGAGCTCGGGGGCCCTAGGGGAGGTGCCCTCCTCTGAGGGCCGCTGGCGCCGCTGCCTCTGCCGGAGCCGCTCAAAAGGTGCAGCTCCAGCTCTGAAAGAATTTTTTTAAAAAATCGGAGCCAAAATGGCTCCAATTTAGTGCACATGCGCAGAAACTCAATCCGACGCATGCGCAATACGTCAGATTGAGTTTCTGCACATGTGCACTAAATTGGAGCCATTTTTGCTCCGATTTTTTTTTTAATTCTTTTGGTGAGGCGTCCGGAACCGGACGCCTTAAAAATGGGCTACCCTCTCGGAGAACCCTCCGAGATTGTTCCTAACGGTTCCGGGGAACCGTATGGAACCGGGGACATCCCATCACTGGTTATAATGCAAAGAAATTCATACACTCAGACTTTAAAACCCTGGATCTCCAGCAGCCAGTAGGACCTAGAGTTTGCCTCGATGCCTGTCAGACATCAGCTGTTCTGAAGAATAGCAAAATGAAGTGTTCTAGGATCCAGCTAAGCTTTGTTTCCATCATTAAACAAACTAGAGCAGATATATGTTTCACAGCTACATTCTAGCACCACAAGCAGATTATGGGTTGAAAGCAATCTTTATCCAAATCCATATTTTGAATATCTATCTCTGAGCTTCATCTCTTTTCTGGTCAGTGAAACAAGGATAATAATAAAACATTTCAAGGGTCTATAACCTGAGGAATGGCAGAAAAGACCAATGTCAATTACAAAATACTATCAAAATGATCAATAAAAGGAAATGCTTGAGATTTCTGCTTTGTTGTTGACATACAATGACCCTATAAATGAGTGATCTCCAAAACACCCTGTCCTAAACTGCCTTGTCTTGTATGTGGTCTTCCTCTTTTCTTGCTCTCTCCATTCTTTGCCAGCATTATGGTATTTCCCAGAGAATACTACCTTATCATGATGACCCCAAAGTAGGACTGACTCAGTCTGGGCTTGATTTGCTCTTGGACCCACTAGTTCAGCGGTGCCCAAACTTTTTTGGCTGATCACGTGGTTCAGGGAGCCAGACATTAAGGCCTATGGGCTGGATGTGGCCCCCAATGCCAATTCATCCAGTCCACGAAGCCCTCATCGCTCCCATCATCATCGTCGTCGTCGTCGTCGTCGCCGCCGCCGCCGCCGCCGCCGCCGTCGTCTTCGTCGTCGACGTCGTCGTCGTCGTCGTCGTCGTCGTCGTCGTCGTCGTCGTCGTCGTCGTCGTCGTCGTCGTCGTCAGCGTCAGCGTCAGCGTCAGCGTCAGCGTCAGCGTCAGCGTCAGCGTTATCGTTGTTGTTTAGTGTCAGAGATTACTCTGGGTTGAAAGGAATTTTAAGGGATACCCATATGAGACTCCTTTCATGTCCCCAAGTGCAGCTCTCGGGTACCTTCCAGTCTCCAACTCAGTGTATTAACCACTAAGCCACTGGAATGCAATAAGTGTGAATGCTTTTGGTCTTTGTCTCCAGTGACACATCCTTACACCTGATCTTTTATATTTCCTTCATTGCTACCCTTCTGAGTTTCTGTCTTCTGATTTCTTGGCCACAGTAAATGTTTGGATAACATATATAAAATGTTTAAATATTCAATTTCTTTATTGTCAACATTAAAGTTGTGTAGTTCTTCTGCAATCAATGTTTTCCTCTTCTTAATATTCAACTGCATTCCTGCTTTGACACTTTCTTCTTTCACTTTGGCTGAAAGTCATTTCAAGTCATTGTTGCTTTCTGCAAATAAGATAGTGTCATTCGGTAGGTTATTTATGTTTTCCCCCACCAGTTTCCTCTCCTCCTTCATCTGAATTAAGGCTAGCTTTCCATATGATATGTTATGCATGCAGTTTGAACAGATAAGAGGATTGTCCTGAAGTGTAACCAATATTATGGACAAGAAGCTACCATTAGGATAGAACCATGATGGCGAACCTTGGCGTCAGACCACCAGCCGTCCCTGTAAGGGACCCTCCCGTTCAGTTCCTGAGACTTCGCTCATTACTGGAACTTTAACCCTCACCTTTCACACTTGGGAGAGCCGGGCTGCTTAAAAAAGGAACTCTTACTATGCTCAGGCAATAGAGCAAAACATGGGAGGTAGGTAGCGAGGCTTTGTCTGTGTGTGCTGGTGGTGTGCTGATAAAAGAAAACAATCTTCAGAGAAAAACATCTGCTTTATTGTTCAGGTTATTATAGCATAGTCCATGGAAAAATGTAGATATAAAAGGTCAATAACATAGATCAGTCCAGTTAACAGTCCACGTTAAGTAATCATAATGAGAAGAAAAGGAATAGTCCCCCAAGGCAAGGTCTTAAGCCATTGAGATCAAAACACGAACTAACTCTCTTCTCTCCAAAATGGAAATTCACCAGTCAGGTGGGTTACCCTTGGCCAATCAGGGAACGAAGGAAAACTTTTTCATAACATAGGATTATTGACACACGAGTACAGGATGAATGCTCTCTGTTTAGTCAAAACAGGTAGCCTAGAGATAAGAGGCAGGAACACTGACTTGAAAACAATCCATCTCGTGACACATAGTCTTGTGAGACAGAGAGACAAAAGGATTTTTGAGGCCTAGCTAAAACTACTACCTCACCAAGCTTTGTTCCCAAAAGCCCAAGCACCCAGTGAATCCACACAAATGGGTTTACTGTGATTCATTCAGCCTGCGCTGCCCTCGTCGCTCCCAGAAGCGGAAGTAAAACGCGCCTGTAAAAAGACATTCTGTCTTTCTATGTTATGGCCTAATAGTAGCTTCTTGCCCATAGTACAGCTTATGAATCAGATTTCTCTTAGAGTAGCACCTACTTTCAGTAGCCAAACATTAGAGTGAGATGCCCCATTCCTGTGTCAAATCAGATTCTGAAAGAAGGTGTAATTCTGGAATAAAATGTAAAGAGACAATGCAATTAGCACAGCAGCACCTCTTCTATAGTTGAATGCTTTGTGCCTTTCATTAAGCTTCCTGCACCCTTTTGTGAATCTGGCACCGCCACAGAAAGGTGTGAAGGGGTTAATCATTTGGTTTTGCTTAAAAATTCCAAACCATGATGAAAACATTTTAGCACCTAAGAGCAAAGATTGTGGGTGAAAAAAAAATGAAGATACATGATTTATCACTCCCCTCACAAATAAAATTTATTCATTGCATCCACCAGCCATCACACAGATGGTCAGAAAATTGGCTTTGTGTAGAGATGTGGATTCAGGCATGAATATTAATATGAGACAGATGTAAACGCATATTAATATGCACTTTCTTTGCATGGACTGACATTACAATATTTTCATTAAAGAAATCATATTTGAAACAGAAAGTGTAGGTCACCTTTTTATAAAACATAAAATGGCACTGCAAAATGTATTTACCATTTCCTGGCAAAGCAAGAGAAAACAAACAAAAGAAAAATAGGTGCCACAATTCAGTGAGTGTGAGGTAAAAAATCAGATGGAACAAAAAGCTCTTGATTGATATTCAGTTTAGTCCTTTCCTACTCTATGTGGGGCATATTCTTTAAGCACTAATGAACACAAATATGAGGAAGTGATGCACAGATATAAGCTATTTGGACACATACATGTTCTTGTGTGAAAATATAATTACAATAATATATGATGACTTAGGACCCATTTTGTATTTAATAATTTACTTGTTTTGCAGAGAGGGCACATGGTATTTAAAGAATAAGGAAAGGCTACTTTTATGGAGCATCTGAAGACTCACCTGACAATATATCCATGTCTCAAGTATAAAAGAAGGGAGGGAAAAAAGGCATGCCTTCCCAGACCATTTCTTGTAACTACCTCTGATGAATAACTATTGCAATGCACCACTACAGCAAACTGTTATCTGACATGTGAAAAATCTTTGTCATGCAAATTATACAGAACAATCATGTATACGTTTATCAGAATGAAGCAAGTCTAGTTCAAATGGATGTATTCCATTTTAAGTGTGCTTATGACATTATGGGGGACTGCGGTGGCTCAAGTGGTTAAGATGCTGAACTCGCTGACTGGAAGGTCAGAGTTTGATTCCTGGGTACTGCATGATGGACTGAGCTCCCATCTCTGTCCCAACTCCTGCCAAACTAGCAGTTCGAAACCAAGACATTGCAAGTAGATAAATAGGGACCACTTTGGTGGGAAGGTAAACAGCGTTGCATGCGCTCCAGTGTTAGTCATGCCTGCCACATGTCCATGGAAACGTCTGCAGATGCAAACAGTGCTGGCTCTTTGGCTATAAACAGAGATGAACACTGAACCCTAAAGTTGGATACAACTGGCTTTTGAGCAAGGGCAACCTTTACCTATGATATTATGGAAATGTGGATTTTTTTTAAAGAAAAGAATATGGCTCCCAGCAATCCTCAAAGTGATTTTGGGAGTTTGGAGTCTAAAAAGATACCCTTTCCATGCTTTGGTATGATTTCATCAGGAGTTATATAGTTGCTTGAGTGCATGACACTAATTAATTTTAGAACTTCTCAGATGATGATGCTTTTTGCAGTCCATTTTATTTGAGGTTATGACCAAGTTTAGTCACTGAAATGGATGTGGTGGTAGGATGAGTTTTGCCAAGAATGAGGTGAGGAAGGTCATGCCTCTTGATCCTCCTGAATCTTTGCATGCTTCTGTTGCTCTTTACTTAAAGTATCCTTCTATACAAGCAGGCAGCAGGTATCATATAAAGTTATTCTTAGAAAGGTGGCTCACATTATTAGCAAGTGCTGTAGCAAGGTCAATGCAGTCTAAAGAGCAGCAAATGGCAAAATATACAACAGACAGAGGGGGGATAAGGTTGCATCCATTGCCAATTATGGTGATCTCCTTTAAGGAGGATGGTTCCCCATTTGAAAAGCTATCCTCCTTTGTGATTATGGATGTCCTCCATTTCTGGCCATGTGTAAGGGGCCACCCTAGGGATTGTAGCGGCTTAGTGATTAAGATGCTAAACTTGATGACTGAAAGGTCAGCAGGCTGAGACCTGAGTATTGAACGAAGGAATGAAACACCCATCCTTGCCCCAGTGTTCCATGTACTCCTGTGCTGAGTCACAGAAATGTCTGCAGATGCAGACGGCACTGCCTCTTTGGCTGTAAACAGAGGTGAGCACTGAACCCTAGAGTTGGATATGACTGGCTTTCGAGCAAGGGTGACCTTTACCTAAGAGGGGCCACCCTATTCCCAGTGAGTTTCACTGGTCAAGCAGGGGAAGTAGAGTCTTTAATTGATAAATGTATATAATTAGTCCTCTCTTATTTTAAAGTACAGTAAAATGGTTCAGGAAGGGTGTGGTGTGTCAGTTCCATATGAACTTCTTCAGCTGTGAGGCCAGCTCCAAGAGTGGACATCCTGA
Source organism: Furcifer pardalis (assembly GCA_030440675.1). Classification (NCBI taxonomy): domain Eukaryota; kingdom Metazoa; phylum Chordata; class Lepidosauria; order Squamata; family Chamaeleonidae; genus Furcifer; species Furcifer pardalis. The sequence continues at coordinate 72,915,737 of CP126891.1, forward strand.
AAGCACCATTCAGACCATTCCTCTCAAATAACTTGACTATTGTCTAATTAGATATTTCAACAAAGTTATAGTGACCCTTGTTTATTTTCTTTTTGTCCATATTCATTTTCAATAAGATGCAGATGCATTTATTACGTTACTTTTTTGTTGCTCTTTGTCTTCCTTATCCTTTTTTTTTTTTTGGTAGGGGGGTTGGTGGTGCTATTTGTTCTCCTTTTTGGCAATGGACCCATGGTCACTCTAAAACCAATGGCAGCCAGTGCCTGTTGTTATTGGTGGAATGGATGGCACAGAAATAATGGCAGGTAGTTTCAGGTGAGATATGCAGAGCTGGTGCAAAAGTGGGTATCTCTCTCTCTTGATCCCTTTAATTTAAAAACAATAAAAGCACTTCAAATGAGTCTCTCCTGGAACCCAGAAGGACACAGTTAAACATTTTAGCAGAAAATAAAAAACAGACAAAAATAAGAATCTAGCAAGATGTTTCAGCTTATGCCTTTTACAGCTGCACTGAATAAAGGTGTATTGAGTAAAAGGGTACTGCTTCCAAGCTGGCAGCGGTAGGATCCTGAAAGCAGTCTTCTAACTTGTGTGTATCTTAGGAAAATGTCCACCTCTCAAAGCACTGTGACTGTGCTATATGAAACAGAATGCCACCTGTTCATTCTGCAGTCCAATTTATGTCACCAGGATGCTGTCTGCAACATGAACCAACCTATGGAAATTACTTCAGAAATCATATCTACAGTCTTGACTAAGAAATTGGAACATCTGCTTTGCCAGTACTTGGGATGGTAAGGCCATCTAATCCAAATATTAGAAAAGAAGGAAAAGTTCTAGATATGCAGGCTTGACACTTTAGTCAAGCACCATCCACCAACTTTGAAATACTCTATCCCCGTGATGGTGAACCTTGGCACTCCAGATGTTCTTGGACTTCAATTCCCAGAAGCCCAAGCATCCTGTGAATCCACACGAATGGGTTTACTGTGATTCATCCAGGCTGCACTGCTCTTGGCGCTCCAGGAAGCAGAAGTAAAACGTGCCAGTATGGGAGCGATGAGGGCAGTGTGGGCCGGATGAATCACAGTAAAACCATTTGTGTGGATTCACAGGGTGATTGGGATTCTGGCAACTGAAGTCCAAGAACATCTGGAGTGCCAAGGTTCGCCATCATGGCTCTATCCTCTGCATTCTATAACTTCCACCTTGGAAACAACACATGTTTATTAAGAGCAGAGGTGGCCAACTTACAGCTCGTGGGCCGGACCTGGCTCAAGGGCTGGGCTAGCCTTCTCCTGAAGCCCTTCCGTGCTGTGTCCGAAGCCGCTAGGTGTCTCTTCCCCCCACCCTACTGGCCCCTTAGCACTCGCTAAGGGGCCAGTAGGATGGGGGAAAGAGGCACCTGTTGGTGCGCATTGTAGGGTGCCAGCGGGTGCCTCTTCTCCACCCACTACTGGACCCTCTAAGGCGCCCTACAACGTGTGCAAGTGGGTACTTCTTTCCCCCACGCTACTGGCCCCTTAGTGAGTGCTAAGGGGCCAGTAGGGTGGGGGGAAGAGGCACTCACTCGTGCGCTACTTCATCGTCTAATCTACACACTTTTATAAAAACATATTTCTTTTATCCATTTAATAACCATGATTATAAATCATCCCAGTATTTATCTACTCTTTATAGTTTGTTCCTATAGATATATTTGGATATAATCAATAGCAACCATTTTCTTTGCATTTTGCTATCCATGTGGCACAATGAATGCCTAAACAATAATGACAGCAATAATAATCAGCATTTTAGTTCAAGATTAAATGCAACTCTTGGACAGAACTTCAGACACAATTTCAAACCAATATTCCCACGGGGTTCTTAAAGCTATAGTGGGTTAAAGCAAATATTTTTTCAGAATGTTGTTTGTAAATTTCTTTCTTTCTTTCTTTCTTTCTTTCTTTCTTTCTTTCTTTCTTTCTTTCTTTCTTTCTTTCTTTCTTTCTTTCTTTCTTTCTTTCTTTCTTTCTTTCTTTCTTTCTTTCTTTCTTTCTTTCTTTCTTTCCCATCCTCTCTCCCTTTCTCTTGTGTCTTGTCATTCTTGAAGGGACTACAAGGGCGTGAATGCTGATGGAATTATGAACATAAAACGTAAAATATAATTAAGACAGACAGACGTTCACTGCCCATGACTGTAAGGAGCAATTTCCCCCCTTGCTCTTCGCCCATCAGAGATGACTTGTAAAAGAGACCTGTTCCATATTTAAACATTGTTAGTGTGTAGGGAGTTCACTAGCTTACCCTGGAGTTATTCAGGAAGCAATTTTAGAGGAGCTGAGTTTATTATTAGCTGGTAGGCACTGGAATTTGTGTCAACAGCCTATTCCCTTGAATTCTTACATGACTGAAGCTGACATATTTTCCATAACCATAAATATTGCAGAAGCTACTCTTGTGTGTAGGTGAGCATTTTACTGTGAGAAATTAATGGCAAATAGCCTTTTCTTTATTTGATCAAAGGGGAAGTCATATGAAACAGAATACTCAGATCATAAATTTTGCACAAAAAACTACCCCCCAAGTATGACAGTATAAAAGTAAATAATTTTCATATAAATGCAACAGAAAACAGTTTTGATGAAACTGAAGCATATATTTGTACATGAAATATGTGTGGTGGAGAGGACAGAAAACATTAACATTTTATTTGCTTTTAATGATCAATTGAAATGTTTTAAAAATAATTTAATGTTGTGAAACCAGCTGAAATGTTAGGCAGCCTCTTTAGACTTACCGGTAATTTGGCTTTATCATTGTTGGTGGATGTGGTAATGGCAAAAAATTTTTATCTTAAGCAGATACAATACAAAGTCACATGAACCTTTTGATGTTGAAGACAAAGAAGGCTTATAAAAAGATTGCCTCTGTGAGTGTGCCTATATGCATGCATGTGAGAGTGAATCAATGAGAGAGATACAGTGTGGAACATAAACACACTCACTGACATTGTGGCCAGAAACGAGCTACTGTACTTCAATATTTTGGACTCTAACTGTCTGAATGCTTCAACAAACCACATCTACTTACATCTGCATGTTTTTCACCTGAATAAGGGTCTTATCAGCTGTATGGACTAACTGTAGTCTATTTCCTGTTGTTAAGGTGCTAAAAACAGGAAGCCACTACAGTTCTTCCTACCTCCAAGATGTGTAGTTGAGCAAAATGTAGGTGTTTGTAGATATTTGTGGGTCTGTGGTCTGGAATTTCCATTATTTTGCTCATGGAATTATTGGAGTATCCTAGGAAATAGAGTCCAAAAAAATCCACATGGAATATCCCTATTTAGCAGCTCCCCTGATGGCTTAGTGGTTAAGACGCTGAGCTGGAGCCTGTGAAGGTCAGGTTTCGATACTGAAGAACTGCACTTGGGGACATGAAAGGAGCCTCATTCAGGTGTCCCCTGAGTGGAGTTTCTCCAGCAAAAATCCTTTCAACCCAGAGTAATTCTGACACGAAATTATTATTATCTCTATTTGGGGCAGCTCTGATTTCACTCTCTGGTAACGCCACAGATAAAGACTTATGTAAATTGTTTACCTGTATGATTATTTCTTTGCTTGTGCCTGCACAACCTGTAATTTTGTAACTGAAGTTATTAGAATTTTTTTAAAATTTTATTTTCTTTTTATTAACTAAAGTACAGAAAAAAGACAAGAAACAACAAAATAATAATACAATATATAATACAATATAACTTTCTACATGCACCAGTGGGACTTGTAAACCTTCTTCGTTAAATATTATCGATATCATTCAATTTTTATATTCATCCCCTCATTCCAAAAAGATAATACATAATGTTCCGGCTTTAATCCTTTCCCTTTCACTAATTCACAATCTAAAAAATCATCTCCATTATCTCTCTATAATCACATTTTCTTTCTTTTTTGCTAATCGCCCTTTTACCTTTAGCTCACATGTTCATTTATCATTTATACCTACCTACATTCCATATCTCTTTATACCAATCATCTAATTCAAATTCCCAATCTACTTTAACAACAACAACATTCAATCTTATTGCTGTTACAAATACTGTATAACAATCCTCTTTCTTTTCCATTCTATCTGACTATTTCCAAATTCCATTAATAATGCTACTTTATGACAAATCTCCAATTTTATTGATATTTCATTATTATTATTTTTAAAAAACCTATTCCCCTATTTTCTTCACATTCTTACATTTCCACCATAAATGAAAATATGCTCCAACTTATTTTTTACATCTCCAGCAGTCTTTTGAATATTTAAAATATTCAAAAGATTGCTGGAGATGTAAAAATGAATATTTTAAATATTCGAATAATATTTTGAATATTCAGAACAACATTTTGAACATTTTGAATAACATCCCTTTGTTATTATTTTTTTCTGTAAGTTTATAAAATTAACATGTTCATTCAGTGCTTCCCCTTCCTCTATTTCTCCATGTAAATCAATCTGCTTCTTTTCTAGAAGCCAAAACTTCAGTCATTTGCTGGAGGGTTTAACTTTCAGTTTCTCCACTGGCTTTGCTCCCAAATACCTTCTCAAAATAGTTTTCTAAAAATAGCATATCCAACTCACCAGAACCAGTCTAGTTTTTGTTTAAATCATCATGTTTCTTAGGAAGGCTCAAGAGATTTTGTGTGTTCCCATCAGAATCCTGAACTGATTAGAATTCTATAGGCTTCCAAATTCTTCCATCCTAAGGAGAGTGGCACTATAAAATGGGTGGTGAATCTTTGGGCTTGTAGGTATTGATGAACCACTTCTCCTATCATACTTCACCATTGACCAAGCTGGTAGGGATTCAACTGTTAGCTTCTAGTTTCATAGCCCACCTATAAATATTGCTCCAGTACAATCGTAATCATGAAGAAGATTTAGGAGAAATTACAAACCAGTTAACTGAACCTTCATCTTGGGTAACTGCCAGAAAAGCGTGATTAATTAATTAATTATTATTTATGTAAGGTTCACCAAATATTCTTGGAGTGCACTTCCCACCATGCCTCAGTGTTGACTGTGCTATACATATACAAACAGTGGTGGGATGTCAAAAATTTTACTACCCCACCGTGATGTCATCACAGTGTGGGCGGTGCTAACATCATGATGTCATATCATGGGCGGGGCCAAAGAAAAAATACAAAATAATAAAAATAGGGAGTTTCAGGCTATAGGGAGCTTCAGGCTAGCAGCTTCTCTTCCTCCTCCCAGTTTGGGAGGACAGCAAGGAGGCCGTGCATATGTGCCAAGCACTAGGCGTGCATGCACACCAAGTGCTTGGCATGCATGCGCAGTGGGGGAACCAGTGAAAAGGTAAGCCCTGAAGGTGGTTCCTCCCAAAAGCTGCTACAGGTTCTCTGGGACACTGGGAAAAGTTACTACCGGTTCTGGAGAACTGGTGAGAACCTGTTACATCCCATCACTGTACAAATCATAGCATCTTAAATGGTTGAAAGAGTCTTGCTGCTTATATTTTTCATTTCCTTATTTTGATTTTTAAAATGGTAATCAAATGTCTGGCTGGACATCCCACTACGATAATGGAGTAGGCCATACAGCCAGTGACTCAGTGTTGGGTGGTGGTAAATAACCTGAGTCCCTAAAGGAGTCAACAGCTACAGGCAGATGAGCCCCTTTAGGTGGGGTGATGGTCCCCTTCAGTGAAGGAAATGCCACTGGAAACAATCATATTGGGCCTAACAGCAAAATGAGCAGAGGAACTCAATGGTCATGGAGGTGGACGAGGCCATGCCAGGTGGACTGGCTGTGAAGGCGCACCTTGTCCATATCCTCAAGGCTGCAGCAGTCCGTTGCAGGCCTGGTGTTAAATCCTGCACGTCTCATTTCAGACATGCCACAGGAGATAGCTCCATGATCATAGTGTGTGGGTCACTACATGGAAAGCTGGGATCCACCTTAAACAAATTCACACCAATGGCATTTTTCCTGGTTCAGGAAAAAATGCATTCTTGGATACGAGTTGCAGTTGATGACGATGACAACAACATGATTTAAACTGTAGGTACTTGTTTCCACCTGTACTTTACCAGAAACAGGGCTACTGGATGGGTGTGAAGGTATTTTCATGTCTGTTGTACTTCTTTCCTTTGCATCTTTTGCCTGCCTTTTCTCTTGAATATCTCAAGAACCTGTGTCATCGGAATCCACTCCAACCAAACTCAGGTTTGAGTCTCGAAATCTCAAGCAATTAAATACTGCTGACATGGCAACCTTACCAAGGGGAAAGCTTTGAAATCAACCAAAATGAAACAGGGGAAGAGTTGAGTAGAAACATTCTTGAGCTTGAGGCTGTCTGAAATAAATGGATCAATGTGGAAATCATATTGCAGATGAGATGGTGCAAAATGTAGGGAGAATAAAAGAACTGGTCTTTATTATGGTAAACAGGTATTGTATTATTTTGTAAATGTTGCTTATAACTGGAATATAAGGGGAAAACACTAGCTAGAGGTATAGTGTTTCCACCCCAGTGGAATTTAATGCACCATGCTCTGGATTGTCCTGTTTTCCATGCTTTTTGCACTGGCTCATTTTCAAGATTAATACATGCTCTTGATGGTAAGGGCCTGTGCTCTTCCATAATTAAGTTACCCTCATAAAACAGCTACGATTGGTAACTCACAGGAACCCAAGTGAATGAACCACTTCTCCGAATCTGCATGACAATATTGAAAATTAAACCCAGTTAATAGAAAAAAATGCTAAATCAATTGCCATAAAATTTAATGGGTTTATAGCAGCCTTAACTCAGTAGGACTGAATTATCATGTTAATTTAATTTCCATTTCTAAATGAACCAGAAGGCACAATAAAGGTCAATTAACCAACTACCTTCTCTGTCTTCTTTTTTTCTTTTACTGCCAGTTTTAAATCACAGGAAGCCCCAAAGCTCTTCAAAGAAACTCATTCGTTTGCTCTTAGAGAGTCAACAAAAACTAGCTCCAAGCCTTGTGCCAAGAATCATTCTAGTGATTGCATCACAAATGCAGTTTGCTACATCAGATTAAATGCACATCTGCACAGTGCTGATTGTCATGCACTGTCTTCAATATATGCACATCATGTGGCTGTACATTCCTAACAGGGTGGATCATGAGAGCAGAGAGATTGTCCTGGCTTCAGTATTGGTTTCTCATATTAAAATTAGGCATTCAGCAGACTTTCTCTGCCCTTTTGGGTCATGGGCCTGACCACGCCTCCTGGGCAGCTGATCGGGCCAATCACGTGGTTCTGCCCACCCGGAAGCGGAAGTAAAATGCACGCTGCACATATGAAGAATGCATTTTGTGGCATTCTGTGTATGCGCAGTGTGCAGTTTTTTTCACTTCTGGGTTTGGCGAGGGCATCACAGGCCTGATGAAATGGCTCTGAGGCTGGGTTTGGCTCACAAGCCAGAGGCTGGAAATGCATCGCATACAGTACAGTATATCAAAGATTTTGGTATAGATGTCAGAAGCAATTTAAGGGTTTAGGAGAAACTGTCACATAGGTATTATGTGGTGTGCATGGAATTCTCTAAATTTTTCAAGGAAGGGGTAGTCCTCGAGATGAGGCAGAAGAGCATGTTTCATCTGTCTGTCTATTAAGCATGTGCACTATCTTTGGACAGTTCTGGACACTGCACTTTAAGAAGGATTCTAACAAACTGGAACAAATAAAGAGGAGGGCAATAAGAATGATTTGGGACTGCAAGCCAAACCCTATGAGCAAAGATTGAAGGAACTGGGCATGCTTAGACTTGAGAAAAGGAGACTAAGGGGAGATATGAAAACATTTCTCAAATACTAGAAAGGGGCAGGATCTATGCTCATTCATCTCACAGTGCAGGATATGTAATTATGGGATCAAACTACAGGGAGCCAAATATAAGCGGACTGTCAGGAAAACATTCTTAACCATTAGAGCAGTATGATAATGGAACTAATTATTTTGAGAGGTGGTGAGTTCTGTCCAACACTGGAGGCATTCAAGAGAAGACTGGACAACCATCTATCAGATCTCCTTTGATTTGGATTCCAACATTGAGCAGAGGGTTAGACTCTATGGCCTCATATGCCCATTCCAACTCTATTATTTGATGGTTCCATTAAATAAGTAAACAGAAAGTTAGTTCATAGTATTTTTGAATTTTTGGGGTGACTGGATGGTGGGCCAAGAGCTGCTTGTAACCCTCGGGATGGAGTATCAGCCCATAGAGCAGAGGTTTTCAACCAACAGCCTACAGGCCGGACCTGGTCCATGGCATCATTTCATCTGGCCCGTGTTGCCGCCACCACCGCCACTGATGCCACCACTGCCACTGCCTTAATCCTTGTCCCCTCTGCTTGGCTTTGCGTGTCCCTAACTGCATTCAGTTACAACATCTGCCCTGTTATGGATCACCATTAGGGACATGCCAAACTAAGCGAAGGGGACAAGGATTGAGGCAGTGGTGGTGAAAGCGGAAGTGGCGATCATAGTGAGGGTGTGGGCCATATGAGTTGATTGTCTTCTTCCTCAGCTTCTGTACCATGTGGGCCAGTCTCAACCAGGAGGAAGTGCCTGCCTGCCGCCTGCCTGTCTGTCCTGCAGCCGGCTGTGGTAGTTCCCTCCAGCACCAGAGCCTCAGCTGCCAGGAGGGACTGAAGGGTGAGTGGAGATGGAGCCTTTCACCACCCCGGGTGTCTGATGTGAGGGTTAGAAAGGCAAGGCAGCCGCTGCCTTTGTGTTTTTGCCTTCATCCTTGCCATGGCATTCTTGGGGTGGTTCCGCTGCTGCTGCTGCCAAAGGCAGCGGTGGTGGTGGGGGACACCAGTCTGGCCTGCAAACAGCCTGAGGGGTGTGAACTGGCCCCTGGTTTAAAAAGATTGAGGACCCCTGCCATAGAGTAACAACTTGGCTATGGTGACAAATGCCTTGGTAAGAAAGGAAGGATACAAATTAAGCAAGCAAACAAACAAACACCAGGTATTGTATGGAAACTCCAGCAGGTCTGAAATACAGTGGCCAGGTTGATCTCTGGGATAATTAAGTTGATCACATGTCCCCCACACTGGCTTGCTTTCATTTCTATGCCCCAACTAGGACCCATTCCCCATTTGCAAAGTAGACTGCCAGGAAGTCTCCCTGGTTCATCTACAAATCTTGCCTTTTAGTAGGCAACTGAGGCAGTCCAAAGGATAGTCATTAGGAAGCCAGATTTGGTTCTGGGTGCTCCAGCTGCTAATTACTACAATAAAGTCAGTGGTTTTGCTTGTAGCTTCATATCAGTGAAGTACTGCAAACAAGAGAGAACATATTAATTTACCTGGCAGGCACCAGTCCTTATTGTAAGTCAATAATGGTGAACCTTGACAGGTGTTTTTGAACTTCAGTTCCCAGAAGCCATGATCAGCAGGAATGCTGACTTGGGCTTTTGGGAATTGAAGTCCAAGAACACCTGGAATGCCAAGGTTCGCCATCATAGTTTTAAGCTAAGAAGCAACACTTTGTCATATTCTTTCATAAGGTGCACATTTTATTTACTGTTTCAGGTAACTGTAGCAACAGTTTAACTTCCTCCTTGTAAATTTTTCTAGGTTTTATTGGGTGTGTAAATTCAGTATTAAATATGTGCCTGAGGAAAGCTGTATTGTGCAAAATGGACAGATGTTTCATACCAGGAAATAGGAAACATCTTTTTCCAGTTTACTTGAAAGATGTAAAAGGAAAAAACCACATATATCACACTGCACCTCTCCCAAAACCAAAATAAAACCAGAGTCCTCCTTGAAGAAGTAAATAAACAAAGGAAGTTAAGCACAAAACATTCTTCACTTTTTCTAAAAGGTTTATTAGTTGTCATCCTAATTTTTGAACTCCAGATAATGCTGGGATTAGTCCCGCAAATTGTATAGTTTTGCACCATCTTTGTGTTTGATTGGTTTATATCTTGCCCATCTAAGCAGACACAGTTATAGAATGTGGAGGTTCTGGAAGGCCTTATCGGTGATAACTAGGATAACTAAATTGCAATGCAGTTCTATACATGTTAATAAGATCCTAATTCCACTGTTTTTAAAGGGTTTTGTTCCCGGTAGCTGTCTGGATAGCTCAATGGTTTAGGTATGCACAGTCCCAGGATGTCCCTAGAAGAAGGGACTGGCAAACAGCCTGAGTTGTCTCTACTTAGATAACCGTAGAAAGGGTCGCTGTAAATCAGAATTAATATAATAACATGCAATTATTATTCTTCAAGATATTGAGTTGAACATTGTATCATCATTGTTATGATTTCTTACAAGTATGTATACAGAAAACTAATCTTCATCTGCCATATCTAAATCCAAATCTAGGTGATCATCATGGTGATCAGCAATGAAGACTGTCCTAAGAATACAATGCAGTGGCCTTTCATCTGCCTCACACATCGCAGCATGACTCCTGTACCACTGATTCAGTTCTGCGAGTCACTTTCTGGTCCTAAGCACTTTTGACATGCAAAGTCCTCATTAGCCTAGGGTCGTATTGATGAAGCTGCTGCCCTCCACCAAGATGGATTCAAGTGGGATTTAATCCACTTGGAGACCACCACCCTTCTCTGTGGACTTTGGCACCCAAGACCATTAGTCCTTATGGTTGTCAGGTTAATTAACTGTTGCTTGACACTTGGTATTGAGTTGCTGGCAGTATGGTCTACTCTATTACCATAGTAGGATAACTGGGCCAGACAGACAGAAAAGACCATGCTGGACTCTGGACTGTGTTAAGCCAAAATTCCCCTGCTTTACTTTCTTGACATTCTCACAGCTGCGAAGTAGCTGCTTGCCCTCTGCTGTAAGAAAACAGTAAAGTCAAGAGTTTCTCATTGTCATCAAATTGCACATTAGTCTCTGAACGTGAGCTACAGAGCCCATTTGCAAGGGGTGCCAAATGTCCTTCTCAGGTGGGCTGGGATTTTTGTGGTGATATCTCAGGTACCTTAAGACTGTTGGGTCTTTTGCCTCAACAGATTAGTCCTGCTATCTCCTGGAAAATGTTATGGATTTGATTCCATGTGGAAGGAAAAACTCCAGAATTTTGAGATGCTGTAACAGGGTTCTTCAAACCTGGCTCTCCAGATGTTCTTGGACTTCAACTCCCAGAAGCCCTGATCAGCAGGTGTGCTGACTTGGACTTCTGGTAATTGAAGTCCAAGAACACCTGGACAGCCACATTTGAGGAACCCTGTATTATAGTAATAGATTCATTTACAGATGTAGAGTTGGATACTCCTTACAGGGATGCTGATACGATCATGCATTAGATTGTGCCAACTCCAATAATGATACGAATATACTACTACTACTAATATCACATAGGAAAACTTTGGGAGCAAGTGGTCTCTTAACTTTCATTCAGTTGATAATAATAATAATAATTGCAGGGCACAGTGGGGAATCGAACCCCTAACCGGAAGTTTAAATCACAGAGCTATCCAACCAGATTTCATTTAGTTACAGTGCTTCTTTAGACTGATTCCAGCCCTGAAATAATGATCAAAATGCTGATGCCAGGCAACCCTGACTGTCTGTGTTATCATTGTGCTTTTTTAAAAGCCAATGTCAGAAGGCGCTGAGGGGTAACAAAACTCCACACTAGCAAAAAACAGATGGGACCTAATATCATACTTTTGTTGAATGAGCTGAAACTGTGCATCTCTCCCTGCTCTCAATGCCCATCCCTTGCTTACACATATAGGAAAGGGACACAGATGACATCCCTGGGTATAATTGGCCCTTTTGCAATTTTTTATTTCTCAGCTGGGGTTTGCCTGCTTACATTTTTATAGTCACTTGTCCTTTTCAACTCGGAGCAGAAGAGCTTTTGTTTGAACAACAAAAGAAAGTGAGCTGTCTCCCTCCTGGCAGCTTTTAGTTGAAGGATGGTTAATAATAGTCTGGGTGCATTAGCTCTCGTAGTCTGGACTCAGTGCCTCTCCTAGGGACCTTATTCCTATTTGGTCAAGAGGTTTCATCCATTACTCAAATGTAGCCTTGAAGAAGTATATCCCCACCCTCTCACTTCACTTGAGTCCTGGGTAACTCCCATGGGCTGTAGTGAGTGGTTTATGGGTTTTGCAAGGCAGTGTGTTATCCAAGAGCTCCCTTTGCTGGAGGGTCTTCTGGTTTCACACACATTTTAAAGGTTTAAAACATACATCTTTACTGAGGGTTTCACTAGACCAGGAGTTCTCAATGTTTTTCAGCCGTGGGGCAGACGAAACCTCCTCAGACAGCTGAGTGGACCAGACTGGTGGTTCCTCCTGCTGTAAACGCTGCCGTAAAACATATCTGTGGCTGTTGTAAACGCATTTACGATGGCCACAGACTCATTTACAGGTGTCAAGACATGTTTACGTGGCTATAAATGAGTCTGCAGCTGATTCCAGCAGCGGCAGGGGCAGCAGGGACAGCAGGGGTGGCTGGAGCAAGGTCGGGGGCTGGATTATTTGGTGCCATAGGCCAGGTCCAGCCTGAGGATTGTAGGTTATGAACCCCTGCAGTAGACAAATTACACCTCTGAATGGCAGCTCCTTTAACAGAAGCTTGCCTCAATCTGCATTTGGCAAGTAGCTTGCTTTTGTTTTGCTACCAGTCAACTATGAGACAGCGTGGTTTTGTTTTAGTATCTAATGTCATCCACAGGTATCTGTGAAAGCTTTGCCAGGCCAAAAGGATAATGGTATGAAAAGGAAGAAATGCACATTTGCTTTAAATTGTGATCTAGAAGAAAAGTCTTTAATAGCAATGGCAATTCCACTTATATACTGTCCCATAGCACTTAGTGCACTCCTTGGATAGTTCACAAGTTAACTAGCATTACATGCTGGGTACTCATTTTACTGAGCTTGGAAGGATAGAAGGCTGAGTCAATCTTGTTCCCTGTCAGGATCAAAGTCACAATGTTTTGCTGCAGTACAGCAGTTTAGCCACTGCACCACCAGGGTTATTATGAAGTTGACAGCAACAGTAGCAATAGTAATGCAATGTAAAGAGGGATCCAATAATCTGTATATCTGGCCAGGTAGCTCAGGGAGTTAGGTATCTGGCTACAGAACCAGAAGCCAGGGGTTCATTTTCCCACTGTGCATTCCAGAAGAGCCAGTGTGTGTGGCAATGGGCATACTGCATAGTTCCTTGATGCCTACAGGACAGAGGAATGGCAAACCACTTCTAGTACTCTATGCTGAGAAAACATTGAAAATGGTCAAAAGTCAGAATTGACTTTGTAGCATATGATTAACGATCAGTAAGGTAAAGGTCACCCTTGCTTGAAAACCAGTCATATCTGACTCTAGGGTTCAGTGCTCATCTCTATTTACAGCCAAAGAGCAAGCACTGTCTGCATTTACAGACATCTCCATGGACACATGGCAGGCATGCCTTGACACTGGAGTGTACAGAACGCTGCTTACCTTCCCACTGAAGTGGTGCCTATCTTGCTTTTGAACTGCTAGGTTGGCAGGAGCTGGGACAGAAATGGGAGCTCATTCCATTGTGCGGTACTCGGGTACAGTATTGAACTCTGACCTTCCAGTCGTCAAGTACAGTGTATTAACCACTTGAGCCAATGAACTGTATAATGTTACTAACAGCAAGATCAGGAGAGATTTTCAACAGCACCATGGACAGCAGTAGGCTTTCCCTCCCTGATCATGACTCTGATTAGGACGTGTCTCCTATTTACCAATCTGGAATATTTATGAAAGTAAAAAAATATTGAAACATCACATGTAGTTTATTCCCAACATCATGATTCTGATATGATGCATCCATGTTTTTCCACACATGCTCATTGTGTCAAGTCAGAACCAATTTATTGCAACCCTAATTGGGCTTTCTAGGTAAGTGAAATATTTGAGCAATGGTTTTACTAGTGCCATCCTTAAATTTCCATGAGTAAGTGAATATTTGGATCCAGATCTGAGTCCTAATCTATCACTCAAGCCAATATGTCTCACTGTTGAGTATAGGAACAGGGGAAAGCATTTGGAAAAAAATTCATATACTGTACTGTATTGCCATCTGCTTGCACGACAGTTGTTTAAGCCAAGTCATAAAAATCTTCCTCAGAATGGAAATTAAATTAATCTCTAAAAGAATGCACAATATATGTAGTACTCATCCTGTAGGTGAAAGCAGGATTGCTGTGTAATTTTATTATTTATTTATTTAATCAGACTTATATGCCACCTTTCTCAAAGAGACCCAGAGCAGCTAAAAAGGTTTTTAAAAAGACATAAAACACCTTATAAAATCCAATTTAAAATTAATATTAAAATATTAAAACTAGGCAAAGTTAAAAGATTTTTAAAAATTCATACATTGAGAAAGAGAGAGGGGTCAGATGAGCCAACAGGCCGACACAACTGTCTGACCCAAACCCCATACCTGTCCCGCCAGCCAGGTCTTATCCCCATTCCTAAAGGGCAGCAACTCTGCCTGGAGACGTAGCTCAATTGGCAGAAGGTTCCATAGGGCCAGGGTGGACACAGAGAAGGCCCTCCTCCTAGTGCTAGAGAGGTGCACCTCTCTAGCCGATGGTACAACCAGAGAGCCTTTCCGGTCCGCTCTGGTGGGACGGACAGATGTTCTTAGCAGCAACAGTCAAAATTATGATGATGGTGGTAATGATTACATAAATGATAATATCTCTGTTCTTTTAATGGTTCTTTGCAGAAATTAAACACCTGAGGCTTTTTTATGATGTTTGTTTCCAGTCCAAGGTAAACTTGATATAAATATTTCTAACTACCAGGGTTCAGGAGCTAGGTCAGTTAGAAAAATGCAATGGCTGAAAACCTTTTGCACAGTTCTGTTTTACAGGCAGATTGCCGTTGATTAAAAGTGATTCAGGCTGCATATGACCTGCACACAATGTGACAAAATTGCATGCATCCTGAAATTGCCAAAGGAATTTTTAAATTTGTTGCAATTTGCTGCTGTTGATAACATCATCCCTATTGTACATATAGAACTATGCAATAGAATTTTAGAAACTCATTGGTGCAATAAACTATATTTCAGTTTGTAGACCAGGCCTGTCCTCTCTGTGGAATGAAAGTGGGTTCCAATGGTCTACATTCTAGTGACATGCAGGGTGGATTACTGTAAAATCACCCTCTAAATGTTGCTTGGGAACCTCAGGTGGTAGATAATATACCTTCTAGAGCAGTGGTTCCCAATGTGGGGCACACGCCCCACTGGGGGATTTCAATTTCCAGAAGCTTTAGTCAGTACATTGGCGGATCAGTGCTTTAGGGAATTGATTTAGGCTTCTGGGAATTGAAGTCCAAAAGACCAAAGGTTTGGAAACACTGTTCTAGAGAATAAACAAAACAACAACAACTCGGGAGCACTTTAAAGATTGACAGTGAGAGCTTTTGTGGATTGAGTCCACTTCATCAGACCACTGTAACTGGGCAGAGGAAATCCTACAAAACCATTACGATGCACCTGCTGTTAGTGTGATTCCAGGCCCAGTATAAATTACATGTATTGGCAGATGTGGCCTTTGATCTGAGTAGGAGTAGAAGGTATGACTCATCACTGAAAGATGAGGCACTTCTCTGTTTGGACCTAGAGCCATCACATAATACTGGTACTTAAAGACCTCCAATGTTTGGGTTGTCTTTCTGCATACGTACAGTGATGAGATTTTCCCGGTTCGCACCAGTTCGCCCGAACCGGTAGCAACATTCCTGGGTGGTTTGTCGAACCGGCAGCAACCACTCGGGATTGTTTTTTGTTTTGTTTTTGAGGCATCCGGTTTGGACGCCGCACTGGGAAAAAAAATTAAATTTGGAGCCAAAATGGCTCCCGGGTACTGCACATGCGTAAAACCTTCATTTGACACATGCACAGTTCTATTTTTTTTTTACGGTGCATGTGTCAAATGAAAGTTTGATGCATGCGCAGTTCCCGGCAGCCATTTTGGCTGCTGGGAAAGGAAGGGTGCATAGAGCGCCTGAAGAAGTGGCAGCGGTGGCGGCCTGGCCCCACCGCTTCACAAGGATGCCATGCCGTTGCGGCGGTTTGCTGCCGCTGCCACCGTGGTTTGCCGCCATGCTGCCACGCCACCTCTGCTGCTTTGATAAGTGAGGGGTTTATGTTTGGGGTGGGTGGGTGGGTTTATTTGTGTTTGGGGTGGGTGGGTGGCTGTTTGGGTGGGTGGGTGCATTTTTATTTAATTTTTATTTTATTTCTTTCTTTCTTTAATTTATTTACAGGTTTGTGTTGTGGTTGTTTGGGTGGGTGGGTGGGTTGAGGGGTGTGTGTGCGTGTGCGTGCGTGCGTGTTTATTTTATTTTAATTTTATTTATTTTAATTTTTTAAAATTATTTTTATTTATTTATTATTTTTTGTCCCTGCCCACAACGTCATGATGTCATGATGTTGGGTCCGCCCACAACGTCATGATGTCAGATCCGCCCATGATGTCATGACATCATGACATTGGCCAAACCTATGACATCCGTGATGTCACGGTGTGGTAGGGAAAAATTTGACATCCCATCACTACATACGTACCAATCTGCCTGCACTCTGACATGAGTATCAGAAGGCCTTCTTGTGTGCCTGCCTATCAGAGCAATTAAGTTGGTGGGACTGAGGAATAGAACGGCTCCCTCTCTTTGGTACTCTGTTGCAGGAAAGACTTCACTTTGGGGTTGCTAATTCTCAGGGCATTGGTTGGAGTCTCAGAGATGTTTTATACTTTTCTAGGACTCCAGGTAGGCTGGGAGACAATCCCAGACTAACCACTAATGGAGGAAGAGGAAGACTGATTTTTGTTTGTAAAATGTTTTCAATGCCTGGGCACCCATGAGTCAGTCGGGACAAAGGTACATTTTGCTACCTGTCCACACACCCTAAAGAGGGGATAATTTTCCCTCTCACTCTGAGCTGCTGTAAAAATTACCTGATTTACTTGGATCACC
The DNA here is from genome assembly GCA_030440675.1 of Furcifer pardalis. Taxonomy (NCBI): domain Eukaryota; kingdom Metazoa; phylum Chordata; class Lepidosauria; order Squamata; family Chamaeleonidae; genus Furcifer; species Furcifer pardalis. The sequence continues at coordinate 72,932,739 of CP126891.1, forward strand.
CATTTGTCTGGATCCCTCTTGTCTACATTTCCACAATCAACTGGCTCAGAAGCAGCTCTAGCCTTCACCCAACTCTTGACTGCCTCTTCTCTGCTCCTGGGAGGACACAAGATGACACAAAAGTCACTCCTGATCTAAGGTTTTGGTCCTGAGATTCCAAGGAATGCTCTTCTGTTAATATGGCAACCTTAAATCCATTATTTTTTAAACTGTTATGTGCTCTCTGGCTGCATCTTTATAGGAGTGGCCCTAATAGGGTTTTCAAAGCAAATGAAAAAATTAGGGAGTGTTTTTTAAAATTAATTTTACCAGCTGATGAAAGCCTGTTCAGTTAATGCATTGTATTTCTTTCAAGCATATCAGGAAACAAAACAAAATAAATAAAATAAATTAAAAATAAAATAAAAAACACTGTAGCACTTTAAAGACTAACTGCTATATTTTATTGTTAGCTTTCATGGATCAAGTCCACTTCTTCAGACAAAGAGTGAAACTTACAGGCATGGTTTTTATACAACAAATTCAGGGGGTCAAAGGGAGAAGGGGTGTGGTCAAGCAAGATGACAGACAAGCAAGCACAACAATATAGCTTCACACAGCCATCAGCAACAATAGATTATTCAGATTAGCTCTAAATGACTCCCTTTCAATCTCAAGGTTGCTGAGAAAGCCCATTATGGTATCTGATCAACTTTTGACCTGCATGTCAGAAAACCAACAAAAACACTGTACCTGGTTATTTTCTGTTTTGCTAAAGAGAATTGGCAGGAAAGTTGTAATATAAAATCATATAGCAATCTGTGTATCAAACTTGATAATGTCCCAGAAACCTTTCGCTAATATTTAGTCCCCTGCGATGGGTGTCTAACAGATGGATGTATTTGATTTCTGCTGTCTCCCTTTCAATCCTAGTTTTGTAATTCCTCTGCTCCAGAATTGCAACTTTCATGGCTTGGATAGAGTGTCCAGTTAGATTGAAGTGGTTTGAGACAGGTTTCTCCATGTTGCCATTCCGGATATCTGATTTGTGTCCATTAATTCTTTTGTGTAAAGATTGTCCCGTTTGTCCTACATAAATCATGGATGGACATTTTTGCTAGCCCACATTGCCCTTGTTCCTGGAAGTGGAAGTAAAATGCCCCCCCATGGGTGCATTTTAATTCTGCTTCTGGGAGCAATGAGGGCAGTGTGGGCCAGTTGAATTGGTGTTGAGGGCCAGGTCTGGCCCACAGGTGATAGTTTGGATACCCCTGGTTTAAGCAGAGAAAATGGCAGCTTAAAATCTATCTCATCCTGTTGCAAATCAGATTGCAAGGCACGTTTTATTTCTGCTTCCGGTGGGAGGAACCATGTGATCAGCCTACTGAACCACATGACCCATCTGCTGAACTACATGACTGGCCCATGGCCCAAAAAGTTTGGGCACCTCTGCTTTAAATTCTATCAGGCCTAACTTGATTGCAATCACCTCTATGCCACTTCCCAATTGTTCACAAAGCCAATTAGTATAGACCTTGGCCACTCTCCCCCAGCTGTGCTCTGAGTGAGAGAGCAGGACTCCATTTTGAGCTCTGACACACCACCTGAGTCCTGCAACCAGCTAATAGAAGTCTTCCAAGGGCAAACACATCACACTACCACTCAATTTACACCGCCATCCTCCTTTTTTCTAACAACACCACCCCTCCTCCCCACAAGGAACAGATCTGCAGGCAGGAAAACCTATTTACTCAAAAATAAGAGTAAAATGTTTTTTCTCTTTCCGATAATGTTCCCGGTTCTTTCAGTAGGTATTATGCTCTATAATGTGCTGCACACACCCATTTTGTCATTGCTTTGGGTCATCCTTGCTCACAATTGGTTATTTACTCAGGGGCTTTTGAAATTATTGAGTTGACACATCTGTCAGACGGCAAAAACAGAAATGCTAAAAGGTCACTTGGAGAGAAACCAGCTGCTTCAGACAAACCTTTCTGCCTTCAAATAGCACAGTCATTACAGCCTGGCAGATGGGGCCTAAGCTTTCATTTCTGTTTTTTTTTTCCTACTTCACTTCAGGTATTTAGATATATGCTACCTCACTGCCAGGTCAGCAAAGGCCCTGTAATTACCTGCAAAATAGGAAACTCTCTGATTAAGGAAAACAGCTCTATTTTTCTGCAAAGAGAGAACCAGATACAACTATGGAATACTTGCATTAAACTTTCTAATTAACAGATTAATTTTGATGGGAGAAAGTATGTTTTTATTATCCCTATGCCCACCATTACAACATGAAACTGATATTAAGTGCTGAGCATATGGCTTTGAGAGCCAATGGAAGTTTTTGGCAATGACAGCTGACCAAATAATTCTTCATTGTAAGAATAATTTGGCCTCCCTTCTGGATAGCTGAATATTCATGAACAGGTTGCAGTCTCCTCACCTTTAGTTTTTCCTCCAAGCTCATTTGATAGATACCTTTTAAATTATTTGGTACCTCATGAAGACTAATTGTGATCCTTCATGACATATTTTTGGCTGTTCCTTGACTGGGTGAATGAGGAAACCTAGTAGAACTCTGAGCAGAAATGAAACTTTTTCAGAAAAGAAATCCTTGTTAATGAAACACTATTTAGACGGTAAGTAAGCATTTATAGAGGTGAATGAGACATAGCTTTGTTGCTCTATCATCAAGGAGCCTAGATTACAAATTTCAACTTTGGATGTCTAGAAAACTCAATAAGCAAAATCAGGGTAAACTGGATAAATTATAATTGTCAGTATAATTTTTCTATACACATTATCGCTTGTTAATTTATGTATTATATTTGAAAACAGCTCAAGTGCTTGACTGGAACATATCCCATCTTTTCCTTAAAACAACTTTGGAGTGGAGAGTGACAGACAGCCAATGGTCCTGTATTTGTAACCTGTTACAAATTACTAGTTAAATGCAATTAATTCCTTTCTCCCCCAATGAAGAAGATATAACTATCTCAGATCAAGATTTTAAGTTTCCAGATCTTCTGAATTTCTAGAGCAAATTTCATAGACCTCAGAGATACTGATGAGAAGGAGAATTGTTAAACTCTAGATCCTATTACCAGTTACTTTGGAGACTGCATATGGGATATGACTGGTATTTGCATAAGGCATGTGCAACTTGCTGGTACTAATATCTGCTAACTGAAGTGGCCCCATGGCACATCTTGTTTGCAAAATTGGATACATGACCAGGCACCTCACCAATTAGCTACAATTGGTTGCAACAAGTTACTCATTCCTTTCAATGAATATGAGTAGGATTTAAATTTAAGAAAAGTGATCTAAAAGATTTAAACAAAAAAGTGCTTATATGTTATAAAGTTAGGGCCAGGAGCAATGACTGTGCAACCTTAACACCAACACCGGATTCACCTTATATTCTCTAAAATGCCTAATTTAAATCAAGAATATCTATGGCCTACCTTGAATTCTAGATGTTTTGCAATGTGAAGAGGCAATGTTATTATCATCCATCATTAAATCCACTAAGTGTCAAAACGTATCACCTTGACACTTTAATGATCCTTAAGCTGTCCTTGTGAAAGCCTGGTGCTATGGCAACCACTCAAAACACAGGGCCCTGGTAGTGCTGAACTTCTCTTAATAAATCAGCCATAATTGGCATCTATGCATTATAATAAATTAAAAGTTATTCAGCTGGAATGGTTTTATATTGTACAATATTAAGTCATTAAATTGGCTGTCCTAATCTCTCCTTTGTGGGAGAATTCCTTGTGGTGGGGGTTGCAGTGGTTATTTTTAATGTGGAGGTTTTTTTTTTAAAAAAAATCTAACCTTGCACTTAGAACTAAAGATCATTAATGGTGGTGGGGAGGGATAGAGCAGAAAGTGGAGTGAATTAATGCAAAGACTGTCATCTGCTGACACCTGGTTAGTTGAGTTACATATAAGAAGTAGGATAATTAAATTAAGAAGCTAAAATTAATTTTCAACCCCAAATAATGGGTGAAAAAACAAGCTTGCATCTTAACCCTTTTCTTTGCCTGCATGTTTCTTTTTCATGCGTAGAAACATTTGTGTAATGTACTGGTATATGTTCACACAGGCCACAAAAAAGCACCCAGAACCTCATGCTATCCTTTTTATACAGTAGGAAGAAATTAGCACAGCCATCATGTCAGAACAGCCTTGGGTATCAGGCCAAAGTTCTATTCTTATATGTTAATGGTATTCAGGGCTTTCTTTTGTTTTGTTTTATTTTATGCCTTTGGTCTTGAAAGTGAAGTAGGATTTCTCCAATAAGGATTCCACCCTCACTGTACATTGGTATCAACACTATTCATAATCAGAGTACCTATTGCCTCTGAACTTTACAGACTCAATGGTGACTCTAATTTGTTCTGGAATTCTGTGGCAACCCTCAGTAAGACAAAATTCACATTTGAAATGTAAGAACAACTATTGTGACAATTATATGTGTCTGTGTAAGCGTGACCTTTGGAATACCCTATGCCATAAAAGGAAAAAAGTATTATAAAATTGCCATCCATCACCACCATCAGTAGGGGTCTCCAGTGAGCAGATTGGATGTTAAACTATTTTGTCCTTGAGCATGTTGGGAAAATGGCCTCCCCTTCAAAATAATAAATTGAAACAACACACACATACCTCAGTTTCTTTTAACAGATTTTGTTTTACATCTATCTACTAACCATTTGCAATTTAACAGGATGAAACTTCACAGATAATCTGAATAACAGACAGGGATCTTCTGCTATTACCAGTTGTAAAATACACATTGATTTGCATACTTATCTGTTTACTAAGCAACCATTGTGTTGTGCCTCTATGCCTGATGTGTATAAATTGATGCCAGGAAGTCTCACTCTTATGTCTGACAAGGTGGATTTGAATTAGTATTTAAGGTGTCACTACATTTTTGTATTTTTGTTTTGTCTTGTTTACTCTCTGAAATTTTAACAACAAGGGGTACATTATGGTTCAACATGGCACTGGCATGGCCAGATCCTTGACAGCTCTCCATCCTCATATAACACATTGCTAAATTGTAATTTGTGGTGATGTTTCAATCTGGAAAGGACTGCTTTATCACAGAACTTTGCATCTTTTGTTGTGCCTGTGGAGTTGCCAGTTTAAATGAAATTAACATCAAATCCTTGTTTGGCAGGAAATCGTGTTATGCACAGTATAAGAACAAAAAGACTGTCTTGTTGAATTAAGGCTCTCATCCAGTATTATTTTTTTTTTGCAACAGTGACTGTGAACCACTTGTTGCTACAAGCTGCTTTTCTTTCATCAGATATTAAATATTCTGCCATTGGCTGCATCTGTATGTGGAGCATATAGTTATTGACAAACCTGTTGTCCATACATGTGTTTGTTTTTCTTCCTGATCTTAACACCTCCCCACCCCCACCCCACAACAACCTAACAGCAGAAGGATGTTAGCAGGACAGAAGCCACTTTTGATGGAAGAAATGCCTTTGCAACAGTGGAGGGATCTAGGAGCAAGATTGTTCTGTGGCTAAAATTTGCTAGCAGAAGGGGCAGAAAGACTTGGGGGAAAGGCAGAATGAAGAAGAATCAGAGTTATGCCAGATCCACCTGTAGAATGAGAATGAGAATTCAGACATAGTGTGGGCAAAATTAGATCAGAATAAGTGTCATACTAATTTATTTCATCCCTGGGAAGGTTACATTCAGTGTTGGGATGTCAAACTTTTTACTACCCCACCGTGATGTCATCGCAGTGTGGGCGGAGCTAACATCATGACATCGTGGGTGGGCCAACATCATGATGTCATGATGTTGTGGGCGGGGCCAAATAAAAAAATAAAATAAAAATAAAATAAAATAAAAATAAGCACTCGTACCCCTCAACCCACCCACCCACCCACAACACAAACCCGTAAATAAATTAAATAAATTGAATAAAAAATACATTAAAATATACCCACCCACCTAAACACCCCCCCCCCCAAACACAAATCAACCAGAGCTTTTAAACCAGAGTTTAAGGCTTATTCTGGCTAATCTTTCTCACACTAGGTCAGATGGAAGGAGCTACAGAATGAATTCACCACAAGATGGCTTCATTACCTTGAGAAATAACAGCAAAATAAACTTGCAAAGCAGATGGGAAAGCCCCACAGGTTGCATGTATTCTTTCACTTAGGGATTTCCCATTCTTATGGTAAAAAGTACTGGATTGTATCAAAGTTGTTTAATGGGTGAAGAGCAGAAATAAAAGCAAGGGAGAATGAAAGGATATGACAAAACAATTATCCTGATTTGGATCAATCTGGATGGTGCTACAACAGAGTCAGTTTGAGGTGTTTTTTTAAAAAAATAGTAGCCGTGTTAGTCTGTGGTTCAGGCATATCAGAAAACAAAATAAAAAACACTGTAGCACTTAGTCTCTAAAGTGCTACAGTGTTTTTATTTTGTTTTCTGATCTTGAGGTGTGTTATGTCACTTGGGACAATCCTTGCATCCTTACAAAGATCAACCATACCATATTTCAAGCAACCCTGTTTAGCATAGTCTACTCTCAACCATCCTTTTCCTTCAAAGAGAAAGAAAAGCAGCAGCTACAACAGCAACAATTCATTTCTTGTTCCTCTTCTATCTATGCTATGTTTAAGCTGCTTGATGGTCTTGAAAAATGGAAGCATTCTTCCTGCTTGCCTGAGGAAGGGAAGGGAAAGGAAGTTTTTCATTTTTCCCTAATTGTTGGTAACTGACACAGCACATTAACAATGCATTGAAAAGTGCCATCAAAATATTGTTGATGCATTAGCAACAATTAGAGAGAAAAGGAAAACTTCCTCCCCCTTCTCCCTCAATGAGTACGAAGGAAGTTTTCAATTTCTCATAACTGTTAAATGTTCTTAAGCAGAGGGGCAGTTTAAGTCATCCCAGTGATCATATATGTTAGAGCTGAACAAAAATGGAATGATCCTACCTCCCCCACCAAAAGCCCCTGAAGGGACCCAGAAAGATGTGGGTAAGTGTTGATTAGAGACAGGTTGCTTCACAATTGTATTACCACGTGGTCACTACTGAAAAAACAATAGGTGGCATTTTAAAAATAACTACCAAACTCACTATGATCCAACACAATGGTATCAAAATGTGTGTAGGAGTTTGGAATGATTATTCAAAAAGAAATTGGATCTTTAAAAGTACTTCTCCAAACTTTTCCAAATCTGTTCAGGAATCATAATATTTTGTTCGGATTCCCCCTTCCTTTTAGAAATGGCTTATGGGATGAGTTTTGACTGCTCACAAAGGTATCAGAGCAGTAATTAAAACACATTTAGAACAAGCTGAAAGTGGCATGACAATAGCACCTCTTAATCTGGGATGGAGACTAGAAATATATCCATCAACATTGCAGCATCAAACTACTTCTCCAGACACAGTAAAAACAAGTAGCTATGGTGGTTTTTCTCTGCATGTCAGTCTCAATTCATCAGAAGCTAACAAGATTGTTTGACTTCAATTGGATCTAGTGGTGTGTTGAACTCTGGTGACAGAAATGCATAACTCTTAGCCCAGACTGTAGAGCCAATGGCAGATCTGTGGAATAGCCTGTCTCCCATTGTGCTCAATTGCCACTATCACTTTTTATCCCCTGTAAAGATTGCACTACTCTGTGTATGAAAAATGTATTCTTGAACCACTCTGAATTAGTTTTTAATGTACTGTGACCTCGGATTGCCCCAGGATATTAATGCTAAATGATTACTTCTGAATGGTTTTTGAATAGCTGCAAAGAGCAATTAAACGTGCCATACATCACACATGACACAGTTAAATGCCTCTTCTGGTCAAGGAACCTAAACAATTCTTTCAGATGATGGTAATTCCATAGTACTGGAGAGTGAAAAAGAGCACTTGTTACCATAAAAGAAGAGCATAAATGGGAGTAGGTGGTAACCTTTGCCTGAGGTTGCTCAAAGGGAAATGAATTTTTTATGGCAATCTAAAAGGAAGATGATTTCTGATCACTGCAAAACTACTGTCCCGTTACATTATGCTCTTTTCACTTTCTGAAACAGGGAGGGGAACTGATGATAAATCTCATTACAAAATGACATATTTCCAATTTTATTTTTGTATGGGAAATAAAAGATTGAGCACAAGCTATGAAATAAAGTACTGTATAGATAAAATTGATAGTGAATTATACATAAAATAAGTGAGCTTTGCAACTATGTGTTGCAGCATGGAATACATCTATTTAGGGTTCTAGCCACTCTATGCCATTTCTTCTTCCTATCCTGTTTCTTTAGAACAGGGGTGCCCAAACTTTTCAGGTCATGGGCCGGTCATGGTGGTTCAGTAGGCCGGCCACGTGGTTCCTCCCACTGGAAGCAGAAACAAAACACACCTTGCAATCTGTTTTGCAACAGGATGAGACAGATTTTAAGCTGCCATTTTCTTTGCTTAAACCAGAGGTGCCCAAACTATGGCTGTTGGGCTGGATTCAGCCCCCAAGGCCAATTCATCTGCCCTGCGCTGTCCTCGTTGCTCCCAGAAGCGGAAGTAAAACGTGTTTGTATGGATCTAGTCCATGGGCCATAGTTTGTGCACCCCCACTTTAGAAGTTCTCTTGTGTCACTGAGCATATTTAATCCCCCCTGCTTTGTTTTTGGGTCTCTTCTCTAATTTATTTTTTTCTCTTAAAGATGTGCTACTTTTATAATCCTTGAGGTGTCCCATGCTGACTGATACTTTCCCTTGTGACTATGTACAGCAATGATAGCACAAAGAGGGGAAACAAAGGGAAAGATAGCAATACTTTGGGAGAGCCAATAGCTTTTACACAAACAATCGTGTAAGTTTCCATAGGGACTGCAGTGGCTTAGTTGTTAAGATTCTGAACTTGATGACTGGAAGGTTGGCAAGTCAGCAGTTCAAGACCTGAGTGCTACACAACAAAGTGCGCTCCCGTCTCTGTTCCAGCTCCTGCCAACCTAGCAGTTCAAAAGCAAGAAATTGTAAGTAGATAAATAGGTACCACCTTGGTGAGAAGGTAACAGCATTCTGTGTGCTCCAGTGTCTAGTCATGGTTACCACATGACCACAGAAATGTTTGCAGATGCGGACTTTGGCTGTAAATGGAGATGAACACCGTGCCCTAAAGTCATGTTCCTTCATTTGCCCATCTACTGGACAGTGTTCCAGTATTTGCAGAAAGACAAAAAGTAAAATATCTCTGAATGCACATGGTCTCTCTCTATTGCAGCTGAGAATAATTAACTGTTCCCTTACCCTAAAGTCAGATACAACCTGCTTTTGAGGAAGGGCGATCTTTACCTTTACTAAGTTTCCATGTCTGAGCAGGGATTCAAATTCAGGCCTCCTCTATCTATTATATGGGTATCTTTCTGTACATAGGTTCTGGAATTAGAGTTCAGAGTTTAGAATGCACAAGATTGTATGGAAGGAACTCTCTGCTTAAAGTTGTATATGCAAAGTTTGGGTGATGAAATCATTAGCTGCCAAGCCTGCTTGCCTTCCTTTCATTCAGTGAACAAAATGTAAAGATTGGAATTTTTTTTAACATACAATGGGCATTTGGAATCAATGTACATTCTCTAACATGGAGTAACTTCTTTTACAACACATAAATAGGTACACAGGATATAAAATTCAAACCATTTCATGTAGCAAACAAGCCTGCAAATGGAACACTTTTTATGCTTAGCTGTCGTAACATGGGATATAAACTGTACTAACAGCAGCATTCCATTGGAGGGAAAATCACAAAATATAGTGCTGTGGCTTGGGAAATCTTTCTTTAATTTATATTAATTACCCACAGCTTGGATTAGAGGGTTTGAGAGAGGAAGATACACATTTTTACCAGCAGAAATCAATTTGATGTCACTAGCCAATAAGTCTGTCTCTTCTTGAAAAGCTGAGAAAACAAGTGGGTGGTATCAGAAGCAAAGGAAGCACGTAAAACTTTCATTTTAGTAGACACTTACATTTTGTTCAGGGAAAAGTTAATTTTTGGACCTGGTAAGATAATAACTGGCTGTGGTGGTTGGGGGATTCTGGAAACTGTGGTCCAAAATAATAACTTTCCCTGATCTTGCCACAATTACACTGTTATACCCTGACTGTGCCTTTGTGCTGACCTTACCAAAATTACCACAGTAACATTTCCACTAGCTTGATCTGATCTTGGAACAATATCTTATTGCCTCTGTGGCAGTTTAACCCCTTTCAGCACTGGGAAATGACAGTGTTATGTTTTCTCCTATATGAATTTGTAACTTTGTTCCAAACTTTTCATTTACAGTACAGTACTTTAAATTGTTTTTGCCCATTAATGCAGATTATTTGTTCCATAAACTATTTGTTATATTCCAAATATCAGGAATTTGATCTTAACTTCTTGAGCTTTATGTGAGAGAATGGGTGAATTGTATATTTGGCTTACATTTTACAAGCACACACATGCATATCTGCATTTTCCTTCATAATTTTGATGGAACAAATTTGATATTTAAAAAAGTGGTAGAAATGGATGACGATTCAAACCATCCACAGAGTTTGGAAATGTTACCCTTTGGATTACAATTCCAGAATCCACTTGGTGTGGTCAATGCTTCTAAGCTTTGGCAACCTGAGGCAAATGCCTTGCTCTGCCGAATGATAGGGCTAACTCTGAAGGAAAGGTGAGGATAAATTAGGCCCAAAAAATAATATTTTCCTTAATTCCTTATACTTGGGATCCATTAAAATACCTCTGTTGTCTTCAATGAAACCAGAACAAACTGTATTATGGTACTTTGCTATTTGCTTCCAAATCAACACCAATCTAACAATTCCTTGCAATAAACAGATGAATTGTTAATTTAGAAGAGGTATCAAGTTTCATATACCATATAACTTGAGTACAGTAAAACCTTACATAAAGAGCACATTGCTTAGAGAGTAACTCGCATAAAGAGCAGAATTTTCTCTGAATGGTCGCTTTGCTTAACAAATAAAACCAACAAAAAACTTGCTTAACAAATAAATTGGGGTTCGCAATCCCCCCCCCCCCCGAAGTCACAATTGGTCATTTACAATGGTGTTTCGCTTAAAGAACAAACTTGCTTAAAGAGCAATCCTGTGGAACACATTACGCTCTTTAAGGGAAGTACAACTGTATAAGCTGACCCAAATATAAGTCGAGGTACCTAATTTTGACCTGAAAACCCAGGAAAATAGATTGACCCAAGTATAAGCTGAGGGTGGGAAATGCAGCAGCTGCTAATGAGTTTCAATAATCAAAATACATGAAAATACACTAGCTATTGAACAGTATTCTAGTGTTTGCAGAAAGAGAATAAGTAAAATGTGCACAAATCGATTATACGGTCACCAGGAAAATTTCATTTGCAGCTCAGCCTTAGTTAAAAATTAGTTAAGAAGAGATACCACACAGAAAACTCTGAATGCGCGTGTTCAGTCTCTCTATTGCAGCTGAGAATAATTAACTGTTCTTTTGTAACTGTCATTTGTTCTCAAGGAATTAAATGCTACCTTATCCCCCAGTACAAGAATTCAACAACCATCATTATAGCTTCATTTCAGGAGCACAGGAAAAAAAATCATAATTTATTACAGATTGTTCAGCATACGCGATAGGTTTAAATGCCACTGAAAGTAAATTGTGGCATGTCAGGAAGGTCTTTTGCCATCCCTGTAATTGATTTATAATTTTACATTTTAAATTAACAACAATCAGCCACTGTGCTTTCTATTATGTAAGCCTCCATCAGGGACTTGAGAATTATGGGTTCGGTTCAGCCACCATATTATAATCATCGTAATAAAAATATAATAAAGTTATAGTGGCTCAAATGGGTACAGAAAAAGTTATAGTCATTTGAAAGAGAAAAGTGATAGTGTTGGAGCACGTGAGACCAATATCAGTCCCAAAAATTATGTGCTAGGGGCTGAGAACAGTGTTTAAATGCTAAACCATTCTTTGAAAAAGATGTAGGCTAAATGTGTAATGGGGAAGTAGAGTATAAGGTAAAGGTGAAGGTTGCCCTTGCTCTAAAGCCAGTCGTATCCAACTCTAGGATTCAGGGTTCATCTCTGTTTATAGCCAAAGAGCCAGCACTGTCTGTATCTACAAACGTTTCCATGGACATGTGGCAGGCATGCCTAGACACTGAAGCACACAGAATGCTGTTACCTTTTCCACCAAAGTGGTACCTATTTATCTGCTTGCAATTTCTTGCTTTCAAACTGCTAGGTTAGCAGGAGCTGGGACAGAGACAGGAGCTCACTCTGTTGTGCAGCACTCAGGTCTCAAACTGTTGACCTGCCGACCTTCCAGTCACCACAGTCCCATGAGTGTAGAGTGTAGAGCTCTATAAAACACAAGGCTCTCAATCATGTTCCAACAGATGCTGATGTATTTGAGGCCAACACGGTGCAATGGTTAGCGTTTCAAGCAGGACTGGGGAGGTCCAGGCTCAAATACTACTTGGCAATGAAGCATCATGGGTGACTTTGGGCTGGTCACTCTCACTCAGACAAACCTACCTAACAGGGTATAAAATTCAAGCCATTCAAGTAGTACACAATTCTGCAAATAGGACATTTTTATGTGTAGCTGCTGTAACATGGGGTGTGGACTGCAGTAATAGCAGCACTAAGACTAAAGTGGGAACCATGTAGATAGCCTTGGAGGGAAAGGTAAGGTAGAAATGTAGCCAGCTGAAATAAAGAGATACATAATTCTCAATCTGTGCTCCTTCCAATTGGTTTTGAGCAGGAATGGTAGTTATGACAACTCTTTCCTTTATGTGCTGAGCTCAGAAACAGTTTGAATATATAAATATGGTTTACAAAAGAAGGGTTTGAAGAGAGACAAAATGAAAGACTTTTTTTTAAAGCTACAAACAAATCACATTTTCTCCACCGGTTACAAGATTTTGGGGAGAGGAAAATGTTTTTTGTTCCACCTCCTGCATATGCATGCTTGGTACAGAGAAAAGAGAAGGCCTTCCTGGTAGCTGGTCTCAAGCCATGGAAGTACTGTACAGTACTTTCCACAGGAGAGCAGGCAAGATGCCAGAGGATTTTGTAGTCCTTCTTAGCAGGCTTTTAGGGTGCATAGCAGGTTACAAGATGGGAAAGGTTTTATCAATTTCAGGTTGAAACAGTGGAATCCCATAGAACACCACTGAGTTCTGGCTAATATTTATCCTTTTATGTTTTTGTGTGTGGGAGAGTCTATTTAAATCTTTGAACACAATAAACAGATGTTAGGTGATACTAGAAATAGGACTAACTCATTTTATTTCTGATTGAATAGCAAACTAAAGATTTATTAATGCAATGTAAACTGTTAACTGGCAGGTAAAAGTAATTCATTTAATGAACATGATTAAAAGAACAGTTGGACTAGAGAAACTGCAGTGTGGGCAACATTGATGGAATTAATAGACCTTAAAATATTCAAAGAATCAATTAAAAAGCTTCTTCAGGGTTTCATGTGAGCATGAATGTATTCTGTTTGGAATGGGGTAAAAATTAGAACACACACCTTCATGAAGGAAGTGAAGGTATTTAAAATACTGTTTGGAGACACTAGATATTCAAATATGATGTTATTTAATTTTTATGTGAAAAAAATCAGATATGATTTTATTTAATTTTCACCTTGCCAATTACTACCCAACACTGTATGCTTTTTTCTGAAATGGTACACTAAGAAGATATAGAGAAAACTGTTAGAGCCAAAACAAGGTTTTGAGAGGAAAATAAAATAAAATGTCATGATAAAGAAATCTTACATTATATCTTGAAATCCCATCCAGGATATTTACAATGAGTTTAAAGTTTCCTAGTGATTCTTAAGATAGCAACACTTACCCAGTGGTGGGATTCAATTTTTTTTTCGTGGCATGGTGGGCATGGGCAGGGGAAAGCCCTATGTTGCACCTGCATTAGGACTACTTTATTTCAAACATGGATGGGTGGGGCCAGCTAGAATTTCTGTTAGCGGTTCTGGCAAACTGGTGCAAACCTGCTGAAGCCCACCACTGCATCCACCCCAAACCTCAAAATGCATTTAGCTTCTGAGGTAGACAAAGTATTTTAAATAATCTTTCTTTCCTTCCGCCAGTGTGGATCAGGAAGTGAAAAAACTTTCCAGTGGATCAGATATATCCTAGCCTAGTGGAACCCTAGACATAACTTCTGCTCAGTTGCAAACTCTTCTGTTTTCTTGAGATGTCTGGGCATCTGTGGTTGGAAGACTGCAACAGCATGCTATCCAACAAATAAGTGATAAAATTAGTAAGATGTGTGTTTTTCTATTGAGACACCCAAAATTATTCAGGCCAGCTTGGAGTTTTCTAAGAATTGTACACATAGAAATACAACACACCCATGCAAATTAGCATATATGTACTAAGAAATTTGTATGTTGAACCATAGCTTATGAGAAGGATTCCTCATGTATGGCCAGGTTATCCTGCTATGGCAATAGAGTAGACCATAATGACAATTGTCAGGTGGTGGTTAACTAACCTGACCTCCCTGAGGACTAATGGCCTTGGGTGGTCCACAGGGAAGGGTGATAGTCCCCAAGTGGATTGAATTGAATGTGAATCCATCTTGATGAGGGCCAGCAGCTTCATCAATACTGGCTTGGGTTCAATGAGGACTTTGTGCTCCAAAAAAGTTCAGAACCAGAAAATGGCTCATGGAACTGGATCAGTGATACTGGAGTCATGCTGCGATGCAGAAGGCAGATGAAAGGCCACTGCATTATATTCTCAGGACATTTTCATGGCTGATTTTCATGATGATAGTCTATATTTGGATTCAGATATGGAAGAAGGAGGAGGAGGAGAATTCCAAAGGCTGACACTATTTTTTTAAATTTAAAATTTGCATCTAATTTTAAAAACCTTAATCACTGCAGAATTTCCCAAAGTGCTTCTTCCATAGCCAATATAATATATCCTGTCTTTCTGCATGGGATTATTGGAAAGGCAGGTAGACTGGCAGAGCAATCCTATAGATATCAAGCCCCTTTTTCTTCTGTAGGATTTACTCTCAGCTGAGTTGTAAAGAAATCTGTGATACAAGAATTATCTTGCAATGTGTGTAGTAGAAAATGTACTGTAGAAGTAACTGATAGCTACAGCATCTATTGGTAATCACACTAACAGGAGAAAGTTTGTTATTTCACACATTTCTAGTATTAATGGAGACTGCACATTTACTAGATCATTTTAATCTGGATTTTTGCTAGTATTTGGCTTTTTTAGCTGTGGTGGTTTCTATGCAACAGGCTTTTGTAGACAAAATATTTTTATTTTTGGCACATTAGCTACTCAATGCTTTGTTCCATAACCTAGTATGTAAAGGAGGAGGGCATAATTTGTCCTCTTATTTCTTATACAATACACTTCTCTTATGTGTATGTTATGCCCATTGCATAGTTTCTCTTTAAATAAGTCTGCCTGCCAGCCAATTAAGTGAACATTTATTTCCCTAGGATACACTGTGTTTTTAAAAAGTATTCAGTTGGACCAGTTTTTAATTTCTTACAGCAGCTTTGTTCAAATTAAATATCATGAAGTTTCCTCTCACTTTCATGTGATAAAAATCACTATCCTCATTAAGCAAGTGAAGTCAAAAGCATATGTTTAACTGATTCAGAACCATTTCTGCATGGCCAATTGATGTTTGAAATCAAGAGGCCCCATGCTGCTGTAGTTCTGTCCAAAGTAGGTTGTGGGAGTTGTTTAATTTTGTTTTAAATGGTGATGTAGCACACTTGGAAGTCCTTTCTGCAATGCTAGGTAGCTGACCAGAGTACTGAACCTGCAAGCGCATTTTTCCAGTGAGTGTGGATCCATTAGAAAACCCAGCTGGAGTCCTTTCTGTTCTGAGGTGGAAGTAAACAATGCTGAACTTAGTGAGACTGGCTTCAAAGTAAATGTATAGAGGACTGAGGAACTGTGGTGGCCTAATGGTTAAGACACTGAACTTGATGACTGGAAGGTTGGCTGGTCAGCAGTTCTAGACTTGAGTACTGCACAACGGACTGAGCTCCAACTCCTGCCAACCTCCTTTGTCTAGACATGCCTGTCACATGTCCATGGAAACATGTGCAGTTGCAGACAGTGCTGGCTTTTTGGCTGTAAATGGAGATGACCACCAAACCCTAGACTCAGATATGACTGACTTTTGAGCAAGGGCAACATTTACCTTTACCATAGAGGACTGAACTTTATGATAATAAATGAGATACCTATAAGCACCTTTATTTATTCATAATACAGATTAAGTTTAAACCAGGGACGGAATTATGTGGCCCTCCAGATGTTTCTGAATTACAACTCTAATGAGATGGTCCAGAATGTGGCTACCCAGGTCATGATGGGGTGTGGACATTATGCTCATACCTCACCATTGCTGTGGGAGCTGTACTGGTTGCGAGTATGCCTCCGGGTGCAATTCAAAGTGCTGGTTACTACCTTTAAAGCCTTATATGGTACTGGGCCAGGATACCTAAGAGACTGCATCGCCTTAAGGACATCTGTACGTCCCACCAGAGCAGACCGGAGAGGCGCTCTGGTTGTACCATCGGCTAGAAAGGCGCACCTCTCTAGCACTAGGAGGAGGGCCTTTTCTGTGTCTGCTCTGGCCCTATGGAACCTCTTGCCAAGTGAGCTGCATCTCCAGATGGTGCTGCTGCCCTTTAGGAAGGGGGTCAAGACCTGGCTGACAGAGCATGTGTGGGGTATGGGCCAGACAGTTGCCCCAGCCTGTTGGCTCATTTGATCCCCCCCTCTCTGTGTGTCTTGTTTTAGCTTTTTAAACTTTTAATCTTTTAATCTTGATTTTATATTATGTTTTTATTGTGTTTTAGGTGCTTATACTTGCTTGTGAGTAAAATGTAATCAAAGATGTAATCAAAACATTAAAATAAATGAGATAAATTTACATTTTAAAAGAAAATAAAGAAATCATAGCACTCCAACTAGTAGCAATGAATTAGAAATAAAAGTTAACCTGTAATTATAGATGAAGAAGTTTTGGATCTAAGAAAAACCACCTAAACCAAAAAAGTTAACCATGCAGATGAACATCCTTATAAGCCTCTTTAAAAAGTGTTTTCAGGCATTTTTTAAATGAGAGCGTTTGATGCAGCTTCACCAGCAGAGGATCCCATAAGGTGGGTGCTACCATAGAGAAAGGTCTCCTCCTAGATTACCACCTTCTCTGTCATTCTCAGTATTGTCATCTGGGGCTTCATGTGTTCCTCATTTGACTACTCCTGAGTGTAAAACTGCTACAATTCTGCATACATTTGGCAATACTGTACATCCCATTGAAGCATGTGCTTTTCATAGATATGTATAGGATTACACTGAAAACAGGGTATTGTGATGATGACTTAGACTGGAATCAATGATGGAAAAATTATTAAACTTTCCTCCATTCAATGTCTGCTGAAATGCCAGGCAGATTTTATCTTTGACAAAAGAAAGCAGTTATTACACTAGAAAAATCTGACTCTGTGACAATTGAAGGTTGTATAACTACATTTCTCACAGGCTTTTGAGTCACCAAATAGTGCTGAAACACCTGAAAATACATGGGAAATTCATATATTTTGGGATTGGTTTCATTAATAAGCTAGCCACAAAGGCTTGTACTAACATAGCATAGAGGAGTTTCTGTTTTCAATTGCTTGTCCAAGAATCTCCTAATTACTCATAGTGGCTGCAGGATTTTTGGCACTAGTCTAAAAAGGGCATGTTCCCAAGCTGTCACTAACAGGCATTTAATTTGTTCTTGCAGATGATCTTATGCAATTCCACTGCTTTCCCTTGCTATTGTGATTTTAACTGTTGATACATATGGGAACCCTGGGCTTCATCATGAGCCTTAAGTCTCATTTCAAAAGCTTGTAGAAGAGTGATTTGCCTCTACAACTTGCTAGAGGTGAAGGAAGGGGAGGAGAGAAATAGCTAATAGATTAAGAAATAGGGCAGCACAAAGAAGGAAAGTAAATGAGTGGCCCCAGCTGCATAGGATGTTGCTTCTTTGATAAATTACCACCGAGAATAGACTGCCCTCAAGAGAAAGGGGTTGGCTGCTCTTGATCTGTATGAAGCTACTGAGAAATATTTCATATAGTTTGGAATATAACATGATAGTCATGATGACAGTAGGGTTGTCCAGGTGGAAATTAAGTCTGCTTGCTGATGTAGTCTGGAATTGGCTGCTCTCCTCCCCACACTTGTTGGATTGGGAACAGCTAAAGGGGGTTCAACTTTTGTAGTGAAATGCCATATATACTGTTCTCAGCACCTGTGGACACCAGGAATGGCATATATGGGAGCCTTGCAGCTGTCGAAGGCTGCTTCTGTGTAAACATCCAATATACTCTGGGTTGCTTCGGCAAGGAGAGCGGCATATAAATTTGAATTTAATAATAATAATAATAATAATAATAATAATAATAATAATAATAATAATAATAATAATAATAATAATAATAATAATAATAATAATAATAATAATACTGAAGAGGTTAAAGTGCCTCCTCAGCATATTGGAGGTTGAACACTTCACCTTATTGTCTATGAATGATCAGAAAAAGTGATTTTTTTAACCTCTTGTAGATCACTTCATATTTAAATGAAACCATGGTTTTGATCGGCAGTACACACAGACATGCAAAAAATTATTTAAAATTTAAATGATGTGATGCATTGCATTAGTGATGAGCTAGAAGATGTTAAAAATATTTCACTTCCCCTGACTTTTGTATATGATCAGCGGAAGTGTTCAATTACTTGGAAAGGGTCAGTTTTCATTAGGATGGGAGGCACGGCACATTGCTTCTCTCCCTGTTTTAGGGAATGTCCCATCTGTTCCTGTTAATAACAAAGATGACTTCTTTAGCATGCCGTGGCTGCATCTTATTACATTTCCTCGTATACCTGTACCAGATTCTTCATGATAATCACAATCTTTCAAGACCTTCTGTCAAAGAAGGGTCATAACAGTCTATGCCTACTAGGTTCTAGAAAGTGCTGTACATTTTGTACTGAAAAGCCTTTAGCAATGTTACCCTGTATTTATCTACTTACAACCAATAATTTTAAAATTAATAATAGGTACAGTCAAACCTCACATAATGAAAATATTTTGTTCTGTGAGGCTGCTCGCTATGCGAGTTTTTTCACATAGTGAAAATTCCTATGGAAAAACTCGCATAGCAATTTTTTTTCGTTATGTGAGTTTTTCCCACAGAAATGCTCATTATAGTTTTTCCATAGGAAAAGTCCAACTCCCACAGTGAAAATTTTCGTTATGCGAGTTGGAACCCTTTTCGAAATGCCCGCTCATTATGCAAGTTTTTCGCTAAGTGAGGCATTCGTTAAGCGAGGTTTGACTGTATACTAAAACTTTCATTTTGTATATGATTTTTTAGTTTTATAAATTCTGGCAAGATGTACCAGATTCTTAGAAGAATTGAGTGAGATACTATTACTGTATTATAACGAGACTTTTCTGTAAGAAAGAGAAATTAAAAAGAAATCTCCATTGTGGTTCAGCCTAAATGTTCATGAAGTACAAAACTTCTACACAGATGAATAGATGCATGTTCCCACTGTATTCCATTTTCCATTGTACCAACAAGCCATGTAAAGCATAGTCAAAGACCACTTCTATAATTGTTCTGATGATGTGCTTGTGGGAGCATTCCAAATCTGTTCATCTCAAGTAAAGAACTTTGATGTGGATTTCTGGAACATACCCATAATTACTAGACAAGAATATTAAAGGGATGAAGTTTGTACATGTGAATAAAGAGAGGGTTGAGGCTTAGTAATTGAGGGATCACAAGAAATAGTTTCATGTGCAACATGGGGTTATTATCATTGAATGAACAGAGTGTAAGGACCTCAGATGGCTTAGAGCAAAGACCTATCAAGTCCATCATTCTGTGCACATGGTGTCCAGTCAGTTACTTGTAGGGAACTTGCTGGCAGGACATGGGTGCACCTGCATCATCTGTTCTGCAACAACAGACATATAGAGGCAAGCTGCTTCTGGTATTACAAATGACATAGAACCATCTTGACTAGCAGTCACTGATGGCCCTGTTCTTCATGAATGATCAGATGCTTTTTTAAAGTTATTGAAGGTCATGTCCATAATTGCATCTTGTGAGAACAGAATCCAAAGTTGAAATAGGTATTGTGAGAAGAAGCATTTTCTGTCAACTGTCCAGGTTCTTTTACCATTCATCTTCAGTGAATGTATCTAGGCTCTTACATTATGAGAGTTGCAAGGGTATGTAAAGGACTAATTTAAGTCCAACCAACCTGATCTATATTCAAAGAGCATCCTGAAATTTCAGCTAGTAGAGGCTAGTAGGTTTAACTTTTATAAGTCTGGATTCAGTTTGATAGATTAATAGATTAATGCAATTAGAAGTGCCCTGTAAGGCTACTGAGTCCAACTCCCTGTGCAATACAGGAATCCAAATTAAGTATATTTGGAAGATAACTGCCTAGCTTTATCATGAACATCTTCAGTGTTGAAACCTCACTATTGCTAGAGGTAATTGGTTCCATTGTCATGCTAGTAACAGTTTGGATGTTTTTCCTGATATTCAGCTGAAATCTATTTAGTATTAGACCTGCCCTCTTCAGCAACAGAAGACTATTCTGTTTGTGTACCACAAACCTGAATGCTCTTCAGATATTTGAAGATAGCTACTGTGTTTCTCTTTGATCCCTGACCAATTTATTTATCCTTATTTTTATATTTTTACATGTACTTCTCATTCCTCACTATAGCAATTTAAGAAGTGAAATATGTCAGTTTTGATTAGATTTCCATTAGAAAACTGATTAAAGTGCAATATAATTGCACTAAAGAAATTAAACAGACTTATACTATCTTGGCTAACTAGATTTTTCATTGCCTTTTGAAATAAGAAGGGGACACTTTGGCCACTATAAATACCTTTTGATTACCACAAAGGGAGTGTATTGAGGGTAAAGCTAACCACTAGAGAACTCTGCTGTTTCCCCTCTGAATGCAGATGAAATATATTGAACACTGTAAGAATTTCTTTTAATAAAAAGTGAATATCAATGCTATAAAGTTCAGATTGCATTTTCTCCCCAGTGCATAACAATTCTACATGCTTTCAATGTTTAATGTCAGCTGAGCTTTTACTGTTATGTTTATTTCAAGAGAACAAGTTCTGCATACCTACTGTCTATTACAAAAGTATTTTTTTAAAGACTTGTATCATGGAATACAAAAATAAGCAGGGAATGAATACATGAAAACCAATTTAGATAGCAGTTGTATATACTGTACATGGAGCAGGAGTCTGTATGTGTTTCCCTAGCTGGATTGCAAAATATGTTTTCAATTAAATACTGTACACATGTATCTCACATGATCCAGCTTTCTGGGTTGAGCTTGAAGTTACTCTGTGAGGAAGCTGACAAGGATTTGCATTTTAAAATCCAATAACAAAAAACAAAAAGCAAAACATATCCCAAGGTGGGTACATATCCCTTCCTCAACCTGATCTGTCCAGGCTTGTTGCTTTTTAAAAATGAATTAGACCTCACAAATTTGACGACTGGAGGGTCGGCGGTTCAGGACCTGAGTGCTGCGTGATGGAGTGGGCGCCCGTCTCTGTCCCAGCTCCTGATAATGTTAAGATTTAAGCTTCTTTTAAAACTTTTAAAACTTTTAATTTTTGAACTGGTTTTAAATTGTTGTCAATGCTGACGTGTTTTGAATCGCCCTGGGTCCCTTCGGGGAGGAGGGTGATAAACAAATTTAAATAAATAAATACTTACTAGTACTATATGTTATGTTCTTGAGTAAGGCATTATTGCATGAATTGAGTGAAGAAATATCCCACAAAGTTTATGTACTCCAGAAACTAGATTATTATTATCTCCTCAAACCTGGACTTGTAAAGTTGAACACACAAGGATTGCAACAGGTAGAGCTTTCAAACTGTGGAATAAAATACAAGAATGACGCATAAAACCTGTTGGTTAGAGCAGTAAATTTCACTAGAACAGGTCTATTGAATCAATGAGGATTTAGTGAGCCAACTTCCCCATCAATTCCTTTGATTCAAAAGGGCTTACTCTGTTTGCAACTTACTTTAGCTCATAAGGTGCAGTTATGGTAGGATCATTTGAATCAATGGAAGCTGACTCATAAAATCCTCATTGATTCAATGGACCCATTTTAGTGCAATTTATTACATTAAACAGCAGGAATTTGTCTAATGTACAACACAATTACCTACATCAAGATGATTAGAACTTTAAAACTTGTTGTTGTTGTTGTTCAGTCACACATTGAGTTTGACCCTTTTTGACCCCATGGACCACTGCATGCC
This sequence comes from Furcifer pardalis, assembly GCA_030440675.1. NCBI lineage: Eukaryota > Metazoa > Chordata > Lepidosauria > Squamata > Chamaeleonidae > Furcifer > Furcifer pardalis. The sequence goes on from CP126891.1 coordinate 72,955,195, forward strand.
AGGCTCCTCTTGTCACCTGCCATTCTCTGTAGCCCACTCAGATCTACAACCACTGTGTCAATGATGCCATCTAACCATCTCATCCTCTGCTGCCCCTTCTCCTTTTGTCTTCGATCTTTGCTAGCAACAGGGCCTTCTCCAGTGAGTTCTCTCTTCTCATTTGATGGCCAAAGTACTTGAGCTTCAGCTTCAGTATTTGTCCTTCCAAGGAGCAGTCAGGATTTATTTCCTTTAGGATTGATTGATTTGATCTTTTTGCAGTTCAGGGGGCTCTCAAAAGCCTCCTCCAGAATCGTAGTTCAAAGGCATCTATTCTTCTGCACTCGGCCTTCCTTATGGGCCGGCTCTCACAGCCATACATTACTACTGAGAATACCATTGCTTTGACTATGCGGACTTTTGTTGGCAGGCTAATGTCTCTACTTTTTATTATGCTGCCTACGTTTGCCATAGCTTGCCTTATCCTCAGAGAAATAGAAGCTCAATTCCTTTCTAGTTCTTTGTTTAAAACCTCCAGAGCACTGCCCCTTGCCTCTAACATCTTACTGTCATCTAGCTAAACTAATTAATCCATGCATCATATTGATCCTCAATGTGACAAACAAAGTTTGAAAAACCAAACAGTAAAAATGCCACCATTAAAGTAAATCAGAAAAGCACAGCTATAAAACTCTCATACAAATCAATAAAACCGAACTATCATCATCACTGTCATCAACAACAGAAAGAAGAATTCAATTCAACAAATCCTTTCTGTGTGCCACTAAATTGTAGGGTACAGAAAAATATTTTTACCAGGTACTGTACTTAGAAACCATCAAAAGATGACTCCAAGAAAATTCTTTTAAACCAATATAAGTTTTTTCATTAAAAAAATGTCTTATTGGTAAACTCTTTAAGATTTCAAAGTCAAAAACTTAAATGCCACTGCCAGCTAAGCCTTTTCTCATACTGTGCTATCTTACATTAGGTATTCAGTAAGATCTATGATTTAGCAAAACTGTCATCTAGGGGACAGCTAGGCATTTTTCCAACAAGTGTTTTACCATGAGATGGGATTTGGGATATAACATGCTGGAAAATGTTAACTCTTTACTAAATCTTTTGTCAGGGTACAATAACTGTAATTCAGAAAATTGATCAGGCAGTCCACGATTCCTATAATTTGTCACCTAAAACAAAGAGCACCAAATGCAAAATTGCTTACAGGATACATTGTTGTTGTGGTGAAATGGTGCTACAGGAGACTGAAGATAAAGGCAAGAGAGACAGACCAATGTATATACAGTACTGTTAAAATAACCTGGTATTATAGATCTAGTAAAAGAGATTCAGTTGTACCTAGCTTAAAGAGCATAATGTGTTCCACAGGATTGCTCTTTAAGCGAGTTTGCTCTTTAAGTGAAACACCATTGTAAGTGACCAATTGTGACTTCTGGCGGGGAGAATTGTGAACTCTGATTTATTTGTTAAGCGAGTTTTTGGTTGATTTTATTTGTTAAGCGAAGCGAACATTCAGAGAAAATTCTGCTCTTTAAGCGAGTTACTCTTTAAGCGAGGCGCTCTTTATGCGAGGTTTGACTGTTGTTGAATTTGGATGACAATAGGTTTTTACTGTATTAGGTTTTCATCTCTAAACATCACAGCTCTTGTTTTATATGACAAGACATTGTTTTGTATTGCAAATAAATGAATACATGTCTGGCCTCATCTTGATCCTTGATTCTTTAACAGGAATAATAACTATGTTCTGTCAAGTCTATTACAACTTATGGCAACATTTTCCAAGGGTTTTTAGGTGTAGAGCATTTGGAAGTGGTTTATCATCCCCTTCTTCTTGGAGCACCTGCAGGTTGTGCATGAACTTGGATGTCATATATATGAGATAAATTTGAGAATTCATGCAGAATTTGTGGCCAAGGTTGTAGCATTCCTCATACTTTTCAAGGTTTACTGGGGGCACTGGTAAGTGTCTGACAGCACAAAAAGAGAGAGCTAAAATTCAGTACTAGATTGCAACTAGAGTGTCCCCTGAATCAGTGGGGATTTGGTCAGCCAACTCTTCTATAAGTCCCATTGATTCAATGTGCCTACTCAAGATGCAACTTACTGCTGCTTTTTCAGCCACATGCTGCATATTTCCTTAACAGTTGACTGTGCCACATTTCTAGTTAAGTTATCTTACCAGATATAACAGGTGTAGCAATAGGAAGTTGGACTTTGTGGGCTATTAATTTTATATCAGACTGTCATGTGCTTTTGGATTAAGTGGTTTTCTGAAAGATCCCAAAGAGGATCGGCTTCTATGGGAGAGAGGAGCAGCACCACATCAGCCAGGATGCTAGTGCCAACTTATGCTTGCATATGGAAAACAATATAAGCCTTTGGAGGCAAATTGTCACTCATTAATGAGGTGCTGGTTGCATTTCTGGGTACAAACTTGGATCGTATGATTGGGGGCACACCTAGGAGTGCAACCATCACCTTGCTAATGGCTAAAATCTTATTGTATAATTGTGTTATAGGAGTTGCACAAGCACCAAAATGGCAGTATTGTCCTGTTGGCATCTTGCACAATCTATCATGCTGGGGAAGCGTGACTAATTGCACAATTGGAGAGTGCCATTCCCTGTTGCTGGGCATAATGCTCAACACATTTACACTGGTACAACTTTACATTACACCAGCATTACACCAGCATGAACAGGAAGGATAGTGGCCAATGAGTGACCTATGCTAATTCCCTTATGCAAGTATAAATCGTCAGTAGGATTCTGGCCATCGCCTTGTAAAGCTGCTTTTCTGCAGTAAACACATACATATACACAGACACCAATATCCTTTGATGCATTTCCAGCCAAATCCTTGGAGAGGCAAACATATTTTCGAGGCATGATTCTAGGTTAAAGAACAATGTCCCATGCTTGTTTACAAAGCAACACAACAGCTGCTGAGAGCCACTGGCCCCCCTTTGGACAGACAGGATGCATTTGAATCCATCGCACTGAGCTGTGCAGCCATCAAGCCATTTCTCAGCAGAGGCAGGTTGGTGGCAGTGCTGAAAGCATCGCCAGTTTGAGGAACAGTTAATGTGCATTGGGCACATTTCTGTTCTGCTTCCTTTGTTTCTAAAAACCATCATTATTAATCACCAAGCAGAGGACTTCCCAGAGCACAAAGTGGTTTATTATCCCACAATCTGTGTTTACGGGGGTGCCATGGGGCTCTCTTCCACCTGGCTGGCTCTAGCAATGAGTGAGATTTTCTGTTGGGGAAAAGAGAAGAACATTAGACTTACTGACTAGACAGCTGAAACTATCTTACCAATGTTTCCGAGGATAGCATTTCTGGGATTTTGCCCAGTTTTTCCCAGGTAGTATGAAAATGCTTTCAGCTTGCTTATTTTAACAGACACACATGGGGAATTTCTCTCTATCCATAGGAAATGGAAATAAAAAAGATTTTGACTTTCTTGCCTCAACAGTGCATATGCTGGCCCTCTGTGGCAGCTCAAAAATGTTGTATTAACATGGTCCCTTGTCCAGTTTATGACATGTTGGGAAAGAACTTGGATCCCAGCTAATTTTCCTAAGAACCTCTGCTTTTAAAATATTTGATACTGCCTTTTATCTATTTAACAAAAGTAGAATTTGTTTACACAAAATTGTTCTTTTACTTGTGAGGATTTTATTAACAAACTCCAGCACTTTCACTGCTCCAAACACTTTAGAAAACTTAACACATACAACGGCCTCTTATGGTATCCTTTTTAAAGACAGAGAGCCACAAAAAGAAATAATTGACTTCTGATATTCTGGAACCTGGCATTACTCTAGCTTTCTTAAATAAATGATAGCCAAAATTGGAGTGACATTAAAAAAAACCTCCCTTCCTTATGTGTAGCAATATGGTATATGCAATGCTTTCTTCATCTTCACTTATTTTCACTTGGCATCATTTCCTTTCTAAAGAAAGCAAACTCAAACTATTGCAGTAATAAATTTCCTTCAGTGACAGCAGGCTGCTAATACTTAACACTGTCTCTCAGTCAAAGCAGGTGACAGTTGAAATACTAGAGTCTACAAATCAAACACAGTCAATTCTTAACAGCCATATCACTCCCCCCCTGTTCTTTTTTTAACAGCAAATGGTCATTGTTATTTCTCATCAATGATTGCAGTGGGCCACACAGGATCTTGGTTTTAGCTTGTGGCTGCTATTTTTCTTTTGTCTATAGCAAACTGTAGTTTTCATAAACAACATATGAGATGGTAAGCCTTGTAAGATTGGAGCTTACATTATTAATTTTCTTTTATATGAAAAAAGTAAAATAAACAGGCCAAGAGATGGAAAGGGAGATATCAAGAGTAAAAATTCAAGCCTCACCATCTTCAGAACTCATAACGTTTTGAATGCTGGAATTCCTACCTCATCACCAGCTACGTGAACATAAGTGCATAAGCGTCTTGTTTGACCTGACCAAAGTAGGGGTGTCACATTTCAGTTTTCCAAAACAGGACACCTAAATGTGCAAACTCATTTGCATAACATACAAGTTAGCATATTAAGTTAATTACAACAATAAACAAAACAAAAATAAAAGCAACAATAAAAAAGACAAAAACGTTGTGCCAGATTTTAACTTGAGTTTTCATGGATTAAGTCAATTTCCTAAGAAATATTAAGGTACATTTTTTCATATGATGTAAATATGGCACGTTAATTCTTACCTTGTTCCAGCAATATGCTTCATTCTTGGGTTTGTGTATCTAGCAGGCACTGATCTGAGAGAGCAAGTAGAGGAAAATGTTAGAGTCCAGGACTTTGGAAAAGGAAACTCGCATTCAAATCTTTGCTTAATCAGAATGGTTTCTTGATGTCTGCAGGCAGGTCAGTACTTTTCAATCAAACCTACCTTACAGACTTGATTTTGGAATCAAATTAAAGCCTCATAAGGCATGCATATATATTCCTGATCCATATAAATAAAGAAATAATGACTTATTGCCACACATACTTGGTGATATTTTCATAAGATGGTGATTGGTATGACATAGAGCAGGGATTCTCAGCCTGCGGCCCATGGGCTAGATGCAGCCCGTGGTGCCATTTCATGTGGCCCCCCACCACCTCCACCCCACCTGGGAGTGCTATGTGGTGGAGGAAGGGCAAAATGGTCATCTGGCCCCCGAAGCTGTCTGAGGGAGCGTGACATGGCCCCTGGCTTAAAAAGGTTGAGAACTCCTGACATAGAGCTTCATTCTAGTTTAAGTTTCTTTGCCATCTCTCTTTCTCGCATCCACATAAGCAAGTGCCAATCTATATAGCATTAAGTGTTATAGTGGCTAATGAGATTCACAATAGATTCTGTGCTTTTTTGGCTAGACTGTTTCAGCTAGAATGCTCACTGATCTTGTTTCTTAAGCATTCTGGGAGCTGCAGTCCAAGAAAACAACTTTGCACATATTTGAAATCTCCAGCACAGAAAAGCTCACTTGCAGCCTAATAACTGGTTGTCAAACTCCTGTTGCTGTTAAGGCTATTTTTCCTAGTGTTCAACAAAAGTCTTTCCTGCTGTAACAACCCATTAGATCTGGTTTTCTGGGTCAGCAGAAAACAAGTTTCAGATCTTTGCTATTTGATAGGTGGCCCTTCAGGGTATCTGAAGAGTGCAATCATGTCTTCCCTTGATTCTTTTTCTCTAGGCTAAACAACTCCTGTTTTCTTTGTCAGAAGTGGGTCAATCTCTGCATTATCCAAGAGGGCCTCTACTTCTTCCCAACATGTTGCAATATTCTCAATACAACATTTTGTGACATATCACTTACATGTACAAGAAACAGAGATGAGCTCTGAATCCTAGAGTCGGATATGACTGGCTTTCGAGCAAGGGAAATCTTTACCTTTACCTTTACAACCTGTCCCACACTTTCACCACAACCTTTCCAGCAGGCAACTCTACTTTTCATCACAAGCTTCTCTGTGGCGTCAGAAATGGCCCAGCAGGGCAGAGCAGGGTAGAGCAGAGCAAGCAGCTGGGGTGGGTGGGTTTGCAGACCCCACCTCATCCCCCGAGGCAGCTCGCTTTGCCCTGCTCTGACTCTGCTCTGCCCTGCTGGATGCAAGGATGGTAGAGGATGGCTGTGCCACCTGGCTGAGAGGACGCTCTGGTTGGAGAGCCCTGAGCCAACTCAGCACTGGAAGTGATGGTGAGGAAGAGGAGGAAGGAAGGAAGACCCACACCCATCCCGGGGGCAATTCCAAGCTGCCCCATGGGAGAGTAGAGGGGAGAAGCCACCCTGCCTTCCCTCTTGCCACGCGCAGGTTGGCTCCCCATGGAGGAGTCAGACAGATCACCTCTGTTTCCCTGACCTGCGCGGACACTCCTCCTCTCCCCCCACCCCGGCGAGGGGTGGGAGAATTGCCTGGCTCCGAGTTCCATGCTGCTTCGTTCCCTGTGGCTTGAGCCCTTGGCACAGCATCGCCTTGCCTCCCACTCGAATTGAGAGGATTTTTGCTGGAGGAACTCCACTCAGGGGATGCCTGAATGAGGCTTCTTTCATGTCCCCAAGATCTTTTCCCACAAAAGTCTACTTGCCATTTCTTGCTTTTGAACTATTAGATTGGCAGGAGCTGGGACAGAGATGGGAGTTAACTCTGTCATGCAGCACTCGGGTCTCGACTTGCCGACTTGCCGGCCTTCCAGTTAACAGGGCCAGCTTCTTAACCACTGAGTCACCACAGCCCCAGGAACGGCAATGTAAATGATTTTTTTTAAGTATCTGCAAAGTGAAGCCCAGGAGACACAGTCATAGTTAAGAGGATACATTCTCTCCAGGAACAATCATATCCTACTATGGTAATAGAGTAAACCAGGGGATCCCAACCTACAGCCTGTGGACCGGCTCCGGTCCACAAAACCATTCCAACTGGCCTGTTGCCATCTTCCCCACACCCAGAAGTAGAAGCGGACACATTTACGTCAGCTGCAAAATGCACCCGTGCATTCACAAACATGCTCCCGGCTAATGTAAATGTGGAAATGGGCACATTTACATCAACCGTAAATGCGTCCGCTTCCACTTCCGGGGGTATGGTCCGGCCTGCTCAGCTGTTCTGGGGGCATGGTCAGGCCCATGGCACAAAAAGGTTGGCCACCCCTGGAGTAGTTCATACTCCCAGTGACTCAACAACAATTATCAGTCAGTGGTTAACTAACCTGACAACCCTGAGGACTAATGGTCTTGCGTGCTGAAGTCCACAGGGAAGGGTAATGGTCCCCAAATGGATTAAATCCCACTTGAAACCACCTTGGAGGGCAGCAGCTTCATCAATCCTAGTCTGGGGCTGATGAGGACTTTGCATACCAAAAGTGCTCAGGACCAGAAAATGACTTGCAGAACTGGATCAGTGGTACGGGTGTCATGCTGCAATGCAACAGGCAAATGAAAGGCCACTACATTATATTCTCTGGACAATCTTCATGGCGGATCACCATGATGAGAGACAATATTCAGAATCGGATACGGCACAAAAAGAAGAAGAAATGTGAATTCTAAGAGACTGTGCATTGTTCATATTGTTATGTCAGAGGCTGGATATTCATATTTCTCTAAATATTTTAAATTCATGTCTGAAAAGTACTATTTTTCTTGTTTGCAACTTAAAGATTCAACACATCACTTATTAAGCACTGGAAATCAGCCTTATGCAGTGCGAGGGACACCCCCCTGAGGCAGTCATTTTCACATCACCAATATGATAACATGCATTATCCACAGTAAAATTGTATATGCAAATTTTATGCACACCAATGCAAAATTAGAGATGACTCTTGCAATTTAAATAGAATTATGATACATCTCACCTAAGTGAGGAAGGCTGTGGCTAGATGTTGGAAGCTACAAACAAGCAACTTCAAGGCCTTTGATCTCTTTCCTTATACCCCTTTTTGGACAGACGATCATTCAAATGGAAGACATTTACATCAAGAAGGCAGTCAGTCTTTCAAATAAAGGACTGCCACACCCTACTCAGGTTGGGCGGAGCTCATCCTCATTCCTTGTCTCCTTCCAAGGGAGGCTGCAGTCCCTAACTACTCACTTCTAGTCTATCTCTCACAAGCCCTTATTGTGGTGGACCCAAGCAGGTGTGCATAACCCTCCTTGAAGGGTTGCTACAGCCAATGACTTGAGCTCAGGGCAATTTCCTCATCCCACAGTGTGCCCCTCTCAGTTCAGTTGCCTTAAGCCTGCAACACTTACTTGAAGGTGATAGGGTGGTGGTAACTGAGCCTGCTGATCCTTACCTGGTTGGGAAAGCAGGTTCCACTGGACAACTCTTCTCTGATGTCTGATGGCCCAATGTACCAGTTATGGTGAACCTCTCCAACCTACTGAAGAAAAAGGTGCAGTCAGCATTGGGTTGAGTGGACAATCCCAGTCTAGAAACATGGATTATGCCTTTAAGGGCATGTGTGGGATGGGATATACTTGTGTCTAAATTCTGAGGCAAAAACAAGAAGACGTCTGAAGACTCCTTCCTGTGTCATACTCAATGAATTTGGAGATGTAGAATGTCACCTTGTCAACATCTGTGCACATGGGATATGGCCTATTCTGATGCACACTCCAAAGCTATGTTAGTTACATTTTTTAAAATATTCACCTATCCCTTCATAAAATATCTGTGGGGTTTTTATCAAATTGTCTATGGTACCCATTATAAAACAGCATAAGAAAAAAAAATCGGAAATAATAAATGGTCAATAGTAATTCTAACAAACAACAGAAAAATAGAGTGGTCATAATTGTTATTGATCCAGAATGCCTGCATAAATAAAGGTGTTTTCAACCAGTTTAAGAAGTTTTACATTAGTAGCTATTGGCCCTTTCAAATTACAGACTCCTCTGAGAAACGTGCTGAAAGCTATGGGTAGCTTCCACAGGGGAAAAAAAATACACAAAAACATATACATACAAAATTTTGCATACAGTTTATTGTTCTGCACTGGAAATTGCTTTACTTTACAAAGCCAGAATATAAATGCAATCTTTACAAATGAATGAATGAATGAATGAATGAATGAATGAATAAAGCAATAAAACAATAAAAATAACTTTTGACCAAATTCATAGATCTCCTGAACACCATCCATTGACCCTTCTAAAAGACCATAGGCCAAAGGAGGAGTGCCCAAACTATGGCCCAGGGGCCGGATGTGGCCCCCGATGCCAATTTATTTGGCCCACAAAGCCCTCGTTGCTCCTGGAAGCGTAAGTAAAATGCGCCTGTATGGGTGCACTTTACTTCTGCCTCCAGGAGCAACAAGGGCTCTGTGGGGTGGATGAATTGCCATCAGGGGCCACATTTGGCCCCCAAGCTGTAGTGACCAGCTCCCTGAACCATGTGACCGGCCCGCAGTCTGAAAAGTTTGGGCACCCCGGTCTAAAGGCTAAGAATTCCTGTTTTACATAATTTCTCCTTTTTAGAAAACATTTAATCAAGTGTTTCAGAAAACAACAGGGAAGACCCATTTTGTTGGTATTATCAGATACCTTTCCTTTTTTTGCAGAACAACTAATATTTATTTATTTATTTATTTATTTATTTTATTCGATTTCTATTGCCGCCCCCTGGCTGAAGCAACTCCGGCCAGTTTACAATCAACTATAAAAAACACTCAAGTATAAAAACATCCCTACAACAATTAAAATAATAAAAACATTTAACATTTAAAAACTCCATGCTTCTGCTGTGTTAATGTATGTTTTCTCAAATATTCCCAAGATTTTTAACTTATTAGTTTCTACAATAGGGTCAAACAAATAATATATTAATTGCAGAATGGGTGGTTGTCACTCAGCCCAGATAATAATAATTTCATGTCAGAAATTATTCTGGGTTGAAAGGATTTTTGGCGAAGAAACTCTGCTCAGGGAATGCCCAAATGAGACTCCTTTCATGTCCCCAAGAGCTGGGGCAGAGACAGGTGCTCAATCCATCATGCAGTACCCAGGTCTCAAACTGCCAACTTGCCAGCCTTCCAACTAACATGATTTGCTGACATGAAGACAGGATAGTGGAGGAGGTGAGTGAAGAACCCAGGAGCTCTTGAATGTATTGCACTTTCAGGTTGTAGAGTTTTTGGCCATCATTCTTTCTCCAAATTTTATTTTTAGCCAAGGCAATGATAATAAATGTAATTATAGGTTGGACAAAATTGACTGTATCTGTCAAAGCCCAGTGAAATGAACTTAACAGCCAACATAATGAATATGTCAATTAATTCCTCAGGGTCCTCTGTTGCTCTCATTAAAGTATGACAAATGCATAAGATTGTTGAAATTAATTTTTGCATATAAAATGTTGTGATGATGTACATCATCACAACATTAGTTTATTTTATTTTGTCCTTGGGCACTTACACCTTTCCATTAACTTTACTGAAACTCCTTTGACTGGTTTGTTGTTTACTGTGTGCTGTTAAGTCAGCTCAGACTCTAAAGGGCTTTCAGAGGAAATGAGATATTTAAAGAGTGGCTTTACTAGTTCTACACCCTAAGGGAACTTCCACAACTGAGCAGAGGTTCGAACCCAGGCCTCCTGAGTCCTAGTCAGTGATGGGATGTCCCCGGTTCCAGACGGTTCCCTGGAACCGGTAGGACCAATCCCGGAGGGTTCTCCGGGAGGGGAGTCCACTTTTGAGGCGTCCGGTTCCGGACGCCTCACCGAAAGAAAAAAAAATTTTTTTTTAATCGGAGCTAAAATGGCTCCAATTGACTGCGCATGCACAGAAACTCAATCTGACGCATTGCGCATGCGTCAAATTGAGTTTCTGGTCATGCGCACTAAATTGGAGCCAAATGGCTCCAATTTAAAAAAACAAATCTTCCGAAGCTGGAGCCGCCCCTTTTTAGAGTGGCTCCGGCAGCAGCAGCGGCAGCCCTAAGAGAAGGGCACCTCCCCTGGCCGGCCACCGAGCTCCCACGGGCACGTTGGTGCCTGCGCGGGCCATCCGCCGCCGCTGCGCCCTCCTAGGGACTTGGGCCCGACAAACCCCCATGCCCTGGGTAAGCCCGGCGGGGCTCGCCACCGCCGCATCCTCCTCCACCGGGGGCCTGCAGCTTCCTCGGGGCGCTGCCTTTTCGGCCCGGCTCTGGCGGTGGCCACGGGCGGCCAGGGCCTGCGGGGAGCAGTGGCTCCAGCCCCTGGCCGTGGCTGGAGCCGCCACCATACCCACTGCACCCCGCAGGCCCTGGCCGCCTGTGGCGTGGTAGTAGAATTTTTGACATCCCATCACTGGTCCTAGTCCATTACTCTATCAACTACACCTTACTTCTTTCATGTCCAGATCAGACTTTAAACTGGCAAAATGAAGCCACCATTTTGGCTTTGTCCTTGGCCAAACTTAAGTCCTCATCAGTGCATGTTTCTGGCAGTAATCAGCAGACAAGTAAATGAACCAGATTCTGTATCTCTTTACATTCACACAGTGTGTTGTTGTCCACCAGCAGTCCCTACTTGAGCATGTTGGTCTTACATTTAGGCCCTCCAACCCTCAGCCTATTCAGGATTCTTCAAGTGACATAGGGGAGGTTGAGTTCTTCAGCTATATCCTGCTTTAATGTTACACAGAAAGAGCCTCCTTGAAGATTGTGGTACATTTTACAATCAAGCATACCCCAGGCAACAGCAACCTTGTTGTGTTAGCTAATCTTTCTCACACTAGGTCAAACAAAAGGAGCTACACCTTACTGTAGTGATATATAACATGACTAGCGTGTAAGATTTTGTCTCTTCTGAAAACTACTTCTCCAAATATATTCCTGTGTTTCTTCACAATAGGAGTGAACAAGGAATTTGCCATTGATTGATATTGTTTGGTGAAAGAAGTGGCTGCAGATTGTGGGAAGTGGAGGTGGCATAGCATCTCCCCTGCTTGGGCCACAAGCTGCCTCAGTGAGCCCCTCCAGGGAATGTTCTAGTTCAGGCATTCTCAACCTTTGGGTCATGCTCCTTCTGACAGCTTTGGGTGCCAGATGGCCATTTTGCACTTCCTCCACCACACGGAACTTTCTGGTGTGGTGGAGGCAGTGGGGGGAAACATGAAATGGTTCCGCAGGCCCCATCTGGCCCACGGGTCACAGTTTAAAAATCCCTGTTCTAGTTTGTAGCTTTTGGACTAATTGTTTGAATTAGGACTTTTTGAACAATGTAACACAGTTCTCAGTGATGAAATGTGTCAAAAGATAAACCATTATTTATTACTAAAGCATTGTAACTACTGGTAGTTGATGCACCTGTTTTTAAATTTAAATACACATTTACAGAAATATTTTGGATTTTTTTAAAAAAATCATATCATTGCAGAAACAGGTCAGAATTATAGATGAAAAGACATAAAAGTGGCACATAATAGAAATAGCTAATCTATCCTTAATTCAGAAATAAATCTCATAGGATCCAAGGGTATTTATTTCCATTTAAGAATACATATAACCATAGCATTGGACTCAGATGAAAGTGAAGACAAGAAGAGTTTATAAATTAGTCTGCATGCAATGTGTCTGTGAGTGAAGACTGTGGTCTGTTCTTTTGCATGTTTAATTGTATGTTTTTCCCCATCTGGAAATACTAAATTGTAGCTCTAGTTTCAAGAATCTCATGGACAGGATGTGTTGGATGAATTAGAAGCCAATAAATGGTGTGTAAACAAAGATGAATGAAGATGGATTGTTACGAATCAAAACATATAATAAAATCATTATATTCTATAACAAAATCATTATGCTATATAAAATAATCTGAGAATAATTATGTACAGAATAAAGAAATTAGATGGAACAACAATTAAATGTCTCTCTAAGTGGGCTAACTAGTGTACCTTAGAATGCTTCATTTTAATGGGTGATAATAATAAGATAAGAATATAATTGAATCACACTAAGGCAGTGGTTTGTGTAACTTTTGATCCTCCGGAAATTTTGTTTTTAGATTCCAGAATTGCTGACAAATTGTCATGCTAAGTAAAGGTTTGGGGAAGTGAAGCCCAAAACATATAGGCAACCAGTGCCTGGAAGAAAACATGTACACCAGCATTCTATTTCTAGTGGTGTTATCTAGATACCTTTAGAAAGTTTACAAGCTGGACACAAAATAAATGACTTTCTTTTAGTGTTCTCACAACCGTGTTTCAGATGTTCAGATATATGCTTCCTTTAAATCTGAATAGGCTGATCTGTTAAATAGGATCACTAACAGCAGATCTATCATCCTTTAATTCATCAGATACACTTCTGGTCAGAGTGATTTTAAGTTGGTGTTAAGCATGCATAACAACTTCATTTGGTCTTCATTTTTAAGTGAACCAATTTGCACCATCCTGCTTGGACTAAGGCAAATTGGAGAGGAATTATCCTTTTGGGGTTTTTTTTTAATGTTTACTGTATAAATGGACACATAAGTATATATGCCCTCAATATGCATTTCATATCAGCAATTCACTGAATTCAGAGACTCATTGAAGGACACCACTTATACTGAATTAGATACGTATTATGTATATAATATTAGAAGAACAACCTTGCACATATTTACTCAGATGTCACTCCTACTCTGTTCTCTTGGATACACTCCTTGGATCTACTTTAATCTTGACATTAAAGAAAGGAGAATTGTTAAAAGATTTTCTATATCTTGGTCCAATCTCCAATCTAAACAGAGACTGCAGTTAAGAAATCAGACGATCCCTGACAATTGAAAATGCAACAATGAAGGAACCAAATAATAATAATAATAATAATAATAATAATAATAATAATAATAATAATAATAATAATAATAATAATAATAATAATAATAATAATAATAATAATAATAATAAAATCCTGAACTGCAAGGATGTGTTGCTCGAAACCCAAGAGAAGATCATCTATATATTATGGCATTCCAATAACTATGTACCTATGTGAAAACTGAAGTATGGTAAGCTGATAGTAAGCTTGGAAGGCATTGTTAGAAGAGAGCTTTGTGAATACCATGGACTAGCCAAGAAGTCAAACTAACTAGTTCTAGAGCAAATCAAACCTAAACACTCCATAGACTAACAAATGATTAAACTGAAGCTATCATCTTTTGGGCACATTATGAGAACACGCGACTCACTGGAGAGAACAATAATGCTGGAAAATATTTGAAGATAACAAGAAAATAAAACATGGATTGACTCAGTACATAAAGATATCATTTTGAGTTTGCATGACCTGAGCAGGATGGGTACTGTTTGGCATGATTCCCCATGATGGGACATTTTGGAAGTCACTAATTTACAGAGGTGCTACAAGCCAGAAGCAGGTTGGTGGCACATAACAGATTTGTTGGATGTGGTAGCATTGGTTCACAACAAATGCTGTTTTGTCTATAGAGCTCATAACTATGCATACAAACATATCCTATTCTAACTTGATAGTACAGTCAAACCTCGCATAAAGAGCACCTCACTTAAAGAGTAACTTGCTTAAAGAGCAGAATTTTCTCTGAATGTTCGCTTCGCTTAACGAATAAAACCAACCAAAAACTTGCTTAACAAATAAATTGGGGTTTGCAATCCCCCCCCTCCCGCAGAAGTCACAGTTGGTCATTTACAATGGCGTTTCACTTAAAGAGCAAACTTGCTTAAAGAGCAATCCTGTGGAACACATTATGCTCTTTAAGTGTGGTACAACTGTAAATCTAAGGCAACAGTTGAGACAGACATAGGGAGAGAAAATGTGGTAGACGTATTATCCCATCTGCTGAACTAGGGATGGGAAAAGTTCATCTTGAGGCTTTTGTGGAACTTCACTGCCTTTTTAACGGTCTCCCAGACCAATATTTTAGAATAAATGATCTTTCCTTGATTTCTTTTCCCTTGGGGAAAATGGAAGTGCTGATAGGAAGTTGTAGGAATTGCAGGTTTGCAACCAGGCACAGCCCTCTCATCTTGTTTAGTGCCTAGCCTTTCCACAAAAATAAAACTGTTTTGGTGTCAGGTTATTTTCACTTTTTCTCCATTTCTGGGCCTGATGTGGCCCATAGTGGATCCCTGGGACAGAAAATTGGTTGTAGGATCTACCCTACTGCGTATTTGTCTCTAGCTTGGATTGTGGTCATATAGGGCTAGTGTTACAAGAATATCCTGTTATGAGATAACAAATCTATTAAGTAGTGTTCATTCACCTCTACTTAATAAAAGATGTGTGATTATGAGATGAGACATAAACCCAACAAGGTCATATCAAGGTCTTTCAGCACATGGGTACAAGATGCTAATAATTTCCGATTCAGGATAGATCAACTAATCCAAATCAATGGTTTTAGGCTAGATAGGAAAAACCCCTCAGCAAAAATAATGCAGTTCAGATAGAATTATTAAAACATGGGGTGGAGCCAAAGCTAGCCATATGGTAAATGCCATAACCAGGGCAAACCTGTCATGGTCAGGCAAGCTGGGAAGGCAGGCGAAAGGAAATTGTCCTGAAAGAACAACATGCATCCCGCCATGAAGAAATGAGGACAGAGGGCTGTGGGCAATGCACTGTCCAGTGACTGACACTTGTGCTGATGTGAGACAACAGTGGAAGCTGAGCCATGTCTCTACAAACCTGATTGTGGTGGATAGGACCCCTCAATCTCATCTTAGAAAACCTCATCCCAATGCAAAACACTCACTTTTAATACTCTTAATAAAATGTACTAGGTTATCCACATGAGCAGATCACTAATATATCTATCAGGGAAACGTCGTATAACCATCTACAAAAAATTAGCTACATCTTTGAGTTACCTTTCTTACCTGCTAATTAGTAAGAGAGCAATGTCAATCAAATATAAGAGATCTCATACTCACAGAACACCCTGTTTCCCTCTACATAAAGTAAGAAACTCAGCAAAAATGTGTAATTCATGATGCTCGACAATTATCTTTCATAATCAATCTGCTTCCTAATTAAGAACCATTCTACACTGCTTCAGCCAGGACCAGTGTAGCACGGCTTTTAAAAAGTCGCCTGAGATTGAAGAGGTGGGAGAGCAAAAAGTACTGTTTGGCATGATTCCCCAGGTTCCAACAGCATTCTCTTCCTCCTAAGGAACAAGATGGTGCTGCTACAGTGTGGCAACAAGGTTGTAGGAGTTGCTTACCAGCTGATTGTTGGGCTGGTTAACCTCCATCCAATTAGCTGGGAAGAGGCTCCTTCAACCATGCTTTATTTTATCCTGTCCTCCTTGTGCTCATATGCTTGGAACAGGGTAAAACGCAGTGAGTGAATTTAGAACCACTCCACCCCCCTAGTGGGGTATCAAAATGGGTTAGGTTGGGAGTAGATTGGGGATTATTGGCCCGCTCCAGCGGACAACTCATGTGCAAGTGATCAGCTCAACCCACCCCCTAATTTCCCCCAGTCCCCCAAAAGTGGGCCATATGCCCATATAGACAGTCTCTTAGTTGTTCTTGGAGGAGACTCACTGAAAACAAAAGAACTTCCAAAATAAATATTAGGTTGGACTCCTCCAAAATCACCCAACAGCATATCATTAAAAAAAGGTAAGCATTTAAGTCCTCCATGACTCTCAGTGAGGTTTGTCATTGTGGAGCTTGTGGAGACAGAGAGAAATGAAAGCTTCCCAAAATCATCCTAGCTAAGCTTTGAAGCCATAGGATCTGGATGGAGACGCCAAACATGGAGAATTAGCTTGAACAGAGCATACACACACAAACACACACGTCCAAAATGAACAGATTTTTGACACAAAGAGAAACAGAGGACTATGCAAAACTACGCCAATTAATAAAACAAAAATGCTGTGAATTTGAGAAGCAGGGACCCAGAGCAACCCAAACTGCTCACCATTAGCTCTACAATCTGTTTAAGGCTGATTTAATAGCTATGAATAACAGCTAAATAAATAAATTATTGAAGCACAGAAATCAACTATATAATTTGAGTGACTTCATATAATCTCTCACTGCAAGAACTCTTGATTGGTGTTGAAATTTTTGCCTCATATTGCATGTTAGAAGTGTCAGTGACAAAGTCCAGTTCCCTCTTTCCCTCCTTGATCGCTCCTCCTTGGCACTTTCCTTATTTGACGGTGTTAGGTATATATTATTTGGTTTTTCCTTTGCTTCTTTTAAAATATTATTGTCTCTGAACTGGCCCAAATTATTTCAGGTTTTGCCATTTCACTCTGGAACCTGATTTGATAATTCTAATTTCACCCAGACAGACAGATTGGTTAAAATAAGTCACATTTGGTTTCAAACTGGGCCAGAGTGAATGCAGAGCTTTGATAAATTTCTAACATCTCAGACATTACGCGCTTCATCCTGAGGCACTTCTCAATAACAGTTTCCAGGAACCAAAGCTGGTACATACAGAGTATATGTTCTTTTATTGAGCTATATTGACTGCTTATGATGGTGAAGAATGCTGATATGTTAGCCACATTGAAAATAATCATGTTAAATAGAGATGAGAATGGATGATATTTTCTGATTATGTTCCCTCAAGAATTGTTACTTAATTCAGATAAGAAACTTTTAAAACTTAACGCTGACCTCTCAGAAAGGAATATCACTAAGCCCGTGATGGTGAACCTTGGCACTCCAGGTGTTCAAATCAGCACTCCTGTTGATCAGGGCTTCTGGGAATTTAAGTACAAGAACACATGGAGTGCCAGGGTTTGCCATCACTGCACTAAGCTTATCTCCCTGCCAAAGAAACTGGAAGTTAACTAACTAACTAAGTCACTAAGTCACTAAGTCACTAACTAACTAACTAACTAACTAACTGGCAAGCAAGCAGGCAGACAAGCAAGCAAGTAAGCAAGCAAATAATTCAGAGGAAATTGAGCAAACTGGCTGATATGTCTTCTATCTACTGTGAATGTGAGCAGAGCAACTGTTTTATAAAATTATCTGTAGATTGGTAGAATTACGTATAAGCAAAGAGAAGGCAATCTGGAAGTCTATAAGCTGACTGACACCAGCCAAAATATGGCAGATGGATATTCTACCATCTTTATTATACTCAAATATGTTGATGGATTGTTCTGACTTAAGTAGAACACATGCATGGCATGGAGAAACTTTACAGATTCCAGGCTGTCTGGGAAAGAAGCCTGTGTCTAATGATACACTACTGGTCAGTCCAGGTTAATCTATGCAAGATGGGTCATAATAAAACTATGTGGTGAGATCACAGGCTATCTTTGGCTGTGTCCTTCAAAGCTTTTAGATTCTAAATCAGGGGTTCCCAACCAATGGCTCACAGGGCTAATTTGGCCCACAGCGCCAATTACTCTGGCCAGCGATGGGGACTTAGGCAATGCTGGAAGCTCCCACCACCATCGGAAATGCTTAAATTTCTGCAAAAAATTAGGAAAATGTGGCAAAAATGTTCCGCAACCTCCCCCCTCCCCGCCATGGGAAGCAGTGGAGGCTGCAAAATCAGCTGAAAAAATGCTGTGATTGCATCCGCTGCCTCCACCTCAGAAACTGGAAGTGCCAAAATGTTGCATTTTTGCTGTGAAAACGCATTGCCCCTGCTGCTGTGGCGGCAGAAACTGGAAGTGGCGGGAGGGACTATGCCTCTGGCCTGTGCAGCTACAGGTTGGGGGCAGGTCCAGCCCATGACGCAAAAAACGTTGGTGACCCCTGTTCTAAATTAATGCATGTGCTAATATTTAGCAATGTTCCACATATGTCCCTGCCTCTGTTTCTCTCATTTGCTGCTTGGTTCCCTGCAGTTCAATTTTTTCTCCCATTTCCCTTTATCTGAGAGAAAATTAAGAAGGTGGGTAAAATTGCTCTCCAGGCAGTCTATCTTAGCTAGCAGAGCAGTCTTACAGGCAGATTGTTTTCTCAGTAGAGCTCTCAGATCAACTAGTAGGTGATAGTTTTTACTAACCATAACCTACAGCTAGCACCTACAGTCAGTGAGTTAGGATTCTACAACCTGCTGCTCATAAAATATTTGTTAATGGGTGAATGTATCAATCAATCAATCAATCAATCAATCAATCAATCAATCAATCAATCAATCAATCAATCAATCAATCAATCAATCCTACTAGAGAAAAAACTAATACCATCTTTATAATAAATGCATACAATAATTCTTAGGAGAGGTTAGGCCTTCTGTTCACATATTGAGATGCTACAGGCTTTGCCAAAAAGGCTTGCGGGGGGGGGGGGGACCAAATGCCTATCTGAGTCAGCCAGCCAAGAAATTGTATTAGATGAGAAGCATGCTTTTGCCGTACTATTTTTTAAGCCCATCTAAGTGGTCAGAATGATTGTCTGTTGTTGAGAACAGATTTATATAAACCGCACTCATGTCCCATAACCTCTCTGTCCTCTGTTCATTCCATATACTGCTAAGTGAAAAACATTATAGGAGAAACCTACTTGGTTGAAAATAGCATTTTGTGAATGGCAGCGTGGGCAGGCGATGGGAAGCTATTCTGCTAAGTTCAAAGCAGATAAAAGTATTCAGAATTTTTTTTATCTTTATTTCATAAGCGTATCCAGGGGAATGGAGAAAATGGAAGCAGCGGTAAAAGAACATTCTACTTTAATCCCCCCTCCCTGATTTAATGTGCATACTGATGGAGATAGGAGGCATGAAAAAAGACTCTGTGCGTTAGTGGAGTTTATGGTGAAAATTTGATTCGGATGGAATCATTTATAAGCTCCTTATACTATTCCTTTGATTTACTTATAGTGGCCTTCTATTGTGGTTTTCAGAATATGATCTCAGCTCTTCTTTGATTTTGGGGATGTTGACATGTATGCCTAGAGTGAAATGTGAACTTTACTGGGAGTTTGAGGTTGCTTATGATTTGGAAGATGACATTAAAGCTTTGGTCTTCTGTTCTTACTCAGGCAAAAGTTCCATTGACCACAATGGAACATATGGTACTGCATTATGCATGCTTGCTTAGACATCAGGCCTGCTGTGTTCCATGCAATTTCTTCTCTGGTAACAGCACAGTTCCATGTATATTTCCCAGAAGAAAGCTGCTTGAGTTCAGTGGGTTGGGGACTCCCATTTGGGACAAGACTAGGGTTCACGTGTGTCCTAGAATTTCTGCTTCCTAAAGTAGAAGCTGAAGAACATCCTTGCTTTTGCGAGCTGATGATGAATGCATAGTTTCAGTTTTTAATGGCCCTGGTACCAGCAATGCAGTGGAACTGGGGCTCACAGAGTTGAAGTGCCCAGGTTTTTACTGGAATAGATAATGATGCCTTCTGACAACCCCTCCTAGGCTTCCTTGGTTTTTTTTTAGCTCAGCTGCGTTTGCCATGGTACATCGAAAGGTGGGAATTATTTAGCACAAATACATTAGTTTGAGCCATTGCTGTTATATGGCAAAGGGGTTTCGCCCCACTTAATCTTGGATAGATAGTTAAGATCAGCTACCATCACAAAAGACCTCCTTCAGGTAGTGATGAAAACACAATTGGTTTGTTGGCATGGATCAACACAGGAACTTGCAACATGACTATTGTGACTAAGGAGCCCTGGTGGTGCAGTGGTTAAACTGCTGGCCTGCAACCAAAAGATTGTGAGTTCAATCCTGGCCAGAACTTAAAGTTGACTCATCCTTCCATCCTCCCATGGTTAATAAAATGAATACCCATCATGTTGGGGGCAAAATGCTAGTTAACGTGTGAACTGTCCAGAAAGTGCACTAAGCGCTATAGGCAATATATAAGTGTGATTGCTTTACTATTGTAATTAGTTCCTGCACTTCAAATGTTACTGCTGCAGCACTGTCTATGTCTCCTGAAGATTGGGCAGAAATTTAAGAGGTACCATCAGAACATATCGCCTTTACAGATAAGATTAAGGCCCATCTTTTGACGAGCCTACAAACAAGGTTTGCTAGTGACCAATGTGAGCAGATGCATTGTACAGGCATGATTCATGTCCATTGTGGACAAGAATGAACCATTTAAATCAGGGGTTCCCAACCTTTTTTACATTGCGGGCTTGACCATGCCCCCCCCCGACAGCTGCATGGGCCAGACCACACACCCTGGAAGCGGGCGCTTTTATGGCTGTTGTAAACACACCCACTTCCACATTTACGACAGCCACATGCACATTTACTGTTGACGTAAACGTGTCTGCTTCCAATTCCGGGTGTGGTGGTGGGCCACATGAAATGGTCCCATAGACCAGGTCTGGCCCATGGGCTGTAGGTTTAAATGGTTTATATGTTCAAAGGAAACTGATTTAAATGGTTTATAGTTCAAAGGAGCCTGTCGTGCGGCTGCCCATGGGGTTGCAAAGGATTGGACTCATCTGTGCGACTGAACAAAAACAGTGTTCAAAGATGGTGGTTACCTTGCTCCCAGCCTTTCACAGTATAGACAATTTGGTTACCAGCAGCCCCAGATAGTGCAGCTAATAATTAGGGGTTTGGGGGAGTTGATGTCCAAAGCCCATGGTGTGTCATAGGGCTGAGGATCACACCCCTCTCTACCCTGCTCTGAAATTCAAATATCCTGTTCTCCCAAAAAGTATTATTCCCAATGCAAAAATGTTGAAATGCTTCTCCTAAGCTTGGTTAACTGGTTGTAAATACAGTACAATAAAACCCTGGTTTACAACTGCCTCGGTTTAAGTTTGCTGGAGTTTACAATGGCAAAAATCCTATGGAAATGCCATCCTGGTTTACAAATTTTTAATGTTTTTTTTCCGGTTTACAACGATCAATTTAAGAACATTTTTAAAAAAATTTCAATGCATCCCTACAGATGTTTTGGTTTACATATTTTTCGGGTTACAACGGAGGCTGTTGGAAAGGACCTCTGTCATAAACTGGGGTTTTACTGTACTTTAAATTGGAATGTGCTCCTCTGTTTGGTTCCACCCTTTTGTCTCAGATCCCACCCACTATTGGAATGAGGTCAGTGAGAAAACCTCTAAATCCAGTCCTCAGGCTGAACAAAGTTTTTAGTCTCACTAGACTGGGAAAATAATAACTGGGCTTGCTCAGTCTTCTACAAAATTCCACACTGAAGCAAGTGGGCAAGCAAGCAAGAATTGTATGTGAATTGCTGTATGGAACTGGAACAGTGTCTCTGTCCTGGGATTCATTGTAAGTAGAAAAAGAAATATATGACCAGGAAGTTTCCTACTTTCCTTATGTTGAAGCATCTCATTTGCAGAGACCTTATGGAGGTACATTCACAGATACACCTCTCATTTTATATGCAATGTATACTCTAAATATCTCCAGCACACATACATGTACCAGTAATACCTCGGATAACGCTAAGACATGGTTCCACAAGTCTTGGTGTTATCTGATTTTTAGTGTCATCCGATCCATGTTAAAATCCTATGGGATGGATTGGATAACGTTAAAGCTCCATAGAGATACATTGTAACCACACAGGCTTTAGTGGTTGTTATCCGATCCATCCCATAGGACCTTAACGTTATTCGATCCAATTCTCCACCCCAGATTGCTTAACGTTATGCGATTTTAGCGTTATCTGAGGTAAACGTTATCCGACGTATTACTGTATTGTACTTGAACGGATGGCATACACACCTATTACAAACACACCTATTTCTGGGGTACACAGAAAAAGCCCCCTTGAAGACTGTGGCATTTTTTAATCACAATCAGACATACCCTGGTGTTGCCAGCTAATCTTTCTTGCACCAGTTCAGGCAAAAGGAACTGCAGAATGAAGTCACCAAAAGGTGCCTTCATTTTGACAGTTTCATGTCTGGTCTAGACATAGAAGGAGGAGGAGGAGGAATGGTTTCCACCTTACCTTCATGAGTTCAATTCTGTTTAAATAAATGCACAAATAAATAACAGACCATGGAAACTGTCTGCATTGCTGGTGGTATGAGATAAATCTTCTACGTTTCTGCCTTATCCATGAGGCCATTTCATTGAAGTCATTTGACCCACAGAGTGCTGAGTTGGAGAAACTCCCCGAATCCTTGAATGAGAGTTTCAGAAATTTTCTTTCTTAGACTACAGCTCACAGAAGTCCCAAGTCACAATGGCAAGTGGTCATGCCAGCTTTGGATCCTGAGTACTGTCTGTATGCCATAACCTATTCATTTCTCACCTTTCCATAGAGTCTCTATAGAATGAAAAGCAAACCTTAATGATACAGACTTCTTCTTTTTTTAAAAACCCAAGAATAAAATTCTAATTGGTTAACAGCAAAGTGCCCAATGACCTGTTTCAGTTCTTGTCCTTGTAGCTACTACATTTCAATTTGATACACCTGAAAGCGGAGCTGCTGTTGCTGGCAAGGTAACAAATTTCAGGAAGAAATGCCTAGTTTCCTTTTGGTTGCTATTCATCAGGTGGATGCTGGTTGTAATTAACAAAGATCTAGACTTGGCCCTAATCCAAGAAATGTCATCCAGCCGACTGTTTTCAGTACCACAGTGATACGTTTGATGCCCATATGTTTCAGTGAAAGCACGCAGACCTTTTCAAGCCCTTTGTACAGACTCTGTGTGAAGCATAAATAGCACAAATTTCAACATTCGTTCAGGATAAAATGAACATTATCTTTGTTTTCTTTTGAAGAACATGTTTAGCTGAGAAATTCCAGTGTACCAAGAGAATAGTCCTTCCCAATAGCATTTAGCTTTTGTATTACTGGACTTTGGGGGGGGGGCTGTGAGAACTTGTGTAGTGCCCATTCAAATTTTATCACCTTGGAAATGTTAGGGTTTTTTGGCAGTCATACTAGCAGAGTGCTGTGTTCTGGTGTTGAACTACTGAATAGAAGTAACTGATATTAAGCAAGAACAAAGCAGAACACACAACTTATTATGTACTGTAAAAGGAAATCTATTCATCTAACATGTAGAAAATATAGTCAAACCTCGCATAAAGAGCACCTCGCTGAAAAAGTAACTCGCTTAAAGAGCAGAATTTTCTCTGAATGTTCGCTTCGCTTAACAAATAAAACCAACCAAAAACTTGCTTAATAACTACATCGGGGTTCGCAATCCCCCCCACCAGAAGTCACAATTGGTCACTTACAATGGTGTTTTGCTTAAAGAGCAAATTCGCTTAAAGAGCAATCCTGTGGAACACATTATGCTCTTTAAGGGAGGTACAACTGTATCTTTAAACTTATTTACCTAAACTCCTAGAACTGACTTCCATATAGGTTTGTATCCATCGTCAGGGGGTTGTATACATGAGAAGACAAACATGAAATGACTTCAAAATTAAGTACAGTACTGTGTTAGCTTTAGTTATTACTTAGATAAAGTACTACATTTCCCACAACACTTTAAAAATAGAAGGCCCCTAAGTTTCCTTCCCAAACTGAGATTTAAGAATGAGTAAACATTGCTTGTTACACCAACACAGCACATGTATGTGATTACTGACCGTCACACTACTTTGCAAAAACAATGCCGTTATGGCATTGTTAGTCCCAAAATACAGTTGGCTAAATCTAGTTTGATATTTGCACGTAGAGTACTTAGAACGTCTTCCCTTCCTTTATAGCTGGGGTTCTCAGCCTTTTCAAGTTGAGGGTAGAGTGATGCTCCCTCAGGCAGTTTTTGGGGGCCAGACAGTCATTTTGCCCTTCCTCCACCACATGGCACTTCTGGGTGTGGTAGAGGTGGTGGTGGGCCACATGAAATGGTGTCATGGGCTGCATCTGGCCCCCAGGCCATAGGTTGAGAATCCACTGCTTTATATCCCTAGGAGCAGTGGTGGGATTCAGCAGGTTCATCCAGTTCACCAGAACTGGTAGCAGAAATTCTGGCTGGCCACGCCCACCCAAGTTTTGAAATAAAGTAGTCCCAATTCAGGTGCAACACAGGGTTTTCCCCCTGGCCACGTGCACCATTCCACCCTCACAGAATAGGCAGTAATTTTTTATAATCCCATCAGTGCCTATGAGCCATGAAAAAGCCCAAAATGTTCTGGTTACTTTTGCAGCCTTCTGACTCTTTTTTAAAGAATATGTGGTCCCTGCAGTGGGAAGTGGAGATTTACCCTGGATTCTGTTGTTGTGTGAATGATGCCTGGTGTTGAATATGCCAAAGTTATAACAGCTAATGTCATTACATGTCCTGCGATACATTTAAGATTCTTGCTCTTCCTACAGTTGTATACAAGAAGGACATCTAACCAGCTCAACACGGGTCTCATTCCTTGAGGTTTTCAACAGGAGGGCCCTTGTGTTTTCACAGGAGTAGGTATTTACGGTGTTGCAGAGACAAGCCAGGGGAATAAAAAACACACAACACAGATAGAAACAACTTTGTGCTCAGGCAGTGAGCCTTAACACCAGCTGGAAATTGGTAGCAATGGGCACATAGACTTCACAAACATTGTTTGCAGCAGTTTTGCTCCTCCGTGGCTGCTTTGCCATGAGATTTGTTAACCTGCCTGGAGACCCCAAGAAACAGCTGCTTCCTGATACTTCATCCAGCGACTCTATGACACCCTTTCGCACTGCATTCCTTAACCTGTAGAGGAAACACTACTAGACACATGTAGGCAGCAGGACAGATGAAGCTAATCAGCCTAGCACAATAGGAGACTTCAATAAGCTTATAATTTACATGTAATTTAGTGTCTAGAAGTGCAGATCTCAATGAAACATGATAACACTGCACAACAATTTTGCTACTGCAAATAGCACCTGTGATTTACATGATATAGAGTGTGCTGAATTCAAATTTGAACTCAGAATTTGCCTAGCCTATCATGTACAGATTTTATGAAATGCTATAGCTCTTCAAATGGTTGGTAACTGGGTAATGTATTTTAAATGGGGACATTATAACAGTTGAAGCTATCACTATGCCTGCTGCTGCCAGGCATCGGCTGGGCATATCTGGGGTAGTCAGTGATGAGCTGACGTCAGAAATAGGTATATTAGGTGAAATGGACCATGGGCTTGTCATTGGATTGTACAGCTCGGCCACTGTGAGTCTGTTTTGAGCTAAAGATGAATAGGCACATCTGTGTTAATAAACTGGACAATTTTTGCTACATTTGTGGTAAATATACCCCAAAAGGGTGAGATTTGCTAACTTAAGCTCCTGACCTCCTAGGAAGAATCAGACTTCAGATTTTGATTCAGTGCACTTGATTTAGTATAGGACACATGGATTAGATCAAGGAGCAGACAATATCTATTTTTTGTGTGATGCAGCGATCAAACAAAGTTTCAATTTAATGAGATCATACTTGATTTTATAGGTTGCTTAATATTTAACTTTTGCCCAGGTGGGGAGTGTCAACTTTGTCAGTTTTGCTTCATCGCAGGTTTGGAAGTTTTAATTGTCATTTTCTTTCTGTGCTTTTTCTAAAGAGAATATAAAAATATGCATATACAGTACAAATGTACCAAAGAGAGAGAAGTACAGCTAATTCAAGTATGATAAAGAACATGTTATACCTACTTCGATTTAGGAAAGGATGTCTAGCAGAAAAACATAGAGGTGACATTTGAAGGTCTAATAGACAAGTTGCTAATTCTATATCCAGAAGCAGAGAATCATTAAGAGGAAAATGTTGTCTTGTATAAGCTTGCCTTGGAACACATTTGACAAATTAATTGACTTTTGTCTCATAATTATTCAATTAGGAGATACTATGATTTTGTTGGCACGACTGATTTCTCAGGCATGTAGGACTGAAAGATTTGCATGAATAGAGGAATAACTTTGCAAGAGGAAAAAGGATGTCTGCTTTAATTTGTGATATTTCAAATTCAGCATCACACATCATGTTTAATGCACAACAATCCAAAGTAAGACCTGTTGTTGCTGTTGAGTCACACAGTTGAGTCCAACCCTTTTGCAACCCCATGGACCACCACAGGCCAGGCTCTTCTGTCATCTTCCACAGCCCGACCAGATCTATATCCACCACTTCAACAATGCCATCCAGCCACCTCATCCTCTTCTGTCCCCTTCACCTTTTGCCTTCAATCTTTCCTAGCATCAAGGCCTTCTTGGTGAGCCCTCTCTTCTCATTTGGTGGCCAAACTATTTGGCCTTTAGGAGCACAGCAATATGAACTCCTCAAGCTGGATGGTTGAACCTCTTTAGATTTGCTTTTTTTCACATTTAAATTTTAAACATCTTATGTTCCTCTCCCTACAGTTATGAAGAGGTTTGAAACTTTTGGAAACATCATGTCAGAAAAGCAATCCAAATGAAATTCTCTGTTTGCTATACCTGACCTGCTCCCTCCCTCCACAATCTTCAAGGGGGATGGGGGATACACACATCTCGTGAGTATCACAATATAATATCAGTAAGTAACTGCAATTAACCACATGTTGATTTTAAAAGAAATATACAGAGCCTCTAAGAAAGCAATGTGGCAACCTCAATCCCATTGTCTTGGGCTTAATGCACAGTGTGTAATAAAAGTGTTATGAAAATTAGCTAGCTTTTTCTTGGCAGCCACTCGTCTGTTGTAAATAACTCAGCTCTTTAGATTACACATATATGTGCTCAGCCCCCAACCCCCTCCCAAAGAAAGATCTAATGCTCAGTAAGCTGTGTTTTAATTAGAACAATGCTAACTAATGAGCATCTAAATCCAGTAGCATGTTTCAGTATTAACTCAGAAATTGTAGGGTTTTATGAATTTTATATACCTTAGGGGTACATTTTCGAAGTGGAACACAGACTTTTAGCCATGCAAATCCCATTAGAGTCAGTGGGAGATATGTGGCTAAAACCCATGCAATGCTTTAGAAATGAGGTATCCCTTAATGCTATCTGAACAAGAGTTTGGCCTGTCAATTTCATAGCTTTCGTTTTGGTTTACTGAAAAAAAAAAGGAAAAATAAAAATAAAGTAAATGAGCAACAGGGAGACAGAGAATGGTTTCCAAATAGAGTATGTCTGTGGTGGCTCAAATGGTTAAGATGCTGAACTCACCGACTGGAAGGTCGGAGCTTGATTTTTGGGTACTGCATGACGGAATGAGCTCCTTTCTCTGTCCCAGCTCCTGCCAACCTAGCAGTTTGAAAGCAAAAAATTGCAAGTAGATAAATAGGGACCACTTTGGTGGAAAGCTAAACAGTGCTTCATGCGCTCTGGTGTTGAGGCATGCCTGCCACATGTCCACGGAAATGTCTGTAGACACAGACGGAACTGGCTCTTTGGCTATAAACAGAGATGAACACTGTATGACCTTTACCTGGGTAGAAAAATAATACAATTTAGACATGTAAGGATCATTGCAGGATTTGGTGGGCTCAAACTGCTACTTATTACTGCATTTTAAATGGATGCTATCATTTATTTCAGGGGTGGCCAACCTTTTTATGCCACAGGCCTGACCATGCTCCCAGACAGCTGAACAAGCTGGGCCATGCCACCAGAAGCGGAAGCAAGCACATTTACGGCTGTCATAAATGTGTCCACTTCCACATTTACGACAGCCACAGGCAAATTTGTGCATGTGTGAACATGATTTATGGCTGACATAAATGTGCCTGCCTGATTCCACTTCCAGGTGTGGCGGAGGTGGTGACGGGCCAGATGGAATGGCATCGGGATCTGTGGTCTGGCCCATGGAACCCCTGATTTATTTATTTTTCCTCTGATACATCCAAGCTGCAAGTCTAATCCCAGTGGTAATTTCAGTGGTGGGCATCAGCAGGTTTGCACCAGTTCACCAGAACCGGTAGCAGAAATTCTGTCTGCCCCCCCCCCTCATCCAAGCTTTGAAATAAAGTAGTCCTAATTCAGGTGCAAAGCAGGGCTTTCCCCTGGCCACACCCAACATAATACGCCCACAGTGTGGTAGTAAAATTTTTTTGAGCCCACCACTGGGTAATTTGGTACCCCTAAAAAATTGAAGTTCAAATACTTTTGAGAATTCTTATTGAAATTGTACAATGGTATCAGAAGAATATGCAATGCCTGTTTCCTTAAGTGTAGTTTTAAAATATGCTAACCTTTAACTACTCACTGTCCTTTACTCTAATTTACCTCTCACAGTTGTTATAAGGGGAGGAGGAGGGCCATAAACATTACTTTGAACTCACTGGAAGAAATGTAAAATACAAATTAACTTATAAATAAATAAATAAATATACAGGAAAAAATAATTGTAAACAAACTGCCAGGTATTTATTCTTCCTCAGTGCCCATATCTAGCTGCTTCTACTGACCTACCTGCTACGGATTAATCATCTATCTAAGACCTTTTGGTATGCTGTTAGTAAGCATAGACGTTCTGCATATTTCACCTATTCACCATTTTATCACAAATGCAAAATATTCTAATAAGAATGCCCCAAACATAGAACTATCCTTCTCAAAAGAAGGTTTCTTCTAAAACAAATACAGAATTCAGTAGAAAACATTTTTTCTGTCTTTTTGGACAATTCTAGTAAATATTTACAGTAATGGTGTTCTACTTGGTGATAACTTGATTGAATTAGTCTACTGCTATAGCCCTTTCTGCTTGTTTTCCTATTTGTCAAAATAACGTGGCTGATCAAAACACATCCAGATTGTGATTTACCCCAATGCTAAACATGTTAACATGAAAATATATATTGAGAAAAAACAAGACACAAAAGGCCAGGTCATAGTTGAGTCTCCAGGCTTTTAGCTAAATGCTTAAAAGAGAATTAAACAGAGCGGGTTGTGTAATGATCTCCTTTTAGCACTAGTAACATTTGACAAAAGCTACTGATTCTTGGTAGAGCACATTCCTGTCACCAGGCGGTGTGAAAAGTTGAGGTTGCAGCAATTGTAAACTGACACTGGCAGTCAGGAAAAGATCTCCTCTGGATGTATTTCTGTATGAAAACAGAGACCATCCTTTCAGTCTGCCAGTTTTACAACTGAAAGTGAGTCTTCTGGGAATTTTCTGTTACCAAAGTATATACAAAAACAGGGATAGCCATGTTGGCACGCAGAAAGCTTGAAAAATCCATACTTGATCAATAGCTTTTTTTAGGTCAACCAAAACTGTTTTTAAAAAGGTGGACAATCTTTTGAGATTGCTATGTCCTCATTAGGTAAAGTGGTATATTGATAAACCAGGGAGAATGGGAAGGGAGGAGAACATTTGATTTTAAGTCTTAGGGTAGCGATGAAGAACCATTTAGAGGTCGAGTGCCCAAACTGCAACCACAAACCCACTCATTTATCACAAAGTGCCAACATGGCAATGGAAGGGAGGAAACTCTTTCATTGGGCTGCTGGGCAGAGGGGTGGGCAAACTATGCTGGGGGAGGGAGGAAATGCTCCCATTGGGCTGCTGGGTAGAGGGGCGGGGCAAACTCTGGGGCAACCACATGGGTGCCCACAGAGATGGCTCCGAGTGCCACCTCTAGCATGCATGCCATATGTTCGCCACCACTGTCTTAGGGTATGGTCTTCATTGCCCCCAAACATAATGCTGAAATTGGTTTTTTAAACCCCAATTTCAGGTCATATGGTGTTTGAGTTATCATGTGCTTCCATACCTGTCTCCTCTGATTGGTGGCTGTGATCTGGCATCATGAAAATGGTCTCCAGCGGATTGGGAGAAACTAGCCCCAGCTGATCAACTGGAGTACATCTTTGCTATTTCTGGTGAACATTTATTTGAAATGTCATAGCACTACAACACTTTGAATAAATATTTTAAAAAATCATCTGATGCAGCGGGAGGGTGTGTGTGTGTTTCCAAACCCTTTCCTTGGGTTAGGCAACATGAGGAAGAAAATATACAGTACTGCATATTAAACCAAAAGCTCTATGTGAACATGTTGTGTGCATGGTTTCCAAAAGATGTCTCTTCATATAAATAAATGAATGAATGAATAAAGGAGGAAAGGAAGGAAAGAAGGAAGGAAGGTGAGGTGTAAGTTAGCAAAGACCATCGCTGGAAAAACAAGGTCCAAATTGTCCACATTATTTTTTTTAAAAAAAAGACAGGGAAGAAAGAAAGAAAGGGAGAAATCAACTCATGTGGCCTATTTGGGTTCCTATAGTAAGAAAGATCACGAGTCATGACTCTGGTGCTCCACCTCTTTCCTTGCTCCCTGCGCCCTAGAGGGCTCAAATTCATGTACCCGCTTATTCTGCCCTAGTCCTTTGTTCCTGTTTATTTTTTGGTATGCTAGTGCAAATGCAGCACAGATAGAGGACCCTCTGTAGAACATCTAGGGATGCAAAGCTGGGATCCACTGCTCTAGAACATAGCAGAAATAGGAAGGTCTGCTGTGAGAGCTAAACATTTGGCCCAGATAAGCATTTGTGCTATGTCTTAAAATCCTAATAAGGAAACAGCAAGTATCACAAAAGGATGGCCTAGGTTACATCTTTGTGTCCAGAATTGCAGCTACAACCCACAAGAATTCCTAGAAAAATAATGACTTGATTTATACCAATAGAGAACATGAATTTTTAATGTTGAATCCTCTATGTCAATATTTAAGAAAAGATAGTAATAACTGGCTAGATAGCTCAGCGGGTTATGTTAGGATTCCCCTCTTGCAAGAACAGCTGTGCAGTCATGGGCAAGCTGTACAGCCTCAGGGTGCCCCCAGAAGAAGGGAATGGTAAACCATTTCTGAGTATTCTCTACCTAGAAAATCCTGAAAAGGGTTGCCATAAGTCAGAATGGACTTGAATGGCATGCAATTATTATTAAAATCAGCAATAAGAAGGCTGGAATGTTAGTATGTCTCATACTAGATGGCTTATTTAATGGATGGCCACCCCTGGATCCGAATGCGGGATTACGGGTTGTTTTTGTACGGTTTTTAACTTTGATAACTTTTTTAACTCTTGTGGATTTCTTATTGATATAGATCATTTTATGTTTTTATTTCTTGTAAGCCGCTCAGAGTCGGGTCCTCCCGATTGGGGCGGGGTAACAAATGCATTAAATAAATAAATAATGAATAAATAACTGGCTGTCAAACTGAAAGAGAACTAGATATGTGAGGTAGGTTATCATGAAAACAACAAAACATACCACAATAACCTCAAATATATTGTTTATTATCAGGTGGGGCTGTGGTGGCTCAGTGGTTAAAAAGCTCACCTTGTTAGCGGGAAGGCTGGCAAGTTGGCAGTTCGAGACCCAGGTACTGTACAACAAAGTGATCGCTCGTCTATGTCCCAACTTCTGCCTACCCCAGCAGTTCAAAAGCAAGAAATTGCAAGTAGATAGAGAGGGACCACTTTGGTGGGGAAAGTTGAACAATAAGTTGAACAATAATAAAAGCTCTTGGGAACATGAAACGAGCCTCATTTGGGTGTTCCCTGAACAGAGTTGCTCCATCAAAAGTCCTTTCAACCTGACATGAAAGTATTATTATTATCATCAGGTTCTGAGTCTTCATTCTGTCAAGGAGTTCCCACTGATGTAGCTGTATTTTCACTAGGTGGAGCTGTAGGATGGTTATTAAAAGCATCAGATGGCTCTGCTCTCTTCCCCATTGTCTGAAAGACAAATTTCCTTTGTTTGACAATTTACAAATCATCCATGAGAAAGACAATAGGAGAAGTTGAGGGCATTAGCAAAGCATTGGCACACAGAACCTGCCTGCAGATTGCCAATTGTGTGAGCACCCATATTTTTTCCATTCTCTATCCCGCCAATTACTTTCCTAGATAGAAATAATTTGATCATTTGTGTGTTAAATGATACACTCCCTTCCAATGCTTTGGTTGTAACTAGACTTGGCTGTGTTAAACTGCAGATCACTCTTTTCTTAATCAGGGGTTGGATTAAATACCAAATTTGTTCACTCTGCTAGTGGCAGGAAAGGAAGTGGGGAGTATTATTCTGAAAGGAGGTGGAATGCCCTGTGATTGTAATTTTTTAAAAAAAATATGTTGCTCTGCCAATATTCCTTCAGTATTCTTCCCATCATTAACTAATTTCTGCTTTACACTTAAAATAGATTAATTTTAAAAGTTTTGATTAATGTTGCATTGTTAAGTCATGTTTTACCATTTTAAAATCTATCAGATTCACAATTTTAAATTTGCTCATTGGTCTATGATGGGGCAATACAATAATTCATTTTCAAGCCACTATTATCCAAAGAACTTTTAAGTTTCTTGTTGGAATCATTTTCTTATTCTTATTGTACTAAATCAGTACGGGAAAAGTAAACATATACAGGTATATAAAGTGTATATATAAAATGTACATTTTTAAGCACAAGCTTTTTCTCTCTCACACATTTCCATGTTCACCAACCAGAATCTGTTCTTTTACTCCCACCCACCCCCATCCCCAACTCTAATGACATTTGGCAGGCTCAACTGTGTAATGCTTGGCTGGTTTTATTGTTGTCTGCTCCCAGTAGGGAATAGTTGACACTGCTCTCTGTTTTCAATTGATATCCATTTTCAACAATATTGCTTTCTATTAGATTCTTGCACAGTTTGTGCCAGCCAAGCTGAATGTGGACCACATTGACCTCCAAGCCTTAAATGCATCCAACAGAGAAATAAGCAGTATGAATAAATAAATAAATAAATAAATAAATAAATAAATAAATAAATAAATAAATAAATAAATAAATAAAAAAAATTGTTTGAAATATCTCCTCTTTCTCATGGTTAGCATTTTTAAAACACACACACACACACACACACACACACACACACACACACACACACACACACACACACACACACACACACACACACACCTCTTTGAAGGCAAAGTTAAGCCTGCAGAACAGACTGGGCTTTGAATTATTTACAGGGAAGGTTAAAAGAGCAGAGTTTATTGAATTGGTAAAAAATAATTAACAATCCTGCGTATCTTACATTATGTGCAACAGTAACACAAAGGACATATGTATGTTTACAATGGATTTTGCAATCATGTACATTCTTGGTGACTCTCATCTATTTAAGTGAGATTAGTGAGATTACTTCTGGTGATACCTGAGGATGAGCAAAGGCAAAAGACCCACATACAAAGATGGAAGAAACTATGTACATTGTGCCATAATCTACAAAATGTTTCCTGAAATTAGCTCAGAGGGCGAGGTTTTTTTTTTTTTTTGGGGGGGGGGGGACAAACAAGGAGGTATATATCTCTGATGGAGACTTTGGCTTTTGTCAGGAGGCTTCCGGCAGACATTCTTAAGAGCATCTTCTTAGATATTGATGGGAGATTGGTGAACCATTTAGAGAATGGCAAAAGTCAATAGCAATAAGCTCATTTTAACTGAAATAGAAATGAGGTCATTACCACCGTGTCAGGAACTAGCTTCTTAGTAATTAAAACCTCCATGTCTGGTAGTAAAAGGAGAATGAGAAGGAGAAAGAGAGAGTAATGTATCAGATTATTTTACAGATCTGAACATGCCATATATTGGGCTCTCATAAGCTTCTACAGGTAGGAGCACATGTGTATGTATTGCTCAGTATGTTTAGAAATTCACCCTCTGGGTGAATAATACAGAAGCACACCTAATGTTCTGATCTTGGTCCAATCGAGAGAGCCAAGGTGGTATAGTGATTAGGGTATGCAAACTGGATACCTAAAACATAGGAAATAAGACCTAAGAAGTCTCCAGTGGGCCATGAAAATCACTGGGTTAGTTTGGACCATTTATTCTTTCAGCTCTCCTGACTTCAGAAGGTTATTGGCAGGATAAAGTGGTACATCTACCACCCTGAGCATTATGTTGCAAGGGAGACTTGGGTAGTAATAGATTATTAAAAAGTAAGTTTTCAGTGCTCTTGTTAAATTGTTATCTACAGTTTGTGTGTGGGTGGCGGAGGTAGGAAGGTAGAGCTCCCTCTCTTTTTAATTCAAAAAGTTAGCAATTAAATTATTTTTAAAATGTTATCTAGCATTTGGTCTTTCTATGGAGATTTTCAAAATCTTTTTCTTGTTCACTATGAATCTGTTGACATTTAAGG
This sequence comes from Furcifer pardalis, assembly GCA_030440675.1. NCBI lineage: Eukaryota > Metazoa > Chordata > Lepidosauria > Squamata > Chamaeleonidae > Furcifer > Furcifer pardalis. The sequence goes on from CP126891.1 coordinate 72,990,132, forward strand.
AAAGGCTCCCTTTCCGGAAAGACTAATTAGTCACTGAAGTGGGGGCTGTTGTCATGTTGCAAATGACCTGATCTCAACCATGAACAAACTTCCTGAATGTTGAAGTGCACAGCATTCCTAGTTAACTTTTTTTTGTACCTTAACTTCCCAGGACTCTGGGATTCCAGACTGAAAAAACCCCCACATCGATTAACTCTAGTGTATCTTTTAATAGATCAGAAATAGGAAACCTCACTGCAAAAGTTTTGAAGAAGACAGACAGGAGTTCCACACGGCTACTATTCCAAGAAGTCCCACCGATGCAGCTTTCCTGCTGCATAAGATTGATCGGCTTCATATCTGTTACAATCCTTTGCAGTTTTCCATCCACGGTTGACACCCCTAGAAAACCCCATCTGTGTATGGCCCAACTGAATTGCTGAGAACTTGAACCACTATATAGTTTGAAGCATCTGTCATGGCCTCATTAGTTACTGTACGAAGGAATAGAAACAATGCACCATAGTTGGTTTTGGAGTTTTCACATCCCATCACTATCAGATGCTCAAGTCATTCTTACAACAATCTGTACAGTAGATCAGTATTAACCATTTATACTGAGGATGTGGGATTAAGGTTGAGATATGAGGTTTGTTCAGGCATTAGAACTCTTTGTACATGCACATGGGTAGCCTCACCCTCAGAATGTCCAGGAGGAGGAGGGGGGATTTGAATCTCTAGAAGTACCTGGATTAAGTTGGAACCCAGTGGGAGCGATGTCTATGTTTTCCTAGAGCCTCCACTTTTAGTCACTCTCTGTCCTTCACTGGCCAATTTGGTGTCTCGCTCTGTCATTTAGAGAGAAGATCCTGCCTGAGGCTGAAGCAGTCAGTGGTGGTCAAAGCAACAGCCCTGCTCTTTTCTCTCCTTCTCCTTGTATCACCCTCTCCGTGTTCCTCCTAGGTGCATTTGCCCACCCACCTATGACCACCTGCAGTGGATAGGAAAGGTGCACAAGCTGATTGGTGGTGGCAGAGGAGGCCATGGAGAGCAGAAAGGAACCATGAACAGGAGCACAACATAGCTAAGCGGAACCTGCAGTTATCTGCTTGAAAGCTGGTACCAGAAAACACAAATGGGGAAAAACAAAATAAAAGCACCAGTGAACAAAAGGCAGAAAAATGAAAGAAGCATTATCTCCAAAATAATCGGGGGGGGGGGGGAGGGGGGAGAAACAGCCATCTCAAAGTAAAAAATTTTCACAGTGCACATTTTTCATGTACATGGATAGTGAATGACCTCTGCTTCAGAATCATCAGCCTCCATATGCAGAAGGCCAAAACAACAACAACAAACAAACCTAGAAAGAAAGAGGCAGCATTGACATGTTCTCCTCTACCCATGGTTGAATATTAATCTATGTTTGAATAGATTTTGTCTGGTTTGCCTAAACCACTTAGTGAGTTTGTGGCAAAGAAAAGATTTTGAAAGAGGTACATTTTTGATAAATAGGTCAATCTCTCAAACACACTTCTATGTACGTCATGCTCAGATTTAAGTGTAATTTAGTTCATTGTGGTTTTCACTAAAGGAGTGAAAGGTTACAGTTTTGGGCATTGTGGTGAACAAATTTTGCTACTTTCCTTTGCCTAATGCTGTTGAGCTGTAATTTATGACCCCTGGGTGTATCTATACGAATAGCTAAAGATGGATCATATTACCATGGTCTGTTTGATATCCATCTTGGTTTCTATGTTTGATATCCATCTTGGTTTCTACTCATGAACTTTTGGTTAATTTCCTTTAATTAGCAGAGTATCAATATATACAACAGAAGTGCAAAGAGCATGAGGAAACAATAGCTACAAGCCTCCCGGATTTCTCACCTCATCACACATAGCACTTAATATAGAAGAGTTACTCTAAAAGGCATCTTGATTGGAAAAGCAATCCCTCCCCCCCAAAACCCCCCATCTTTACTTACAGTTATTTGAAGTTACATGAGAAGCATAAAAGAAGAAATATCTTCTTCTTATGCTATATCTGATTCTGAATATTAGTGATCCTCATGGCAATCAACCGCAGTAGTGTAGCGTTGATTTCAGCCACCTGGGGCATAAGCCAAATTTGCTGCCCCCTGGTGGACACTGGCTCCTGCTTCCATTAGGGCTTCTGGGAATTGTAGTCCAAGAATACCCATAGTCCAAAATGTGCTGCCTGGGGTGAGTTGCCCCCCTTGCCCCCGCCTTCCTACGCCACTGATCAGCTATGAAGACTGTCCTGTGAATATAATGCCATGGCCTTTCATCTGTCTTCTGCATTGCAGAGTGGCACCCGTACCACTGACCCAACTCCGTGAGTCACTTTCTGGTCCTGAGCCCTTTTGGCACATAAAGTCCTCCTCCACCCCAGGCCAGTATTGATGAAGCTACTGCCCTTCATCAAGATGGATTCAAGTGGGATTTAAACCATGTGGGTGGCATCATCTTCCCTGTGGACTTCGCCAAGGCTGCTAGTCCTCAGGGTTGTCAGGTTAGTTAATCACCACCTCACACTTGGCATTGAGTCACTGGCAGTATGGACTACTCTATTACCATAGCAGGATAACCTGGCCTGAGAAAGAGAAGAAATATAGATGGTGTTAATCCATTTTGGGGACAGAGAGACAGATGAGTGCGTCTCTGTATGCACAGAGGTATGGGAGAAATAAAGAAAAGAACTAAGAAAGACAGGAACATGCAGAGGAGGAAGGAAGGAAGGAAGGAAGGAATGAAGAGAAGGTCTTTGCTTTGAATTCAGAGGTAGGAATAACCTAATTGGTTAGGGCTGAAAGCTAGATAGTCACTTTAGTCCAGGAAGCTGCCAGGAGCACACGAGGTTGTGAACACTTCAGCACCATGTACATGGAATGGCACAGTCACAACTTCATCATTGCTGCAAATATATGCATGTACCTCTGAGATGGCTGCAATAGACTTCTCCACCCAATCTTCCCCAGGGCAGACCTCACAGTGCCATAAAAAAAAGTATGTGGGGGAATTCTCCTAAATTAGGTGGAGGACTTTAGCCTTTGGTTCTCCAGGTGTTTGCAAAAAGCCCTATATAACAGCCGCCACGATAAGAACCTGGATAAATAAAGGAAACTTTTAACAACCAGTGCAGGAATATATATAATGGGAGATTTTAATTGAGGGGTGCCCAAACTCTGGCCTGTGGGCTGGATCTGGCTCCAATACCAATTCATCCGGCCCATGCTGCCCTTGGAAGGGGAAGAAAATGTGCCTGTATGGGCCAGATGAATTGGTGTTGGGTGTCAGATCTGGCCCATGGACTGGAGTTTGGGCACCTCTGTTTTAATTGCTGATGTGAGGTGGATTATATTAAATTGTGAGGGTAAGGGATGAGGGTGAATCCTAATGCATATCTGGACAAGACCACTTTCTGGTTTTCTTTTGTAAACATGAATTGGTTTGAAAGGAAGGAGAATGAAATAGATTTCAAGGAGAAGTTATGATTGAAGACATGTAGCCAGGGGGTAATTTAGAAGCATTGATCACAATCTAATTAGGTCTGAGATTGCATAGAAAAAATGAGTACTAAATAAGGAGGAAGTCAAAGAAGGAGGCTGAAATCAGATGAGGAATTCTCCTAAGAATGTAGTTTCCACTGCTCAGAATGAAAAGAACAAAAAGATAGCAACCAAAAGGAGATAAAACTGTGTTCAGGTACTTAAAGCTAATCAACAATTGGTTTAATTGAGTCTTAGGGTGTGATCACACAGCAAGGGAAATGCGAATTAACTTGCATTTTGCCACTTGGATGTTGCATTGGGGTACAATCAAACCTCGCATAAAGAGTGCTTCACTTAAAGAGTAACTCACTTAAAGAGCAGAATTTTCTCTGAATGTTTGCTTCGCTTAACAAATATAACCAAACAAAAACTCGCTTAACAAATAAATTGGGGGTCTCAATCCCCCCCACAATTGGTCACTTACAATGGTGTTTCGCTTAAAGAGCAAACTCACTTAAAGAGCAATCCTGTGGAACGCATTATGCTCTTTAAGCGAGGTATAACTGTATTTGGGCCTCTTCGATATAGGTTGCTACACAAGTAGAGAGAGAGAGAAAAATACCATCTACAGTACAGTGGAACCCCAACGTACAAACAGTTTGACTTACAAAAAAAATTGAATAGAAATCCTGGCTAAAAAAAATTTTTTTTTGACATACAAAAAATTATGGTGACATCTAGTGGCCTCTTCTGTTAATGCAATGTGTTTTTGACAAATTTTTTGACATACAAATAACCTCATGGAAAGGAAAAAACCATATGTATACGTTTTACTGTACTTGTAATTCCATTTGAAGTGCCTGTGGATGGCGCAATTAAAAGGAACTGACTTAAGAAAGCTTTCTTTTTCACTTCTGATTTTTTTGGAATGTATTAGTCTGTGTTTCAGGCATATCAGAATAAACAAAACAAAAACTCTGTAGCACTTTAAAGTCTAACTGTTACATTTTAATGTGAACTTTTGTGGATCAAATCCACTTCGTCAGAAGCCTCACTCTCATGTCTGTAAGTGGACTTGATCCACAAAAGCTCACATCACATCAAAATATAGCAGTTAGTCTTTAAAGTGCTACAGTGTTTTAGTTTTGTTTATTATTTGATATTTCTCATTTCTGTATCTTAGCTTGCCAGAGATAGAGTTTGAGAACCATTAAAAAAATAAATAAGCAGGACTTCCCACCCCAAGGGGCAGCTGTTAAAAACAAACAAAGGGTCTTGGGAAAGGAGAGGCTTTGCTGCTAGAACTCCTTGTGTGTGTGAGAGAGCACGGCTGTATGTGAGAGCTCCTGTCAAAGGCAGGAAGCAAGTGGGGAGGTGCTTTGTCAAAGCGCTGCTTTGTGTATGTGCTTGGCCTTTCCCTTCGGCATTGGTTCAAAGCAATCACATGAAACAAGGAGATTTGTTTTTAAAAAAGTAGAAGGATCTCTGGTGGCGCAGTGGTTAAACTGCTGCCCTGCAACCAAAAGGTTGTGAGTTCAATTCTGACCAGGGCTCAAGGTTGACTCAGCCTTTCATCCTTCTGAGCTCAGTAAAATGAGTACCCAGCATGTTGGGGGCAAAATGCTAATTAACTTGTGAACTGCCCAGAGAGTACACTAAACACTATGGGGTGGTACAGTAGTGTGATTGCCTTGCTTTTGCGAAGAGGAAAAACTAGGGATTGGGGCAATGGACTCTGGACTGCTTTCACATTCTCCATTGAGTCATTTGGTTAATGAAACATTGCAAATCAGCTTGCCTCAAACACATAGTATTTTCCACCCCAACTCCCCCCATGTAGCCAAGTACTTACTTCAATGTTGTAGTTCAGGTGCTGCAAACCTGATGGTGTGGTATAGACAGCACTTCCTTTCCAGAGATGAGTGTTTGGGTACTTACCATGGAAGCTGCCCTTGTTGTCTCCCAGCCTGTGTGGTTAGGTCAACTGCCTTGCTCTGCCCCTTGGTCGGGCTTGCACTGGGTTTCAGCAAGTGTGAGGGCTTAGATTAAAATAAATGAATGTCTTTTCACCTAAATTTGAAAAGCAGCTGGTGGTGTAGTTTTATGCATTTTTCCAAGGATCAATGAGTTCCATGGGGAGTAGTGAGTTAACCTGTATATGCACCACTGGATTGCTCACTTTGCATGCCTGGCCACGAACACTCAGAGACTCATTTTACATTCTAAACCAAGCTGGAGAAGACATTTCGGGGTTAACGAGTCTCTGTTTCAAATAGAAGCAGGCATTATAAACTGGATAAATTAGTATTCTGAACCAGGTAATCTTGAACTTTGCAGGCATTAGACGCAAAAACTATTCCCTTAAGAAAGAAAGAACGGAAGGAAGGAAGGAAGGAAGAAAGGAAGGAAGGAAGGGACATGTATAAAGAAGCAAACAGGCCTGGGGAAAATTTTATTCTCCTTTATCAACCCAATAATACATCAGATTGGTATGTGAATATGCTAGGTCAAATCTAATCAATACCTGGAAGATTAGTTATGGAAAATATGTATGTAATGAGTCACCACATGTACATTATGAGAGAACAATGGGGATGCAAGATAGTTTAGTGGTATAGTGCATGTTTTGTGTGAAAATACACTGAATTCAAACACTGCCATTTTCAATTAAATTAAGAACTGGTCAGAAAGTATGGATGTATTAAATACCATCCGATCCTGTATACTGTATATGAATATTTGTTGCACAAAATAGGACTGACATGCCCCAAGCTGCTTTGGCCATGTTTTCAACCAATCTGTTCTTAGCTTTGTTTTTGGATTGCAGGGGAAGGGGAAACCCCTTTGAATAGAAAAGTGGGATTGGGGGACACTACATATCACTATTTACTTTGGGAAGATGATGGACCCAGACTAGAGGTAAAGCCTTACCACCCCACCCCCACCCCCACCCATCTTTTGATCCTTTCCAGAAAGTTAAGTATTTTCCCTTCAAATTTCAACATTGTTCACCCCAAAATACAAGAGTAAACTTTAAAGATTTAAAGGCATGCAAAGGCTGTCATTCTTGAACCACCTAAAGCTGATTCAGAAACACACAAACATCTCTACTCCTCCATCTTTGATCACTTTTTTCTGATAGCCAGTGTTTTGCAAGTACTTTCATCATACTGTATATGAAATGAGAAATATCAGATTTTGAAGTTGGATTCAGAACAGAAATAGACACTATAGACCAGGGGTGGCCAACTGTAGATCTCCAGGTGTTCTTGGGCTTCAATTCCCAGAAGCCCAAGTCAGCACTCCTGCTGATCAGGGCTTCTGGGAATTGAAGTCCAAGAACATCTGGAGATCTACAGTTGGCCACCCCTGCTATAGACTATATTGCAAATACATGATGGATTCAGGACTGTAATAAAGAATTTCAGGAAAAATATCAGTTTGTGCTGCATAAATCAAAGCAAAGCCCTTTTCTGTATGGCTCATGAAAACCTATGGCTCAGACCAAAAGAATTGGCTGTGGCACACATTGATTGCCCTGATGTGCAAACTACACAGTGGAGAAGAGACTACTGTTAGGGCAAGATGTAGAGACTATTCGATTCATATGCAGACCATATCATACAAAAAAATGCATTAGATTTGGATGAAGGAGGAATAAAACTGCTTATGTTGTGAGTTCAGTCGTGACAGGATCATGGTTGACTCAGCCATGCATCAATCCAAGGTTTGCAAAGTGAGTACTCAACATGTTGGAGGCAAATATGTTAATAACTTTGTGAACTGCCCAGATAATGTTCTAAGCACTGTGGGGTGGAATATAAGTGTAATTGCAATCTCCGACACCACCACCACCAATACCAATTAATGACACTTGCCGTATATTCTCCATCTGGCCAAAGCCACTCTGGGCAGTTCATATGCATAATCTCACCATAAATACATAGAGTGCCAAAAATGTATACAAATTTTAAGAGATGTTATCTACGTCAAAAAAAATAGTCCTCTGGAGTGTTTTAAATCACATACAACTGAGGAATAAAGACTCCACCATACATGATGAATGTTCATTAAGACGGAGGAAGTTCCTGTGCAGGGCTAAGCTCTGTGTGAGCTGCAAAGAACCTTCCCCTTTCATACACAATGCCTCTCCCGAATCCTTTTGAATGAAAATTTGGATGCAAATCCTGGTAAGTCTCATGATCTTTTCTGAACAAGTGGGGGTGTGGAAATGTACCCCTATGTGGAAGAGTTCTCACCTCTAAAAATCACCAAGGGGTCTTTAAATTGGCACCTGATTATTGGACAAAGGTCCAGAGCAGATTTAGAGAGTGTGCGCAAAGGGAATACAGGGGGCTGGGGAGTGGAATGTCCAGTTGTGAAGACAGATATCTACTCATGTAACTTTCAGTCTAGCAGCCCCATATTTTCAAAACAGTTTTCTGGCTCTGCTAATGTTGCACGGATTTTATTTATTTATTTGTATGGGAAACGCCTGTAAATTTACTGCTGCCATCTCTCTGGGAACCCCTTCAAATGAATTCTCTGCCTCTAGGGTCCTTTTAACCTGGATACATCAATGTAAAGAAAATAAATGGGATGCTGTTAAGGGGGAAAAACAACCAAGAAGTTTAAGGGGAATTTAAGAAGAAGAAAAAGACAAACCTGAGCGAGGACAGATTTGAAATATGGGACACAGTGTACTAACCATATGACAAAGAATTAAGAAGATGATTTTTCTGCATGGGAGAAGCAAATTCTCTCTCTCTCCCTCAGTGATTCACCTGAGTAGTTAAATAGGCTGTGCTACAGATGTGAATTCTATATTTCTGCAGTCTTTGAAAGATGATAAGAAACCAATACATTATGGGAATATTTGCTTCCTTGCACTTAAGATTTGCACATCTCTCTCTCATGAAGTTTGGCTTTCGCATATTTTATTGTGAGAGAAGTGCTAGCAAATAACTTCTAGTTTCGTAGGAAATTGGTGAAATATTGCAATACGATCATTCTTCCAGTGCAGTCCTCCGTGTTCTATATTCCCCACACATTCTTTTAAAAACCAGTGCGACTTCTTTGGAGTAAATGGAACCATGGACTCAGTGAATTTAAAAAGCTGCCGCTGTATTGCTAGCTTCTTGCTGTTCATTGTTGCATTGCCTACAAACCCTAAGCGATGAAACAACCCCGCTCCTGCTGGTGTGAGATCATACCGTCTATGTGATGTCTTAATCTCTGGCCTCCCTTAATCGAATCCTGACTGTGCTGAATTGTGGCTGTTAGAGGCTGAAGGTAGATTACAATGCACACAACATTTGGCACCGTTTTCCTCAGGTCTTCAAATTAGTTTCGAGCCGTGTGTTTGAAATAAAATAAAATCAAAGCATTCTCCTAGAAGGGCCATCTTATACTTTTATTATGGTGCAGCAGAAGTCTGCTGTTTAAAAACTTACCTGGAGGGATGAGTGATGACTCCTTGATTTAGGGCCTTCAGCGCCTGCTGTGTCTGTCTATGCAGTACTTTAGTGATGGTTCAATATTTCATTTGGGCTGGATGGTGTTCTTGGGGTGGCCGTAAATATCCACAATTTGCACACTTCCCAGTGAATACCTTATATTCACTTCTGTGGGGGAAATATCCTGAACAGTCTGTCGGACGACTACAGATATCAGTGATTGGAGTGAAACACAACAGTAACGATGGGATGTATGTGCTCAGATGTAATTATGGGACTGGGACAGAATGGGCCCCTTCTTATCTTAAAATGCCCTTAAAAAGTAATGTTTGGAGGTAACTAGGTATTATTTATTCTCCAAAAGGCCAGCACTAACCAATCATTCCTTCCAACTTCTGAATTCAAAGAGAGTCCCACCTTTCTCTGCTTTGTCTTCTTTCATCTCTTTGTCAGTTGATGTAGGTTGTTTGTTGCTCTGTTTGGTTAGTTACTAGCATGTGTGCAGTACAGAAAGAAGTATGTCAGTGGTGGGATGTCAAAAATTTTACTACCCCACCGTGATGTCATCGCAGTGTGGGCAGAGCTAACATCATGATATCATGATATGGGTGGGGCCAAAGGAAAAAATATGAAATAATAAAAAATAAGCACGCACACACACACACCTCAACCCACCCACCCACAACACAAACCTGTAAATAAATTAAATAAATAAAATAAAATAAAAATACATTAAAATACAGCCAGCCAACCAACCCAAACACAAATCAACCAGAGCTTTTAAACCAGAGCTTAAAGCTTATTCTGGCTAATCTTTCTCACACTAGGTCAGATGGAAGGAACTACAGAATGAACTCACCACAAGATGGCTTCATTTTGGCACTTTTCAACAGTTAAAGAAGTTAGCTACTAAGTCTTTGCCTAACCAGTTCTCTAGGAGAATATGCCTTAATGTAAATGAAAACAGCTGTACCTCCTTAAGGTTTCTCCAATTAGAGCAGCAATTGGAACAGCACAGGTGAGCTTATGGATGAGGTAACTCCAAGGCTTTGCTTAAAAATCCCAAGCCAGGCCACCAGGCCTTTTTAGGAACTGTGGCAGTACGTCAATATAGGTAAAGGTATTAAATACACATTAAAATACACACAGACACACCACATTCAAGGGTGAGTCACTTACCTTGGGGAGCTTCAGGCTATAGGGAGCTTTAGGCTAGCAGCTTCTCTTCCTCCTCCTCGCTTGGGAGGACAGCAAGGAGGCCGTGCATACACGCCAAGCACTGTAGGCATGCATGCACATCAAGTGCTTGGCGCGCATGCGCAGTGGGGGAACCAATGAAAAGGTAAGCCCCGAAGGTGGTTCCCCCCAAAAGATGCTACTGACTCTCCGGGACACTGGGAAACGTTACTACCGGTTCTGGAGAACTGGTGAGAACCTGTTACATCCCATCACTGATATGTGCATGCATGTAATTTCAAGTAACTGTAAGTAAATAAATATTTTAATTTTCTCTTCTACAAATGTCTCAGAGTGAGTTATTGAAACTCTAAGTGTAAGTTAATGAGAAAGGGAGTGGGCTCTGGGAGGGGACTTGTAGTTATTCTTCTCTTTGCACTTCTACTGCACAGCTAAAGAGAATTTTACCAGAAATTCAAAATCCTGCAACAGAAAATAACTAAGCAGAATAAATCTGGAGAAAAATTCAAGAAGGTTTTCCTTATCTTCCCTTGCCTGAAGCTTATGGTGGCAGCATAGTTGAATGCTTTTTTAAGCTTTTTAAAAGTTTTTAATGTTTTTAAAGTGTTTTTAAAATTGTTGGAAATCGCCCTGGGTCCCTTCGGGGAAGAGGGCGATAAACAATTATAAATAAATAATAAATAATAAATAAATAAATAAATAATGGCACAAAGGTGACAAAGAAACACTGAGGAAAGAACTTGTGATTTGATCCCAGTATGCATAAAGGAATAATTATTGATATATTGTATGTGCCACGATAAGAGGAAACTAGACCATTGCCTCATTATATGATCTGGCCTCCTAATCTCCCCCCCCCCCCCAATGACAAAGGCACAATTAATTTCTATGCCTGTTCTGTTTAATGTCTCAGCTTGGTTGTTTAATTTTTGGATTCTGAAGTCATGGGCCTGTTGTTTCATGTTCCTGTCTTATTGAAATGTTAAAAGAACTGTTTGCTGTGTATTTAGTCTGGACATTCCAGTCTTTGAACTGTTACCAGTGCAGGCAGTAATACTATCCAAAACATACACACACACACAAATGCCACACACACACACACAAATGCCACACACACACACACACACACACACACACACACACACACACACACACACACACACACACTCTCCAGTGAACTTTGTAGTCATAGTATCAGCAGGAGGTACGGATTGAAAATGTTCATAGAGGAGAAGACGAAGACGAAGAAATCAAACAATTATTCGAGCTCTTAAGGGACATAAGAAGGAAGCTTTCATTAGAATTACTGTCATCTCCACTTTTAATCACCTCTATTCTTATCAAATTAAAAAAGAAGATTTTGATCAAGGCTCTGGAAGACCCAGAAGTGCCTTCTGGGGTTATCCGAACCAGTCACCTGTTTGAAAGAGACAGCCTTTCAGCATCAGACAGAGATGCATTTTCAATAATTAACTATTTTTATAGCGTGGCTTTTGGTGAAAAATTAATAAGGCCCAGCAGCAAGGAAATCTTAGCAACATGTAACACGAAGAAGGTACAGGAGTGTACCTCCTTTTTTTTTTTTGGAAAATCACCTCTCCTCCTTATCCTTTTCTCTAATTTCCCCTCCCTCAGAGTGCAATTTCCACCTGGAACCTCCCAAAAATTTACACCCAATCCTTTCAGCAGCCTCCCTTCTGAGTAACTCCCACACCAAGACCTCAATCCCAGTACCTTCCATTCCTTAAATGCCCTCCCTTTCCTTCCATAGAGATCTCCCAGCAAACTTTCAACACTCCCTTAGGGAAATTAGTGTTACTTTATTGTTGCTATCCTGGGCTTTTTATTTATTTATCCTCTCCTGAAGAACTACAAGTAAACTAAGGAGGCTCATCAAAATAGGGAGGAGGGAAAGTGTGCTACCAAATGCTGCTGCTGTAGCAATAATATCTTGTGCCTGCTGGATAATTATACTCTGAGTGTAAATGAATGAAAATCTATCTGCATTTTATACCCTAAAGCAGGGGTACCCAAACTATGGCCCATGGGCCAAATCCAGCCCCTGACACCAATTCGTCTGGCTCACACTGCTCCCAGAAGCAAAAAGCACCTGTGCATTTGCAGAAGGCTGCCAAAAATGAAGTGGTGTCGCTGGGGGGGGGGGGGGGCTAAGGGGCAGCCAGCCTGGGGAGGCGCTTTTTCTATTATGTGTGCTCTTGGACTACAATTCCCAGAAGCCCTAGTGGGAGCGCGCATCAGCATCCACCAGGGGGTGGCAAATTTGGCTTCAGCCCTGGGCAGCTGAATTCCACGCGACATTACTGCACAAATGCACCTGTAAATGAATTTATGGCAGCATTTTGCACATGCGTGGGTACATTATACTTCCGCTTCTGGTTGGAGGAACCACATCATCGGCCGGCTGAACCATGTGACTGGCCTGTGGCTTAAAAAGTTTGGGTACCTGTTCCCTAAAGTGTGTGTGTGTGTGTGTGTGTGTGTGTGTGTGTGTGTGTGTGTGTGTGTGTGTGTTACACAAAAAGAGCCTCCTCGAAGATTGTGGTATTTTTGAACCACATTTGGGCATACCCTGGTAATGGCAACCTTGCATTGCCAATTAATCTTTCTCACACTAGGTCAGGTGAAAGGAATTGCAAAATGAACAAACCAAAATGTGCCTTCGTTTTGGCAGTTTCACATTTGTTCTAGACATGGAAGAAGAAGATCCTCAAGTGCCATGGATACCTACTTGACAGAGAGGGGAAAAATCCCTATTTGTTAAAATTCTTGTTTGGTTGGAAGGTACAAGCCTGGTACAGCACAGGCTTTTTGGCACCATGGTTTGAAACTAGCACAAGGTGCTCATGTACTTGTGGATCAGAGCTTGGAGAAATTCCTTTTTTGGTCTACAACCCCCAGAATCCCCAAGCCAACTTGAATAGGTTATATGCAAGTTGTCATTGTAATGGCAGATAGTGGTTCTCAATTTAAAATGGCTGCAAGACTGTTTCTGTAAAGGGTTAACATCTGGAATGAAGTTTCCAAAAGGGGGAAAGTGACTGATGATGTTAGTATGAGAGAGAGAAAGAGTGAAAAGAATACTGTAGTTTGGTTTAAGTTAGATTCTGGAGAGGCAGTTAGAATTTGAGGTAAGTTAGTTACAACATGAAGAGAGTTAATAATTGTATTTTTATTTTTGCAGGCATATGGGAAATGAAGGATTATTTTATTCTACTTTGTAACTGTTGTTTCGAATTACAGTACTCTTCTAATGCAGTACATCCATATTTTGACATGTTCTAATACTTTTTGCTTTTTGACATTTCTTTGTTTTTTAAAATACATTTTAAAATATTGTTTTTTTGTTGTTCAGTCGCACAGTCGATTCCGACCCTCTGCGACCCCATGGACCACCGTCCGCCAGGCACTCCTGTCCTCCACCATCCCCCTCAACTCGCTTAGCTCTGCGCCCACTGCCTCCACAATACCATCTAGCCATCTCATCTTTGGCCGCCCCCTTCTTCTCTTGCCCTCGACCCTTCCAAGCATCAAGGCTTTCTCAAGTGAATCATCTCTTCTCATTTGATGTCCAAAGTACTTTAGCTTCATCTTCACTATTTGACCTTCTAAGGAGCAGTCAGGGTTGATTTCTTCTAAGATTGACCTATTTGTTCTCCTCGCTGTCCAGGGGACTCTCAAAACTCTCCTCCAACACTACATCTCAAAGGCGTCTATTCTTCTGCGCTCAGCTTTCCTAATGGTCCAGCTCTCACAACCATACATTGCCACAGGGAATACCATTGCTTTGACTATGCGAATTTTTGTTTGCAATGTGATGTCTCTACTTTTCACTATGCTCCCCAGGTTTCTCATTGCTTGCCTCCCAAGAATCAGTCGCCTTTTTATTTCATGGCTGCAATCACCATCTGCAGTGAGCTTTGATCCTAGGAAAGTAAAATCTGTCACTGCTTCTACTTCTTCCCCACCTATTTTCCAAGGACTGATAGGGCCTGTTGCCATTATCTTGGTTTTCTTGATATTGAGTCTCAAGCCAGCTTTTGCACTTTCTTCTTTCAATCTAATCAGGAGCTTCTTTAGGTCCTCCTCGCTTTCTGCCATTAGGGTAGTATTATCTGCATATCTCAAATTGTTGATGTTTCTTCCAGCAATTTTGATCCCAAATTGTGATTCCTCCATCCCTGCATTGCGCATTATGTGTTCCGTGTATAAGTTGAATAAGCAGGGTGACAAAATGTAGCCTTGTCTTACTCCTTTTCCTATTCCAAACCACTCCCTCATTCCATTTTCTGTCCTAACTGTTGCCTCTTGATTCATATACAGATTTCTCATGAGGCCTATAAGGTGTTCCGGTATTCCCATCTCTTTAATTACTTGCCACATTTTGTTGTGGTCGACACAGTCAAAAGCCTTAGTGTAATCAATGAAACAGAAGTAGACTTGTTTCTGATATTCCTTTGTTTTTTCCATGATCCATCTTATGTTGGCGATGTGGTCTCTAGTCCCCCTGCCTCTTCTGAACCCTGCCTGCACTTCTGGTAATTCTCTCTCCACATGCTGTTGCAGTCTATCCTGTATTATCTTGAGCATCACCTTGCTAGCGTGTGGGATGACCGCAATTGTTCGATAATTTGAACATTCTTTGGCATTACCCTTTTTGGGGAGTGGAACGTATACAGATATTTTCCAATCCTGTGGCCGTTGTTGTGTTTTCCAAATCTGCTGGCATATAGAATCCAATAATTTGACTCCATCCTCTTGCAGGGCTTTGAAAAGTTCAACTTGGATACCATCAACTCCACTGGTTTTGTATTTTGCAGTGCTTTTTAGGGCCTTTCTGACTTCACTCTCTAGAATGTCTGACTCATGTTCAATGTTCTCATCATTGTGATTATCAGGGGTGTTGAGGTCCTTTTTGTAGAGTTCCTCTGTGTACTCTTTCCATATTTTCTTAATCTCTTCTGCATCTGCTAACTCCTTGCCATACTCGTCTTTTATCATGGTCATTTTTGCTTTAAATGTTCCTTTGAGTTCCCCAATTTTTTTGAAAAGATCTCTAGTCCTACCCCTGATATTGTTTTCCTCCATTTCTTTGCACTGTTCGTTCAGGTAGGTTTCCTTATCTCTCCTTTCTTTTCTTTGAAATTCTCTATTCAAGTTACTGTATTTTTTCCTTTCTCCTTGGCATTTTGCATTGTTAGAAGCATCATTTTGTGAATTATAAGGGCTGGGATGCTTAAAGAAGGTGCTTTGACAAGTTCATATTTTGAACTACTGACTGTGATCAGACAGCTAACAAGTTGTGCACCTGATTACACTGGAAAGAGATGTTTTAATGGGAGTGATCTTCCTTTTTCCTTCTTCTTCTTGTACTGTATCTAATTCCAATATTGGCGATCCTCATGGCAATCAGCCATGAAGACTGTCCTGAGAATATATTGCAGTGGCCATGCATTTGATGAAGCTGCTGTGCTTCATCAAGATGGATTCAAGTGGGATTTAATCCACTTGGAGACTGTTATCCTGATCTTCCTTATGGTGACCATTTTATCCATTATGGAATCACTCTAGCCAACCCCCCCCCCTCCCAAAGTAGAAGTCCTACAGTTGGATCAACAGTGTACATCTTGAAGACAGATTCACAGTTGGTCTGGACCATATTCTCTCATGTGTCATGTGATCAACTGGAAATGGATTGCACCAGACTGTTCCAGATGGGGTACAAATTGTGATCTGTCTTCCCATGGGGTGTCACTCTAACTGTTCTCATAAGCCTTGACCATGAACCACAGTAGCTGGAGCTGGAATCCAGCAACGTCTAAAAGGTTCCTTACCCATACCATAAGGTTTCTTATTTCTTAATCGATTGTTTCATTCACTCATTTGTTAGAAACTCATTACATGGAGCCCAGCCGCAAATGCCTTTGGGGTGGCTTACAAACATAATGTGTAATCAAGCACAGCGTAATCGATAATGCTAAGATCTAAACAAATAAGTGAGCCCAACCCTTTCTTGTCCCTAATTCTCAACCACTTTGTCACACACATTTTCTGTGCAAATTTCCCATATTTGGGGGGGGGGATTTTTTCAGCTGAGAACTCCATTGTGCTCTTTGAAGATGTGCTCAGTCTGTAAAATAATGGGCTGCCAGGAAACGCAAATTGCATCACTTTGCTTGAAAATTATAAACCATTCTTCCCATACTCCAGCACAAATTTCTACCCTGATGCAATTCTACCTATGCAACTTTGTTACATATGGATATGATATCTACATACAGGCTTTGATCCAGCTCCATGCAAAAAGAAGTTTGGGTGTTCCATATATGATGCAGGCTTTGGTTCGACTTCAGTTTGCTTCTAACAATGGTTTGTAATCAGTCAATATATTTATTTGCATAAAAACAACACCTGGAAAACTTAAATTTTAGACTGCAAGGCCTAGGATTTCCCTAGGTTGGGAGATTCTGAAGATTCTGTTATTAGAACCATAGAACTGAACAGATTTATCTTATTAAAATCATAGAACAATGGAATTTGAAGGGACCAGAAGATGCTGATCTTGATGACAGAAATGTCAGCAGACCAGCAGTTCAAGACTCAAGTGCTGCACGATGAAGTGAGATCACATCTCTGTCTCATATCCTGCCATCCTAAATGAAAAATATTGACTGGAGTCCTATCAGCTACATCCAATGGTGTAACAGTAGTGATGCAACTTTTCAATGGTGAAACGTTGCAAGTTAAGAAGTCAGCACAGGCATTTCCTATTGTACATCATTCACATGACTCAATGTGCAAAAAGAAATTCCTATTTTGATATCTGAACATGGGATGGTTTGCTGCTGAAAGCTTTTCCTCTGAGGTTATGCCATCAGAAATATACGATATAATTCTTGCCATTGAATTGTCTAGTCCAAGGCAGAATCACTGTTTGCCATGAAATAAAACTAACTGTGCGGTATCTTGGCATATGTGTGTTTAATTTTAAAAAATGTTTCCCTGTATAAATGTGGTAATCACACATTAAAAAGAAGTACTGTCTTATTTTGTAATCCATTGCTGTTCCTGGCTTTTCTGTTGCTTTAACAGTGAGGGAAACACTGCTGCTTAAGCCCTGTTTGGAAATATGTTTATGGCCAGGCCCTTGGGTATTTGAAAGTTAAAACACCATTGTAAGGTGCTGACAGCAAAGATCAATTCTGCTGCCTGGATGAGCTGACCTTTGTTGTACCAAGAAGTGAAAGTCTTAAGGGATGGAAACTTTAGTTCCTGCCTGCTAATAACTGGAATTAAATTACCCAAAGAGCAGCCTCTTCCTTCACTCTCTCCACCACGCCATTCAAAACATAACAGGCCACAGGGACAACATGGAGCAGCCCTTGAAACGTGTAAGGCATTATCACATCATTCTCTGTCATCTAAAATTCTTTGTGTGCAAGCTGAATGCTATGTGTACCTTCCTTGTTTCACACCTGTGATGAATTCACTTTCCATGTGGGCAACTTGGAAAGCAGCATCACAATGAATAATAAATCTGTGCTGAGAAATTTTGCATGGTCTGTTCCATCATGTTTACAGCTTGCAGAGAGAGATGGACAAGATATGAAAGCAAATATTCTGTTCTCAGGAAGAAGTGAGTCTATCTAGTAGCTAGCTCAGGAAAAGCTATGCTATAGCCCGAATTAGTTGAACTGCAGATGCCATGATATTTTAGTTCATACATAGTTCAACTCTCCTCCAGGCACCAATAATGCAGGCATCAATAATGGTGGATGCATGTTTCCTATTACTCATCCCACCCGTAGAAGATTAAGGCTCAAGAAGCTCTCACAAAGTTAAGGAAAGTTATGGGAATGATTGCAAGGCTTTGGCTGTTGGAAACTTAGAAACAGAGCTGGGAAGGTTTCTTTGTTAGAACAACTGCTTCCAGAATGCCTCTGTCCAGCATAGATCACCACTCCCAGATTTTCCTCAGTTGTTGGATCCTCAAAGTTTTAGTCCCCAGGAACTGAGTAAAAGTGGTACTGATGAGTTTGGAGTAGTAAACAAAAAACTGAAATGATGGTTGGCTTCCCTTTTTCTAAAGCAAGGGTTTGCAACCTACGGTCTGTGGGCTGGATCTGGTGCCAAATAATCTAGGCCCCTGACGTCACTCCAACTGTTCCTGCTGCCACTGGAATCAGCCATGGACTAATTTACAGCTGCGTAAATGCATTTAATCAGCTGTAAATGAGTCCACGGCCATCATAAGCACATTTACGACAGCTGTAAATGAGTCTGCTGCTATCTTAAACGTGTTTACGAAAGCCATGGATGTGTTTTACGGCACCAGTCCAGCTGGTTGGTAAACGTTGAGAACTCTTGTTCTAAAGTAAAGCTGCTACCTTTTCTAATCTATCTAGGAAAGAAGGACAGTCCTGTTGTGGAAAATATGTTTCCCTCCCAATGACCAGGACACACATGAAACCAAGTCCTAAAGGCTTCTCTTTACTTCACAAGCTAGTGAAATATCTGGGATATGGCCAGAGCAGTTAAGCTAGGAGCACCCTGAAGTTTTATCTAAGATGGAGATTAGCTTCATTACATATTGAGAGCAAAGTATAACATACTCTTTTTTTTAAAAGGCAGAGACACCAAATTCAAGGATCTACAAAATGCATTTCTCGAACTACAATACCCCTCCAATAATGTTAAAGAACAAAGCAACTGGGCAAGAAGCATACCCAGAAGCAACCTACTACAAGACAGGCCCAGAAGAGAAATCAATTCAACACCACTAGTTATCACTTTCAGCCCACAACTAAAACAGAATGAAAGATCTCCAACCCATTAGTCAAGGGTTCTGGAACATTATCAAATTCGATACACCACAACTCACAGGTTGTCATATGCTGCTATATATGTTGTATATTATATGCTGTTATATTATACCACCTTTACAGAAACTACTATAGGGCTGTGGTGGCTTATTGGTTAAGAAGCTCATCTTGTTAGCTGGAAGGATGGCAAGTCAGCGGTTCGAGACCCAGGTACTGCATGTTGGATTGAGTGTCCATCTCTGCCTCAGTTCTTGGGGACATGAAAGATGCCTCATTTGGGTGTCCCCTGAGGAGAGCTTCTTCCACACAAATCCTTTCAACCCTGAATCTGACACGAAATTATTATACAGAAACTACTTCAGTAGAATTCTCATCCACAGCCTCAGGCTTCCTCTCAGAACAAAGGAAGAATTTGGTGCTTCTCCTGGGACATTCACACAATAGATACTACTAGGCCTGAAGGGTAAGCTCATTAGCAAATGTGTAATGCCACAATGTTTGTCTTGTATTCATCTATTAATTATTTGCAATCCAAAAGTGCCAAGCTTCACAACTAATCTGAAGAACAGGTATTATCAGTTGTACACACACACACACACACACACACACACACACACACACACACACACACACACACACACACACACACACACACACACACACACACACACACTAACATTAACATACAGCAGTAAGTCTTTTAAGGTCCATGATGTTTTTTGTCTTTTTTTTTGTCTTGTTTAATCTCCAATATGCTTTAAGAAAGTATGAAGCAAGGGTAGAATTATAACATATGGCTTTTCCCCAGGGCACATGTACAGCCCAGGGGAAAAGCATAGGCATAAAATAAATCAGGTATGTTTCATCTGAGGCTTGCATTATTCCTTGTCAGCCATTGTCCCACCAAGGACTATGTTTTCTCAGTATCCTCTCTGCTTCATGGACAAAATGGAAAGGGAGAAAGGAGCTTTCCAGTGATAATCTGAATGTACCTGCAAAGGCCTGATTGGCTAATCTCTGAGAGTCATCAGCAGCATGGCTAAAAGTCCTGGTGGTGCTGTGGTTAAATTGCTGTACCACAGCCAAAAGGATGTGAGTTTGATCCAGATGGAGATGAAGGTTGACTCATCCTTCCATCCTTCCAAGGTTAGTAAAATGAGTACCCAGCATGTTGGGGGCAAAATGCTAATTAACTTGTGTATTGCCCAGAGAGTGCACTAAGCGCTTTGGGGTGGTGTATAAGTGTAATTGCTAATGCCACTGATTATCTCATAATATTAATCCTTTTCTGGTATGGTGCCAGTCATTACAGGAAGGATAAATAATTTTTGGTGGTGTATGGGGCACAGTTTACTCAGATGCACACAATTAACACCCCCCCCCGAAAAAAAGAATTTCTGTGCATTTGGGCTGGAGAGGGCTGAAGCTTTTAGATCACAGTGATGGATGAAACTAAAATGGAAAAATTTAATCAAAGACAGATAAAGCCTTTCAGTGTTTGGCTGTTAAAAATCTGGGTGTGGACCCAATATATTCAGCTATATGTGCGATGCTAGTAATAGTTCTACCAACTGATTGTTGCTGGTGTATTCAAGGGAAATATTCTTTTCAGGTCCTTTTTGAGTAATTTGCCAAGATTTCTTCATGATGAGATGGAAAGAAACATGGGTTTAAATAAACCTGAATGTAGAATAAGAAAAAAAAGACAGATATTGTCCATTCCAGAGGTAAGTTCTGAGAAACACAATGTGGACTATAGGGACCAGCCAAAAATACAGATTGGGATGATTACAACCCATTTCCACTTTTGAAAGTTCCAAATTAATGCCAGGTGATTTCTGTCCTGGTCATTTCTCACTTCTCCTTGTTCACTTTCAAGAAGAGGCTCAATCTTCTGTTCTCTAGGCTACTGGTGGGAGATGAAAAGTATTAGATATTCACTGCAACCTTAACAAAGATGGAATATACCAGAGTATCTATATGGAATTTCTAAAAGAGCCTCCTGTTGCTTAAAATAGAGAAATAAACACATATTTGTACATTTCTTTTTTATATATACTGAATGGAAGAATCACAATTTGGGATCAAAATTGCTGGGAGAAACACCAACAATTTGAGATATGCAGATGATACCACCCTAATGGCAGAAAGTGAGGAGGACCTAAAGAAGTTCCTGATTAGGTTGAAAGAAGAGAGTGAAAAAGCTGGCTTGAGACTCAATATCAAGAAAACCAAGATCATGGCAACAAGCTCTATCAGTCCATGGAAAATAGATGGGGAAGAAGTAGAAGCAGTGACAGATTTTACTTTCCTAGGATCAAAGCTCACTGCAGATGGTGATTGCAGCCATGAAATAAAAAGGCGACTGATTCTTGGGAGGCAAGCAATGAGAAACCTGGGGAGCATAGTGAAAAGTAGAGACATCACATTGCAAACAAAAATTCGCATAGTCAGGGCAATGGTATTCCCTGTGGCAATGTATGGTTGTGAGAGCTGGACCATTAGGAAAGCTGAGCGCAGAAGAATAGACGCCTTTGAGATGTGGTGTTGGAGGAGAGTTTTGAGAGTCCCCTGGACAGCGAGGAGAACAAATAGGTCAATCTTAGAAGAAATCAACCCTGACTGCTCCTTAGAAGGTCAAATAATAAAGAAGAAGCTAAAGTACTTTGGACATCAAATGAGAAGAGAGGATTCACTTGAGAAAGCCTTGATGCTTGGAAGGGTCGAGGGCAAAAGAAGAAGGGGATGGCCCAAGATGAGATGGCTAGATGGTATTGTAGAGATAATGGGCACAGAGCTGAGCGTGTTGAGGTGGAGGACAGGAGTGCCTGGCGGACAGTGGTCCATGGGGTCGCAGAGGGTCGGAATCGACTGTACGACTGAACGACAAAACAAATCACTCTTTGCATGAATCCCTTATGAGAAAATATTTCAATGTTTAAACATGAAGAAATCATCCTTAAATAAAAGAAAATATTTGTCTTAGATGCATTGAAAAATGTTTTTGCCTGACAGACATATGGTTTCTTTCTAGAGCTTTGTAATAAAAAAAAAGCACTTCCCTTCCTTCTTTTGCAATCTTCCTTCTTGGAAGTTATGGGAGTAGCATAAAAAGAGCAAGTGAGAGAAGGATTATACTTTGTTTACAATTCCTGGAACTTGCAGAGCTAAATGCTTTAGAATAAAATAAAGACTTCTCACAGAAACACTAGATCTTGGCAGGTGATGGAAAATATGTTTTCTGGGTGACTCACACATTATTTTGTGAATAAAATTTTAGTCTTATTCACGGGCCTAGTGATTCTTTTTTCTAAAAATGGTCTAGAAAGAGAATATTAGTTGGAAAGGGGTTAATACCTGTGATTGTTCACATTGAGAATATAAAAACATTTTGCACTTGTACATTTCTTAAACCTCTATTCAGATATTAGTTTGGAAAGTGTGAATTAGGCCATTCATTTTAAAAACTGCAATGGAAATGAATTTCTCACCTCATCTTCAGCTCCTTTATCTGGCTTGATCCACTTTCAACTAGAAAATCAAGCTGGTTAGAACTTTTGAGCAAAGGAAGCACAGTTATTCTGGCTCACAGCTTAAGAAAGTTCCTTTTTCAACTATACATCCCACAATCTTCTACCAGTAGGGCTACTAGTTGGGGAATTACAGGACTTCAATTCAAAAAAGAAACTTTTCCAAGAACTGCTCCTACTACTTGATTTCCTCCAGTTCTTCTCTGCCATATGTTGAAAGCTATCATTTTAAAAAAATTGCTAAGCCAGGCCCACATTCATAGATAGCTACTTGTAACCTGACTGGCCTATTTAATTTAACATTTCCAGTGGAGAGCTTTAAAGCTAGAAATTATCTTCATGGTGTTTATTTACTTATCATTTATCAAACTAGCTTTCCTTATTAACCCTTTTCCAACTTGCTTTACTGGGTACTATTCATTCAACTCAAGTCTGGCCAGGTTAACCTGCTATGGTAATAGAGTAGACCATACTGCCAGTGACTCAACACTGAGTGTCAGGCAGTGTTTAACTAACCTGACAACTCTGAGGACTAGTGGCTTTGACAAAGTCCACAGAGAAGTGTGATAGTCCCCAAGTGGATGAAATCCCACTTGAATTTATCCTGATGGAGGGCTTCAGCTTCATCAATACTGGCCTGGGGCTGAGGAGGACTTTGCGTGCCAAAAGGGTTCAGGACCAGAAAGCGAATCGTGGAGCTGGATCAGTGGTACAGGTGTCATGCTGAGATGCGGAAGGCAGATAAAAGGCCATGGCATTATATTCACAGGACAGTCTTCATGGTTGATCCCAATGGGGATCACCAACATTTGGAATTTGATATGGCACAAGAAGAATAAGTATTCAACTGCTGACATTTATAGTGCACTTTGTGATGTTGAATTGTGCAAAGTAACATGGACATGTAAGAGAGGGTTAAAACAGCAAGGTTGTGATTTCATAAAAAACAAAACCACACAACACCCTGGGATCCTCAGAGCCTGCAGTCCATGTAATCCAGATGTAAATGATTTACAGATTGAAGCTGTAGGCTAAGGTGCTGGCACATATCTCTACCCCAGGCAATAGTTTGTGAATAGTCATTAGGTGGATTTTGCTCTCAGTTAATGGGGCAGTAGTGGGAGCAGCTGTAAATGAAATATAATAGCTAGAGACAATGCATACCAGGCTAGGTGAGTATAGGAGCTGAATTCAATTGGAACATACATGTTTCTCTTTATTGTACAAGAACATACTGAAAACATGTAATGAATCACCTGGAAACCAAAACATATGAGAAACAGTTGAGGGAACTGGATACGTTTGCTCTAAAGAAGAGAAGACTGAGAAGTGATCTGGTGGCCATCATGTTCAGACATTGGATGGGATGTCTCATGTATGGAGATGCTTATGTTCTGCTTCTCCAGAGTGTGGGGCCACCCAACAGATTCAAATGACCTGAAGAGAGACTTCAACTAAACATTAATTAGAATATCCTGACAATTTTTGACAGTGGAATGGATTACCTCAGAAGGTGGCGGACTCTCCTTCATTAAAGGCTTTTAAGCAGAGTTTAGATGGCTGTCCACCAGGGATGCTTTAGGTGTAAATTTCCTACATTGGTAGAGGGACCAGATGGTCATTGGGATCCCTTCTATGTATACAATTCTATATTCTATGAGTTCATGCTATGTTGAACAGCTGGAGTAAATGCTGTGACATCAACAAAAAGGTGTTGAATACAGAGCTCAATGGCAGAGCATTAAATGCACAGCTGGTGTCAGAATATAGATTTGCAGACCGTTGCTTCTGGAGGTCAGCTACTGAACAGAGATGTTTGTTTAGTACAGACAGAGGGACAGAGAATTGAGAAAGCATTGGTGCTACAAGAATTTGCCTTGTAGTTGTACATTAAAGACCAAAAGAACTAAAAATGAAACAATTGTAGGATGCAATGCTGGGAAGCATTATTTTTTTAAGGCTATAGCTCTGTGAGTCCTGGGCAGGAAGTCATTGAATAACATCCACTTCTTACTAACTGAATGCCTAATTATAACTATAATCTATATAGTAATGCCAAAATCTGCCCCCTAATTCCCTAAAAGTTTTATTTATTCCTTCCTCAGGGATTCTGCCACGTTTGAATTTCATCAACTTAAAATTCTGTTAGTTCAGAATTTTAAAAATTCAGTAAGAGTGGAAGAAGGAAATCTATGTACAGTTGTACCTCACTTAAAGAGCAAAATGCGTTCCACAGGATTGCTCTTTAAGCGAGTTTGCTCTTTAAGCGAAACACCATTGTAAATTACCAATTGTGTGGGGGATTTCGAACCCCAATTTATTTGTTAAGCGAGTTTTAGGTTGGTTTTATTTGTTAAGCAAAGCGAACATTCAGAG
Source organism: Furcifer pardalis (assembly GCA_030440675.1). NCBI lineage: Eukaryota > Metazoa > Chordata > Lepidosauria > Squamata > Chamaeleonidae > Furcifer > Furcifer pardalis. The sequence continues at coordinate 73,015,021 of CP126891.1, forward strand.
AAAATTCTGCTCTTTAAGTGAGTTACTCTTTAAGCGAGGCACTCTTTATGCGAGATTTGACTATCTTGAGTAAAACCTTATCTTTTCTTTCTCTCTCTTCTTAGAAAGCAGTTCCTCTACACAGGAAATGTCTCATATCTCAGTTTCAAATCCTAAATTTGTATTAAATGGATAAAAGCAATTCTAACCCTTTAAGAATAATTTGTGGTAAATGTGTAATTACTGTCCTGTGAATGGACAAATCTGTCAAATTCCAATCCACTGCATTTCTCTTTTTTCTGTTCTACTTTTGTTCCCTCCCACATCTGCATCTATTTGCATTTAAAAAAAAAAAATAACATGAAAGCCTACACACATTTTTGCACACATTTATCCTAATATGCATTTTCCCTAAAGCATTCATTTCCCTTAACACCTTTCTCCTTATTCTATGCACTTTTGCATGCATGTTCTGATTTAGAATACTCAATAAATATGAACAGCACCACAATATATATAGAGAACCAGTCTCGTGTTGTGGGTAGCAGGTTGGATGAATAGGAGATCTGTGTTCAAATCCCTATCCAGCCACTTGTGGTGTGTAGAAATGGTAAAATACTTTTTGAATCTCTCTCATACCTAAAAAAAAAACCAACCCTATTCGAGCTTCTGTAAGCAGCAAGCCATTTGATGACACAACAATAACATCTACCAATGTCCGTATTCTGGTTCAAGGGCTGCCTTTTGATGTGAATGTGGATGTCTCACCAATTTAAGGAACATAGAAAGTAAGATCTATAATAAAGCAGATCCCAGTCCACTTTATCCACACTGACTGGTATCATCTCTTTTGGGCAGGTTTCTTCCCTAGCCCTAGAGGGAGATTCCTGGCATTTTCCAGGTGGCCTTCTGTCTAGCTACTAAACTGACCCAACTCTGACCTAACTTCTGAAAGCTATGGAGATTAATGCATGCAGAATCATATTGCAGTACTCCTATGCCCTCCTTTGTGTTTTGTTCGTGTGTGTGTGTGTGTGTGTGTGTGTGTGTGTGTGTGTGTGTGTGTGTGTGTGTGTGTGTGTGTGTGTAGTATTTGGATATGAAGAAAGGACATTGGTAAGAAGGCAGAACCACTGGAGGTAGTCATTTATTCAGAATGTTGTTGTATAGCTATGATGTAAACAGTCGTAGATAAGGAGCAATAAAGTCAAAGGTCTCCCTTGCTCAAAAGTCAGGGGATGGTGCCCATCTCAGTTTATAGCCAAAGATCTAGTGCTGTATGAGATTGTTTCCATGGCCATGTGGCAGGCATGTCTACAGATGTCTCCATGGCCATGTGGTAGGCATGTCTAGATGCTGGAGCACATGGAAGGTAACTGCTAGGTTGGCAGGAGCTGGGACAGATGATGTAAGCTCATTCAATAGTGCAATACTTGGATCTCAAACTGCTCTGTGTCTTAATCACCAAGCCACCATAGGTGCAATAGCTGAAATTAAAATGCAAATGGTTTCAGATTTGTGTCTTCAGAAAGTGTTCTTCAGGTGGTGCCAAGAAAAGAAAGGAAAAGGAGGGAGGGAGCAAGAAAGAGGTAGAGATGTGTGTAATGGTTTTGGGGAGGGGGAGAATGGAGTTTTGTTTACTACAGTTTTACTTTATTAATATTTTAGTCTCAGGTGCAGAACTCGGAGAGTCTCACCGAAGTCACAGAAGCACTGATTGTGGTGTTTGTGACAGTGCCATGGGGCATTTGCATTATTTATCCCAAGCTTCGCTACCCATCCAGCTTTCGGGGAATATTTTCAGACAGAATCACTAATTAGCACATATGTGGAACCTTCTTTTTTAAAAAAGCAGCTGGGATCTCTCCTCATTACTTTTTAATTTTTTTCTATTTGCTGAACGTTATGTCAAAAGCTGGAAATTCAAAATGATGCTTGGGAGGAATTTTGCATACTAAATGCCTGGGATGAAAAGAAAAGGCACCGTGTAACTATTTGACGAGCACCTTTGTTCCTGTTCTTCATCTTCCTTGAGTTTTTAAAACAATGTCAGGGTTCAAGTCCACAGCTGCCTCAAGGCAGAAGGACCAGATGTGGCAAACAAGAAAGCTCATGTACCTTCAGCACAGGCTGGGGATGTAAATCTTGACCTGGTTTGTCCTTAAGTAACAAATGAGGCAAGAATTTCCCCCTACTTGCCACAAAATGCAGGGGGGTTTGTGTGGAGGTGGGGTTGCTTGTCCCCCCACCCTTTGGTCATTTTGCACATTTTTGTACATTTTTTAGTCTGATTTTCATACATTTCTGTCAATGGGCAAAATTTAAAGTGATCATGACTCTAACCTTGTTTCATGGTTTAGTAAATGGACTGTTAAGAAATAGTAGCATTCAATGGATGACTTGTGCCTTTTTGATCAATCAGCTTGTCCTTTTGTGTCCCCCCCCCCCCTGTGTATATGTGTGGGCGCATGTACATGTATAAACATCTGCATGGCTAGCAATACAAAAAGAGAATATGCTATTTTCCCAGAATTTCCTTGTCCAAATTGCAGAAAACAGAAGGGGGAAGAAGTGTTGGTCTCATGCTGGTGGCAAGACCTCTCATGAGAATTCTCAGTAGACCAGATGTTCCCAACCTTTTATGCTACAGGCCTGACCATGCCCCCAGACAGCTGAGCGGGCCTGATCATGCCCCCAGAAGCTGAAGTGGGTGCATTTACAGCCGTAAATGTGCTCACTTCTGCATTTACGACAGGCACAGGCATGTTTATGGAGGCGCAGGTGCATTTTGCAGCTGATGTAAATGCGTCCGCATCCACTTCCAATAGTGGCAAGGGTGGCTGCGGGCCACATGAAATGGTGGCCCACAACTGTAGGTTGGGAACCCCTGCAATAGACTGTCTTGACCAATAAGATCACTTGGGGAACTTTTATTATATCCTGAATTGGAGGATACAAGAAGGATTCGTTTTGAGCATCTTTTCTCAGCTCTGAAGCACCATGATTCCATCCTCTGCTTAAGTTTTATTATATATAGGGCCCCTCTTCTGTTTGTTTTTTCTTGTTCCACACTGATGCTGTGGAATAATAATAATAATAATAATAATAATAATAATAATAATAATAATAATAATAATAATAATAATAATAATAATAATAATAATAATAATAATAATAATAATAATAATAATAATAATAATAATAATAATATTTATTTATTATTTACATTTTTATACTGCCCTTCTCACTGGGGTGACCCAGGGCGGTTTACAACATCATAAAAGCATAACACAACACAACACAAACCCATTATTAAAAACTTCAAAATTACAATTATAAAATTTAAAAAGTTTTTAAAATTTATAAAAATCAACAGGTCCCAATAATAATTAAAAAGTTAAAAACAACTTAAAGATAAAAGATTAAAAGACCAGGGGGGAGAGGGAGCTCAAACAAGCCAGCGAGCTGGGGTCATGGTACCATCAGTACCCCATACCTGTCCCGACAGCCATGTTTTTAAGTTCTTCCTAAAAGACAGCATGTCCATCTGTAGACATAGCTCAGTTGGTAGGAGGTTCCATAGGGCCGGAGCAGACACAGAGAAGGCTCTCCTTCTAGTGCCAGAGAGATGTGCCTCTCTGGCCGATGGAACAACAAGAGAGCCTCTCCGGTCCGCTCTGGTGGGATGGACAGATGTTCTTGGGGTGATGCAGTCCCTTAAGTATCCTGGCCCACTACCATGTAGGGCTTTAAAGGTGATAACCAGCACCTTGAATTGCACCCGGAGGCAAACTGGCAACCAGTGCAGCTCCTGAAGCAGAGGTGAGGCATGTGCATACTGCCCACACCCCATCACCAACGGGGCAGCTGCATTCTGGACCAGTTGAAGCCTCCGGATGGTCATCAAGGGCAGCCCCATGTAGAGCGCATTGCAATAATCTAGTCTGGAGGTGACCAGAGCGTGTGTGATCATGAGCAAGGAGTCCCGATCTAGGAGCGGGCGTAACTAGCGTATTACATGAAGTTGTGCAAAAGCTCTCCTAGCCACGACTGCCACCTGCTCTTTGAGCAGTAGTCGTGAGTCCAAGAGGACCCCCAGATTACACACCGGGTCTGTTTGGGGCAAAACTGCCCCATCCAGAACCAAAGATGGTAGCTCCCGCGATAGCCCAGGACTCCCGACCCACAGCCACTCAGTCTTGCCAGGGTTCAGCTGAAGCCCGTTGTCCCCCATCCAGACCCTGACAGCCTCCAGGCACGTGGAAAGGACTTCCACTGCATCACTTGGATCGCCACGGGCCGAGATGTATAGTTGGGTATCATCAGCATATTGATGATAACTCACCCCGTGGGAACAGATGATCTCACCCAGCGGTTTCATGTAGACGTTAAATAGGAGAGGTGAGAGTACTGAGCCCTGAGGCACCCCATATTGGAGCAGCCTAGGGCTGGATACCTCGTCCTCCAGTCACACCGACTGGGTCCGGCCCCTCAGAAATGAGGAAAACCCTGATATCCCCCTTCTTCCATTGTGTAAATAAAGAACATAAAAATTATAATGTGTTTATTTAGCTTTCTTATTCCATTGGCCATTTCACTAAGATTCACAGTACTTTGTTCATCTTGGCCTGATTTGGGGGCTTTTAATATTGGGTTTAGCACAAGTTATATTATGTTTGATTTTTTTATTTGATTTGAAAAGATGAATGGTGATTGCATTTAATTGTCATTTGAATTAGGTAAAGGTCATCCTTGCTTGAAAGCCAATCATATCCAATTCTAGGGTTCAGTGCTCATCTCTGTTTCATAGCTGAAGAGCCAGCGCCCTCTGCTTCGGCAGACATTTCTGTGGTCATGTGGCAGGCATGACTAGACACTAGAGTGCACGGAGCACTGTTTACCTTCCAACCGAAGTGGTCCCTACCTGCATTTAAAGTTACATTACTGTTGCTTATTTTTTCTAATTCATAAATCTATTGGAACACTGGAACAATCATGGATAAAAAAAAATTCTAAAAAAATCAATTTAATCAATTTCTTAGTTTCCAAACTTCATGTGGCAGCATGTAGCTTGAAAACAATTTGGACATATTATGGAAGTCAGAGTAGCATGCACAAATTTAAATAAAATCCGTTATAAAGGTAAAAAGTTGGTTATTAAGGGGAAGTATGATCTTTCCCAATATCTTTTCCAATAGTTGTCTTTCATTCCTTTCAAAATATACACAATTACTCTGCTTTGGATTATAATGGGAAATGCTGTATCTGAAACATGGAAGGGGCATGACAGCCTCTGAGGATCAGCCACCTAATGCCCTTTGTCTACCAGAGTCTGGAAAATTAACTTTTTTGTATTTCAACACCCAGAATTCTTGTGTCAACATGGCCACTAAGTATAGTGACCAGTTGATTTGGGAAGCTGTAGGTTAATATGCTGAGCTCGGTGACTGGAAGGTTGGCAGTTCAGCAGTTCAAGACCCAAGTGTTGTGTGATGGAGTGAGAGCCCATCATCTGTCTCAGCTCCTGGCAACCTAGCAGTTTGAAAGCATGAAATTGCAAGTAGATATTATTATTATACCACTTCAGCAGGAAAGGTAACAGCATTCTGTGCACTCTGGCATCTAGTCATGTCAGCCACATGGCCAAGGGAATGTCTAAATTGTGTGGCTCCTCCTCTTCAGACACATGGCCTTCCAGGTGTACGTAGCAGAGCAGTGTCACTTGAGGCAAAGGAGGTGGGATTTTATTCAAGGCAAGTGGACCTGCTTCAGTTATACCAGGGGGTTCACGCTCCTCAGACAGCTTCGGGGGCTGGACGGCCATTTTGGCCTTCTTCCACCACATAGGCCACATGTTGAGAATCCCTGAGCTACACCTTAAAAGTGAATCTGGACTGGATTAAGGCTTCCTTGATAGACTAGGGCTAGGTGAGTCATTTGAGGGTCTCCGTCTAAATCAGAGAGCCTCTTATATTATTCCCAGAAATTAAATTAATCATTTTGAGCACATTATCATAATATTTTCCAGTCCGCTGCAGCTTTCTTTACGAGACCCAAATTGTTCAATTCCTTTTAGTCGTGTAGCATCTGCTCTGCAGCATGTTTAATTATGTAGTATGTCTGTGTATCGGCTTCACCTAGGTTACCTGAGAATTGCTTTACAGAAGTGTTAAAATTATAGACATTGTGGATTCACCTTAGCATTAGGGAATGGCAAAGGAGAACCTGCCTGCCTACTGTTTCACACCTCAAATCACCTGTTTCATATGCCGATCAAACCAAAGGCTGTGCTGGATATTTTTTATTCCTGGTATTTTGCCAAACCTAGCATTTTCAGCAAGGAGTTATACAAGAAAATACGCCAAGCATTTCCTAACCAATATTAAAGACAAGGAGGAGACCCTGATGCTAGGAAAGATTGAAGGAAAAAGGAGAAGACAGAGACAGAGGATGAGATGGCTAGATGGCATCGTTGATGCAGTGGGCATAGATCTGGGCAGATTATGGAGGATGGTGGATGACAGAGGAGCTTGGCGTACTGTGGCCCATGGGTTCACAAAGGGTCGGACTTGACTGTGTGACTGAACAACAAAACAATAGGGTACAATATCTCTATTAGACCACTAAAAGACCCACAAATAAATCTAAAATTTATACTGGCTTCTCTGATGGGAGGTCTGACACATTTCTGTGTCACACTGTCTCCGTCTGAAGAAAATGGACTCTTGTTTCAGTTGAATGCAATGAGTAGGGTGGTGAGTGGGGATGCTGAATTGCCTGCAGCTTTTTTACTGATGAGTTTGGGACAATTCAACCAATATTGCCAGAGGTGGCATTATCTTGAATTTGCAGCCCTCATTTTGGATCTGGCAGATGCACCTAGCCATGATTTTTGGAAATTCCTTGATTTTTACTAAACTGTTAAGTGGTGTCTGTGCTGGCTAGATAGCTCAGAAGCTTGTGAATCTGGCTGTGGAGCCAGAGATTGGTAGTTCAATTGCCCAAGAATGTGACTTTGGGGATAAGAGTCAGCCTGTGCAGTCATGGCCAAGCTGTACAGTCTCGGGGCACCCCCAGAAGAAGGGATTGGAAAACCACTATTGTGTATTCTCTATCTAGAAAATCCTAGAACAGATAAGTCAGAATTGATTTGGCAGCACCCAATTATTTTTCATTATCAAGAGGTGCCTAGCCTGATGAAGGCCCATAAAGGGTGAAAGCTGGAATTTGTTGGGTGATGGTTATGGTTGTTATTTATTGTTTATAGTTTTATCGCTTATTGGTTGTTGTTTCATGTCTCTCTATATTGTATTATGCTTATCTTGTACTGTATTGGAACTTTCTGGTTGTTGTACGCTGCTCAAAGTAGGAAAATATCCTAGATAGGCAGGATACAAATACAAATAGGTAAAGGTTGCCCTTGCTTGAAAGTCAGTTGTATCTGACTCTAGGGTTCAGTGCTCATCTCTGTGTACAGCCAAAGAGCCAGCGCTGTCTGTGTCTGCAGACGTTTCCCTGGACATGTGGCAGGCATGCCTTGACACGGAATGCACGGAATGCTATTTACCTTCCCATTCAAGTGATACCTATTTATCTACTTGCAATTTCTTGCTTTCAAACTGCTAGGTTGGCAGGAGCTGGGACTGAGACAGGAGATCATTCCGTCGTGCAGTACTCGGGTCTTGAACTGCTGACCTGTCTACCTTCCACTCATCAAGTTCAGTGTCTTAACCACTAACAAACAAATATGTTTGCAATTTTTTAGTAGTCTAGTAGAAGTACCTATTAGACTTTGGGATTGTGTATAAAGACCATATGGCTTCCACACCTTTGTCTAATTGGATTTATGTCAATTTGAACCTAGTCTACACATATTTTTGTGTGCTCTGTCCCTTGAAATATACATGTTTTTATGTGTTCTTTAACTGGGGCATTTTACTAGAAAATTAAGACAAATTTGAATTTCCAAAGAATAACTGAGGTTTCAGGCTTACAGTTCAAAAGCATGACTGTAGAGAAATTCACAGTCACACAGCAAGACTTCTTAGTAAATATATCTAAGATTCCACTGATCAATGGGACTACACTCCTAGGTAAATGTTTATAGGACTGCAGTCAAAGCAATTCTTTAGTGACCCCCCACATCTTCTTTAGTCAACTTTTAAACTACATGCAATAAAAAACCAGCTTCAGATGATTAACTGTGATGTCTCCCAAAGATCTGTTGCTACATTTCAATTAACAATTCTTTAATTATGGAGATTCATTAGTTGCCTGGAGTTTTCTGGTAGGCACCAACTGACATGAGACCCCTGTAAACTCAAGTCTCCTTTCCCTTAGGGCAAACATGACTAGTTTAATTTGCCTGAGGGCTTTTTGACTGTAAAATCCCAACCAGATTTATACAAGAAAAGTGAAGGAACAGTGGAAAAAATCCCAGAACGAGGCAGATGTTTCTTCTCCATTATATGTCGTCCTATTCCCAGAAAAAACTGTTTTCAATTTTAATATTTTTCATCAAGTTTTTTCAGGTGTGGATCTGAAAGCTGTGATGCCAGTTCAGTGTAGAAGCCTGCCACTCCTGGAAGAAAATAGAACCTTGACTGCTGTTTATATATCATGTCAAGGCCAGTCCAGAGCATTTTGCTGCCAGAGGCAAAACATAAAATGATACACTTCCTCTCAAAGTCAAGGAACATTATATCTTAAGCAAGTCAAATCACTTGGCCACCTGAAGTAGAAAAGCTCACAAGCATCTCTTCCAGTAGCATATTATCATAATAAACTAAACAGCTATCACTTTGCTGCTCTTTCATGATGCCCATAACAGGTGCTTGCTGGATAGCTCAGTCAGTTAAGTATCTGACTGCAAAACCAGAATTCAGGAATCACATTCTCCACTGTACAACCCAGAAAAGCAACTTGTGTGACCTTGGCCAAGCTGCACTGTCCCAGGATGCTCCCAGAAGAAGGGAAAGGTAAACCACTTCAGGGATACTCTCTCCCTAGAGAAACATGAGGGAAAAACTCTCTGCTGAAGGAAAGTCTTAGGACTCTCTTTAACAACACAAGTCAAAGAAGGTAGAACTGTACCTTGGGGAAGGTCTTTAAAGAGCCATAATTCCTTTTTGTTGAGGCCACTGTGGCAAGCCAGTAAATTTTCCCAGCAGCCTATAAAACAGAAAAGGTGGCTTTAAAAAGGTACTGTGATGCATTATATAGTACATAGATTTAAAGATCTGTTGCAGACAGCATTCAGTAGTCATGTTAAACTGTATCTACCTGTTCCCGGACACATTCCCATGAACAAGGGAATTTTATTAACATTCAAATGTGTAAAGTGTCTTCCACAAAGTGCCATGTGCGAAAGATCTCAGAAATCAAAACTAAATATGGAAGCGTCAGCGAGCATATTCACTTTGGTGTAGAGAGACATATAAACAAACATATGGTGTTTCTTCCATTTGAGAGGAAAAACATATAGTTGGCAAGCATAAGAAAACTGACTTACTAAGGAAAATGCAAAGAACCCATCCAGTGCTTCCACTTTTTAAATAAAATAGTCAGGGCCGTAGCCAGGGGCCTCCAGGCCCCCCGAAAACCCTCTTGAGTTAACAGCCCCCACAACCCTCTCTGGGATGCCAATGTTATATATGTGTGTGTTGCCCCTCCTGAAAAAAAATCAACCCCCCCCCCCCCCAATTTAGAATCCAAGCTACAGCCCTGAAAGCAGTAGTTGTTCCAGCAGGAGTCCTTTGCACCATTCACCCAATTTTAGGAGTTGTGTGAAAAATAGAGTTTTCTGGAGGGAGGGACAGGTTATTTTTTGCAAGAATTGTAAGGGTGGGCTATTTTTTTGCCCCCCTAAAAGGATGGTAATTCCTTGCCATCCTTCCCCATGAACAAGAGTCTGTTACAGTTCCTCGCCCTCTTCACTGAGATCAAGACAAGTGAACATTTGTTTTCCTTGGGGAGTTCACAGATCCCAGTTCATCATTCTAACCACGTGAACCATTTAATTATTAAGCTGAATATTCATTGGTTTTCCTTTCCTTCACCAGCTTTCTTTTTTTAGTTATTAAAATTTGTTCCCTGATACCACTGGATTAGACACCTCTTCAACACTGAAGAAATAGTGCTTCAGGCCTCCCAACATCTTTCATTACTAGCAACCTCACTTTATTTCTGTTAAGCTTCCAATTGGTCAAGAGATGGCTTTGCAACAGTGCAAGCCAACAATAAACAGCTGTGGTTATAAATATTTAGTAGGTCTGTCTTATTGCAGAAAACTTTGTATTCAAAATAGAGGACATAATTTTGGCCACAGGCTCTCTTTCTCTCTCTTTCTTGATTTACCATGTTCAGGAGCAAGGAATGTGCAATTGCTTATGATATTATATATTTGAAATCTCTAAGGAGATCACAGACTGTTTTATTTATTATTGATCTTTATGGGCTCTGCTTAGCTGTTGTTCCAATTCCCACACAGGACTTGACATAGGTCCTGCTGCTATCAGTGCAAATTGTTCATAAGTAAACTTTGAGTCTCAATGTTTTCAGCAACAATGGAATATTCTGCAGCCAATCATTACTAATCCACTGGATTTAGACTGGAACATTGAATTGTATCCAGATCTACCTAAAATAGACCCATTGCACTCAAGGGGACAACATAATCAAAAGAGTCTCACTAATTTTAAGCCGTTTCCCCAAAACATGACTCAGTTGAGATCCAATCTATACATCAGGCATCAGGAAAATATATTTTTAAGGGTAGATGAAAAGGGTGGGTGGTCCCAAGGGAACTGTACTGCCATAGTCAGAAGTCTGCTGAAAAATTTGTTTAGGCTTGCTACCCAACTCTGTAGCCCTATCCTGGCATTGTATGTTTAGGTTGAATGAGCATGTGAAGAAGGGTGTATACTAGCCCAATCTTTTTCTCAATCACTTTCTTACATGAGAAACAATGAGCAGAATCCAGTTGAAAAATTATGCCAGTGAAATTCTGTAAAGCAGGGGTTCTCAATGTTTTCAGCCGTGGGCTGGACCATGCCACCTAAGACAGTTGAGTGGGCCAGATGGGTCGTTCCCCTCACCGTAAACACTGCTGTAAATATGCCTGTGCCTGTCGTAAATGTGTTTACGACAGTCATGGGTGCATTTATGGCATGTTTATGACAGCCGCAGATGCATTTATGGCTGTTGTAAATGCATCTGATTCCACTTCCAGCAGCAGTGGCAGCGGTGAACCACATAAAATGGTACCATGAACCGGGTCCAGCCGGCAGACTGTAAGTTGCAAACCCTTACTGCAAAGTCATCCTGGTGGCAGTGGTTTTCAGTAATTAAAACATAGGGGGCCTTGGATGATGAGTTGTGTGCTGTTCTTTAATTTCTAAATTGTCTTAGCTGATGACTTCACTAGCCTTACATTGCCAATGTACAAAAACATTATTTCATGTAACTTAACACAGTGTTCAGCTGCTGGCGAGCTCAGAGAGTTTGGTATCTAGCTGCAGAGGGAGAGGTTGAGAATTCAATTCACCACTGTCTTTTCTGGGAGTACTGTACTGTTTAGCTTAGCTTTGGGCAAATGGTGCAAAAAGAAACATTCTTGAGGGTATGGAAGAGCAAAATAAGATTAGAAAATTGGGGAAGGAGCTCACTGAACAAGGAATAACATTAAAGGAGGATATGGCTGAGGAACTTGACCTTCCCTATGTCACCTAGAGGACCCTGAATAAGCTGAGGGTCAGAGGGCCTAAATGTAAGACCAACATGCTAAAATGGGGGCTGCTAGCAGACAACAACATGCTGTGTCAATGTGGAGAGATTTGCTGGTCTGCTGATTTCTACTGGAAATTTGTAAATTGGCCAATGATAAAGCCAAGAAGGCGGCTTTATTTTGACCTAGACATGAAAGAAGAAGAAGAAGAAGAAGAACCAGAAGAAGGGAATCTTAAACCACTTCTGACTACTCTGTACTTAGGAATCCCTGGAAATAGTTGACATAGTCAACTGACTTGAGAACTCACAATTATTATTATTAGCACAGTGTGCTGGGAAAGTAGTGCTGGCATGTAAATGTATTGGGTCAAGGGAGAATCTAAAATGGGGAAAAAAATTGTTATCTAACACGTGAAAGGAAAGGGACAAGGAAAGAATATAAAATTTAGAAATTATTTTAGTTTTGTGACGGACAGAACAATTTTCTCATGGCCTTCATACCATCTTCTTCTAACAGTCACTGGGTAACTTCATTTTGAGATTCTCAGCATGGATAGTTTTGGTACCATCTTTAACATTCAGGAACGTATTTCTACTTTTATGAGGAAATGCCTGTGAGGCACACTTAAACCTCTGCCTTCGCCATCTGCATTCTCAGGAGGTACATTCAGCTACCTCCAAAACCACAAGAGAATGTAGGAAATTAAAAAAATGCATAGTAGTCACAATAAAGAGAACAGCATATGTGATTTAACTGAATTTGTCTGGAGTCCAATTAAGCGATAAGACACTATAGGGCGTGTCATATTACTAGGACATTAATGCAAGCCCCTGGAGTCCCATGAAGCAGAAGGCCAAAAAGAAGTGCCTTAATGGCCCAGAAATTCATGCCTTGTCATGTCCCATTTTTATTTCATTAGGGACTGTTCATCCTTCAGAAGAGAAAAACAAACCAAAAGCCAGTTTGAAAGTATGTAAGTGAATACTGAAGCTTTATAGTACATTGCCTAGAATACTGACAGGCACTTTGGCCCACCATTAAATAGAATACTTAATAAGCTGGGGAAAGGAAGGAAATAACTATTGCTGGAAGCCCTTGAGGATAGATTTGGTAACTATTCCCACCACAGGGGTTGGCTGTCAGCTCTGTTGCTACTCAACCATTCAAGTATGGACCCTGTTCTCTAAAGAGAGAAATGTGCACATGACAGAATCACTTTTGAGATGCTGCTGTTCATAAGATACAGGGCAGGTGATGTTGGAAGATGGTCTTAGTGGAGAGGTGAAGTGTAAGAAGATGGTTTCTTAAGCTCTAGCTTAGAAGATGGAAGTACATCATCCCTAAGACCAGTTGAGGATCACTTTCTCTCTTCTTTGGTCCTTCCTGACCAACAAAAGGAGATGAGGAATTTGAGGACATTTCTGGGCATCTCTCTAATATAGTAAAAGAGATTGTGCCACTTGTGCAAATGAAGGCCAAGATTTCTTTATAAAGGTCCTCTCTACATGTGCACATCATGCTGTCAAGTCAATTATGACTTATGGTAACCCATTCCAGGGTTTCCTAGGCAGAAAAGACATCAAAGTACTGTAGTTTATCAGTCCCTTCTTCAATGGGTTTCCTGGGACGGTGAAACTTGCCCATGGTTACATGGCTGCTTCTCTTCACAGGAGGCTCAGTGGGGAATTGAACTTCCAACATCTGGCTCTATGGTGAGAGACCTAAACCTTTGAGCTATCCAAGTCAGCTTCTACTTAGTATGTGGTTGTCTGAAAGCATTTTCTCTCCTCCTGTCATTCTTTCTCATCCTGTGTCTTCATTTATGTAGTATAACAACTCATGTTGAGTGAGCTGAGCAATCATCTAGGACAATGATGGTGAACCTTGGCACTCCACCTGCCTAACAGCAAAATTTGTGCAGGCTATATCATCCTCCCTGTTATTGCTGTTCCTCCTCCTCCTCTTGACAACTTTAAACTCAAACATTGGCATCCAAACCAGTATGCATTCTGAAAACAAGCTTGCTATGATAATGTAGCATTCCTGGGGAAAAGAAAACATGACTGGATCTACAGCCTATTGCATAATGTCATGCCCAGAGCATTGGCAGTCAAATTTAAAAATGGTACTTCCTCCTAGATCAGTGATGGTGAACCTTGGCACTCCAGCTGTTCTTGGACTTTAATTTCCAGAAGCCCAAGTACTGCGTACGTGCAGTAAACACATTCATGGGGATTCAGAGACTTGGGTTTCTGGGAACTGAAGTCCAAGAACAGCTGGAGTGCCAAGGTTCGCCATCACTGTCCTAGATGATTGCTCAGCTCACTCAACATGAGTTGTTATACTACATAAATGAAGAAGCAGGAAGAGAAAGAATGAGAAGAGGAGGAGAGAAAATGTTTGATGCCTTCAGACAACCACATACTAAGTAAAAGCTGACTAAGTGCCTGATCCTTCACTCCTACTGGGAAGTCTGCCTTTTTTGTAGTGGCACCTTTTCATGAACATGCATCTTTCTCTACAGAATCTCCATGGTACCTGGCTTTGTTATCTTCTTCAATACTAACTTAGCAAAGTGTTTGTTTTGTTTTTCTCCCAAGCTTTGTTCCACTGTTTACATTACACTGTTTTCGTTTTCTCAGCCTTCACATTTTATGGTAAATCATCATAGGACCTGTTTAGATGAAGAATAACAGATTATATTAAACAGTGCAAAACAAAACAAATTACCAGGCAATTTCACTTGGATGCTTGAAACATGTGCTACAAATTCCAAAACAAAATGACCCTGGTCTGCTCTTCTCAGACTAATTAACCTGCCGATGATAACTCAGCTTTCCACCAGACTAACACTTCTGTAAGTGCTGCAGTTCTCCAAATGTTCTCAGCTATGCATATATTCTCAGAGCTATAGGCCACATTCTATAGCTCTGACACTTGAAAAATACTCATTCAAATACTTGTTTTGAGAGAAAATATAAAGTTCTTTACATGTGCAAACATTGCAAGAGTGATTTGCCCCTTTTGTTTTTTTAAAAGTTGCATATTAATCAGTGATGGGATGTCAAAAATTCTACTACCACGCCATGACGTCATGGACGTCATAGGCGTGGCCAATGTCATGACATCATGACGTCATGGGCGGAGCCAACGTCATGACATCATGACGTTGTGGGCAAGGCCAAAAATAATAAAAAAACACGCACACAGACCCGTAAATAACTTAAAGAAATAAAATAAAGAAATAAATAAAATAAAAATTAAATAAAAGTACAACCACCCACCCAAAACACAAATAAATCACCCACCCACCCTAAATATAAAAGCCTCACTTACCTTCCTTGGTGCCGACGAACCTCCATGTGGCCCGGGGCCACCCGGCAAGACACGCTGCCCTCGACTGCGGCCGTTTCCTCCTACGAAGGCTGCGGCCGGCCCTGCAGCACGTTGGTGCCTGCCCAGGCTGTCCGTCCGCCCGCGCCACGCCCTCCTAGGGACTTGGGCCCGACAAACCCCCATGCCCTGGGTAAGCCCGGTGGGGCTCGCCACCGCTGCATCCTCCTCTGCCGGGCGCCTGCAGCTTCCTCGGGGCGGTGCCTTTTCGGCCCAGCTCTGGCTGAGGCCACGGGTGGCCAGGGCCTGGGGGGGGCAACAGTGGGTATGGTGGCGGCTCCAGCCGCGGCCAGGGGCTGGAGCCACCGCTGCCCCCAGGCCCTGGCCGCCCGTGGCCTCACCCAGAGCCGGGCCGAAAAGGCACCGCCCCGAGGAAGCTGCAGGCGCCTGGCGGAGGAGGATGCGGCGGTGGCGAGCCCCACCGGGCTTACCCAGGGCATGGGGGTTTGTCGGGCCCAAGTCCCTAGGAGGGCACGGCGCGGGCGGACGGACAGCCCGGGCAGGCACCAACGTGCCCGCGGGAACTCGGTGGCCGGCTAGGGGAGGTGCCCTTCTCTTAGGGCTGCCACCACTGCTGCTGGAGCCACTCTAAAAAGGGGCAGCTCCGGCTTCGGAAGAATTTTTTTTTTAAAATTGGAGCCATTTGGCTCCAATTTAGTGCGCATGACCAGAAACTCAATTTGACGCATGCGCAATGCGTCAGATTGAGTTTCTGCGCATGCGCAGTCAATTGGAGCCATTTTAGCTCCGATTTAAAAAAAAAATTTTTTTTCTTTCGGTGAGGCGTCCGGAACCAGACGCCTCAAAAGTGGACTCCCCTCCCAGAGAACCCTCCGGGATTGGTCCTACCGGTTCCAGGGAACCGTCTGGAACCGGGGACATCCCATCACTGATATTAATGGAAAAATATTGAATTATCAGCAAAAAGTTGTGACTTCCATGTGCTAGAATACCCTTGTTCTACAGCCTGTGGCCTGGACCCGGCCCCCAATGCCAATTCATCTGGCCCATGCCACCCTTGTCATTCCCGGAAGCGGAAGTAAAAAACGTGCCTGCATGGGCATGTTTTACTTCAACTTCCAGGAGTGACAAGGGCAGCATGAGCCAGATGAATAGGCATCAGAGGCGGGATCCAGCCCATGGGCCATAATTTGGGCTCACCTGGTTTAAGCAGAGAAAATGGCAGCCTAAAATCTATCTCATCCTGTTGCAAAATATATCTGTTGCAAAACAGATTACAAGGCAATTTTACTTCTGCTTCCAGTGGGAGGAACCATGTGACTGGCCCGCTGAACCATGTGATGGGCTATTGAACCATATGACCAGCCCACGGCCCAAAAGGTTTGGGCACCTGTGTGCTATAATATGTTGTGACCATGGTCACATCTTTGGTCCAAAGCACTATATTTGATCAGATCTCTCCTACACTGGCTTGGCTCCACTAGTTATCTTTAGGCTTCTGGGCCCAATTCAAGGTTTTGGTTTTAACATATAAAGCCCTGAATTGTGAAAATGCAGCAAAAATGTCGCATTTTGGCACTTCTGGTTTGGCACTTCTGCTTTCTAGTTTCCAAAAATGCGGTGAAAAATTCTCAAAACGCAGTGAAAATGTTCCACCCTATCCCCACCACCATGGGAAGCGGTGGAGGCTGCAAAAACAGCCGAAAAACACTGCAATTGTGTCCCCTGCCATGGAAACTGGAAGCAGTGGAAGAAAGTATGCCTCCAGCCCGCACAGCTGTGTGTCGGGGGTGGGTCTGGCCCGTGGCGTGAAAACGTGTTGCGAACCCCTGCTTTAAAGTATACTCAACTTTGCTGTGTGGCAAAAGTATACACTGAAATCTATCCTGACTCCACTTTCCTATTAGCAGATAACTAAATAACTTGGCTCATCATCTTGGCTCATGTCTCTCTTTTTTTAATGAACAGTGAAGATTATTGGTTTTATGGAACTAATCACCAAAATTATATTCACAGTTATTGTCTCTTTACCCAAACATGGCACTAAAGCAGAGGCTCTCATGCACTATATTCTGTGAACCTGTGATTAATGACTGTGAAAAAACACCTCTGTATTCAAAATGAGAATATTGCTGGGATAATTCAATTCTGTGCAAGTTCATTTGGGACTAGTGCAACAGGATTTACCCCAAAGTCTGGAAATATCCTTTCTGAATCCTAAATTTCAGAATTCCCTAACTAGGAAGGTCTGTGGATCTTTGGGCTTGAGGGATTCTGAGATTTTGTCATTTAAAAAACCAGCAATGTTTCTAAATTTAGAATTATACCCAAAGGTCTTGCAATAACATTTGTGTCAGAAATGTAGTGTCCTGTTAGTAACAAAGTCAGGCATATAAAAATAGTAAAAATGTGATTCATGTCTAAAAATATGAAAAGGTTCTATTTAAACAACAACAAGGGAATTAACAAGAAGAAGGAGTGAACGAGGGTCATGCTATATATTAGATTCCATGCACACAGTTGGGACTAATGAGGATTTATTCCATATTGAATGCAACAGCTAGACAGTAAAGAAAGCTGACAAAAATGATTAATTTGAAATATGGTCCTTGAGGAGAGTTCTGTGAATATCCTGGACTGCCAAAAAGGCAAAGAAGATTGCCCTAGAGCAAACCAATACAGAACTGTCTCTGGAGGCAAAAATAGTGAAGCTGAGGCTGTACTACTTCTTGAGAAGGAAATAATGTTGGGAAAGGCGGTAGGGAGAAGGGAAAGAAGAAGACCAAACATGAGATGGGTTGACTCTGAGAGAAACCACAGGCTTGTGTTTGCAAGAGCTGAGCAGGGATGTTGAGGATAGGACAGTTTGCAGATCTCTTATAGGGTCACCATAAATTGGTGAAAGAAAGAAAAAGAAAAATCATATTAGATTAATGGGACAATGTTTACACAGATATACATTCCATAGAGTTCAGGTAGTATGAATAGAATTTTGGTCTTTGCTTATGCTACTTACCTGAGAATTTGTCCAAGGAAGTCAGTATGGTTGACTGTTGAACAAACATAAACTGAAATGTGCTGCAGCTCATCACATTCCTTCGTTCAGTGGAGCAGGGTCTAAATTTAGTTTGACTTGTTCAGAGTTGACCCATGTGAACAGTCATAAGTAAAGAGTGAAATGCTATTGAACAGTGTAGTAATTTGCACTAGAGTAGGTCCATTAAAGCTAATGGGGATTTAGTAAATCAATGCATCTATAAATTTCATTGATTCAAATAGGCCTACTCTAATGTGACTTGCTACATGATGGGTTCCGAACCCGTGAATCATGTCTCCTAAGAGGGCTGCAAAGTGTTTTCCAGGCAAGGGGTGGTGTGTAGCTGTGTTTATGCTATACAGGGCAATGTTAAAAAATATTCTGTTTTAGAATTTCCATGGAGGGAAGCAAGGAGAACTACTGGATTAAGTTTAGGTTAGAATTATAGAATTCCATTCTGAATAATCTATTTTAATGTGTTTTCTTTACCTCACTAGCAATGCCTTTTATGCAAGTGTGGCAGGGGGTTGCAGGTTATTTGTCTATTATAAAAGAGCGTTGTGACTTGACAAATGTTGGGAAGCACCATGCTATTCTGAGCAACAAGATTTCAGCCAAAGTCTCATTGATTTTTTATTGGTATTCTCTGCACAGATCACCATCGCTGCTAGTCATGGCTGCAGTTAGGGGAGATCTATGTTTAATGTGTATAATTGTGGATAGGATTAGCCTGGTTTTCTTTCTTTCTTTCTTTCTTTCTTTCTTTCTTTCTTTCTTTCTTTCTTTCTTTCTTTCTTTCTTTCTTTCTTTCTTTCTTTCTTTCTTTCTTTCTTTCTTTCTTTCTTTCTTTCTTTCTTTCTTTCTTTCATCTATCCATCCTTTCTTCCTGCCTTCCTGCCTTTCTTCCTTCTATAATATTTTTCTAGTATGATATTTTTGTAGCATAAACGAGAAATAATCTTTAACCTGACCAAGAGTAATGTTGTCTTGCTTCTTTTCAAGCCAAACTTTAATAGCTATTTCATTATAATTTTAATTAATCCTTGTGAGACAGATGGGCAGAAAGGTGTAGAAGTAAACAGGTGGTGTGTAGGGGCACAGGGTAACAGCAGTGTGTCTGCCCAAAGTACAGTCGTATGATGTATAAGAAATTAGGGAGAACTGGATTTTCTAGCCAATAAAAGCCTGTCATTATACATTCACATTTCTTTGTTCACTTTCCTTTCTGGCAATGTTTATTCATCAGACCTTTTTCTTTATGTATTTCAGTATGCTTGCATTTTAAAAACATGCTCATAATCAATCCTGAAATGTAATAAAATATCAGAACACCATCTTTTTATAGGAACCACTTTAAAAAGTTATAAGATCTAAATCTTTCATTTAACTAAATCTGCACAAAATACTGTTATATATAAAAACAATAAGTTGGCTAAACCTGATTAAATAATTTAAATGGTTAGAGAACTCACAGGTTTATTCAAGGAGAGCTGAACCTCAGCTAAGTCAAGGCATTTACATAATCTATACTTCCTACAGTATGCAGAGTTCCTGGTTAGAAATCCACACATTTCAAAGCTTACAATACATTCTGTATAAGAAATAAAAATGGATTGACAGTATGACAATACGCTGAACAGGTGAACATGAAAATGGGTTTAAGTATAAAACGTTTTAATCAGTTTGTGCATGTAGAACATGTACATATGAATATATCTGAAAACTGAGAACAACAAATGCCAAAATTTGAAATGAATACAAAACATGTATGAATGTCTACATGGAAATTAAGAGCTTCAACAGATTGGGGGGGGGGGATAGAGTGAGCCTTTAGTGACATTCAAAAACTATGATCAGCTTGACCTTTACAGACTTGTGTGAGAACTTGTAGAAGTCTGTGCTGTCACATCAGCACCCAGGGAATAGCATTAAAAATGTCTAATCTTTGAGACAGGGCCAGTCTTGAACTCTCACTCGATAGATCTTGGAAAAAAAATACTTTTGGAGGACTCTAGTCACCATAGGTTCACATCCACCACGGCAAATGGTCATGTTGGCTGGTGGATTCTGGGAGTTTTCGTCCAAAAGTAACTTTTCCAAAGTCTGCCCTGGTGACATGAATCGATGTTTACAATTCTCTCTTTCTTGTTACAAGAAGGCAATTAAACCACCAGCCCAATCCTTAAATAAATTTATTTATTAGCGTTTAAAAATGGTAATCTTTGGCTGAAACCATGGTCTCTTGCATGAGTTTCAGTAGTTCTCTGCCTTTTCATTTTAAAAGGACCCCCACCTTGACAATGTAATAGTTTTTCATGCAAACAAAATCTACAGAGAATCACATTCAAAAGAGGAGGGTGAAAAGTAAGCTGGAAGCATAAGAATACCATTAATGCTTGGTGACTGATCTTGTTAGCACACATCGTCTGCCACGATAGCATGGTGACCTAAAACAAGAATCTCACACTGGAGAACCACCAGCAAAAGAAATGTGTTATTATAATGTGCCTAACTCAGACCCCCTTCATTCCACCCCTCCTTTCCTGTCTCTTTGAACAGAATTTGATTGTCAGCAGCATACACAAGTCCAGACAATGCTTTCAATAGAAGTCTTTTTGGAAGACAATTAAAGAAAGCATGATAACGGGATTTGTCACCATGATGTGGCTGCTATTTGAGCAGGCATTATAATAATGAAAGAAAGTTTTACTAATTGAAAATGTGAATCAAATTCAGCTCTCGCTCTCTAATTTCTCTTGGATGAAAGCCAATTAAGATCATCTGTCTAATGCATCTATTCACCCCCTCACTGCAACAATGTGTCAATTGTAATGGATGTCTAATAAACTCAGACCTTCGTGGACAGAGTGCTGAGTGAATTCACACACACACACACACATGCATGCACGCAAGTGCACGCGCGCACACACACGCCATGTGTGTCATTGCCGATATAATGCTGATCCATCTGATGGCAGAGGAATGGGCAGAGATTTACTGGTGCAGGTGAGAAAATCAGGTGATGGAACAACACACAATTGCTATGGAAGCCAGGATAGAGAGGATAGCATGATGGCAGCAGATCTGGGATATATCGACCGAGGGACAGTGGACCCATTGCCTCATTCCGGACATTAGTGCGTGGTCAACAAGACAGCATGGAGAGGTGGATTACTATCACACAGCTGTTGAAGGGGCATGGCTGCTTCAGAGCCTACCAACACCACTTTAGGCTGGATGATGATGCATGATGCTTCATGCTCCGTCTGCCAGTCCGTGCAGGAAGACGTGGTGCATGCGTTTTTTCACTGTCCACGCTTTGATGCAGAATGGGAAATTTTACAGAGGCATCTTCGACAACAGATGTCTCCGGAAGGCATCATTGGAAAGATGTTGAGCAGGGAGACTACCTGGGTCGCGATGTCCAATTATGTGGCCGGGGTCATCTTGGAACTTAGACGTGTGGAGAGACTGCAAAGAGGGCAGCCATAGGCATAGAGGAGGAGGGCAAGTAGTCAACTTGGAGGAGGGTTTTTAACAGCCAGTCTGCCCCCTGTGAAGTAATGCCTGATGGCAGTTCTGCAGGGGGGCAGGGTGTAATGGGAGGTGGTTTTAGTGGGTAAAAATCTCACACACTGTGAAGTAAGGGTTCCACAGTGTCTTTTGAAGATTTCTGCCATTGGAAAGTCTGTCTTTCTTTTTTGTCTTCTCTGGAAAGTACACATATGAGGAGAATGTGATTTTATACCATTTATTAGTTACACAGTTCTGTTGCTGGGGTCCTTTTCTTGCACACATGAAGCCGTATGGCCATCCATTGACTACTATGAAGGAAATACCTATGTAGGATGATTGATCAAGTTATAGTGGGTGCAAGCTTACTCTAGGAGGCCATGAGAGACCAATATTCATGTCTCCATTGTGTAATGGAGTGGTGTTCCACCTAATCTCCACCTAGAGCTGTAGTTCCAGTAGTGTTGTAGGCATGTGAATCATGCAAACCATCCTGCCTGAGAAATCAGAGCTACAAAGCCATGGTTAGTCCATGAAGACCAATCACAGAATAAAGCAAACTAGTTGTCAAGAAGTTATATATAAGAAAATCTCATGTTGTGACAGTCACCCATTTTCTACACTTAAAAAATTATCTCTTCTATTCATGGCTTACCTATAGCTTACACTTCTGCTTTCAAAGCATAGTGGGAAGTACAGACTTCTTGATCTTTGGCAATCCATAGTTGTCAGCCTAAAGCAGGGGTTTTCAACCTATGGCCCGGGGGCCAGATGCAGCCTGTGACACCATTTCATGTGGCTCCCCACTGCAAAATGGCCATCTGGCCCCCGAAGCTGCCTGCGGGTGCATGAACTGGCCCTCGGCTGGAAAAGGTTGATATCCCCTGGCCTAAACTTTCAGAGGGTCCATTGTTGTAAGGGAAAATAATAGACCTCTCCCCAAATTCCTAGGGCCTCAATAGAGGAAGCCATGACTTTGAGTTCAGAAAACCTGAGCAGGGCTGTTAATGACAGTATCTTTTGTGGGAAAGCACACTGAATTCAAATAGCCAGTTATGTAGCCATCCAGAATTTTTTTTAAAAAAAATCAAGATACGAAAATGATGGAGGAAAGTTAATTTAATTTGTGTTTTTTTTTTAAGAATGGCAACAGCAACTATACGCCTCCTCTCCCCCTACTAAGACCATTGATTCTGCAAAAGTCTGAAGAGTTTGAAGAATGCCTTGAATGCATACCTTTACTTGACTTCATTAATCTTGTTTTAAAAACAGTTTTTGATGTTATTACTACGAAGCACTAAATAAACTCCTGGATATAGACCAGATGGATCCCCTGCACTTTTGCACTGCAGAAAAATTAAGGATAGTGACTCTGAGATTGTACAGGTATTTGTGAGTTTCTTTAGTGTGGTTGTTGTGAAGATAAAATTGCCATGAAAATAAAGAAGAAGAAAGCTATGAATACTGCTTTTAGCCCATTGGAGGGAAGACAGAATATGAATTTAACTAGCAAATAATACATGAGGAGGGAGAGAGGGAGAGAGTCCAAGTCCAAGGTTTGGTAGCTCCAGTGAACCCTAGAGCCCCCAGCCGTTGGAGACAATTCATCTTTCAAATGGGCCACAGCTTCTTCCTGCATTGTTTTACATCTAAAGCACACCTTTCTGTTTTTGCTTTCTGGGGTGGAAAGTCAGCATTTTCAATGGACTGTGAAAGCCCTGGAAGGTCTTAGGACAGAAAATTGGCACTGGACATGTCAGTGCTGTCCCAGTCCTATTTTGTAACCTCCAGCATGTACAGTGTAACCTCCAGCATGTACACTGAACAGAATGGCTTTTGCACATAGAAGTTGCTTAAAGACAGGAACGTTGCTTGCTTGTGTATTGCAGCATACATGTGCCTCTTGTGTGTATCATCCATTGGATTTCATTTGTCCATCGAGATGGATAAATATTGCTAGTATTAGTTATGGTAGCAATATAGAATTCACATTCTTTTTTTCATCGTACAAGATTCTAACTATGTCAGACTACACTAGATAGCTTACAGAAGTACCTTGTTTCTCTCCCTACCAGCTCCATATATGTAATTTCTTCCAAAGATTTTCCACAATAATTAAACCTAATGACTCTAATTGCCTCTCAGTTTATTCTTTAAAAACATGGCTGTTTCCTAGCGATTCTGAGCATATGTTGCAGGGTATAAACAAGGTCCCCCATTAACATGGTGATAAACTATACGCTCCATAAATTTTTGCATCATTCATAATCTTAGGGAAGAAAGGATTTAATTTTTTTTTAAAAGTCTGTTGCCTTTGGATTGACCTTAAACATTTAGGTTTATGGGTAGGAAAAGAGAATCGGGAGCAAGAACTCTGCTATGCAAATCTATTCCTTTCTGTCTGAATCATGGGGATGGAGAATGTAGAGATGAAGAGGCCGTGTACATTTCTTTCTTTCTTTTTTAATGGAGTACAGTTGGCCCATCAAGTTTCATTTTGATTTTGAAATTTACCCTGGGAGAATAGGCTGTAAACACCAATGTATTCTGCACATGAACTCAATATGATTTCAGCTTATAATGGTTTTTTATTTGCAATGACTTCTATTGCTCTTTTTTTTTGAAATACAGAGAGAAAAACAGAGGAAATTGCTTTCATTTCTTCAGTTTTGTTAATTTTATTATTCCTTTCCCTTCCGCTAAGATTACACTGCAAATGGTTATCTCCTCCCCTAATATTCAAGACTTTCCCACTGAGAGATACTTAGCCAGGGATTCTGTTGGCGTATTTAGTATTGACCCTGGAGCTGTAGCAATGTGATTTCTTTTGCTGACTTGATAAAAATGCAAAGCTGCAAAGTATAGTCTTTATGACTGACAAGCAATAGGTGCATCTGTCGGCAAAACCAGCCAGATTCTTGATGATACCGTTTGAACAAATGGTGTGACGGTTATCTCTCTATAAACATAATTCATTATTGAGTGCACATTTAACCTGATAAGCAGGTGTGTGTGTGGAGAATGAGAGAGTGCTTCATATATGACAACTAAACACTCAGTGAGACAATTTTCTTCACTTCTGCAAGTCAGCATCAATAGAGATATGTTGAGTGATATGCATCAAAGGAGAACTTCATAATCTTCCACTACGTGAGGCAATCACTTAAATGTGATTTTTTTCAAAACAAAGTATGCCTAAATTTGTTTCAGTAATACAGGCTGTTGGAACACCTTTATATCGGTTTAGCTGTGCAGCAGTCAGGGAACATAGAAGAACTTTTCAGTCTGGCTAGGTTATCCTACTATGATAATGGAGTAGGAATTTACTGTCAGTGACTCAACGCTGAGTTTCAGGCAGTAGTTAACTAACCTGACAACCCTGAGGACTTGGGTGCTGAAGTCCATAGGGAAGGGTGATGGTCCTCACGTGGATTAAATCCCACTTGAATCCATCTTGATGGAGGACAGCAGCTTCATGGGGCTGAGGAGGACTTTGCATGTTAAAAGGTCTCAGGATCAGAAAGTGACTAGTGGAACTGGATTAGTTGTACAGGTGTCATGCTGCACTATGGAAGGCAGATGGAAGGCCCTGCATTATATTCTCAGGACAGAAGAAGAAGAAGAAGAAGAAGAAGAAGAAGAAGAAGAAGAAGAAGAAGAAGAAGAAGAAGAAGAAGAAGAAGAAGAAGAAGAAGAAGAAGAAGAAGAAGAAGAAGAAGAAGAAGAAGAAGAAGAAGAAGAAGAAGAAGAAGAAGAAGAAGAAGAAGAAGAAGAAGAAGAAGAAGAAGAAGAAGAAGAAGAAGAAGAAGAAGAAGAAGAAGAAGAAGAAGAAGAAGAAGAAGAAGAAGAAGAAGAAGAAGAAGAAGAAGAAGAAGAAGAAGAAGAAGAAGAAGAAGAAGAAGAAGAAGAAGAAGAAGAAGAAGAAGAAGAAGAAGAAGAAGAAGAAGAAGAAGAAGAAGAAGAAGAAGAAGAAGAAGAAGAAGAAGAAGAAGAAGAAGAAGAAGAAGAAGAAGAAGAAGAAGAGCAGCAGCAGCAGCAGCAGCAGCAGCAGCAGCAGCTTTGTGCTGGGTTGCTCAGATCTTGGAAATGTTACTCTTTTTATTACAACTGCCAGAATGGGAGTTTTTATCTGAACAAAATTGACATTTCTAAGATCAAGGAACAACTTTACAGATTCTTTGCAAGAAAAAATGCCTGTCAATGCCCTTAGTGAGACATCATGTCTGTCCTTTTGTGATGTGCCTGTAATTTTTGGATATTTTTCTAATCACAGCAATGTGGCCTTACTAAATTGTTGGGAAGTCACATAAAATGATTCAAATGCTAGCTGGTGCTGTTCCTTCATGCATAGCTGTGGTTGTTAATGTTGAGATGATGACAATGTGAACAAGAGAAGATTGTGTTGTTCACCAAACACCAATGGTGTGAAATAGTGAGATGTCTCAAGAAAAGAAGTTATAATTATCTAGTTGAAAAGCAGAATAGCAAGTTTTAAAACCTGTAACTATATCTGTCTTCCTAGTTGTACAGGGATTTTTGTACACAGTAACTTGCATGATTATAGAGCTTCAACAAGTTACTTTCCTCTCAACCAACACAGGATATGTGTGTGCATATATCTGTAATAATAATCATGCTTTTAAATCAATTCTGACTCAACATTAGTTTGCCTCTTTTTCCAAAATCCCTCAACCAACATGTCCATGGGTGACTAGTAACAACCCTTCTCAGGGTTTTCCAGGTAAAGAATACTCAGAACTGATTTGATTCTGGGTTTTGCAGGTTATAAAGAAGCTCTGGACCAGGGGTGGGAAAACTGCATTCAGCCAGGTGTTCCCCTGAACATCTGTGCCTACTTGTATCAATATCTATGTTAATGTCTATCAATGCATACCTGTCCTCAATTTTTTTTTGAAAGGAATGTAATTTGCATTTCTGGCCTGATACATTATATTTGTTGTTTCTGAAATGCTTGATATCATCAAAATGACATGCTAATCTCCTTACTCCACAGGTTATTGCTGCAACTTGCCCAGTGTCAAAAAAAAGGCCAATGATATGTGCACAATACTTAAATCCTTTATTAACTGCACAGAAGGTGCTTGGTTGCCTGCAGCTTTTGCAACAAAATATGAGGCCACAAATTGTTAGGAAAAATAAACAAAATCCTTTGCAAACTAGCTTCAAGGTTTGTTTGCTGATATTTAGAAATAATTGGATTGTTTACCTATGATATATTTTCTGTAACCTTCTCTATGCAAATAGTTGAAAGGCTCAATTACTGATTTGATTTTCAAAGCTGGATTTTGCTTTGTTGGTCTTTCATGCAATTTAAAATAATAATCTTTTTTTAAGCTAACTGTTTTATTGAACAATGGGTTAATATTCCAAAATGATCTTTAAATAAATAGGCCTTTTATATTTTGAAATTAGGTTGTAAAGACAAAGGTATTTCCTCCTCTTTGTTGCAGGAAACAGCTGAAACTTCAGCAGGCTGGGAAGAAGAAATGCAAACATCACTACCACCAAGCCAAGCAACTTGTCGTTGTCGGCAGTGGCAGCGGCGGCAGCAGCAGCAGCAGCAGCGGCTGTTACTCGTATCTGAGTATACATGTTTTTTTCCTGGAAATCCTTTCCACAGAAGAATGACAAACAGGAAAAGTGCCAATGGCATGAATTTATGTAAAGTGGATCCCAGCTTGCCATGAGGTGACCCACACACTGTGATTATGGAGCCATCTCCTGCAGCACATATGAAATGAGACATGCAGTATTTAACACCAATAGACTACCACAGTCTTGAGGATATTAACAAGGTGTGCTTTCACAGCCAGTCCACCTGGCATGGCCTATTCTGCCTCCATGACCATTGGGAATCAGAATAGTGAAGTGGTTCATCCTCCACTCATTTTGCCGTTTGGCCCAACATGATGGTTTCCAGTGGCATTTCTCCATTGAGGGGGCCATCACCCCACCTAAAGGGGCTCATCCACCCATAGACCATTGGCCCCTTTAGGGAGTCAGGTTACTTACTGCTGCCCAACACTAAGCCTTGAGTTGCTGGCTGTGCGGTCTGCTCCAGTACCATAGTGGAATGTCCAGCCAGACACAAGGTTAGTTAGCCAAGCAACTAACCAACTGAATAACCAACCAAAAAACAAAGACACCCTTGCCAAACTTCAGGGGAAAAAAAACCACAGGTGGGACATCTTCCTATGCTTTGTGGAAGACTGAACATGCTTTGCATCCATGGAGTAATGACTGATTGTTGGAGGGGACAAATAGAAAATGGGGGCAGAGAAGCACCTGGAATCCTGAACAACAGCAGTCCATACTGTCAGAGTCAGGTCCCATTTTGTAAAAACTATAAAGATGGATTTGCACAAATGGCATATCAGAATTCCCTCCCTGATTTATAAGCACAGAAGAAAGAGGGAATGTTTAAAAACATTCCCCCCCAGATGATAAGAAATAGTGGCTTTTAAAAGGAGGTGATATTTCTCCTTCTCTTCCTTGGGTTTTTTTTTTTTTTTTGCTGCTGTTAATGTCGATGGTACAGTAATGTTGGCAGCCTGGTAGAAATACAGT
Organism: Furcifer pardalis; assembly: GCA_030440675.1. Classification (NCBI taxonomy): domain Eukaryota; kingdom Metazoa; phylum Chordata; class Lepidosauria; order Squamata; family Chamaeleonidae; genus Furcifer; species Furcifer pardalis. Next base: position 73,043,220 of record CP126891.1, read on the forward strand.
AAAACCTCATATAACACTAAAACCTGGTTCCACAAGTCTTGGTGTTATATGATTTTTAGTGTTATCTGATCCTCTATGGGATCCATAGAGATACATTGTAACCACACAGGCTTTAGCGGTTGTTATCTGAAGCATCCCATAGGATCTTAATGTTATCTGATGCAATTCTTCCCCCCCGATTCCTTAATGTTATGCGATTTTAGTGTTATTCGATACTAATGTTATATGAGGTATTACTGTACGACCTTCCTGGTACCCCACATGTAACATAATAGTGGGGGATTGGGTAATGAAAAGGGCATCTTCACAAAAACCAACCAACCAACCACTCTGTCCATTTACATAAAGCACTAATGACTAATCAACAGCAACAAGAAGGAAAGTGGGCATGTAAGAAGACTTTAAGCTTTTGCTTTGGGATCCTTTTGGTTTATGGGCCTTGACAGGTTGGCAAGACTTCTACCCCTTGTTGTTCTGCTTCAATGAGACTGTAACTGTTTAAAATTCTGTTGCTGTAAGTTACCCTCCATAAGGCTAATGATGTCACCACCCATCATTATTTTCCGGAAATTAATTATTTTCACCCCTGAAGCTCCAGCAGAATTCCTTTTATTGTCAAGAAGCCATGTGAGCCATTGTACAGGAGGAGAAAGTTTTAAACTTAATCCTTAATCTACATTGATGGGATGGCTTTACTAGTGGTGGTGATTTTTAATACCAAAGACCTGTTCCTACGTCCTGCAGCTCTGTGAGTTTTCCATTCATTACAAGGAATATCACAGGAAGTTTAGAAGCTTTAGTGGATAAAATGTCTGTTGTTTTTTAAAACACACACACACACACACATCATGGCTGATGGCATCTTTATCTTTTGAAAAATTTTCTTATGAGCTTCCCTATATTATTTTCTACTGATTTCATGTTCCGTTGACTTTGTTTGTTTTCAATAATATCATCACAGAACCAGATATGTGGTTTTTCTGCAGCTGTTGACTACTTTATTAATAATGTTTACATTTCATTCGCTTTAACTTATTAGTGTATATACTCAAATATAAGCCGACCTGAATATAAGCCAAGGTACCTACTTTTGACCTGAAAACCCAGGAAAATAGATTAACCCAAGTATAAGCAGAGGGTAGGAAATGCAGCAGCTGCTAGTGAGTTTTAATAATCAAAATACATGCAAATATGGTAAAATTAATTAAATTGTTGGCACATCTCAATCTGGCACGGTCTTGGGACACTTGTGGTCATTGACCCGAGTATAAGCCGAGCCTCTTTTGGGCGGTCATTTTGGGGGCTAAAAATTCGCCCTATACTCGAGTATATACGGTACATGATTTTAAAATGTGTTTGAATTTTGTGCATGAGAGAGATTCCCAGCTACCTTGGAAATCATCAAGGGAGATAGGGCAGAAATATTTTGGTAAATAAATCCAATTGATTGTACATATTGTGATGTCATTTTGTTCACTACCTGATTCATGTCTGATTGGTATCACCTCTGTGTCTAATCCCAGAAAAAAGAAGCTGATAGACCTCATCAAAAGAACCGATGTTTTGGGAAAACAGTAGTTCAACAGAATGAAAACTACGTAGTCATACAAAGAGGTTTAAAAAAACGTTTCCAACTCTAGCAAGCCCTGTTAGACAGGTTACAAATAAAATCAGGCAGCTCCAGAAAAAGACATGCAGGAAAGCTGCAAAGTTTGAATCTGTTCAGAGTGCAAAGACATCAGGTATAAATCTTTGGTTCTTTCCACCAACTCACCTGAAAAGGAAAAGGTTTAGGGTGGCTTTTTGTTGTTATTGTTGTGGTTGTTGAGGTTCCAGTCAAAATCACTGTGATTGTTAACTTGTAACAATGGATGGATTCTACTGGAGACCCTCAAGAAGAGCAATGTCTACTTACATCTTTCCCTAAAAAGGCATAAAAGAAAGCACAGTTATGTGTGCTTGCAGATGAAGAAATGTAAAGCATTGATCTCAGTATAAAACACTAAAAACTAAAGAAATGAAAGAAGGAGAGGAAAGGAGGGGAAGAATCAAATTTATTCTAAATAAAACTACTCTGTTCTCTGGTGACAGATTCCAGAGTCAAACACCAGAGGGGAACTGACAGCAGATGTTTTAGAGCCAGGACATACAGAGGCTGAGTAACAGTATAGAAAAGAAATTGCTTTGAACTTCACCCCTGCTTTAAATACTTCAAATCAGTAAGGTCACAAAGCTCTTTAATAGAGTGATGAGGTCTTGGCCTAGCAGATCTTCACAGTGACAAGTAGATGTGCTTCCTAGCAGCCGGGTCATAAAAATTTCAGGCTTTCCTTCTGAAAGAGGGCATTGTGTTTCAGGGGTCCGTTTGGAGTAAGTCCCCTGTACGGCCACTATCAAAAGCACAGGCCTAATAGTCTCCGTCTAAATGGGACTGACCTCATGAATTACCTCCTGAAACTTCATCTATAAACTGGCTCCTTCTTATACAGACTGATGAATTCTTGTTTATTCCTAAATGGCTGTCACAAAACCTATTCATCAAACTCTTAACGGGGGACGAGAAGTCTCACATAATCCAGCGTCAAGCTCAGCACCATTAAATAATCATTAGACTCTATTGCTGGTTTTGAGACCCACTTCAAATCCACAAAGCAGGCTTTTTACCATTCATCAGCACTGCGTCCAGATGAGAATCTGACCTGTTTTTTTAAAAGGGTGTTTTTGTCACTATCTGTTTCATGGCTGTGTTCGTTGGCCTTTCAGAGGAGGTGGGATTTCCATTCCCCTCCGCTTCCCCCCCCCCCCATCTTAACAAAAGTAAGAGAAAATAAAGGCAGATGGCCAACTCTTTTCAATATCCATTTGCTTTATTTGAGCAGTTTAATGTAGTGAAACAGAGTGAAATGTTGCTACTCGCTAAATGGTAAACAACGCCATTACCCAGAATTCCACAGCAGAGCAGCAACAAAACTGACTGCCGGTGATTAATCAAACTGTTGTTGTAATTGAAATGCATGATACATAATAGATAGTGTGCTGTGTCCCTTCCCCCCAAAGCTGCAAATTAGCAAATAATAACTTCCATACAAAGCACATACCCATTCTGTGTTGCTAATTCACAAATCATATAAAAAATATAAAGACATAAAAGGCTATTATTGCTAGCCATTAGGTTTGTTTGATTTTCCTTTAAGCTACAAGTGCCTTTAGTGTTATATATTCTGGAGCAGCAGGACAGTCATGCCCTGTAGGAAAAGGGACGAGATATTACTTCTTCATCTTGGCTTGCACAAATGTGAAATGTAATTTTTTTTGCATTGCTTTTTAAATTTTGTGAGTGTGTGTTTTAGATCCAGTTATGGCTCTGTGTCTTAGGATGTATGCGAAGCACAGAATGCAGAACTACTTTACAATGATAGTGTATGCTCAACAAACCGGCGAAAGATAACATCCATATAAATAATGTGTGTTTTTGTGTGCATATGTGCATTCCATTATGTGCAGCATAGTGTCTGTATCAATTATCTCGCACTATTAACCTCCATCTCCCCACCCCCCGTTATACCTTTGTGTCCTTGAAGTCCAAATATTGTTTAAAAAGGCATCATTCCAAATGTCACCTATGGGTGCCTTTGAATTCATGTGCTCTAAATACCAAAAGCTACTGCCTTTGACTCTTTCTCTAAATAATAGTTAACCATTACAAAAACTTAAATTAAGAGCACTCACCTTTTCTCTGATAGGCCACAGTTTTAACATATGTTTATAAAAATGTATCTACCATGTTAAGGTTATTTGGTGCTTAATTGATGCCATGTAAACAAAGAATTTTTGGTCCTAGGAGCTGGAATAGTTTGGAAGTAATGTCAGTATGTCAGCAAACCTCTCATTTGCCTGACTAAGCTATTCATTTTGGTCTCAAAGCTCGTACTGGAAATGGCTCTCATACTAGTGGTCAGTTTCCTCGTGCATAAGTAAATCCTAAGCAGGGGCTGGGATTCAGGATTTAAGTTAGGAAGAGCATGAGAGCGGGACAGGGATCGGATGCTATTCCCACAGAAGATGATAAAATCCTAGCCACCCTGTTTTAGGTAGTAGAATGTCAATATGTTTATGCAGGAGAGGCACTGGAAGGGTGAATCCACATTAATGATCTTGTGTAATTGCATTTGCATTTTAGTTTACAGTTTTAGAGGCTGTATGTGTGGAACTGCTGTCTGGGCAGGTTATCCTGCAATGGTAATAGAGTAGACCATACTGCCAGTGACTCAACGCCGAGTGTCAGGCAATGGTTAACTAACGACAACCCTGAGGACTAACAGCCTTGGGTGCCAAAGTCCACAGGGAAGGGTGATGGTCTCTAAGTGGATTAAATATCAATTGGATCCATCTTGATGGAGGGCAGCAGCTTCATCAATACTTGTCTGGGGATGATGACTTTGTGTGCCAAAAGGGCTCAGGACCAGAAAGTGACCCGCAGAACTGGATCAGTGGTATGGGTGTCATGTTGTGATGTGGAAGGCAAATGAAAGGCCACTGCATTGTATTCTCCCATATGGGCACATTTTACTTCTGCTTCCGGGAGCAGTAAGGGTGGCATGGGCCGGATGAATTGATGTTGTGGGCTGAATCCAGCCCACGGGCTGTAGTTTGGGCACCCCTGACTTAGAAACATCATTTGGCAATATTGTTCTAGCTTTTGAGCTAAAAGCAAAGTTGTATGAGCCACATCAGCATACTAAGGAGCCTCTTCAATGATACTTAAACCAACTACTGTACATGCTTTGGACATTCTTGAAGAAAAGGGGAATCTTCAAAAGAGAATGTAATTTATGAATGCAGGAGCAGTTCTTTAGAGGTTGCTGACACATGGCCTTGTTAATTGCCCTCAAAATTTGAGGTTTAGACTCTGACATGGTTGTATCTTAGGTAGAGATCCTTGGTGCAGAAAGATATTTGGAAAAGGGAAATCATGGACAAACAAGTCAGAAAACTTAAACCAAGAATTGCATCTTCTTCTTGTTCTGCCCTATCTGGTTCTGAATATTGGCTATCATCATGGTGATTGGCCATTAGAATTGTCCTGGGAACTATATAATGCAGTAGTCTTCCATTTGCCTTCCTCATTGCAGCATGACACTCCTACCACTGATCCAGTTCCGCGAGTCACTTTCTGGTCTTGAGCCCTTTTGGCACACAGTATTGATGAAGCTGCTGCCCTCCATCAAGATAGATTCAAGTGGGATTTAATCCACTTGGAGACCATCACCCTTCCCTGTGGTCTTTGGCACCCAAGCCATTAGTCCTCATGGTTGTCAGGTTAATTAACTGTCACCTGACACTCAGTGTTGAGTTGCTGGGAGTATGGTCTACTCCTATGATAGTGAACCTTGGCACTCCAGATGTTCTTGGACTTCAATTCCCAGAAGTCCAAGCCAGCCTCCTACTAATTAGGGCTTCTGGGAATTGAAGTCCAAGAACATCTGGAGTACCAAGGTTCTCAATCACTGGTCTACTCTATTGCCATAGCAGGATAACCTGGACAGACACCTAAAGAATTGCATGAAACAGGAAAACCTAAAGGTACTGGATAAACTGAGGGAGCTGCAGAAAGAGCACTAGAGGAGTTCTAAGACAAGGAAGTAGACTGGAAAACTAAATATTCAGCATCTGAGAGATAAATGGCTGAATTTAAACTGGCCACAAAGGAAAGGACCACTTTTTCTCAAACCTATAGGCATAACAGATGATCTGAACCAACTGGAAAGCAGAATATGGAATTATGATGTTTTAATTGTGGCACCACTTTAGGGAACATTATACTAAGAGAACTAACCTAAGTCAAGTTAATCAGAATTTAATGAAAAACCTAGGAAGCCATAAGCTGTAGATGCAGGAGAAATGACTAAAGCAATAGAGCAAATTTATAGGGGCTATGAAAAAGGAAAATTTAGCTAGATGTGAAAAGGAAACATTGCAGGATGTTTAAATATAATTTAAAACAATGTAAGTAACTCCCACTCCCCTTGCATCCACTTGATGCACCTTCTATGGGACTGAGGTCAGTTGCCAAAAGTCTGCCTTACTATATAGGTGTTTACCTGCCATTGAAAATACAACAACTTTAGTAAGAAGTTCAAAAGCCCAGGAGCAGCTACCAAGAAAGCCTTCTCACCCCCTCATCAAACATGAGTCTGAGAGTGTAAGGACCAAAAGAAGAGCCTCAAAGGTCAAAGGCTTTGCATGAAGAAATAATATCTGGATGGTTTGGACCTAAACTGCATACAGCTTTATCTGTACTTTGAATTGTGCTCAGAAATAGACTGATAGACAATAATTGTTGTAACAAAGATGTTCCATGTTACCTACAAATGGGCCACAGAACACTTTGGATGTGAGATTGGGAAGGAGCCTCCCCAAAGAATCTGAGGATTGTGAATGCATTCAGGTGTCAATTAGAAAATCACAGCACAAATGAAGAGGTGGTAGAGGAAATTTGGGCCAGTGGACATTTCCAGTCACCTTTTAAGGCAATCTCTTGTGCAGTTTATTACAGACAGTAATCAAAATGGGATATACGGTAACTGAATATGCTGCACCTTGGCCAGGGTTGACATTTCAAACACCATAAACACAGCTGTACAAATGCAGTTATGGAGCCTGCATCTACATTCAGGGCTCCTTTTTCTTTTGTGTCTAGGCTAGGGCCATAGCCAGGATTCTAGATGTGAGTGGGCGGATATTTTTTTCAGGATGGGCAACAATGTCATATATATTTATATGTCATATATATATAAGCAGCCAGGAGTTTGAGGGTAGGCTAACTGTGAAACCCACCCTGGCCATGCCCTGGCTACAGCCCAGGTCCAGGACAGACATGAAACTGGCAAACTGAAGGCACCATTTCATGAGTTCATTCTGGAGCATACCCACATGGTAGTCTTCAGCATTTGATGGTAATCTGACACTTGTCCAGCAGTTGGAGCTCCTATTTCTAATCCATCCTTCAATTGATCAGGCATCTTTATCTCTTTGTCTCTCTTGCCTATATTAAGTTTCAGTTTATTCACTCTCATCCATACCATTAGTGACAACCATCTGTGGCTTCCTTGGTTTTTGGTAGAAAGGAGAAACAGAGCAAGAGAGAGGGAGTTGGGTGTCATAAGAATATTGGTGGTATTCAACTTCTACATTCCAGAAATTTCCAGAAACCTTAGTTATACCCCATTTGGATTACTGTAGGTCAGTGATGGCTAAACTTGGCGCTCCAGCTGTTCTGGAACTTCAATTCCCAGAAGCCCTGATCAGCAGGAGTGCTGACTTGCACTTCTTGTAATTGAAGTTCAAGAACAGCTGAAGTGCCAAGGTTAGGCACCAGGACTGTAGGTGAACATGAAGCCACCCTTGAATAGTGTTAAATGCCAAACAGAACTGAATAGATCTCTATGAATTAATAGCATCAACGTTGAAGAGGAATTTCTCATCCCCGTGTTCTGAACAAGCTCTTCTAGAAAGGCTAACAGTTATAGTAAGACTGTGCCATCAGGTTCCAACCCAGAAAAGTGAACTGGAAGGATACTATCAATGTATTGATGTAAGCATTGTAGATGCGGAGAGGTCTAGAAAAACCAACAGGAACATACTTCCTTGCCCAGTTTCCTACAGAAATCATCTACCAAGGTGACTAAAGTCCTTTCTTGTCTAATAACCAGACCTGAGGTCAGACTGAAAAGGATTTAGATCAGTGGTGGCCAACCTTTGTACTCCAGGTGTTCTTGGACTTGAATTACCAGAAGCCCAAGTCAGCACACCAGCTGATGTTCTTTCCATCCACCCCTGGTTTAGATAATTGGGAGAGGTAACCAGTGTACCTACTGAACCTTACCGAAGAATGGAATACCAATGACTGCCTGGAAATTAATCAACAGAATTGGATTCAATGAGAGTTTCTCAGCAAACATTCTACCATCACTTCAGCATACTGAAATCCTATCTATTAAGAATCTGATGTTTCCCTGGACTCACTCAGCCAGTCCTCCATCCTGGCTGCTTTTAGGAGCCAGAAAGGGCAAAGGACACACATACTCTCTAGTCTCTTCAGGCATCCTTCCAAGGATCTAGCTTTCATTTCCCCAAATATCCTGCTCACATCCTCAATATATATACTGTATACTGAAATTTAAGAATTATCTTTGGATAAATAGGAACCAAAGCTATATTCATGGAACCTGTAAGGGCATCCATGCCACAGTGGATTATAATAAATACATTTATTTCCTGATTCAAGATGATCATTCTATACTGTCTGCTGTAGAATTGTTATAGATAAGGAGCCTGATGGGTATAAGGAGAGATGTTAACTTTAATTTAACTTTGATATGGTTGAATACATAGGGATCCTCAATCTCAACATGCCACTATAGCATTGTCTCAAATGCTCAGGCATTACTGAATAAGTCAGTGCGTATGCCTCCCATACACCCCCACATCCCAATTTCATGTTCTTTCCATCCAAAATATGAAGACATTTGCAAGTTCTAGTAGATTCTTAAAACCTGACAGAAATAACATTCTCCCACCTGTACCTACAGCAGGCAGAAGACTATCGGCTATCCATGAAAAGCACAATTTTAGCCAAGTGATAATCGGAAGCCATTACAAGTAGGAACACATGCAGACAGGCTATTTAGCACATGGTCTGAAAATGGTTATACTGTTTATTAGATGTGGTTGTTATGACCCCACATTGACCTATTGAAAAGATGATTTCTGCCTCCTATGTTTCTCTCTGTATGGTACAGCATTTCGATTCACAGGCAAGATACTATTTTGGTTCCACAAACAACACAGGCCATCCTATTGACCATCTGGTTGAACTGCATGGCTGCATCTTGGCTGTGGCACTCAGTGTTGTTGTATGCAAATGCCTTTTATCATTGCTGCTTCTCTAAAATATGAGGTGAGAAGATAGATGATAAGAGAATACCTGACTCATGCTGAAGTTAGCTGGTTCCTGTGCAGATAATTTCTTTCTCTGCCGCCATAACATCTGCAAAGCATCACACAGAGCTATTTTCTGTGGGAAATCTAGCCTGTCTTCACCTGAATACAGAGGAGTTCATCGTTTACAATAAGATCACTGCTTGCATTTGGCAAGATTTGGAGAGTTTACCTCAAGGACCAAAAATATGTCTGATGGGAGTTTCTCCACATGCTCTTTCTGTAAAGTGTGAATGTTTCAAGAGGATGGAATGGAAGCTAGAAGAGGTCTACATAAAAGATAAGGTCTTTATTTAAACCAGGTTCTAAGAAAAACTCCGTGGCCTCCATACTAAACTTTGATCTCTATTAACCTATTAATTGAAATATCTCTTCAATGACTGTGGATTACTGCCTATTCCAGACCAGTTAAGTCTCCACATTTCACTTCTACAGATAAGAGATAAACTCCTGTTCCTCTGACTGAATCTCATCTGAGACTTTCTACTAGACTAAACCTCTTACTTGCTATCAACTCCAATAGTCTTTGGGATACTAAAAAAATCCTTAATCTCATTCTCTCCCTGAAATTTAGTGGCCACACACCTTCCTAATCCCCTGTTTTTTTCTTGTCTTGTTTTGTTGGATGGCAATCTTATTTCCCCCCTTTTTTGGTAACAATTTTCTAAGTTAGCCTTAAATTAACACGAACTCCAGTCTTCTGTGACCACAAAGCTAAGTCTGTGTCTTGACTGCATGTCTATATAATCATACTAACATTGTAATTGTTCAAGGCAATTAATCAAAGAAGGCAGAAGTATAATTTGAGTGCAGGACTTTTCTAGAGTCACAGCTCCATATCTTAAACACAGGATGCATTTAGCAGCCCAATGCAATGAAACAAAAAACAAACAAACAAACAAACAAACAAACAAACAAGCCAGAGTGTAATTCTTAAAGGTTATGTATTAAGGATGCCTGAGAAATTTGTTGGCTTTGCATTTTTTTTTTTTTAAATTTTTTATTAGGTATATAAAGTGATACAAAACAAGACACATACATAAAACAAAATGAATTACATATCTAAAAAATATAAACAGAGAATTCAAAAAGGAAAGTAAAATCTCTCATATATAAGAATACTACATTGTTAACATCCATCAAAAATTATTACCTCATTATAAAACACTATTTACTACATCAATCTCCAAACTATATTTCCATCTGTCACCTCATAACCAATATATGTTATTCTCTATCTCAATTTTTCTTCTTATCTTTAAAACCACCCTTGTGATATATACAATGTCCGGGGATTTATGTTTACTTATGTTTTCCAAAAGTCATTTTGCTCAGATACAGGGGGTATGCCCTGATTCTTAACTGTTACATAATCAATAAAAGGTTTCCAAATCCTCCAGAAGTTGTCACCAGTTACTTTGCCCTTTTTAAAATTTATCTCCCAAGTGAGCTTTTCGTTGAGTGCCAAATCCCACATTTCGTTATACCAATTCCTTCTTTGTAAATTTTCATTATTTTTCCAATTTCTAGCTATACATTGTCTGGCCGCTGATAACATTATCGCCATCAATTCATTTTTATCCTCACTCATTTTATATTTATCCATCTCAGTTAACAAAATTGTATTTGGGCCCAGTTCAATCTGCGAATCCAATATGTTTTTAATTTCAACCTCTATTTTTCCCCAAAAGTCCTTCAAAGCCTCACAAGACCACCACATGTGTTCATATGTGCCTCGATCTTTTTTACATCTCCAACATTTCTCACTCACATCTTTGTACATTAGATGCAGTTTTACTGGGGTTCTATACCATCTCCAAATTAATTTATAATTATGTTCCTTCACTCTTACCGACATAGATCTCATAATACGTCTTCTCCACATTTTCCCCCAAGTCTTCTCATTGATTGTTATGTTCAGTTCTTGCTCCCAGCTATCTTTCAATACTTGTTGAGCCTTCCCTCCTTTATTTAAAATTTTATATATTTGACTGACTATCCCTTTTAAACCTATGTCTCCTTTTCTCAATTTGACCAGCAATGTTTCAAATTCTGTAAGCTCCCTGTCAGATCCCATTACAAAAAGAAATTTCTTGTTCCAGTTATTTATCTGGAGGACTTTAAACCAATCCAACTCCAGTTGCAGATAGAGCTCCTTTCTCCTCTCCGAATCCCTACAAATTTTGATCCAATCCTTCAACAGAGAGACCCCATTTTTTAATAAGATATCCTTAATCCTACCTTCTATTTTTATCGGAAAATTGTTAAAATCTTCTAATTCTGTAACCATTGAGATCCCTGGAATAAGTTCCTTTCTTACTTTGTTCCATTCTTCTATTGTTGCTCTTATCATCTTGCCCTGAATCCTCATTTTTTTATCCTTGTCATCACATAAAAAGAATGCCTTCCCTTTCCTAGAAAACTCTTTTGATTCTAATTTTCCCCATATCGGCTCTTCTCTATTTAATAATTTAATAACACTTCGTAATTGAAAAGCTCTGTAATACTTGCTAATATTTGGGATACCCAGTCCCCCTTCTTTTTGTGGTATATACCATAAAATCTTAGGTATCCTTGCTTTTCTTTTCCCATTGCAGAATCTATTTATAATATTTTGATATTTTTCCAATTCTTTTTCTGTATGTTTTATTGGCAGAGCATCAAATAAGAAATTTAATTTAGGTAACAACATCATTTTACACATTGCTACCCTGCCAAACCACGATAAATTCAGCTTGTTGTATTGTAATATCTTTTTATCTATCTCTTTCATTTGTTTTCCATAGTTCAATTCCTTAAGTTCCCCAGTTTTTCTAGCAAGTATTACCCCTAAGTATCTCACTTTATCCGGAATTTGAATATTAAATTTTTGCTTTATTTCTTCTTCATCCTTCTTACTCCCATTGACTAGAATCATCTCGGACTTATCCCAGTTCACCCTTAAACCTGTCATTTCCTCAAAAGTTTTCAGGTGTTTATTAATCCTTAATAATCCTTGTATTGGTTGTTTAATTGTGATTAGTGTGTCATCGGCATACAAACTTATTTTATTTCCTTCAATTCCAATTATTTCTTTATCTTGCCGTATTAAATTCGCCAATAGTTCCATAGCCAAAACAAATAATGTGGGCGACAATGGGCAACCCTGCCTAGTTCCAGCCTCCAGTTTTATTTCTCCTGTATAGTTATCATTAAATTTCACTATTGCTGTTCCCTGTTTATATAAGTTCTTGATTACTTTTTGGAATTTGTCCCCAAATCCATATTGTTTAATTACCTCATGTATTGTTGCCCATTGCAGAGAATCAAATGCTTTAAAAATATCCAGGGCTAAGAAACCTACCCTATCCTTTTGTCTTTCAGCTATATCCAATAAGTCCACTACCCTCCTTGTAAGATCTGACATGTACCTACCCTTTATAAACCCTGCTTGATCGTCTTTTATGTATTTGGCTATGAAACTATTTAGCCTGGTCACCATTATTGTGGAAAAAATTTTGGCGTCTTGGTTAATTAAGGATATCGGTCTATATGATCCTATTTTATGTAAATCTTTCCCTGGCTTAGGAATCAGTGCGATAATAGATCTATTCCAAGATTTGGGTGTTGATTCTCCCTCTAAGATCCCATTAAATAATTTGTGTAATCTCGGAACAACCCAAGGCTTAAAGTCCTTATAAAATTCAGCGGGAAGCCCATCCTCTCCTGGAGCTTTATCCAATTTTAATTTATTAATTACATTCTCAATTTCTTTTGCGGATATTGGTTCCTCCATCATATTTCTATGTTCTTCTGATATTAAGAAAGTATTATATTTTTTGAAGTGATCCTCCAATTTGTTCAAATTTACCTGCTTCTTTGAGTATAGCTCCTTATAGAAAGCCTCTATTATTTCCGCTTTCTCTTTCCTTTTATTGCATCTCTTCCCCTTCTCATCTACCAATACTCCTACCTGGCCTTTGTTCTTTTTATCCCTCGCTGCTTTTGCTAATAACTTTGAATTTCTATTACTGTGCTCATAGTATTCTCTTTTTAAAAATATCAAATCCTTTTTTACCCTTTCCATGTCTTGGGCTTCCAATTCTTTCTTTGTTTTCTGTATCTGAGGTAATACCCTCTGATCATTACCCTTTATGTATTCCCGATGAAGTTGTTTTAGATGTATTTCCAATTCCTGAGTTCTATTGATGTTCCGTTTCTTTTTCCAACTGCTCAATTTTATTGACTCTCCTCTAAAGATCGCTTTCATTGTGTCCCATACCCCTCCTGAGCTGACCTCGTTATTATCATTCCATATCCAATATTCATCCCATTTCTCCATAATTTGTTTTTTCATGCTGTCCTCTTTATATAATTTTGAGTCATATCTCCAAACATATCTTTTCCCGTCACCTTCATCCAGTTTTATATCTATACTTATCTTAGCATGATCTGATTCTCTAAATGTCCCTATTTTAATATCCTCTATACTTTTCAATAACCCTTGTGTTACAAATATATAATCAATCCTTGAATACATATTATAAACTTGAGAATAGTAAGTATAGTCCCTTTCCTGTCCTTTAAGTTCCCTCCATACATCTTTTATGTTCATTAGTTTTGCCCAATCGCTTAGAATGTATTTATTACTTCTCTTCTTAATACTTGTAGTGTCAATCTCAGAACTTAACAAATTAAAATCCCCCCCTATAATCATATTCCTCGTTCCTTCTTTCTGTAGAATTATTCTTAATTTTTCTAAAAATTCTGCCTGATTGGTATTCGGGGCATATATGTTTGCAAGAGTTATCTCTTCATCTTCTATCCTCCCCTTAATTATTAGATATCTCCCCTCTGGGTCAGCTATAGATTTTATTAGACTAAAACCCAATTTTTCCGAGATGAGAGTTGCAACACCTCTCGCTTTTGATGTCCCATAAGCCATTTCATAAATGTCAATTCCTCTCACAAATAATTTATTAGTGTCTGCCGATTTTTGATGGGTCTCCTGTAGAAAGATGATATCAGATTTAGATTTGTTGAGCGCTATCTGCAACTTCCTCCTCTTCACGGCATTCCCTGTCCCTTTCACATTCCATGTTAACAACCTTAAGTTCTTAACCATTTATATTTACTAATCCCTCCCCTCCTTTACATTCCTCCCCGGACGTGTTATCCCCATCCCCTACTACAAATCTAAAAAAAAAACTAAGAAAAATTACAAAAAAATGCATACAATATAGTGACAAAAAAGACATTTGTACGATCTCAGTACAAACTAACTCAGTAAAATAAAATACTTGAGAAAAATTATATATTACTACTACAAAAAGGAAAAGAAAAAAAAACTTACCTACTCTTCCATTTTCTGCTACCCTCCCCACACCTTGTTCCAAGATGTCGCCTCTAACCTTCAAAGAGGGGAGGGGGGGACCGGGGGAAAAAAGCATTGTGTTCTTCTAAAGCCCCCCCTCCCTCCACCATTATAATTTGTTCTGCAAGTTATTTATTCAAAAAGCTCCGCACTCGATGTTCCTGATACTTCCGCTCCTCCCGCTGCACCCTCCACCTCCCCCTCCTTATTCAGAACCGGGCCCATCACCCCAACTGCATACAAATCAGTTCTCATAGCAATCCATTCTGAACTAGCCACCTTCATGAACCCAAGTTGAGTCAAGTACTCCAAGACATCTGTTCTATCGTCCAAAATATGCCATCTTTTTTCATAAAAAAATCTCAACTGTTGTGGAAATCTCCAATTATACTTAATGTCTTTTGAGGTCAAAAATTTCGTCACAGGTTTCATCATGTATTTCCATTTTCTTTCCTCTGGTGCTATGTCATTGTAGATTTCCACATCAGCCCCCTCAATCTTTAGAACGCCAGACCCCGCTTGTTTGATGTAAGCCATCACTTTTAATTTATCCGCCCAATTTGCAAACTTAACCAAAACATTCCTTGGTGATCTCCTGTCTCGCCTTCCCCCCACTCTATACACATTTCCAATATCTTCTGCCGCGAAATCTTTTCCCATTTTCAAAGAGTTCAGCCAATCCACTACTCTATCTCTAAGCTTGTCTGGCGTGCGTTCGACCATTTTACGTATGACAATGTTTTGTTTCCTCTGCCCCTCCTCCACCATCATCATCCTTTTCTCTTGAACAGATACTCTTGAAACAATCACATGCTCTTGAATCAACATCTCATTCATAGAAATCTTTGCTTGCTCTAAATCCTTTTGCATTGTGTCAGTAATCATATTAATTTTTTTTGTATTCTGAGTAACCTCCTTCTGCAAATCAGTCAGAGTCCTGGCCAGGCTCTCATGTTGTAGCCTGGCCAGTTCTCTGTCTTTTTTCATTTCTTCACAATTGTTTTCCACCATTTTATTCAATTTTTGCATTGCAACCTGATTATCATTTGCATTTTTAACCAATTGTTGTAAGATAGCACACATATTGTCCATTCTTTCCGGTAATTCCTCTAGTCGTCGTCCAGTGCCAGCTTGAGAATCTGTTGCTTCTGTTGCTGCCTCCATCTTTGGTGACGGTGTACGCCTTTCCCTATCTTTCTGTTCTTTTTCTAATCTCTCTCTCCTCGTCTTTGGCTTAACTGCTTCCTCCCCTCCCTGCATGGCCTATCTCTTTAGTTCTGCCTTTTAAGTTTATAACTTTATTTGCCCCCTCAGAATAGCTCAAACCCAATTGTATCTACCTTCAATTGTATTCAAAATTAAAATATCTAAATGGTTAAATCAGCATTTACATTAATCAGTAAATTAATATCAAAAAAATCAGAGATGCAATAACCCAAAACCAAAACCTGTAAGAATAAATCCAAAATAGACACTTAATGCTTTCTACATGTGAGCCAAAGAACAAGGAGAGGGAGAAAAGGAGGAACAGGAAGGGAGAAGCAATTTATAACACTGTTGGGACCGCTGCAATTTTCCTTCTTCAAAAAGGCAAAATAATTTTCCCTTCTTTCATAGAAGATAGAGACGGAGAGTCTATAATCCCTAATCAGTCAAGGGCTGGTCAAGGTCCTTCTTCTCTTCTTCGTTTCGCTGCCACTCTTAAACTCGTTGCCACCCCCTAAATTAAGTTTCAATTGTCCCAGACCCGGCAGCCAGTAACAGTTTTTCTTTTTCCTCTCACAAAGTCACAGTCCAGAAACCTTTGTTAAAAAATGTTATAATCTGACCATCCCATCCATTATAAGTTCTTGGGGGGAGATCAATTATTTCCTTTACCCTCAAATCAAATAATTATCCACTCTGTCCACTCTGACTGCCCTCCAATCTTTTCTCTTTGTGCCAAGTCCTCTTTGTCCCAAGTCTGAATCGAATAAGTTTCGTTTCTGGTTTAGGTTTCGCTATTCGCCGCCATCTTTACATTCGCTTTCTACACAACTTTAACAACCCATATAAACGTCCAGTTTTAGCAAAAAAAAAAAAGAAAAAAAAATGTATCTTCCAAGAGTTTGCTATTATTAAAGTATTTCCCCTTCAAGCTCTTCTATGCAAAACCACCAGAAACGCTGTATTTACCGTCTCTCTCCCCCTCTGTCTTTCTCCAATCTCTGCTCCTCTCTTGCCTTCTCTCCCCAAAGACCAATTCAATAGTCTGCCGTTGTTTCCTTTCTGTGGTCCCCCGTCTGCCCCCTCGATCCTCCTCCAACTTACAATACTTCAAAACATCAAGACAGGGCAGACTCCGGAACCGCTGATCTCCACCTCTGCAATCGAGCCGGCTCTCCTCTTCTTGCCGCGGCGCCCCGTCTCTGCGAGATTTACACCCAGCTCCTCTCGCAACAACCGAACTTCGGCGCCGCTCCCACGATCCTCGTTTTACCGTATGGCTCCCGTTCCGGGGCTCCGCTTCGGCTCCCGGGTCGGCTCAACGGGCCGCTAGCAGAACCGAAGACCCTTTCGAGGCTCGGGTCCTCCGCGGCCCGGAGCTCAACCACCTTGCACCAGCTTGCCCCTCTTATCGCCACTTTCCGCCGTTTTTTTTTTCCGCCGCTTTTTTTGCTCTCTTTACAATCCAGGCAGACCCTCCTCTTACCAGCCTCCAACCTCCACGAAAATCACCAAGTTTTTTTTCTTTTTTTATACTTTAAAACTCATTAATACCCCATTTAATGGCGGAGGAAGGAAAAGCAGCTGCTTCTCCTACTCCATCCAAACCACGCCCCCCTGGCTTTGCATTTTAAAAGCAGTATTATCCAGTTTTCACATCTAGGAATGGAATGGAGATCAGAGCACACTTTGCAGTTGGAAAACCATACTAATAATTTTAGGGATAAGGATTTTTAAAAAGCACACGTGGAAAATATAATCATTTGAAAAAACATACACAAATGTGATTTAGCCAATGCATTAGTCAAGCATTGACAGAGGTATCCATTTGATAATAGTTAGCAGAATGTGTCCATTTTGAGGCAGTGGGCTTGAATCCGGCTGATAGTTCTGACTAGAGCAGATGAACTGCATCAAGAGGAAGTACATAAGTGTTGACTCATCATTCAACAACTGATTCAAGGGTCTGAATCCTGTTGCTTAGCATAGTAAATGAAACTAGAATAGGCTCATTGAATCAGTGAGAATTTGGTAAATCAACTGTTCTGTAAGTTCCATTGATTCAAATGAGCCTATTGTAACTGCAATTTATTTTAGCATAGCAAATTGCAGTTAAAATAGACCCATTTGAATCAATGAAACTTACAGATGAATTGATTCACTAAATTTCCAAAGATTCTATCGGTCTATTCTAGTGTAATTTACTATGCTAAGCAACAAGATTTTGGCCAGAATATCTAGCTGGGAATGGCAGTTAGATTTAAGCTAATAAATTCAGAAGTATAGTTCTGTGCAAAAGTCTTAAGCCATGACCAGTTGGTTTGGGAAAAATTCAACTAGTAATTTTTTTAGGGGAGGATAACTCATACACTCTTAACTTCAAACTTTGCCAGACTTGGAGAGGGTTGAGAGGAAAGTCAGAAGATTCTCTCCAATGTTGGTGTGTCTAGGTTGCTCAGGGTCTGAGTTACCTCCCAATCTCTTATTGAATTTTCCCCAAACTAGCTGGTCATGGCCTATGACTTTTGCACAGTATTGTAAGTATGAGTTTTACGCAGGAAAGAAAAGCTCACAATCAGATGAAGATCCAAGCCAGAACGAGCATAAAATGCACCATAGACTTTAGTGAAATCAAGTGTGACAGATTCATATATCCTAGCTATTTCATAGGGTTTCAAATAATTCCTTTTGC
Organism: Furcifer pardalis; assembly: GCA_030440675.1. NCBI lineage: Eukaryota > Metazoa > Chordata > Lepidosauria > Squamata > Chamaeleonidae > Furcifer > Furcifer pardalis. The sequence goes on from CP126891.1 coordinate 73,061,471, forward strand.
TTTATAATATATTAGCAGTGGCAATACAGAGACTCCAAGTCCACCTTAACAAATCATCTGATGATCTCTAGTATTTTCTATTTGCTGTCCTCAGAAGAAAAGGAAGAAACATTACATAATCAAGATGGACTTGAATGTATCAGTCCACACAGTTGAGAGGGGCAAGGTGAAGGAGCTCTGGCCTAGACCTTTCAAGTTAGTCAAGCTTATCTGAAATGTATAAACTTTTGAAGGCATGACAGCCATGGTTTTTAACTTCCTCCCTTCTTTATTTATGACTGTGACATGTACTTCTTCATCACTTCAAACAAATTGCAGAAACTCTGTGCTTTCTCTGCTTGGGTTCTGTTATTTTTAGGTTGCTTGTATGTCACTGGGATGGTCTCCGATTGCTCTTATCTACTTTGATTCAGGGAGATGTTAAACATCAGACCTCACAGAGCCCAGCCAAGCCCCGGCATACTTCAGAAGTTATAAACAAATGTGATGGGCTGAAAGCTAATAAAAATAAAGAAGACATTAAGGACTAAATGATTGTTTGCAGAAGCTGGATTCCATGTGGAGCCAGTCTACTCACCAGGCTAAAGAGAACAACAGAAAATGAAGGAACAAAACATTCCTTTAAGATGAGGAAGTCAAAGTCTATCTCTAGAACTTGGAAAGTTATATTTATAAAAGTAATTATAATTACAAAGGAATTCTCAATTAGTTGTCATCATGTTTATAGTTTTTCAGAATAATCCTATTTTCCTATTTCTTTGAAGAAACTAAAAATAGCTACTTAAAATAGAAAATCTGAGTGTTATAAGCTCCTGATATGTGCTGCAAAATGCATGCTATTATCATCCATTTCACACCCATAGTACAGTATGAAGTATTGTAGGAGTTGTATATATCCAAATAGTAAAGTTAAAGGTCTCCCTTGCTCAAAAGCCAGTCGTATCTCACTCTAGGATTTGGTGCTCATCTCCATTTGGTTATCCATAGAGCCAGCACTGTCTGCATCTGCAGATGTTTCTTGGACATGTGGCAGGTATGACTAGACACTGGAGTGCACGGAAAGCTGTTTACCTTCCCACCAAAGCGGTACCTATTTATCTTCTTGCAATTTCTTGCTTTTGAACTATTAGGTTGGCAGGAGCTAGGACAGAGACATAAGTTCACTCTGCCATGCAGTACTCGGGTCTCAAAATGTTGACCTGCTGACCTTCCAGTCATCAAGTTCAGCATCATATCCACTAAGCCACCACAGTCCCTTTCATGAGTGAGAGATGAGGCACCATGTCCTCATTCTTCCCCTCATAAGATTCTAATCATGTTGGGGTTGACTGCTCCTATACACTAGTATGAATTGTAGGTCTTCTGTTTTTGACAAAAATGGTAGCTTGTTTAGAGATTTTGGAGGTGGGGAAAACCACGTATAGAGAGGGATATCTTTCGACATTCCTCTAGTTTTAAAATGTCACTTTCTCTCTCTTCTTCTTGAGAGGGAAAATGCCTCTCAAGAGTATAATCCACATCAGGAGGCAATGATGTTATTCGCCATCTTGTTGAAATATGTAGAAATGTCATTGCATCTTCTAAAAGGAAAATGTCTGCCAGCTGTCCACCATCTAGGTCCGGGGTTCCCAACCTTTTCATGCCGTGGGCCAGACCACGTCCCTGGACAGCTGAGTAGGCCAGTCACATGGTTCCGCCCGCTGCAAACACTTTCATAAAACGTGTCTGTGGGTGTTGTAAATGTGTTTACGACAACTGCGGGTGGATTTACAGCAGTGTTTATGGCAGGCCGGGCACATTTACACATGCATAGGTGTGTTTTTTACGGCTGTTGTAAATGCGTCCACTTCCACTAGCAGTGATGAAATGGTGTCGTGGGCTGTAGGTTGGCTGCCCCTGATCTAGGTCTTCCTCTCTCTGGCAATAAGATCAGTCATAGAATAAATGAGTTGGATGGGATCTATTAGACCATGGAGCCCAACCCTCTTCTCGATGCAGGAATCCAGATCAAAGCAGATCTGACAGATGATTGTCCAGTTTTGTCTTGAAAGCCTCTAGTGTTGCAACACTCACTACATCCAAAGATAATTGGTTTTATTATTGTATTGCTCTAACCATTGAAAAGCTTTTCCTAATATTCATCCTATATCTGGCTTCCTGTAACTTGAATCCATTATTACCCTTCCTGCACTCTGGGATTGAGAACAGATGACTGAGAACAGATCCTGCCCCTTTTCTTTATGACTATCTTTCAGGTACAGGTACTTGAAAAGTGCTATCATATTCCTCAGTCTCCTTTTCTCAAGGCTAAACATGGGCAATTCCTTCAGTTTTTCTTCACAGGGCTTGATTTCCAATCCCCTAGTTTGTTGGCATCTTTCATAAAGTGTGGTTTCCAGAACTGGACACAGTACTTTAGCTGAGGCCTAACAAGTGCCAAATAGAGGCATACTAACACTTCACAGCTTTTGGAGACTATACTTCTGTTAATGCAGCCTAAAAGAGCATTTGCCCTTTTTGCAGCCAGATCACACTGTTGAGGTTGTGATCTAAAACAATTCCAAGAGCTTTTTCACTCATAGTATTACTCAGCCAAGTACCCCCCATCCTGTAACTATGCATTTGCTCCCCACCCCTCAGATGTAGTATTTTGCACATGTAGTAGGGAAAAACTTCTGTGGAATTGATACCCAAAGTGTTGAAATACAGTCAAACCTCTACATACAAATTATCTCAAGGTTTGACTGTACATTTGTTTGTCATTGCATGTGAATTTCACCAATGCATGTTGCATTAAGCATGCTGAGTCTTTTGACTGGATGTTGAAATATACACATGGGCTTAAGCTATTTTATGTCTTTCTGAGGAGCTCTGTTGTAGGAGGAAAATTGGGTTGACCTGAAAAGAGTACACATTACATTTTAGGAAGCGACAAGGGCTTTGCGGGCTGGATGAATTGATGTCAGGGCCGGATCCAGAACCCAGGCCATAGTGACCAGCCCCCTGAACCATGTGACCGGCCCACAGCCCAAAAGGTTTGGGCACCCCTGCTCTACATTGAACCTGGACAGTAAAATAGGACAGATCGTTTGGGATTAATCTTAATGTGCATCCTTAGTTTGACTGGTTCTTGTTGCAAGATAAGCTACCATGCCAATCATTTGTTATTCTGGAAATGGAAGGCTACACTTTCCCCTTAATCATGAAACTTTCTTTGGGCAGGTTTTGTTCTGACAGTGTCTAAATCCTGCAATTTGGCACAGCAAGCAATTTATTATACAGTTACTGATTTCTACAAAGCACCCCTCCCAGTCCTTTGCTGTTCACTTTTATGTCTTCAGATTCATTACAAGCCTCACAGAGCTGAGTAGAAAATCAGCAGGGCCCACCTTTATATCATGTCAGATAGTAAAGCTTAGTCATGCAGCTTAAAATAAAGTAAGCAAAGGGCAGATGGCAAAGAGGACAAAATGTGGTTTATTTAATCTGCCTTGTGTTTGCAAGGAAGCAATTGTCTTTTGAGACTCCTGAAAACAGTGTTACCAGAAGACAAATAATCAAGCTTCCCCTTCTAGGCCACATATGACACTGTTTGTCTAGCCTTAGCAGCAGGCACTTAAACCTAATGTAGGGCTTTCAATAAATTTTAAATTCACCATATGTGGAGGCAGTCGTACCTTAGCAGTACCTTGCTAAGAACCAGGGAGCAGAATAAGACCTTGCTGTTTGAATGTCGTGTGACTCATGAATATGACAACCTTTGCCTGCACAGTACATGCTAGGAACATAATTGGAAGATTCTCCAATATTATACCAAAATCTATTTTCTAGTTTTATGAGCATTTTCTTCCCATCTAAAAGAGATGTCTAGCATTTTTCCTGATTCTTAGAATACTCTAAGATTTCTTTTGCTTTTTGTTTGGTGGTTTTTTTTAATTGTTTATGATTTAACTATTATATTTCAGTTCTGACAGAAAAGTCCTGTAGGAAGCCAGAAAGCTAGTTTCTGTTTGTAAAATTTTAGTGGGGGGCAATAAAGTTACCAGTGGCCAGAGGGGCTCTGGTGGCGCAGTGGTTAAGAAACTCACCTTATTAACTGGAAGACTGGCAAGTTGGCAGTTCGAGACCTGGATACTGCACAGAGGCGTAGCTACCGCCGTATCTGCCGTATCAATTATACGGGGCCCCCGGGCCACGGGGGCCCCCAACGTGCGTAAGCAAAACAAATCTTTACCCTTCCTAAGGGCCCCCAAACAAATTTTTATACGGTGCCCCGCCAAGGCACGCTACTCTTCTGATACTGCATGACAGATTGAGCGCCTGCCTCTGTCCCATTTCCTGCCAACCAAGCAGATTGAAATCAGGAAGTTGCAGTTGGATAAATAGGCTCAAGTGGCTAAAATGCTGACTGGAAGGCGGGAGGTCAGCAGTTTGATTCCTGAGTACTGCAAGACAGAATGACCTCCTGTCTTTGTCCCAGCTCCTGCCAACCTAGCAGTTTGAAAGCAAGAATTTGCAAGTAGATAAATAGGGACCATTTCAGTGGGAAGGTAAACAGCGTTCCATGAGCTCCGGTGTCTAGTCATGCCTGACACATGCCCATGGAAATGTCTTTATTATAGCTGGCCTTGTTTTTAGCTACTGCATCAGGACTATGCCATTTTGCCTCTCAAGAGAGAGCCAGTCTATATGGCTTTGAGTAAACTGCACAGTCCCAGGTTGCCCCCAAAAGAAGGGAATGGGAGTACTCTCTAGCTATAATTCACAATCTTACTTGATGGCATGATGCAATTATTAATTAATTGCAAAAAAAGGAACTTAATGATAAATTTAACAATTATTTCTAACTAGTTATTTCCAAACCTAGTTGGATTTAAATTTGGTTGAAACTCATCTAGCACTCTAATTTCCATTCTCTTTCCCATCACATTTTTTTTCCTTTCAGTGGATCATTGTGCTTATAACTTGCATGCATCTTTCATGTCCCATGGAAGTAACTGACACTCCCATTTTCCAATGTGCTTCTGTTACAGGATTCTCTATTTATTTATTTATTTATATTTTTATACCGCCCTTCTCGCCGGGGCGACCCAGGGCAGTTTATAACATCATAAAAGCATAGTAAAACTCAACCCAAACCCATTGTTAAAAACTTCAAAATTACAATTATAAAATTTAAAAAGTTTTTAAAATTTATAAAAATCCACAGGTCCCAATAATTTAAAAAGTGACAAAAGACATGACAAAAGACGTACTAGTGCCCATGGTAAGCCAATCTTTGTTTCCCTCCAAGAATAATCAATGAGAATAATCTGGTTTTGTTCTCATTGATTAATTGCTTCAGGTCAACCATATCATGATGGGGATGAAACCTAAAGATCACAATATCAGTTAATTAGCCAGTTTTGTATCCTCTGGTTTTCCCTATTATCCTACATCAGGGTTGCCCAAAATACAGCCCCCGATGCCAGTTAATCTGGCCTGCAAAGCCCTCATCGCTCCTGGAAGTGGAAATAAAACACACCTGTACCGGTGCATTTTACTTCCACTTCCAGGAGCGACGAGGGCTTTGTGGGCTGGATGATTGGCATCGGGGGCCAGATATGGTCCAATTGGGCGCCCCTGTCCTATATAAACCAATGGCAGCCCTTTTCTTTTTAGTGAAGAAAGTAGTTCTCAGTAAGTATATATAGCAGTGTTTCCCTACCTTTGGTTTTTGGACTTCAATTCCCAAAAGCCCAAGTCAATTCCCCAAAGCACTGATCAGTTAATGTACTGACTTAGGCTTCTGGGAATTGAAGTCCACCAGTGTTCTGCAGAATATAGTTTGGAAAACACTGATATATAGGATGCTTTCCTTCTTTGTATCTTTATTTTAAAGTCAAAGGGGAGTGCACACCTTTAAATGCTAAATGTGTTTTTTAAAATAGGTGTCAAGATAAGAGATTGCATTAACCTTTTGGGTAACCGGAAGCATATTAATTTCACCCCCTGCAGACTTTGTTGCCTTGCTCTCCTTTCCTCCTTAAATTCAAGAACATCCGTTAGCAAAGCAGCATCTGATTAGCAAAAGTATTTAGTAAGCTAATGTTCACTGTCCACAGCAGGAGGCTCACACAGCTTGGCTGATGAGAAATGAACTGCCTGCAGCGAGCCTTTAATGGCAACTAATTTCCCATATTTGATACTCAGCTCAGCCAACTAATGTGTAGTTCAACCGTGACAAGACAATCACAGTTCATTTTGAAAATCCTGTAATCTAGGATGCAAAACAGTACGCTCAAGGCTATAATGAACTTCTGAGATTACGTGCTGGTGATTCCATTTTGGCTAGGCAAGGTTTAAGCATCTATGGTTTAACTGCTTCCCCATGCAACATGGCACAAGTGAAGTCTATCTAATAATAAACTCTACCTACTATCAAGTTAAGAAATGTCAGGAAAAAACCCCTCCCCTTTTAATGAACCTGAAGGATATGGCATTAACAGGCATAATAACGTGATCCACCCATTCCTTTTAAATCTATTGATCTTGTAGTTTGTAAATGTGCTTAAAACAGCTACCATGTATTACATACTACAATAGCTTCATCTTTGACAAATCCCATTACTCTATCTCATTAAACAGTGAATTATTAAATAGAACACTTAACATAATTAGATATGATTGTCATGAAGCAGGAAAAGATCTTCAGACAATTCATTCCTGGTTGTTGTTTTCAGAAGTAATCAGTGGTAGGATGTCAAAAATTTTACTACCCCACTGTGACGTTATCACAGTGTGGGCGGAGCTAACATCATGATGTCATGACATCATGGGCGGAGCCAACAAAAATAAAATAAAATAAAAATAATACATAATAAAATAAAAATAAGCAATGGTATTCCCTGTGGCAATGTATGGTTGTGAGAGCTGGACCATTAGGAAAGCTGAGCGCAGAAGAATAGATGCCTTTGATATGTGGTGATGGAGGAGAGTTTTGAGAGTCCCCTGGACAGCGAGGAGAACAAATAGGTTAATCTTAGAAGAAATCAACCCTGACTGCTCCTTAGAAGGTCAAATTGTAAAGATGAAGCTAAAGTACTTTGGACATCAAATGAGAAGAGAAGATTCACTTGAGAAGGCCTTGATGCTGGGAAGGGTGGAGGGCAAAAGAAGAAGGGGGCGGCCAAAAATGAGATGGCTAGATGGTATTGTGGATGCAATGGGCACAGAGCTGAGCGAGTTGAGGAGGATGGTGGAGGACAGAAGTGCCTGGAGGGCCGTGGTCCATGGGGTCGCAGAGGGTCGGAATCGACTGTGAGACTGAACAAAAAAAATATAAAAGCACACATACACACACCCCTCAACCCACCCACCCACAACACAAACCCGTAAATAAATTAAATAAATAAACAAATAAAATAAAAATACATTAAAATACACACACACACACACACCAAACACAAATCAACCAGAGCCTTTAAACCAGAGCTTAAAGCTTTTTCTGGCTAATCTTTCTCACACTAGGTCAGATGGAAGGAACTACAGAATGAACTCACCACAAGATGGCTTCATTTTGGCACTTTTCAACAGTTAAAGAAGTTAGGTACTAAGTCTTTGCCTAACCAGTTCTCTAGGATAATATGTCTTAATGTAAATGTAAAACAGCTGTACCTCCTTAAAGGTTCTCCAATTGGAACAGCACAGGTGAAGCTTATTGATGAGGTAACTCCAAGACTTTGCTTAAAATGCCAAGCCAGGCCACCAGGCCTTTTTAGGAACTGTGGTAGTACGTCAATATAGGTAAAGGTATTAAATACACATTAAAATACACACAGACACACCACATCCAAAGGTGAGTCACTTACCCTGGGGAGCAGGCTATAGGGAGCTTCAGGCTAGCAGCTTCTCTTCTTCCTCCCCACTTGGGAGGACAGCAAGGAGGCCCTGCATACATGTCAAGCACTGTAGGTGTGCATGCACACCAAGTGCTTGGCATGCATGCGCAGTGGGGGAACCAGTGAAAAGGTAAGCCCCGGAGGTGGTTCCCCCCAAAAGCTGCTACCGGTTCTCCATGACACAGGGAAAAGTTACTTCCGGTTCTGGCGAACTGGTGAGAACCTGTTACATGCCATCCCTGGAAGTAATACAGTATTTCTGTCCCATGTTTTCTCTATCTCCAAAGTTTTCTTGCAAGATGTTTCTTTTCCAAGTAGAGTGAAACTATGACCCTTTCACTGTGAGTGACTTAACTTGAATTTTTATTTTGAAAACTAAAGATTCTCCAATAAATGGAATACACTCTTCACAGAAATGGCTTTATGCAATATGTATGTTCAATGTCCAAAATTAGATAAACATCAACATTCACTTGTGTTTGTTGACATACTCAAAACAATTTTATGAATAGCAAAACCAAAAAGAAACAACAATCCAAAGCCCTCTAAATATTTTTCCTATTTTCACCTGAAACATTGGAAATACAGATATTGTGGAGGTTTTCATTCATAACATTCATTTGGGATTCTTAACATTCGCACTGACCTTGGAATATTGGCATATGTGTAATTATCCATCTGAAAGCCACATGTACTTTCCTAATCTAGTTCTTGAATTTAAGAGTTTATGTCACACACATACAAATTTTGAATAAGGACAACTTTCTGGAATTTTTTTGTTTCTTTTTTTCACGTCTGAATTAAATGGAATATAACAAGAAATATTCTTTGTACTAGCCTTTGCTTACCGGTTTCAGCTTGAAAAAATCCACACTGCTTTATTTATGCTTCAGTAATGATAAAAGTCTTAAGACTGTCATATAAATCACTTGAAAATGCATGTGAGAGAGGCACTGTGGTGTATTGCTAACATAACCCAGAGCCTAACTACTGTCAAGACTTCACTGGTGGGCTGTTCCTAACCCAGTGATTGAAGCATGCATCTGGGAAGCCCAATGAGATAATTACTGGCTATCCTTTTCAGGGAATTATCAGATCCACAAAGATGGGCTGGTGGGTTTCACTGACCCTTGAGAAACACAATGACCTCATCTGTGGCTGATTTATGAGAATAGCTCTTGCTGTATATCATAACCTGCACTTTCTAAATTGCCAAGAGATGCTTCACATACCTGCTCCAGTTCATTCTGCCTATCAGAGAACCACTTACCAGAACAGAACCTTAGGCTTGAAAATAGCTTCTTTCTTTCAACTGAAGCACTGATAATCCAGTAAATGTTGTTACTTTAATGAGAACATTTTACTTAAATGGCAATGCTTTACAGCACGGGTCCCCGACCTTTATTGCACCATGGACCTGTTTCATGCTAAATAATTTTTCCATGGACTGGTAGGTGGTGATGGTGGGATTGGAGAGTGCACACAGGCAGGGGTGGGGTGGGGTGAGCCCTGCCATAGTTAAACAATGAGGAGGACGGGCCCAGCCACCTGCCTATCTGCTGTGTTTGAGGCTCGTGCTCTCACTCCATTCCCTGGGCAGACCTGGTGGAGTACGTTGAGGGTAGAAGCCTGCCATTGGGGTTCCCAGCTCCACCCATCCTAATGGCCCAGTACTGGTCCGTGACCTGGTGGTTGGGTACCTCTGATTTACAGTACAGTAATACCTCATATAACATTAGTATCGAATAACACGAAAATCGCATAACATCAAGGAATCTGGGGGGAAGAATTGCATCAGATAACATTAAGATCCTATGGGATGCTTCAGATAACAACCGCGAAAGCCTGTGTGGTTACAATGTATCTCTATGGATCCCATAGAGGATCAGATAACACGAAAAATCATATAACACGAAGACTTGTGGAACCAGGTTTTAGTGTTATATGAGGTTTTACTGTACTTGTGAGTCCTTCCTTCAGGTTTGGCACTACAATTAGTGAGGGATGAGCCCTCACTCTTGCTGATACAATTCCTACTTCAGCTTGGCAATCTGATTTGTTTCCTCAAAAATAAATAACCAGCTCATTCCAAATCTATTTATGAGTGCATTTGGTCCAATCTCTCCCCCAAATTCATGTGAACCTGTAAATGCTTTCTTTCTTGGGGCCAGCTTGTTTTTAGAAAATGAGATGTGCAGGAAAGTGGTTCAGGCAGATTGTTGTGACTAGAGGAACATACGAAGCCTATGTTTTCATCCAGAAGTCTAATCACAAAACAATGTGAGTTAATTTGAAAACTACAGGAGGTGTGAAAAGTTCTTGCTGTGACAATCAGAGATTTTCTAGACATAAGGAAATCCCTCTTCCACTGATGGGCTACATATAATGCATGGCTGAGCCTAAACTTGCTCATTTTGACTGTTGCTGAGATAGAAATTGCAGGAGTGAGGGGAAAAGGAAGAGAAAATGAGGTTTCACTGTCATTCCCCCACCACCACCACTCTCTAGTCTAAGTCCTACTCCAACAGTGAGAAAGGGGCCTTGGGAAATATAGTACCACTTGGATTATTGATGCATATAAAATGGCCATAGGATAATTAAAGTTCCTATAACCACAGATGCCAAGTTTGCTTTGATAGCAAAAATGAGGGAGTTGTGAAGCTTGTGGGAAAGCTGATGTTGAAAATAGGATGGAAGCTCAATATGCAATGCCACATCTTTTAAGAAGAAATGATTTTCTTTACTGCTCATGTTAAGATCCCATTCAGAGGAAAAATTGAGGCCCATAATGTGAAAACTGATTCCTAGTGGATAAGGGTTTCTCACCTATGGGAGGTAGATAGTATACCTGTTCTGGATAGGTTTGCACTACAGATGAACAATCTAATGTGCATCTTAAGGGTATTTATAGATCTAGCTTTCTAAGTAGAGGCTCCAGTGCTGCCTTTGTGATTCTAGGTACTTTTTTTTTGCTACTCTTGTTGAGTACACTTGCTTTGTCTATGTTTGGATCATAATAGCATGACTACAATACTTGAGGCCTTATTCAAACCTAGGTTATTGCAGTATGCTTTATGTTGGGCTGCCTATAAGGCCAAAGCAGAACTTGCAGCTATTGCAAGCTGCTAAGTGGTTTGGACTACAGATTGTGCTTGCCAAGAAGAAACTGCACTGGTTGTCTGATTGATAGCAAGCCAGGTTGAGCATTTTTGTGACTGGTACAGAATAACTAAAGAACTTTCCACTTGGTCACCAAAGAGGCCACTCTTTTCTCATGAAGCCCATTTACTCCTTGATATCATTTGTTAAGACACTCTTGGGTACATCACATTCTTGCCAATTGTTTGGAGGTAGACATTTAATATAACCTTAGCAATGCTGTATTATAGATTGTGCTGCCTCCACCCTGAATAAAGAGGTGAGATACAACTGATGGGTTGAATAGGCCACATGATTGACTGCTAAGTTCCTCTAACTTGCCATGGGACCTCTCTGTAGTGCATAATTTTGATTAAGGAGAAGTCGCCCGTCCTGGCTTCAGACCAAGCAACCCCGGCTCTAGTGTTCTACTCTAACTTACAACCCAGCCCCATTCATCCTAACTTGGGGGGGGGGTGTCCCTTTGCAGGCCCATTTCCCACCCACCTTCCAAGACTTTACCTGGGCCTGACTCTTGGGGAACTAGATATGGGCCACAATCAATGAATGGTGCCGCTTGGAGCCCACCACTACACTTTCCACACTATTCACAAGGGCCGTGATTACCTAACGAAGCAGAGAGCCACCTCACTGGCACTCAGAATGGGATAGTTAACCATTGCTGAGCCCATTTTGTTTCTTACACTAATCAGGGAATCCGGGTCAAAAATTCCTCTTTGGTCTCATAGAAGCCCGATAACCTCATTTGGGACTTACAGAACTAATGGGTGGGCTGAGTAGAAATGGAAGAAGTTTGCATTATAGCAAGACAAGCCATCAAGCCATCCCATCTCCATCCCCAAACAGACTATCACAGTGGCAATCCTGCATCAGCCACCATACTGGCCCCAGTCCCTTCTTGAAAGGAGACAATGTGCCCCACGTGCAAGCAGCATCAACAATGAGGCAAAAATTTTCTGCAGAAATCCCTTGGAGCCCAATAGTTGACCAAGATTTTAAGAATCATTTGGAGATTGTAAAGATGAAGCTAAAGTACTTTGGACATCAAATGAGAAGAGAGGATTCACTTGAGAAAGCTTTGATGCTGGGAAAGGTGGAGGGCAAAAGAAAAAGGGGGCGGCCAAAAATGAGATGGCTAGATGGTATTGTAGAGACAATGGGGACAGAACTGAGCAAGTTGAGGAGGATGGTGGAGGTCAGAAGTGTCTGGCGGACAGTGGTCCATAGGGTCGAAAAGGGTCGGAATCGACTATGTGACTGAACAACAAAAAAACAAGCTGATTGGAGAGGAATGAGGCCAAACACACAATGTATAATTCAAAGCTTTGCTATTACAGTGAACTTGGAACAAGTAAGAGCATTCTTAGCAGTCACACTGATTAAAGCATAAACTATAACTGTTATGGAATTTTAGATATTTCATTTATGACTACAGAGCTTCTTTGGTTCCTATCTCTGTGAGCTTATTCACACATTTTAGTGGCCAAACAGCGCAAGAGTGGGCAACTAGTGGCTTGAAAATTTTGGCTGCAGCCACTTCTGCTTGTGTGATGATCTCCCCCTCCCCATCCCTGAATTGTTTCATTATTTAAAATACTTTTGCTGTTAGTATTTTGCAACGATAGGTACATACGTATCACCCAAGAGTAACAAATTCAACCCAATAGTTTCAGTTCCACGCTTAACAATTTTGGGGTAGACACACATTAGCTTCTGAACACTAAGACAGACTGACCCATAGTCCATTTCACACTATTCTATGGAAATCACAACTCCAATTCATCCAATGTTCTTTCATCAACCTCTTATGTAGCAACCGATGACCTTTGTGTTTTCTTCAATGTCCCTTTTCTGCCTGTTTGCTTTTCAACTTAGCTTTGCAAACATCAGCTATTTGAAGTAATCTCCATTCAGCTGTCAAGACATATTTCAGTTTGCATTAAACCATTCATACCCCTTCAATAATACAGTATATAATTCCTTATGTTAACTATTGTACATTATATACAGTATTCTATATCCAGCAGGTCCCTAGCTTTAACTATTTGGGGGTCCGTTTCCATGCCTCAGGCTCTAGGAAGACACATATTGATCATGTGGTTCAGAATGCGCGGAGGAGTGCATCTTAGATTCTACTGGAGCAGGGGCGTCGTCGTTGGCGTTATGTACCAGCAGCCATTAAATTGTTTGAAGCCAAATCACTCACCCAGCTTACATATGGTGCACAGCTAGACTATTTAACCAGTTATCAGCAGGTGGAGAGAGCTCAGCTAAAGTTTCTCAGAGCTGCTCTCTCGACCCCCTCACTGTGTTTCCAATGCCAGATTAAGGCTGGAAATGGGCTTAGTGAAGGTAGAGGCTAGGTGCTGGATGCTGATGATTTCATATTGGCTTAAAATACATAATTCCCTGGGCATCTTGGTGTTTCTTACACTTCAAGACTCATTCTGATCTTCCTGGGAATGTGATATACTTAATAAATTGGCTTCACTTCACTGGGCTTGTGTCCACTTACCTTGCTTGCAATAGAAACACAACAAGCCAGGGAGTTGGTGAAACAGAGAATAAGACACACGGAATGGCAAGAAGATGTGGCCATGTCTCCTGGTTTTTATTGCAATTACTCCATCAGGTACCAGGTTGCTCCTGCAGCCTATTTGCAGCAATTTGATCTTCCAAATTATAGGCTAGCATTTACCCGGGCACACTGTGGATGCATGGGTTCAGCCGTCTTTGAGGGCAGATATAACGTGATACCCTATTCGGAACAATTATGTCCGTGTGGTAGTGGGGATGTTGAATCAATTGAGCATGTTCTCCTTTTTTTTTTTTTGCTCATTCTATGGAGACTCCCATGCAGAATTACTAATCTCTTTACTGCGCCAATGCACAGGAAAATTGCCTGCCCTACAAGTTTCCTTCCTACTCCAGGACAGTAGTATTGCCATCACACATAAAGTGGCAGGTTTTTGTATGAAGGCTCAAAGCATACGTTGGCTGTTGACTAGGAAGTCTAGTGTGGCTTTATAGTTTATTGAGATTGCTCCCACACTGAGCAGCTGATCTATACTACTTTATTAAGTTCCCTCTTCACCCTTGTCATCATTGGTTTGGCTATAATTTACTGAGTTTTAGTAAATTACAACTCCAGCAGAGAGCATATTATATCCATGTAATGAGGCTATCCCTCTTCTTTTTTGTAAATATTTGCATTTTATTTTCACGACATTAGGTTTTAGTAATTATTGAGGAATTTTAGTAATATTGTTTTAGATAGGTGGCCTGCTGTATGTCAATTCTCAGTAGATTTTTAGTAGTATAGTTTCTTCTTATTACCTCTGTCCAGTCTAGCTTAGGATGTGTGTTTATGCTTTTGTGTTCTTGTTATGCTGGTCATGGGATGTAAATAAAAACTGAATTGAATATATATATTATATATGTGTGTGTGTGTAAAATATCTGATATAAGCAATCATATGTTATACATAAAATTATCATAGCCAGGTCATATTTTCTGGTTATATTGGTTAGATTAGTGTTATCAAGCATCAAATCATCAAATTCCATTAAGAAGCAACAAGCAGGTCACATAATATAAAACATGAAGGCACTTAAGATGTTTGTCGGGAATATGCTCTCTCTTTGGACAAATGTGAACCGTGGACTGAATCAGGGGTACTTGTGTGATCATAAGGTTTCAATGGAGTGGGTCAAAGAGCCTCTGGTTGCTCCAAGACAGTAATACACCTTTGGTTCCATTGTTTCCCATATAGTGGTCATGAGGTGAACAAATTTTAAAAGTAGCTCAGTAGTTTAAACTGAGAGAAAGGGAAATTGGCATTATGCACCATTATCAGTGAACTAAGCTGGTTCCACCAAGAGAGAAGGTAAGTGAAAGTTGAAGCTCTCACCAGAGCCCACAATCTCTTCAGAATCCAACCACTGAAATACTAGCAAGTGCTTGGAACAGTCATCACAGGGTATATATTCCCCCTGGCAGCTGTTCAGTCAACTATTTTGTAGAGCTCTCTGAGGCAAGACACAGTCATTCCATCCTTGTGTAGATTAGTCTCGGTGTTCTGGAATAATCCATTTTTCTTTATTCTCAGTTTAATTTCCTAAATTATCTTTGTTATTGTTACATTATTGCTATTGAGTAGTGTGATTGGAGAAGTATGCTTGCTGTGTGGGCTTGGAGTGGAATAAGGGTCACTAGCTCAGATTTGCAGAAGTAGAATGGTACTCATCTGAAGTGGTGGCCTGGTGCAGGGGTGGCCAACATTTTTCCGTTGCAGGCCTGGCCACGGGTAGCGTTGCAGGCCAGACCATGCCCCATAGCATTGCATCTGGCTATAGATAGTGCTATAGGCCAGACCCCAGAAGCGGGCACATTTATGGATGACATAAATGCATCATCTTCCACTTCTGGGTGCGGCAGAGGCAATGACAGGCCAGATGGGATGGCATTGGGGTCCAGGTCCGGCCCGTGGGCTGTAGTTTTGAAACTCCTGGCTTAGTGGAGAAGACAGTGAACTTGATGACTAGAAAGTCAGCAGGTGAGCAGTTCGAGACCTGAGTGCTGCACAACGGAGTGATCTCCCATCTTCCCATCTTTGTCCTTTACCTTTACCTAACTTCATGGTCAAATTTCAGAGGTTTTGGGGAAGGTCCATAAATATGCATTAGCTCTGATAAGAAATGGTGCAAGGATTATATTGTATTTTTATTTTTAAACATTTTACCACTGTGCAGTGGTGGGATGTCAAAATTTTTACTACCCCACCATGATGTCATCACAGTGTGGGCGGAGCTAACGTCATGATGTCATGGGTGGGGCCAAAGAAAAAAATAAAAATAAAATAATAAAATAAAATAAAATAATAAAATAAAATAAAAATAAGGAGACACACACCCCTCAACCCACCCACCCACCCACCCAACACAAACCAATGGTGCTTTAGGCTAGCAGCTTCTCTTCCTCCTCCCCGCTTGGGAGAACAGCAAGGAAGCCATGCATACGCGCCAAGCACTGTAGGCGTGCATGCACACCAAGTGCTTGGAGCACATGCACAGTGGGGGAACCAGTGAAAAGGTAAGCCCTGAAGGTGGTTCCCCCCAAAAGCTGCTACCGGTTCTCTGGGACACTGGGTAAAAGTTACTATCGGTTCTGGAGAACTGGTGAGAACCTGTTACATCCCATCACTGCCACTGTGGTACCAGCTGCTGTGAAGCCAGCCAGTTCCAGCTACCATTCTTTTTCATCAGCATAGCTTAGCAAATGATGCTGGTGTTGGTCTAAAGCTCTTTCAATTTACTCAGTTACTATTTGAAAGATTGGGACTAAACAAAAGCCAGAATGGAATTGGCTTGAATGGGCCCTTCTTAATAAAAACTGAACTAGTGGAATATGATGGACACACCTCGGAACAATATTTAAGATAGTCATCCCCTTAAATATTAATCTTTCATTGACATCAAATGCCCTCAAACCAACCAAAACAGAACAGAATGGCAGAGAACAACAACTCCCAAGTAGGATAATTAAATTCAAAGTACGGTACAGTAAAAACCTCTACTTATGTAAAAAGTCTGATCCGTAGGCTTTTATGTAAATCGGGTTTTTTTACTTAACTTGAAGCAACCCCATTGGAAAATGAATTTTTACTTAACTTGAAACAACCCCATAGGAAAAATGAATTTTTTTACATAACTCGAAGCAAACCCATAAGAAATTGTGTTATGTAAATTGGGACATTTATGTAAATCGGAACATGTTTTTAGTGCAAAAATCATTATGTAAGTTGAACTTTATGTAACTTGAGGCATATGTAAGTCGGGGTTTTACTGTATGTGTATGGGTAGATGAAATGGATTAAGGAAGTCAAAAAACTTCCCAACATCTCAGTACCTATTTTCCACAGAAAATTGATACTGTGCAAAACTGTCAGTCAGTTGAGTGGGATATAGATCTAAATAAATAAATATGACAACCCAGCAAAATGCATCCATTCCATTAGAATGAGTGATGAAACAGGTGACTCAAAACATCTCCAGGAATGACATTCCAGTACTTCTTGCCAGCAGAATAATCAATATTATGTAAAAGAGCAAAACGGTTAATCTTGACACCAATTTTTATATTGATTGGCCATTCCAGTCTATTCTGTTCCAGCTTTTACCTATTCCCTGCTCTTTTAGTTGCACGTCAGAAAGTAAAAATAATAATGGGGAAGAATCATACATCATTTGTGGCAATATGAATTAGTCCTGGGTAAGCAAACATTAACATCATACGTGCATAACCAGTGATGGGATGACAAAAATTCTACTACCACGCCATGATGTCACGGACGTCATGGGCGTGGCCAATGTCATGACGTCATGACGTCATGGCCGAAGCCGACGTCATGACGTCATGACGTCATGACGTTGTGGGCGGGGCCAAAAATAAAAATAAATAAAAAATAAAAATAAACATACACACACACCCCCCTCCCTCTCAGCCCACCCACCCAGACACAAATAAATAAATAAATAAATAAAATAAAAACAACCACCCACCCAAAACACAAATAAATTACCCCTCGCTTACCTTTCTTGGGACCCGGCACCCCGACTGCGTCCACAGCCACCGCCACCGCCGCCGGAGCTGCCTGCACCCCTGTGGCGTCCTCCTCGGGCCGGTACCTTTTTAGCCCGACTCCAGCCATGGCTAGGGGCGGCGGGCAGCAGTGGCTCTGGCGGTGGCTCCAGCTGCGGCTGCCGAGCCTCCCTGGGCCGCCCCCATGCCGCACCGCCACCGCCTGCAGATTCCTCCTCCGCCAGGCGCCGTAGCCGGGCTAAAAAGGGACCAGCCCAAGGAGGAGGCCACAGGGATGCAGCCAGCGGCAGCTCCGGCGGCGGTGGACGGCGGTTGCAGACACCCAGCCTACAGGCGCCTGGCGGAGGAGGAGGCATCAGCGGTGCGCCGCGTCGGGCGTCCCCAGGGCATGGGGCTTGTCGGCAGTGGACGGCCCAGGCAGCCCTCAATGTGCCGCGGGGGAGGTACCCTCCTCAGAGGGCTGGTGCTGGTGCCGCCGCCACCGCCGCTGCCGCCGCCGTCCTGAAACTCTAAAACAATTTTTTTTAATCGGAGCTAAAATGGCTCCAATTGACTGCACATGCGCAGAAACTCAATCTGACACATGCGCAAAGCGTCAGATTGAGTTTCTGCGCATGCGCAGTCAATTGGAGCCATTTTAGCTCCGATTTTTTTAAAAAAAATTTCTTTCGGTGAGGCTTCCGGAACCGGATGCCTCAAAAGTGGATTCCCCTCCTGGAGAACCCTCCGGAATTGGTCCTACCGGTTCCAGGGAACCGTCTGGAACCGGGGACATCCCATCACTGTGCATAACTACTCAGAAATAAAACCCACTGACTCCAAAGTCTGAAATTGTATTGCATTTGGTGTAGTATATAGTTACATCTCTGGAAGTTCGTAAGGAATTATGTCCAGACAGTCTATGTGTCTGATTGCACAACCAGTAGCATAATTTCATTTGCAAGACTGCTTTCATACGGTATGAATTTCATAACCATATTTGTATAACTTCCAGTTTTGCAAGCATAGCTAAACAAACTGATTTTGGCCACAAATATTTATTCATAGCCTAATGTGTATAGTATTGTAGCCAAACAGTACTATCCTCTGCATATATACTTATAGTCTCTGCGGTTGTGCCATCGTCCAGAGAGGTGCACCTCTCTGACACTAGAAGGAGGGCCTTCTCTGTGTCCTCCCCAGCCCTATGGAATCTCCTGCCAATAGAGTTACACATGGAGACAGAGCTGGTGTCCTTTAGGAAAGGAGTGAAAACCTGGCTGGCAGGTCGGGACTGGGGAATTGATGGAACAATATCCCCAGCCAGTTGGATGATTTGATTCCCAGTGCCTTTTAGCTGTAACTCCTAGTTTTAGTCTTTTTAATCTTCCTTTTAATCTTTTAACCTTTTAACTAGTTTTAATTATTTGATTGTTAAAGATGACGTGTTCTGAATCACCCTGAGTCACTTCGGGAAGGGGGGGGGACGATAAACAAGCATGAATAAATAAATAAATAAATAAATAAATAAATGTGAACCACATTGGCTGAAATCCTGTGGCCTATTATAAGAACATTTGTAACTTTCAGCCTATTTATTACTAGCAAATAAAAAAAAATCTCCACTATAATTCTTGGGGTGGGGAGGAGGTGCATGGATATATACTACAGTAGTTAGGAATAGAATGTACTAGTTAGGAATAAAATTAAAA
Organism: Furcifer pardalis; assembly: GCA_030440675.1. Lineage (NCBI taxonomy): Eukaryota > Metazoa > Chordata > Lepidosauria > Squamata > Chamaeleonidae > Furcifer > Furcifer pardalis. Next base: position 73,080,801 of record CP126891.1, read on the forward strand.
TTAAAAAAACTCCTAGGTCAGTGATGATTAACCACAGCACTCCAGCTGTTCTTGAACTTCAATTCCTAGAAGCCCTGATCAGCAAGAGTGCTGATAAGGGCTTCTTGGAATTGAAGTCCAAGAACACCTGGATTGCCAAGGTTCACAATCACTGCACTATAGTACACTAGTACCCTGGATAACATTATGACATGGTTCCACAAGACATGACGTTATCTGGGTTTTAGCGTTGTCCGGGGTATACATCGAACAATGCTAAAAAAACCTGAGAAGAGGTGCTCGCACGCGCGCGAAAAGGCGCGCCAGTGGGAGCCTCTTCTAACAAATGGGTATAGCAACGGGGATCGCACATCAAGGCAAGGGATCAAAGCGGGGGCTTGCAGGCGCGCGCGTGTCGGTGGGGGTTAGGGCAGGATACGGAGGTCTCCCCCATATCCTGCCCTAACCCCCACCGACACGCGCCTCTCGCCCAATGTTCCGAAAGGGTAAGGATCCCTGTACCCTTTCCAAACATTGTGGGGGCAGGCGGTGGGGGGGTTGGATTGGGTAGATGTTCTACCCAATCCAACTCCCCCCCACGCATACGCTTGTTCCGGATAACGCTAAAAATTGCGTTATTCGATACAATTTCCCCCCGAAAATCTTGTAACGTTATGCGGTTTTAGTGCTATACGGTACTAGCGTTATCCGGGGTATTACTGTATAACAAACCTAGTAAATCAGTGAATTCAATGGGGATTACCTTTAAAGCAGGCATCACGGTCCATGAATATTCTTCATTATTCACCTGATGTTGAGAAGCATCAGAGATGATTTCATCCTATGTCTGTGCTTCCCAGATAATTAAACACCTGTTCATACAATAAAATTGCCCCAATAGTCTTTTCAAGGCTCTTTGCAATTTCATAGAAGATGAAGAATTTTTAGCAAATTTTTGTTTTTAAAAAGGAGGAGTCTGAATCCTCACCCTATGCTAGCATAGTTCTGAAAGGGAAGCCTTGGTTTACATTGAAGAAGTGTTTATGGGTGTGCATGCACAAGGATATGCATATAAGTGTTAGGGGGGGGGGGTTCTAATTGTGTCCCTTCTTGACAAAATTTACATAAATCAGATTGATGAGACAGGGAGGAAAATGTTTACAATGCAGGAAGAATTGGGGGGATTTCAGCAGGAAGCACATGGAAATGAGCTGTCTGAGGTAATTATGAAACACATTCTTCATACGTTTTCATTAGGTAGCCCTATTTTACTGCACAAGGCTATGGAGTTTAATTAAACCATCTTTCCAACATAGAGATGCTGGTAAAAATTACTAAGGAACTGGCCAAATTATAAATGGGGGGGGGGGGGAGAAATAAATCAGGAGACATAAATGTGACTTTTCTCTCATTCCTGACGTATCCATGATTTATTTCATTATACTGTATTTTTCCATTCAAAAAGCAAAGTTGAGTTGTTGTATCCTCTCTTTTAAAATTGCAGGCAAAGGGTTTACTCAAGTACTGTATTCATCAAGGTTATTTGCTTATCCTTATACCAATACACATGGTAGCTACTTTTAAAATAGATAATTTTATTGTCATAGTAGACAAAATCTTATTTTCTTATTATTATTCCATGTCCAGGCCAGATTTGAAACTGCAAAAACGAAGCCACCTGCAGTTCCTTTTGCCTGACCAAGTGTGAGAAAGATTAACCGGCACAAGATGCCCTAGCCCATGGTACACCCGACTGTTGGTGAGACACCACAAGTTAAGAAGTCAGTGTTGCACACAACAACAAATGCTTATGTCATATATTTTTTTTACTAACCCTTTGCACTAGTGTAAAAATGCAAGATAATTTTAGCCAGTGTCTTCTGGATTTGTCTATTCTTCACCATCTGTTGAGTTATATCACAAAAGACTGTCCAGCACAAAAACATCATACTGACTTTAGTGAAGGTGGAATGTCTCTGTGATCTAAAGCAGGGATGCCCAAACTATGGCCCTAAGGCTGGATCCGGCCCCCAGCGACAATTCATCCAGCCTGTGCTGCCCTTGCCACTCCCAGAAGTGAAAGTAAAACATACGTGCATGGGTGCATAACATGCCCATTCATGAACAGGACATTGCCATAAATAACCCACAGTTGTTGTAAATGTGTCATTTATGGCAGTGTTCTGCATGGGTGCATTATGCACCCACACATGCATGTTTTACTTCCACGTACGGTGGGATGAACCACATGACAGGCCCACAGCCCAAAAAGTTTGGGCACCCCGATCTAAAGCATTATTATTCCTGGAAGAATACATCTACATATTAAGAAATGAGTGATTTCTCAGTGATAATCAATCAAATAATATTTATGTATATATGCACAAACTGGTCTGGAATCTAAAAATTTAAACACACCTCATCTAGCACAGGAACTGCATGGGAACTGCAATGGCTTAGTGCTTAAGATGCTGAACTTGATGACTGGAAGGTCAGCAGATCATTAGTTCAAGACCTGAGTCCTGCATGATGGAGTGAGATCCTATTGTTTGTAACAGTGTTCTGTGTACTCTAGTGTCTAGTCACCATCCTTTATTAACTTATTAGTCTTCTTAGCATATCAGGTTAGAATAAAATACATTAGATAAAATATGATTACATAAATTAGGATAAAAACAGGTTAAAAGTAGGATGATGCAATCACAATAAAATGAAATCTAAAATTTACTCAAAATAATTTATCAAAAAATTCATCACCTTTACACGCAACCCCTACCAGATTAATAAAACATCTTCTATTTGGAATGGCCCCAACTATCAACTATATACTTGACGGTTCTTATATTAATGTATTTACTTGTGCCCTAAAGGAAGTATGTTAGTTTTTTTGTTTGTTAGAGTCCTAGTATTTTGTTATATCTAATAATGTCTGTAGATACGGGATACCACTATGGTAGGAAAGGTAACAGTGTTCGGTGTGCTTCTGTGTCTAGGCATACCTGCCACATGACCATGAAAATATCTGCAGATGCAGACAGTTTTGGTTCTTTGGCTGTAAAAGGAGATGAGCACCACCCCCTAGAGCAGAGTCAGATACAACTGGCTTTCGAGCAAGGAAGACCTTTACCTTTACATCTTCTTCTTCTGCCGCTGTATCTGGATCCAAATACTGCCGATCTTCATGATGATCAGCCATGAAGACTGTCCTGAGAATATAATGCAGTGACCTTTCATCTGCCTTCTGCTTCGCAGCATGACACCCATAAAACTGACCCAATTCCGCAAGTCACTTTCTGGTCTTGAGCCCTTTTTGCAAAGTCCTCCTCAGCCCCAGGCTAGGATTAATGAAGCTGCTCCCCTCCATCAAGATGGATTCAAGTAGAATTTAATCCACTGGGGGACCATCATTGGCACACAACTCTGTTAGTCCGCAGGGTGGTCAGGTTAGTTAACCATCGCATGACACTCGCATTGAGTCGCTGGCAGTATGGTCTACTCTATTACCACAGCAGGATAACCTGGTCAAACATATGCAGACAGTACTGTTTCTTTGGCTGTAAATGAAGATGAGTCGGATACAACTGGCTTTCGTGCAAGGGAAACCTTTACCTTTACATCTAGCACTACTAATCTATAGCATCTAACACACTGCAATCCCCCTAAATATGAATATGCTCACCAGGGTGTGGACATGTCTACTTATAATGTTGGAGGACTATCCACTGATCCCATTCATCTTCCCAGTCTGTAGTTCCAAGTTTTGAGTGGGGAGTGGAGCTTCAGAAGTTCACCTTCTAGTAACTTGACCTTATTAAAACCAAACATGATGAATAAGCCTTATAGATATGTAAGCATGATCATAATTACTGTGCAGTGAGATGATCCTCACTGTAACTTCTTGTCATATACTTTGTGTTATTTGGAGGATTAATTTCTTACCTGTGTCCCTCCCCCCACTTCCCGTTGAGCATCATATGAAGTCTATGTGAAGAAAAAAGAAAAGAACAAAGAGGGAAGCACCAATTTTCCCTGCTACCAGAAAAAGGAAAAAACCTTGCTAAAAGCAGTAAGTTTCCTGACATATGGTAGAATCAGTTGAAAATCGAGTACCATATTTACTAAGTCGAACACATTTAGTAAGCCAGAAAAGTGTTATCTAATTCTTTTCCATGTGAGTGTGTATGTTTTGGAATAAACAGATGCCTAATGAGGAATGTGTTGAGAATTAGATTAGAAGAACCTGAAATCATCCTGTTCCAGATTTTGTCCTTGATACTTTTGTTTAAAAAAGGGCAATCGTCAAAATGGACATACCAGGATCCTTAGGGAATTACAGAGTTTGCTTATACTAGTAGTGTTATACTATAATATATTTAAAAACCCACTCACAATTAATATATGATAATGGATGGACACAGAAGATTACACCCTTCTCATTAGATTTCCTATTCTGTTTATTCAACACCCAAAGAATGTGGTGAGGGAAAGGGCAAACATGCTCACAAACCTGACAGTCACACAATGAATACACAGGATACATATGTGTTTTGCAGTTGGTATCACACAGTGAAAGGGAGATTGCAAAAGCATATGTTTGCTTGCACCCTGGCAGAGGAACAGGGATTAAACGTATGGAGGAACAATTTTCCAACCCTTGGAAAATAAATGTTAGGCATAAATGCTTCACATCTGTGAATGCAAATCTCATCAAAGATACTTCCACATTTGCACCACTTACTCAGAAATGCAGTACTGTGGATGCAACAGAGAGGTGTTTTTGGACTAAAAATAAATTATTGTGATGCTAGCCTTCCTCACTCCATGATGGTTCATAGTTTGGTATCTGCTTACCAGCACACCATGTGCCCTAGTGTTTTACTTACATTGGTCTTTGCCACTATTTGTTCACTTTTGGAAAACCTCCAAAACGCTCCTTCTCCAGATCTCCACTAGTTGTTGTGTGTTTCTGGGGAAAACACTGTTCCCAAACATGAGGAAACACAAAGGGATATGTTTTGGCATAGGAGGTGAGGGTTAAAGTGCCATCAGAATTATTTGGGGCAGAATTATTTGCCTACCTCTAGCCCAGAGAGCACAAGACAAAAAAGAAAAACAGGAGACAGCTTTGGCAGTGATAACTACTACGAGGGTGGGGATTTAAAAAAGATATGTGGAGGACAATTCTAAATAGATGAGAACTGTATGATCTCACACTAAAGTAGTTGAGACCCTGTTAATTCAACCTTGGAAGTTATTTAGGATTATGGCCAACCATATTTGTTGTGACTCTGAAATGAGATGGGTTTGGATGTGGCCTAGTCACAGCTTGTCCTTGTTTTCTCTGCTCCCTTTCTGATTCTCGTTTGTTCACTTTTAATCAATTCTTGTCATTCGTACCTTAACATTTCTAACTCCCAAAATGCTGGATTAACATGAGGGATGGAGAGGTGCTACTGCACCTCATGGCTGACTCTGGACTCAAGGTTCTGCTCTGTGTTTGCTGTAGAGACAAATTATGCTGATTAATTAGTGTTTCACCATTTGGGTGAATATGATCCATAGCCCTCATATGCGCTGCTTTTGCTGCTGGTCACAGCCCCTGCTGGTGGAGATAAATTTATAACACAAAACTTGGAAAAATTCTGTCAGAATGCCTCAAAATATCCTAAAATGTCCTTTAAAAAAGAAAAGAAAATGTTACTAGAAATACCTGTTTAATAGCTTCATTTTTACATGTTGTGTCACATGTTGTGTCACATAAAAGCACTATCAGGGATTCCCCTATCGATATGTGTGGCTGGATAGCAGAGTAGCACTTTTAAGCTCTTACGGAGCAAAAGCCTTAGTACAATAACACACACACATATGTCTTCAGTGGAAAGGTGCACTTTACTTACAGTGAGGGGAAAACAGACATACACAGGACTATATACAACAGTCTCTCTCACTCCAAGCCCCACAGTAGGTAGACAGCTTGGAGTCCTCTGTTGGCTCCAACTCCAGGAGCACTCAAAAGAGTCCTGGTGATCCTTTAGCAGTTCTTTCTTCTCAGTTGAAGAAAAGCTCTCAACAGCATCACCTCCTTCAGTGTCTCAGTCCTTCTCAGTATATAGACTCCTTCAGAATAATAACCTCCTCCATAGACCCTTCCCAGAGGGCCACAGTTATACCCTACTGTTGCTGGGCAGATTCTCTAATCAGCCACAGCTGGGCTGTTTCATGAGCACGTGGACCAAGCATGCACAGCCTGGCAATCAGTTTGAGGCTCTATTATGTACACCTGTGTTCAAAACACATGGAGGGCCTTAAAGTTATACTATTCCACTGGGCAGCAATCTTTGTACAATACCCCCAAATGAAAAATGTCCTAACAAGCACACTACATATTCCACCCCAAACACAAAACCAAGTCACTCATCTTGGGGAGCAGCAGGCGGCAACAGCGGCAGTGCAGTGGTGCGGCGTGGCTAGCCCGGGCCGGCCTGGCAGTGCGCCACAGCCTGCCCTGGCATGGCAGTGTGGCGGTGGCTGGCAGGGGTGAGTGGTAGCAGTCAGCAGCATCAGCAGTGATGGATGAGCGGTGGCAAGTGGGGGTGCAGGGCCGGTGGCGCGGTGCAGAGGTGCAGGGTGGCAGCGTGGCATGGTGGCATGACGTGGGGTGACTCAAGTGAGGGCCACAGTGGCCGCCGCCACTGCACCTCCAAAGAAGCCACTGAGGTCCTCAACAGCCAGCTGCTGTGCCCTTCGGTCCAGCCCAAAATAGCTGCTGGTGAGTGTGCATGCGTCAAAATACCAATTGATGCATGCACGCTGAATACTGGAGGTGCGTATGCATCAATTGGTATTTTGACACATTTGCAATTACCAGCAGCCATTTTGGGCTGCAGTGAAGGGCGGCCTGAGAGGTGACCAAACCAGTCACCTCCCAAAAAAAAAAAAAAAAGGTAACCACCCGAGTGGTCTCCTGGGAGGGTTACTACCCCCTGGGGAGACCACCCGGGATTGTTACTACCGGGTCTACTGAACCGGTCCAAACTGGCCCATGTGCACCACTGCCCAAAAATGAGTAATTCATGTAGGTATCAGACATACCAGAGGCAGTAGTTTATTTCTAAATACCTACATGAACATGAATGAGAGACTGTTGCTATATTTGCAACTTGTCTGTAACTCCCGTAGAGATCTAGTTGGTCCCTGTAGAAAAATTATTTGATTCATTGCATGCCATCAAATCTATTCTGGTTCATGGGGATCCTTTTAAGGGTTTTATAAATAGAGAATAGACAGAAGTTGTTTACCATTCCCTTCTGCTGGTGGGGGGCAGGAATGTGGGGAGTAGGCAGATTGCCCAAGATCACACATGCTGGCTCTTCTGGGATACACAGTGGGGAATCAAACTCCCAATCTTTGGCTCAGTAGCCTGAAATCTAAACTACTGAATTATCCAGCCAGTTGCAGGAAAAGAGACTGGACTAGATTTTACCTAATCCAGCATGACTCCTTTATATTCTTAGCTATTTGGGCTGGGGTATACTTCATGCAGGGCTGTGGTGGCTTAGTAGTTAAGATGCTGAGCTTGACGACAGAAAGATTTGCAGGTCAGCAGTTTTAGGCCAGAGTGATGCCTGATGAAGTGAGATCCCTCTCTTTGTGTCAGCTCCTGCCAGCCTAGCAGTTTGAAAGCAAGAAATTTGCAAGTAGATAAATAGGTACAGTTTCAGCAGAAAAGGTAACAGCATTCTGTGCACTCTGGCATCTAGTCATGCCTGCCACAGACATCGCTGGTTTTTTGGTTGTAAACAGAGATGAGCACCCCCGAGTTAGACACAACTAGCTTTTAAGCAAGGGAGACCTTTACTAAACATCATGCTAACATTTTGCCAACCCAGGGATGACAGGCAGCAGTACAGATATGGCCCACAAAGGCCTCCAATCCAACCCTTTGATAGGCTAATACAGTTTCTGGAAAGTAGCCTAGCTGAAATGTATTTTAAACACCCTCTATGATGCCTCTCAACCTAGGACTTCTGACCTGGGGAGAGGAAATGAGTTGCAGGATGAGTGTGATTATCAGCAGCCTGCAATAATGTATTAGTTACATAGAGCCCACCTGCACCATGCTAGACACCCTGACCGCAATCAAAGGCTGCTGCCACCTTTTATCACTGCACAGATGTTTCAACTTAGCTTTCCAATGAGGCAGCTAATAGGTCAAAGTTATTGCAGGTGATGTAAGGATAGATTGTAGGGAGTCATTTGCTCCAGGACACCAGGGCTATCTGAGGTTAGTACGTTCCATGAACAATAAATCCAGTGGTTTCATATTATTAAAAAAAAGCCCTTTCCTCATGCTGTGCTCTCCTCTCTCCCTCCCCAAACTAGGGTGATTAAATATAGCAGATGGGAGAGAAATAAAGAGTGAGGCAAAATGAAAAATTGGTCATTTATCCAATTTAAAGGATTACTTTTCACTTAAAAATCCACAGAGGTAAAACATCTCTGGTTTGAGAAGATTTTGAGGTTTGCCTTATTAGTCCTTATTTAGTTTTTTATTAGTCCACTATGACAATCCATAACAAGAAATGCCATATTATTCTCTGAGATCAAAATGGATAAAAGCAGTTGATTTCATACATTATTGAGATTGTGACTGTAAATTAAAGAGGCATGAGTGAGAAATTTTGCTTGGCATATTTTTTTTTAGCAATAATTTATCAAAACTCCCCTGTGAATTTCTTAATATTTGGGATGGGAAAAACTTTAGGTTATTTTTTTTTAAAAAAATCAGCCATGGAAGAAATCAAAGATGACAAATTTGGCTAACTATATTGATTCATGAACTCTTACAAGTCTGTTATATATGATTTATATTAATTTGGATAAGGTCAATTAATAGGTTTATGACTGGTGTATACTAAATAGCGTGAATTTTGTGACAAGTTATGTGCTGTTATTATTGTATTGTTTTCTCTTTATGTGTGCAGGCCACACAATACTCAAAATTCTATCTTCTAAGGACATATGGGGACTAAGGTAGTCAGCTCAAATCAAATTATGTATTAACAAAGAGCCATCCGTAGGAGAGGGTGTACTTAAAGGGATAATTGCCATATCAGGAACTTTTCTCCTCTTCCAGAAATTGTAAGTTAACTTGTTTTATTTCGCAATTAATTTATGGGGCATAAGCTCAGTCTTCCATTGCAAGTCTGCTTCCTCAAACACAAAGCTCTGCCTGAAACTCTCTCTCTCTGTGTAAAATTAACATGTGTAGTGTGGAGTTTGGCCTCCATGTCCCTAATGGTAGCACTGGCTTGGTATTGGAGACATAGTGGTCCTGAGGCTACTTGCCACACTTCTGTCTTCTCTCTGATCCAAAGCCAATTTGGTGGTGGTAGTAGTAGAGAGAGAATTAGGGTTAGGGAAGGTGGAAAATAGGGAACATGGCTTTTGGTACTTGAAAAACCACAACCCTGCTTGCTCTGAATTCATTCTGGGGTAACCATCTTTTCAAATGCCCTTTGAAAGAATGCAGCATCTTATTGTTTCTCTTTAATTTAAGAACAGTTGTTCTGGAGAGATCTAAGCATGAAAGTCCAAATTTCAGCACTAGGAAAAGGTAAAATAGGGGATGAGTAGAGTGGTTTAGTGGTTAAGATCCTGAACTTGATGACTGGAAAGTCAGCAGGTCAGCAGTTTGAGAACTGAGTACTGCATGATGGAGTGAGCTTCTGTCTCAGCTCCTGCCAACCTAGCAGTTTGAAAGCAAGGGTATAAACCACTTTGGTGGTCCATGCACTCCAGTGTCCAGTCATGCCTGCCAAATGACCATGGAAACGTCTGCAATGCAGACAGTGCTGGCTCTTTGGCTATAAATAGAGATGAGCACTGAACCCTAGAGTCAGATATAACTGACTTTCAAGCAAGGGTGACCTTTACCTTTATTAGAAGGGAAATTAAAAAGAGCTGCAGTTTTCTTTTTTTAACATCTCAAGGTGAATTCTTAACACTGGATCACTGCAAATCATTTGAACAATGTTGACTTTTGATTATCATGCAACATTTTATTTCCTCACCAGCCTTTTAAAAAATGACCTTTTCAATATATGCCCTTGTGATTAAAGCTTTTTGGTTGCTGTCACTCATAATCCCCATTGAAGCTTTTCTTCAAAAGGTGTGAGAGAATCAAACCAATGGCAGCCGCTGCTGTTTTACTTTGAGTCTATGTCAGATGTTTTATGTGACTCATTTCTTCCACACAATTAGATTCTAAGGACATCAGAATTCAGTTTTTCTCTCTCTTTCTTACACACACACACACACACACACACACACACACACACACACACACACACACACACACACACACACACACACACACACACACTTTGTAATTCCAAGGTCTCAGTATAAGAATAGCATAATGTATTCTGCCCAAACTGTGAGAACAGAGCAATACAGAATAATTTACTTCCCTAATGCCAAATTAAAATTCATAACACAATTCTTTAATTACCATCTGAATCTAATTCTCAGAGAAGTGTGTCCTAATTGCATTGTTGATATGCATGGATGCAAATAAGATGTTGACTGTTTCCTCTTGTAGGAAACGATTCTGTTTCTAATGTCTGCCCATTGAAATACAGTGAGGTAAATCCATCATTTGTACGGATGTCAGAATAACATCTGGATTTTGCTCACCTTCTCATCTTCTTGCATATGTGTGTACAAAAATTGGGCCCTCCAAATCTGCTCTGATGGTCAACATTGGAGAAAATTGCTCAAGCAAAACTGGTAAAACAGACATGCTCACACAACGTATTCAAAACGAATCATAAAACCATTATAGCTGCTTAGATGGTGAAGATATTATATCATGGTACTTACGATAGGGCAGTGATGGCAAACCTTGGCACTCCAGCTGTTCCTGAACTTCAATTCCAAGAAGCCCTGATCACCAGGAGTGCTGACTTGGGCTTCTGGGAATTGAAGTCCAAGAACATCTGGAGTGCCAAGGTTTGCCACCATGGCCATACGGTATACACCATTTATACATCACCACAGGGGCTGGATCATGCCCCCTCAGACTGTTGGTGGGTTGGACTGGTGTCTCCCCCTGCTCTCCTACTGCTGGGACCAGTCTGAGACCCCTCCATCCACCTACCACCACCACTGCTGCCACCACCACCACCACTCCCCCCACGCCACCAGTCTGGACCCAAAACACCCCCACGCGGCTGTCACCACTGCCAACACTCCCCACACACTGTCACTGCCATCACCACTGCCGCCACTCCCCCTCCCCCTCGCCACCAGTCCAGCCCACCAACACTCCCCCCAAGCCACCAGTCTGGCCTGCCAACACTTCCCTTATGCCAATGCTGTTGCTCCCCTGTTTACCTGCCTGCTGTGGGTGAAGGAGAGGTCCTGACTGTCCTTGCCCGCAGTCAGTCAAAGCAGCCCCCAGGAAAGACATGGGTGGCTGCGTGCGCCTGCTGCTTCTGCTGCCACCTCAATCCTTGTCTCCTTTGCCTGGCTTGGCATGTCCCTAACTCTGCTCCATAGCAGGAGAGATGTTGTAAGCCTTCTTACAACACCTGTCCTCTTATGGAGCAGTGTTAGCGACATGCCAAGCCAAGTGGAAGGGACAAGGACTGTGGCAATGGTGGGAGAGAGGGCACAGACTAGATGGAATGGTATTGAAGGCTGGATCTGGCCCACATGCCATAGGTTGAGAAGCAGGGTTAGGCCTGGTTAGTGCTTGTATGGTTGACCACCAGAGGAGTTCGAAGGATCTTTAGGTAGAGCTGTGGCACAATCCAACCTGAAAAATGACAGAGCCAATTCCACACAGATTTCACAGTACTGGGGTATATGTGACAATGCTCTGACTCAGCATAAAATAGTGTCCTTTGTTTGTACCTTCCCATATGCTACAACTCTCAGATCCTTTGTATAAACAGAGCAAATAAGCTGACTTTGTGAGTTAATTTATCTCATGCTCTATCAGACTTTAAAGAAGAGGCAAATGTAACAACAGGTTGACAGAACTGGCTTTACCATCTTTGTTGTCAGGCTAGTGGGCGGTCTTTGGGTTAGCATTGTTTCTCATCCTCATCTGTTCTCAAAAGGTGGTCATGACCAGTTTTTTGATGGGCACCATCATCATATTTATAGGTGCTTATTTCAGGACCGGGTCCTGAAGGCTGTAGCATTTGCATCCCTCTGGTTCACCTCTTTGATCCTGTGGTAGATCTGTGAGTGAATGTGACGATGCTTGTGGGAAGTGTGTAGAACATGGAAGGGCAGGTATATAAGAATTACAGAAGCAAAGACATTATCTTTGCCCTCTTAAACAAACAAACAAACAAACAAACAAACAAACAAACAAACAAACAAACAAACAAACAAACAAACAAACAAGCCAAGACATAGTTTAAGGGTATTTCCAGATGAATGGCTCCTGACACTACTTGCCAGAACCCTTTGAGCTGCTTTATCTTTTTCTCTTGAACTGAGTCATAGTGGGGGAAACAAGATGGGGAAAGGTGTGGGGGTTTATGTTTTGCTCTCCACAGTTTAGTCTAGCCCAGGGGTTGCCGACCTTTTAAAATCAGGGCTGGGTCACGCTCCCTCAGACAGTTGTGGGGGCCAGACTGGAGTTTCCCTAAACGCTGCCATAAACGCATCCATGGCTGTCGCAAATGCGTTTACGGCTGTTGTAAATGTGTCTGCAGCTGTTTCCACCATTATGGCAGTGGTTGGAGTGAGGGCACGGGCCAGATGATTTGGCACCACAGGCCGGATCTGCTCCACAGGCTGTAGGTTGCCAACCCCTGGCCTAGACTCGTGTGGTCTAATATTTAGAGCTTACAATGTGTGAGAAAATGTTTCCTCAATTTTAGCTGTATCTAGGGGGCTAGTTTCGACGAAGTGGATGAGTTTGGTGTTGTATTATATTATTCTATTTGTTATTTGTCAGCACCTCTTGACATACTTCTGGAAGAGCAATAGCAGCCAAATAATTTTGTGTGTGTGTGTGTGTGTGTAAATGTTGTTCTTATAGTTGAGGGAGTGTACCTCAGTGTGAACCATCTAATTTCCTAAGTATGTTATTTCTGGCAACAACTACCTGTTTGTGTTTAAACAATGTTTTTGTAGATCAAAGTCCAATCCAGAGTGATGCCCAAATACGTTGAGATCCTGCAGCATTTCCCAAACTATGTTCTGCAGAACACTAGTGGATTTCAATTCCCAGAAGCCCAAGGCAGTAGATTGGCTGATCAATGCTTTGGGGAATTGACTTAGGCTTTTGGGAATTGAAGTCCACAAATCAAAGGTTGGGAAACATTGAGATAGAGCTATGTTTCCAGCTAACCTGGAGCTTCTTCTCTGTCTGTCTGTTCTTTAAGTGGAAGGCAAAGCCCTGTGTTTTTAAAGAGTGTAGTTTCAGCTGGTTGTTTGTATAGGATTCTCTAAGGCAGAGGTTAGCTGGTACTTGATGGAATCAAAGATTTTCCCCTGGACTGTCAAGGCATGATCATCAGCATAGATGAAAATTCTGGAGTATGGGAATTTGTTGATCATTCATTTAAATGTTAAAAAATAACATTGCAAAGGTCACTACCCTGTGGGAAACTGTTCCTTTGATTTCTCAAGTGACCATGCCTCCCTTGAAATGCAACAAAGAGTCTTCAGTTTTAAAGGAGAATGGCAACCATCTCTGTCCGTGATCTTTATTGATAAATAATTTCTGACACAAAATTATTATTATTGAGGAGGTACAGCTTTTTGAGCAGCAATTGATGATGGACATTATCACATGCCACTGTATTCCAGAAAGATTGAGTGGCTGCTCTTAGGGATTCTGGTTAGGCTGATATACATTTACAAAGTTAAATGGATGTCCTTCATTTCTTATCTTCACAGTTGTTTAAATGCACTTAAAGTTTGTAAGCAATGCTGTTCTATTCATTTGAAATTCATGGACTGATGGAGCTATCCATCAACAAGAGCTTTTCATCATCAACAGTAAGAAACTGCAGACCAAGACAAGGCTAACTTTTTTTTAAAAAAAGTTTTATTTAAAAAATCTTTAAGAAAAAGATGGTTGAACCTTATTCTGAAATCAGATTCTTTACACTTTGTAACAGTTACTGCATCGAAAATGTTTCCACACTCTTTACCTTAATCCAGGAGTTATCAACCTTTTAAAGCTGGGGGCCAAGTCATGAGCCCTCAGACATCTGGGCCAGATAGCCTTTTCACCCACCCTCCACCAAATGGCACTTCTAGGTGTGATGGAGGCAGTCAGGAGACATGGGCCACAGGTTGAGAATCCCTGTATTAACCAGTCTTAAATATGTTATCTATATGTAGCCTTATATGTACAATTGAGTTTCTCTGATACAAAACCCCGAAATCTGCAAACTGATATTTTGCAAAATATGTTTTCCTTTTTCCAAATGTTGAGATTTTGTAGCTTCTAGGATAATACCCTTAAAGTATTCTCCAAAACAATATTCACTGATGGTGAATTCTCTTGTTATGATTACTCCCAATTCTCACCATCATTCCATCAAGTGGGACTACAAAGGCCTATGGAAGATTCATACTAATGCAGAAGAAAATAGTACAGATCCCAATATATTGTTCTACAACCTGAAGGCAGAGTGCTTTTTTAGACCCTCCTAATGGCCACTCTCTATGACCTTGCTAATTGACAAATAGCAAAGTGTGAGAAAATGCAGCCATGGGCTTTAAAATGGTCTTTCAGATACTTTCTCTAAAGATGTCAGGAAACCTGGAGGAGATGGGGAAGGTCAGGGGAGAGGGTTAACTTTTAAAGCAGCTGTTTAAATCTGTAGAGAAGTGGATTCCATCAGAGTGGCTGCATGATAGGATTTATGATTTACAGCAGCAGCACTGTAGTAAGTAAAAGTTGACAAAAGATTAATGGCACTGAATTAAAGAGAGTGTTCTTTAGTATGAAGCAGGTCCATCCCCCATCATCTCTTCTTCCTTGAGTTGTTGAGGTATATAGGTCATTTATAAATCGAACAAAGAATTGGAGAAACTAAATTGAATGTAAGCTAGGTGAAGTGCTTTTAGAAAAAAATAACTTACAACCAAGCTCGAAGTCTATGTATGCTTGAAAGGAAGACTGAAATCCTATACACTCTTCTGTGAGAATAAATAATATGGTGCATAGTGAGATTTCCCCCTGAGAAACTATAAAAAGCATTGTGCTTTCTTTTTTTCTTCATGTCCTAATCAAATCCTGGACTGCCAAAATGAAGCCACTTTCTTCACTTTGTCATTGGCCAAACGCAAGTCCTCATTAGTGCATGTCTCTGCAATCGGCAGACCAGCAAATGGGCTGGACTCTGTGTCTCTCCACATTCACACCATATTGTTGTTGTTGTCCACCAGCAGTCCCCACTTGAGCGTGTTGGTCTTGCATTAAGGGACTCCAACTCTCAGCCAAGCTAGGGTCCTTAAGGTGAAGTAAGGGAGATTGAGATCTTCAGCTATATCCACATTTAATGATGTTCCTTTCCCAATGAGCTCCTTCCTCCATCTTCTAATTTTGTTTTGCTCTTGTGTACTTTCAAGAATGTTTGTTCTTGCCATAAAGCTCTTCCTGGATCTGAGCTGGAGGACTTGAGGCTCATATTCATTCAGAAGGTGTTGAGGGTCATTCTCTTGCTTAATTCAGCATTGTGCTGTTTGGGACATTTAACTTCTGATGGATGAAGCATAAGCTTGTACACTCATGCTCACACAGAAACAGACCCAATGAAATTTACTTTAATGTCTGGTACAGGCATTGTGGTGGCTTAGTGGATAAGATGCTAAACTTCATGAATGGAAGGTCAGCAGGTTGATTGTTTGAGATTCGAGTACTGCACTAGAGGAAGGTTGAAAGATATCCCCCTCAATACGAGGTTTTCCCCACCTCCAAAATCTCTAAACAAGCTACCATTTTTGTCAAAAACAGAAGACCTACAATTCATACTAGTGTATAGGAGCAGTCAATCCCAACATGATTAGAATCTTATGAGGGGAAGAATGAGGACATGGTGCCTCATCTCTCACTCATGAAAGGGACTGTGGTGGCTTAGTGGATAAGATGCTGAACTTGATGATTGGATGGTCAGCAGGTCGACAGTTTGAGACCCGAGTACTACATGGCAGAGTGAACTTCTGTCTCTGTCCCAGCTCCTGCCAACCTAACAGTTCAAAAGCAAGAAATTGCAAGTAGATAAATAGGTACCACTTTGATGGAAAGATAAACAGCATTCTTTGCACTTCAGTGTCTAGTCATGCCTGCCACATGTCCAAAAAAGTCTGCAGATGCAGACAACACTGTCTTTTTGGCTATAAACAGAGAATAGCACTGAACCTTGGAGTCAGATATGACTGGCTTTCGAGCAAGGGCAACCTTACTTGTCTCTGGTAAGTTTGCCAGTGTGTTTTTTCCATCATTAATGTCTGTCCATATGTTTCTCATAGTTATACTCAGAAAGGAAGCAAAAAACTGATTACTTCAAAGCATCCCCCGCCCCCATTCATATACGTGGGATACATAGAAAGAGCCTCCTTGAAGACTCTGGTATTTTTGAACCACAATCAGGCATGCACGAGGCAATGGCAACCTTGCTATGCTGGCTAATCTTTCTCACACTAGGACAGGCAAAAGGAACTGCAGAATGAATTCACCAAAAGGTGGCTTCGTTTTGGCCATTTAAAGTCTGACCTAAAGAAGAAGAAATCCATAAACAGTTGTACATCACTTAATGTGTTCCACAGAATTGTTCTTTAAGTGAGTTTGCTCTTTAAGCAAAACACAATTGTAAGTGACCAATTGTGACTTCTGGTGGTGGGGATTGCGAACCTCAATTTATTTGTTAAGCGAGTTTTTGGTTGGTTTTATTTGTTAAGTGAAGCGAACATTCAGAAAAAAATTCTGCTCTTTAAGCGAGTTACTCTTTTAGCGAGGCGCTCTTTATGTGAGGTTTGACTGTACATATATGTAAATAAAACCTCAATAATAAAAATGAAGGAAAAACAGTTTTAAATAGCAACTTGAAATTTGCCAGCCAGCAGCAACATTCCAATCAATGGGGAAAGTTCCCTTGAATAGATACATTGTCATTCTCTTTCAAAAATTAAAATAGTATGCAGTACTATGTTAATTTTGTAACAAGATGAACATTAGCTTTCAAAATTATGAACCAGCAATATTAGTGTTAACTGAATTTCCTGTTATGACTTTAAACAATAAATTTCAAAGCTCTCACAACCCCTTTCCCACACGATGTAGAGATGCTGTCTTTCATACAAAATGTAAGTCTGTCTTCTTATGAATGCTTAATGTGTGGTACAAAAACAGAGTTGGAGGGTCTGAATTGTCTGGTTAACACCACAGTTCCCAGAAAAGATAATTCCGAGTGAAGAACTATATAATTTAATTTTATACTAATTTGCAAACAAACAAGAATATAAAAAGATAACAAGAGTTCTGTGTGAAACGTGACAATCATTTGAAGAGACTCTGAAAAGGTAGCATGAGATGAAGCTTAAGCTTCTTCTTCTTCTTCTTCACGCCAGATGTGAAACTGCCAAAATGAAGGCACCTTTTGGTGAGTTCATTCTGCAGTTCCCTCTGCCTGACCTAGTGTGAGAAAGATTAGCCAGCAACTACATTGTTGCCGTTACCAGAAGTGTAATCAGATGTGTGACCTCAGGTTGTACAGGACTGCCCCCCAAAATATTAGAAGAATCATCATAGTAAAATGCTGCATTAAAGGGGCTGCAAAGGCTCAGTGGTTAAGAAGCTTGGCTGGCAAGTCGGCAGTTTGAGACCCGGGCACTGCATGATGGATTGAGCACCTGTCTCTGTCCCAGCTCTTGGGGACATGAAAGGAGGCTCATTTGGGCATTCCCTGAGCCAAGTTTCTCTTGCAAAAATCTTTTCAACCCAGAATAATTTCTGACATGAAATTCTATTCTATTCTAATAGTTCAATTATTATGAACAGAAAATAGGCATACTTCAAAGACAAAAGCAAGGGGGGAGATTTTTTTTAATCAGATAAACTCAGAGAAATAAATTCACCCTTCTCAGAATGCAACTGGGATATTCAAATTCCATGAGCCGCATTGTGGTGTGTTCTTAATTGCTGATATCAGACACAACCTGCCTATGAGATTTGTCTTAGTTTTCTTTCTCTGTGCCACCAACTGTGGCTCACAGCAGACAACCTGCTCTCTGGGCTCCATTTACTGTTGAGGCTGCAGTGTCTCTCTCTGTTCATTCACACACCACACACACACCACACACACATGCACAGAGAATGGCATTGATGCTTCTTGTCCATGTGACAAGCTATAAGAGATGAGCCCAGTGACACTTCTCTTTGTCTCTGGACTAGTAAATTATTCATCACCGGCACAGCACTGGGAAAACACAGAAAGAGAAAGCAGGGGGAAAGATTGTGTACTGCAAGTAATGAGGAGAAAGAAATAAAGGGGGGAAATCCAAAACAAACTTCTGACAGGCCCATAAGAGAAGAGGGTAAAGTCCCTCAGCATGCTGGCTGCCCATTCCTGACATTATGCATGCCATTTGCTGAACTTGCCATCAAAGGGTCCTTTCAAGCTTGAGCTGTTGTTCATTGATGATCTTTCCTGTCTCCAGAGGGGAATGATTCATAATAAGACAGCACTGTCAATATAGGCGTGTCAGCCTCTCTGCCCTAGCCGAATTCTAGGATGAATAGGGGCACTCGGTTGACGTGTCTTGTCTCATCAGTGTATTCCAGTAAGATGATGGTGATGTTGTTGTTTTTAAAACTCATCAGTTTCCGACCCTGTGCTGCACAGTGGTGCTATACAGAGAGTTCTGGCAACAGTCTATCCACGGAGAATCTGAATAGCAAAGTCCAAAGAGCAAGGCAAGGTCTGGTTACTGGTAGTTCAAAGTGAGTGTCTAGTCCAAAGGATGTCTGGGGGCATCGTCAGGGTTGGCAGACAAGTCAGGGTCATGACAGGAAGTCACAAGAGATATCCAAAGTCAAGCAGGGTGTTGGTCTTTGCACAAAGAAATTGTACCGATGCTTGACTGGTGAAACATGCTTGCTTAAGAGCCTCCCAGCTAATGGGTATCAGCTGGGAGCCTTCTCTGTAACGAGCTCTAGCTTTCTTATGTCTCGGTTGCAGATCCTTTTGGCACCATACCCTCGCTAAGGGCTGATTGCTGTCAGAGTCAGATCTCTGGTCTGACAGGTCATCTGCCTTAGGAGTCAGAGTTGGGCCAGAAGCAGGCTGACGTTCCTGGTTCAAGACATTCTCAGGTTCAAATGCAGGCTTGGGCTCAGGTTCAGATGCAGACTGGAGAGGCAGAACTGGGCTGGGCATAGGAAATGCCTCCTGTTCCAGGTCATCTTCAGAGTCTGATGAGGGCTGGATCACAACAGTAGCCTCCCTCAGACATCTCATTTCTGTGGTGACCCATTCTCATTTATGTTTTGTTGTACGTGTCCAGGTTCGCTACTGGTAATTTAAGGTGGGTATGAACATGCTTTGTATAAGGTGTTTCTTTGTGCTGGTCAGTATTGCCTTGTGTTGTAAGAGCAGAGCTAACTGTCCCAAAATTTGGTTTGCAATATATGTTAATCTCTTTGTCTATTTTGCCATTTTCAGTAAATGTTGTTCCTCAATATTTGACCTTGCCACCTGTTTTTATACTTGCTCCCTCTATTATAATATTTAAAGTATGCTCTTTCCTTCAAATTGCCATTACCCCGGTCTTTTGATTTGAATATTTACAACAAGCCAAATTCAAAGCCTGCTGCTAAACTCCAGGAACTTACCTTGCGGAAGAGCAAGTGAGGTAATGGTAGGCACACACATGTGCTCCCAAACTGTTGTTTTCTGTTTGGCAAGGGTCTATGACTGTCAGATCTGGAACGTCCAATGGGAATCTAAGTAGGCCATTTCCACTGAGGAGATTGCCCTCCAGACCACATATTACAGCTGCCAGGCTACCCTTTTCATTTCAGTGAACCCTGTTCAGGGTCAGCTGCTATTCATTTTGTGCACAGCTATTTGGTTGCTTTGTGATGGTAGGAACGACATAAATCTGTTCAGATAAAATATTTTAAATGCCTTTGGAAAGTACCGTCCCAAAAGCAACTTTGACTAGCAGATTGTTTTGTCATTTAAACCATGCATTTTATTATGTTGCTGGGTGATAAAAATTACATATCTATAGGCTGTAACTATATAACCACTATCTTAAAAGTAAAGTCCATGTAATTTGATGGAGCTTCTTTCTGAATGGACTAGCACAAGGTTGCACTGTTACTTTGGTTTATTCTATTTTATTCTCTCATTTAAGGGACATTTTCCATAGTAAACAGACAATACAAAAATGTGATATGTTTTTACTAAGTCTCTTAATATTGGAAATCAATATTAAACATGTAGAAAATGCACTTTTAAAAGTAGTTTCAGATAATATTAGTAAATGTTGCTTAGCTGGCTAGATAGCTCTATGAGTTAACTATATGGCTGCAGAGCCAGAGGTTTGGAAGTTTGATTCTCAAATGTGCCATTCAGGAGTATAGCTAGTCTTAATAGCCAAGGGCAATCTGCAAAACCCCATAGACCCACAGATGAAGGGAATAGTAAACAACATCTGAGTACTGTCTACATATAAAACCCTGGAAGGTGTTGCCATAAATCAGAATTGACTTGATGTTAGCTGATTGCTTTAGGTATCTGGCAGCAGAGCCAGTAGTTGGGAGTTCAATTCCCCACTGTGCTTCTTGGGAGAAGAGCCAGCCTGTATAGTCATTAGCAAGCTGCACAGTCCCAATTTCTGTGTTTTTTATACCTAGAAAACCCTGGAAAGAGTTATCATAAATTAGACTTGATTTGACAGCAATGTACCATTATGCAATTATTATAAACATTGGTTGTGTTGTGAAATATTTCTATGTTTCCCTTCCAAAAGTTCAATGTTTAAAATGTTTGTTTTCTGTTTCTGTTAAGATGTTTGAAACACAGGTAGAAATTTTGGAGTTTTAGTCACTGAATGAATAACAAATTTCAGAATTCATGTTAGTTTGGAGATTGCTAAAAAAGAACCTCGTTGTTGCTAAAAAGTATGCAAAAGTATGAAAATTTCAGCTCAGCTGTCATTTGCATACTTTTCAGCAACATGCTCAAACGTAATAGCTTTGTGTTTACAAAAAGGGATAAATGGCATTTTTGTGTTTTTCTC
The DNA here is from genome assembly GCA_030440675.1 of Furcifer pardalis. Taxonomy (NCBI): domain Eukaryota; kingdom Metazoa; phylum Chordata; class Lepidosauria; order Squamata; family Chamaeleonidae; genus Furcifer; species Furcifer pardalis. The sequence goes on from CP126891.1 coordinate 73,102,068, forward strand.
ATGTGTCCTTCTTTTGTAAAACCTGACAGTGCCTTATATTGTATCTTATAATTTGTCAAACTGCCTGAGACATTTTTCATCCAATAGCATTGCAAGGGCTGTCAACAACCAATCAGAACATCTGGGGAAAGCAGACATTTTGATTCTGTAAAAGGGCCTGAAACTTTGTGAGTGCAAATTTGCCCCCCTTACTTTCTCCCCAGTTCAGTCTTTTAAAATCTCAAGCACTTTCCATTTTATTGATGAAGAAATGTGGAAATTTTGAAAAATCCTTCCTGAAAAATAAATAAAATTCTATCCCTTCTCTAATTTAAAGTATGCTCCTTAGCTAATGATGTTTTGAAACCCCCTACAAAGCTTCACACTCCATGCAGGAAAGTCATGCTTGTAGTCCGTGCATGCAAGGTTTTACTGGGGTTAAAGGCAGAACATGTGCCTCTTCACTAACCCCACACTCAATGTCTTCTTCTATTTTTAAATGCCCAAGGAAACCTTAGGTGCAGGCTTCAGAGTTTATATCTCTGTGGAATCTAACAGGAGCATCCTACACTGATCAGATTTAAAGAACTGGGAAGCTTGTAAACCTTTATGATTCCTCTTTGGGGCCTTCTATTTAAAGTTCCATCAAATGAACAGAAAACAGTTCAGCTGAAGAAGGAGATGATCTACCACTAGATTGGGATGCCATGTGCCTCCCCATCCCCCAGAAAAAATGTTTCTCATTCTTCCTCTAAAGAATATGTTACATATGTTTCCCATCCTGCTGGCTTGCAAGGGTAACCTCCTCCAGCTTTGGCAGATCAGAATTCTGTGACATGCCCTCATGTTAACTTTGTGAGCTCGCCTGATATTTATTCTGCTACCCCCAATTTCCACTGAAACATGCTTGAGTCCTTGCAGTCAGCACAAGGAAAGGTTCCTGGCCCTCCTGAACTCACTTTTTGCGCTCTCATTGAGGTAGCAATTAGGTAAGACAGGATGAAAGGTTGCCTAGCAACTACCCCACAAGCCTGGTACCACTTCAGTCCTTCCTTCCCCAATTTCTGCTCTTTGGGAGAGAAAATCAAGGAGTCTCCCCTCAGTCGGGGAAAGTAAAAGAGTGGATGAGAAAAGAAATAGAAGAGGGACATTCTGTAGCAGCTCAAAAGGTAGCTCCTTATTCACAAGGAGAGATTAAGTTTCTAATTGTGGTTCCCTGTTTCAGTTCAGGCAAAAATATGAAACATCTGCTTTCTGTTCTGCTATAGGAAAGTGCCCATTTTGCTGCTAGTATTTCAGAATCTGTTTTGAAGCCACATTTTTCAGTCTTTCTCTGGAAGCCGGCCTTCTCACTCATTAATGCAGTGTGCGGCGCCTGTTTTCTTGGTGGAACATGTGGACCCATTCCTTTCTGTCAGGGGGTTGGAAGGTTTGTAATAACAACAGGTGTTATTTTTTGACACAGACGTTAAGCAGTGCAGCATCTGAAGGATTTGGATGTCTGATGGACACTGCCATGGCATATGACACTGGGTTTTGTTTTTCAAATGAAATCATTGTGGAAACAAGAGGGTTTTGCTTTTCATCTTGAATCTGTAAAATATTCTGTAGAAAATGACCAGGTCTGCTTCAGCTTCTGGAGATGGAATAGAAAACTTTCACGAATTGGGACATGAAAGACTTTAGTTCTTGATAAGTCTTTGGCTTGTGTTGTTTTGAATTCCTTGCCAGTGCTAAGGAATATCTTAATTGCTTGCAAGTCATACAATGACCAGGTTAGTTGAGCAGTAACATGCCCATATGCATTGCATATGCCAGCTTCAGCTAAAGAGGTTTATTGATGCTACCCCAGGGATTCCCAGCCTGTGGCCTTTGGCGCCATTTCATGTGGCCTCTCACCGTGTCCACCACACCCGGAAGTGCCATGTGGTGAAAGAAGGGCTAAATGGCCGTCCAGCCCTCAAAGTTCTCTGAGGGAGCGTGACCTGGCCCCTGGCTTTAAAAGATTGAAAAATAGATAGCCTGTAAAAAACAATGACAAAACCCTCTCTGTACCTTGCAGTGGGTGCTCTGGTTTCCCATGAGATACTGAGCTATTCATTTTGTGCAAGCGTACATCAATATAGTATGTCAGTGGGTGAAATCCTGAGAAAACGAGATGTAGTCTGGCTAGGGGCTAATTGATTTTTAAATACTCCATTATGTCAAAAACTGGCATCTAATTATTTTCTTTCAATGCCATGACATCCTAGCTTGAAGAAGCAATGATTGTCCTGAATGTAATGCTGCAGTGGACAACAGAGGTTCAGTGTGAAAAGGGAGGAGACAGTGGTATGTCGCCTCCTCCCTTTTTGTATGTGATCTGATTGACATGTTTGATGGATTGTGTGGCACAGCAGAGAGGGATGTGAGACGAAGCAATGGGAAGCTTGTAGATGTTGTCAGACTCCAGCTGGGGTAGGACTTCAGTGCAGAGATCAAATACATTACCTTTGTCAAACAAATCAGCTCGGCCTTGGGGTCAGCCATATTTATAGTAGAGAGCTAATTAGACAAACACCCTGCCCACTTGACAGGCTTCTTGAGGGGAGGGGAAAAACCACACAGCTTTTCACAGCCTCTCGCCATGATAGGCAATATTTTTGGCTGTCTGGAAGAAGAGCCAGTTTTGGAGCAGTGCCAGGGGCTATTCAGCTGCTGTCTAATACCATAACAAGATACTCTTACTTTTCCAGTGATTTGCACAGAGTCTCATAAAAAGGACATAGGATGGACTGAGGACACTCTGAAAGTGACAGTCATGAAGAAGGCTGTATAGAACAGACCCTGTAAAAATGTATTTTTTGGACTGCAGTTCTTCATCTGAAAAGAAAATCGAAGCTTTTGAAATGTGGATCTACAGAAGGCTGCTAAGGATATCATGGATTTGCCATGTGACTAATGTAGAAGTGTTGCGCCGGACTGATAAAGAACAAGAACTGTTTAAGACCATTAAACAAAGAAAGCTCCAATTCTGTGGGCATATCATGAGGAATGACAAAGTATAGAATACTCCAACTCAGTTATACAAGGAAAGATGCTTGGGACAAAAGGCCCTGGACACAGATGGACCTCATGGCTGGAGAACTGGTGTGGAATGTACTTGGTGCAGCAGTGAAATGCTTGTGACTAAAGAGGAGTAATTCTAGAAAAAAAACATGAAAGGTGAAAGACATATTGTTTGTTGCTTAAGAAATCTAATAATGAATAGTGGAGGCGCAAAAACTGCTAAATGTACTTTGAACTGGCACTCATGTGTTCTGGTCTATATTTCAGTCCAAGATGGAGAGCCCGTGTAAGTATGTCCATCTAGCTAAGAAAGCCAGAAAGTAGAATTTACCTTCCAGCTAGAAGGAAGTGAAAAATCCCACAAATGTGTACAGGGACACACATTTAGCAAAAACAAGAAAGGAAAAAGATTATGTTCGCAAGAGGAATCAAGGCAGGTGGTCCAGTTAATTGTGGCTAATTGACAAGACTCTGGGCTCATGCCAGATAGGCAAGTGAATTTGTGGCCAGTCACAGAAACAGCACCTTATCTGGTAACTGTGGCACCTATGATTCTTCTTATATGTGTGTAAATGTCTAGTAGGCCTGTATGCATTATTTTAACACTTTGCAGATTTTATCTTATTTATCATGATACCTTTTATTATTGTACATTTGCCCACATCTGTATTCCATACAGAAACCCCTATTTATATGGTATTTTAAACTCAGCTACTTGAAATCTTTTCTGATTGCTAAAATTCTTTTTTGGTAACCTCATTTTGCTAACAGTAGCAGTACTGAATACTTTCCTGAGAAACCTGGCCAAAAATACAGATTAAAGCTCTTCCAACACATCTGGGTCTAGTTTTTTAAAATATATGTATATATACATATGAGGTTTAAAATGCTTACTATTTCAGGAAATGAAATACAGTTTGCATTTACATTATATTTTTATGATTTACAAGTGGGTGCATAGTCTTTGATTTAATTCTTGGATAGTTTATGCTCTACTTTAGTTGGGTAGAGGCCAAATTGGGAGAAGGGAGAATTCATTACCTATACAATTGCTGAGTTGGATTGGGTCTCTATTGTTAGTCATATAGGCTGAATCCAATATGGTGTGATCTGCATGCATAATTTTTTTAATATAACCATCATCTTCTCTTTCCATTGGTTCCTGTGTGTAATCATAAGCAAAACTTAGCCTTTGCTTTTGGTACCATGAATCAGCAGCCATCTGTTGATATGTTGGAGCAAGTGATTCCACTGAGTTCAGCAATGGTTAGGGTGGCCACAAGTCCTTTTTAGGGAGCTCAGTCCTCCTTAAGAATGCCTACCAGAGGGCAATCTTCCTTTGGAAGCTGTCCTCCATCCAAAAGATAGTCCTTTCCAAGTCTGGTATAATGGTAATGAAAAATCAAGAAGATCAGGGTCTATCTACAACTGAAGATGACTGACAGGCAAACTCAGGCCTTGGACATTTTATTTCCCACTCGAATGGGATGCATTGTAATTCTGTAGTCAGGGCCCTCCTTTGTCTTCCTTTTTGGTAGCTCATACCATTGCAGTCAGGACACTGTTTGCAGTGTAAAATATAGGGCTAGCTGGTATCCACTGTATTAGGGATTTATTTATTTATTTATTTATTTATTATTCATACTTATCAACCGCCCTCCTCACCGAGGTGACCCAGGGCGGCTCACAATTCATAAAAAACCACAATACAACACTCTTAAAAGCATTCCTAAAAAACCCCTCAATTTAAAACTTTAAAATCAAAATATAAAAACTAATTGAGGGCAAGCGGGGCTTAAATCAACCAGTGGGCTGGGGTCATAGTCCCTCCCGCACCCCATACCTGCCCTGCCAGCCATGTTTTTAAATTTTTCCTAAAGGGGAAGAAGCAGCCAGGGCAGGTTGAGGACCTTGCCGCCCCTCCCCCTGTGCCTACACCAACTGCCAGGGGAAGAAGTAGTCAGGGCAGGTTGAGGACTTCACCACCCCTCCCCCTGTGTCCACACCAACATATTGTATTGTAATGTAATGTATTTTTTGTAAGCCACCCTGAGTCGCCACGGCGAGTGGGTGGCAATATATACATTTGAACTAATAATAATAATAATAATAATAATAATAATAATAATAATAATAATAATAATAATAATAATAATAATAATAATAATAATAATAATAATAATAATAATAACTCCGTCTGGAGATGTAACTCCATTGCCAGGAGGTTCCATAGGGCCGGGGCGGACACCGAGAAGGACCTCCGTCTTGTGCCAGAGAAACGCACCTCTCTGGCCGATGGAACAACTAGAGAACCTCTCCAATCTGCTCTAGTGGGATGGGCAGATGTTCTTGGGGTGAGGTGGTCTCTTAAGTATCCTGGCCCACTACCATGTAGGGCTTTAAAGGTAATAACCAGCACCTTGAATTGCACGCGGAGACATATAGGCAACCACTGCAGTTTCCAGAGCAGTGGTGAGGCATGTGCCCATACCCCAACACCACCCAGGCAGCTGCATTCTGGACAAAGTGAAGCTTCTGAATGGTCATCAAGGGCAGCCCCATGTAGAGCGCATTACAGTAATCAAGTCTGGAGGTGACCAGAGCGTGTGTGACCACGAGCAAGGAGTCCCGATCTAGGAGTGGGCATAACTGGCGAACAACTCGAAGTTGTGCAAAAGCCCTCCAGGCCACGACTGCCACCTGCTCTTCAAGCAGTAGTTGCAAGTCCAGGAGGACCCCCAAATTACACACTGGGTCTGTTTGGGGCAGCACTACCCTACCCAGGACCAAATATGGTAACTCTGGAGATAACGCAGGACCCCCGACCCACAGCCACTCAGTCTTGCCAGGATTCAGCTGAAGCCCGTTTCCCCCCATCCAGACCCTAACATTCCTCAGGAACCTGGAAAGGACTTCCACTGCATCGCTAGGGTCCTCATAGGGAACCCCATGGTAAGTATTGAAATGTATCCCCCATGAATACAGGGGGAGACTTGCATCGTCATCGTCATCCTTTGGAGTAAAAAAAAAAGGAAGAATATTAAAATGCATGGTACATATTTGGCATATTGTGTAGTTTGGCCTTTATAATGCCTAATGACAGAGATGGCCAAAACAATAATTTGCCACAGTGCAGATTTGCTTCTACCTTGGGAAAAATTCTGTGTGTGCCTATACATTACTCTTGCAAAAGACAAGGAGGAAAATGGCACTGAGGATTACTGAATCCTAAACTAGAAATTATTCTTCTGATCAATTCCTGAAATATTATTCTTGATAATAAGGGTAGACATATTCACACAATAAAAAAACGGAAAGCAGACTATTTCTTGGAATTCACAGATCAGTGTTGTTGGTATATAGTAGAAATACTGTAGCTCAATTCTGGCATCAAAACAAATATAGAGATAGATTTTAACTATGAAACAGCATGTTTGGAGCCACTATTTTCTCTAGATAGTACTATCAGGAATACAGTGTACATTTAAATTAAACTAGTTCCTTGGATAATAACAAAATAATTAAAGAAGCCACAAAGGAAAAACAGCCAATTTATTTGAATCATGTTCATGAAATCTACAACAAAGGCCTGAAGGAACAAAATAACATTGTTACAATGGGTGATTGGATTATTTTTAAGGAAAAACATTCATCTTGATTTTAATTATTGTCCCTAGTCTGAGAATAACGAATACCATCATTTGTTTCTAGCATTTGCTAGTTTTGAAAACCTGTCCTTCTCTTATATCATAATTTGTTATCTATTTTTAAATCTTAAAAATGAGATTTGAATCCGACTGCAGCCTATAACAGTAGTTCTCAGCCTTTTAAAGCCAGGGGCCAGGTCACACTCGGTCAGACAGCTTCAGGGGCCGGATGGCCATTTTGCCCTTCCTCCACCACATGGCACTTCCTAGTGTGTTGGAGATGGGGGGGGGAGTGTCGCATGAAATGGTGCCATGGGCCACATCCGACAAATGGGACACAGGTTGAGAATCCCTGACCTATAGGAATCACATGTAGCCGCTGTGGCTGAAATTTACAGGGCAATTTACATTGACCATCAAAATTATTCTGGGTTGAAAGGATTTTTGTGGAAGAAACTCCATTCAGGGAATACCCAAATAAGGCTCCTTTCATGTCCCCAAGAGCTGGGACAGAGACAAGTGCTCAAACCATCATTTAGTACCCGGGTCTCAAACTGCTGGGTTGCCAGCCTTCCATCTAACAAGGTGAGCTTCTTAACCACTGAGCCACCCGAGTCCAATGTTTCTAATACCTTAATGACATTTCCAGAGGAATGACTTAGCAGCTTAAAATAGACATCATTTTTACTCTTGCTTTCAGGTGAGGGTGGGAGATAGGCTAAGGACCTGGAATCTATATTATGGGAAAGTTAAGGGAAACAGCTGAAATAACTTACATAAATCACAGCACACAGTCTAGTGGAAAAAGCAATAGATGACAGAAAGTTAGAACACATTGGATTGATGTGTAGCCAGTTTATGAAAATATATATTCCTTTCTTGAAATGTTATTGCTATATACTTGACCAGTGCTTTACTTGGTGTTATCATTATTTACCTGGCAAAATACACATGTTAATACTCATGTTAGTTTGTATTGGAGATTGGCAGATTCCCTCAGGCTATCTTTGAAAAGATCCTGGAAGAAATTCTCACCTGGAAAAAAAAAATCAAATTCATTTTCTGAGGTAACTTAAATGTGGAGTTAATAGATCTCAGATCAAAATCTATTGGCAAAACTTCTCTGATGCCTATGTCAATTATACTGTTGCTATCCCTGGCTATTAGGAATTTAGGCAGTCTCAGAAAAGGTGTTGTGCTGTACTGTATGTCTTTCCAATTTTCCCCCACAATACAGCTTGGTAGATACTTCCATGAACAGCTCTCCAACTTACGCTAGAGAGATGTGGAACATTGTGCCTCTTTCCTTCTTCTCTTATGGTGTCCATTGAGAATGTGGGAGGGCCCTGCTGAGAAACATCCATCTCCAATTTATTCTCTGTTCCTCCCCTGCCCCCATTTCCAATTGTCTTTCCTGCCCATTGATATTTCTACCCTCTTTAGGCCTCTGCTTGCTCTTGCGTGCAAATGTTGTGGCTTTCTAGTTACTAATATTACATATTCTTCAAATAGATACAGTAATCTACTGACCTAGCAGTAAACTCCATTTGATCTAGAGATGCACTGCTTATCTCCAAGTTCTGTCCATTTGTAACCTTACATCTACAGAAGGCATTCATTCATTCTTGCCAGTTATAATGTTCTATCAGTTCTTCATTGTCATTATTTTTAAGCTTCCTTCAGAAAGCTGCCTTTATCTTTGGCATCTATTTGTACTCTAGTGCCATTTCTCCTGCACTTCCATGTTTAGGTCCCACTAATCTGCTGACCTTTCCCCTCACCAGACTACAGTGGTACCTCAGTTAACATAATTGATGCATTCTCCAGGACATTTCTTACAGCGAAAATTACTTTAACCAAATTTCACATAGGAATGCATTGAATGCAATTTCCCATAGGAATGCATTGAAAACCAATTAATCCATTCAAAAAAAAAATCTGTAAACCGAGCCACTATTTTCTATGGATTTCCTTTTGTTATGCAATTTTTACGTTTACCGAGCCGTTTGTTAACTGAAGTTCCACTGTTTTTGGTTGAAGCTGGAGTAAAGCTTATTCCAGAATCACCAGAAGGTCGGGACATCTTGATAGAGTTGAAGAGAGAATTCTCCTACAGTGCACATAACTTCACATATCACTGAATAATTTTTTGATGCTTCCACATGGCAAACTCTAATAAATAGATTGTGTTGTAATATACTGCCAAGTTAGACATGATAGTGACCCCAATACAACTTTCAAGGCAAGTGAGATATTTAAAGAGTGGTTTTACACATTCCACACTCCCCCAAAGAAGTAAACTCAGCTCAGTACTCTATCCATTAAAAGAGTCCTGGTGGCCCAGTGGTTAAACTGCTGTACTACAGCCAAAACTTTGTGAATTTGATCCTGATGGGGATCAAAGTTGACTCCACCTTCCATCCTTCCAAGGTGGGTAAAATGAGCACCCAACATGTTGGGGGCAAAAATGCTTATTATTTTATGTACTGCCCAGAGAGTGCACAAAGTATTATGGGGTGGTATATAAGTGTAATTGCTATTCCTATTGCTATACCACACTTGGTAACCAGTGTAGATATAGGGTGTACACCAGTAAATGAGGTATGGAATTAACTGATACTACCACCATCATTCCAGTTGGTGGCAACATTTTGAATTCATGGGATTATGTGATGTTCAAATTGTTAAAAGAGGACTATCACTTAAATATTGTGTGTGTGTGTGTGTGTGTGTGTGTGTGTGTGTGTGTGTGTGTGTGTGTGTGTGTGTGTGTGTGTGTGTGTGTGAATTTTGGAAGATCTACTGTACATTAAAGCAGAATAACAGGTACATCTGGAACAGGCCTTAGAGACAAATCATGACAGTGTCTCATAGGGTACCCTTCTGAATTGTTTGTCTCTCTGAGAACCAGGACTCCCTCCTCCTGCAGATTCACTCCTCCCCATTTGAAAACAGATGGTGAATTCTCATAGAGATCATTATGGTGATGCCTTTACCCATTCTTTCTCTGAACTCTTCTAATGTCTTTGTGCCCTTGGTCTTGAAAGAAATCACAACGTGTCAAAAATGCAAATGACACAATCCAGAGATAGGTGGCCTGCCACTGCAGTAGTGGATTCCCCACACTCTGAAATTATTAGTTGCGGCACCTTCTGCTCAGACCATAAGATGTTCTAGAATCATGGGATCACAGAATAATGAAGAGAGCCTATAAATCCATTGAGTCCCCCCCTTTACTCAATGCAGGAATCCAAGTTGAAATATATCTGACAGATGGCTGTCCAACTTACTCTTGAAGGCCTCCAGTGCTGCAGATTACTCACAACAGCAACAGACAATGCTGTTAACAACAACAGTACTAACCCACAGAAGAAAATCTTGATCATGTGACACAACAGGCAAAGTGCAAAAGAGTACCAAAGGCTTGACTTAATGTATTTTGGCTAGAATTGGATTATTACTGAAAATGAATTCCCAGACATCTCTTGATGCAGTTAAATATTTATGCAAAAGGACTGACTTTTCATCTTCTGGTACTCTGAAGAATACAATGGTTGAACTCTCACAATACTGCCATTGATGTCTGCTCCCACTGCCAAAGGCAAAAGCCCTTCTCCCTGCATTTTAAGCAATGCTAGCATATTTCATTACACATTCATCTTTTTGCCATTCTAGATTGATTGTTAGTGACTTCATTATCTTGGAAACTTAAGGATCTTCCTGAAAAGATTTTTTTAAAAGTGATTGCAATGAAATAGCAAAGAAAAAAAATAACAATTGAGAAGACTATGCCAATTAATTTTCTACTTTTAAATAGCACTTTTAAAAGAAAACAGTGAAACTAATGCATGGGTTTGAATACATAATTTATTCTCTCTTTAGCAAAGGTAGAGCAGGAAAATTCCATAATGATTATTTTTTCCTATTGGAAAAAAAAGATGAGTGTGAGAGATTCAAAGCCAACATAAGCTCCTGCATCTATTAACGCTAGTACGAATACACTGAGGGGAAATTGAAAATAGAGACTCATATGCAAGAGTGCCTAAGACAGCTGTTCTATGACGTTTCGTGCCATCAGTTTATAGCAGTCCTTGTAGCATTTTCAAGGTAAGTGAAATATTTAAGGAGTATTTTTTCCAGTTCTACTCCTGTCAGTTGTCAAGCAGGGATTTAAACCCAGGTCTACAGAGTCCTAGTCCATCATTCTATCCTAGTGGTTCCCAACGTGGGGCCCTTGCCCCACAAGGGGACTTCAATTCCCAGAAGCCTAAGTCAGTACATTGGCTTAGGTTTCTGGGAATTAAAGTCCGAAAACCAACGTTTGGGAAACACTATTCTATCCACTGTATCTCACTGGATGCTCTGTGAGAGTGAATTGTGAACAGAACAACTATTCTGCTGGAATTTTCTTACCTATGTTTCCTTATATTTTCACAAGGAACGCCCCTTATCATATTACAGTACCAAGAAAGGGCACTTGTTATGTCACAGAGGCAGGACAGGCAGGGATTGGAAGAAAACAAGGACAGCACACATGCAAACATGTGTATTCTATACCACTAAGGATGTTATCATATGAGCATTTGTCCCACAGTTTGGTCCAATGGGGTACGGACTCTTTTGCTCCTTAGCAACAACTTGATGTGCATGCCATTGTGATCCAGCCCAATCCTGACTGAGCTCAACTCATACTATTTGGTCCCTTGTCAAAGGGTTATATTTTGGTGTGGGGAATTTATTTGTTTATTTATTGGTCAAATTTATATAGCCGCCCATTCTGCAAGTGACTCTGGGCGAAATACAACACTAACAACATAAAATACATAAATCCCACATTAAAAACTATAAAAACCCTAAAAAATGTTTTAAAAATATTATTCCCTGGCCCCAATAAAAATTCTATTAAAAGCGAGTGATTCTCCCTATATTAGCCAGCTGGGGGTGGTGGTTACCCCAACACTGCTTCCCCACACCTGCTTTGCCAGACAGGTTTTGAGCTCTTTCCTGAAGGGCAGCAACTCTGTCTGGAGATGCAGCTCAGTTGGTAGGAGCAGATGTAGAAAAAGCCCTTCTTCTGGTGCTAGAGAGACAGGCTTCTCTAGTGGATGGTATTTTCAAGGAGCCCCTCCGGTTTGCTCTAGTGGGATGGACAGATGACCTTGGGGTGATGTGGTCTCTTAAGTAACCTGGACCACTACCATATAGGACTTTAAAAGTCATCATAAGCACCTTGAATTGCACCCAGAGGCACCCTGGCAGCCAATGCAGCTCCTGTAGTAGAGTTGAGGCATGGGCATGACCAGAGCATGTGTGACCGTAAGCAAGGAGTCCTGGTCTAGGAGCGGGCGTAATTGGTGGATGACACAAAGTTATGCAAAAGTCCTCCTGGCCACAACTGCCACCTTCTCATTGAGCAGGAGTCGTGACAGGAAGAGTTGCCAGTTATAGTCTAGTTGTGGTCTAGCTCCAGTATGTGTGATCAATTGGATTGAATGAAAGGGGCTGGCTGGCTCTCCCTTTTTGTGTACCCACTTAATAATCTGGAAAATGGGAAGTTTTCTAGCTGCTTCCTTTTGGAGGGGAAGGATGAGGTAGTTTTGCATTTTTAAATTGTTGCTGATGCATCAACTATTCTTTGAAAGGGATTTTCAAAAAGCCCTTTCAAGGTATCACTGATATACTGTGTCAATTTGCAATAAGTGAAAAGAAATGAAAAACTTCCACTCCAAAGACAAGGAAGGAGGAGGATTTCAGCTTCTCAATATTGTTAGCAACTTTAGCAAAGTGACAGCCATCCATCCACCTAATGAAGCACAGATGAGGAAGATATTAACTGATCTTTGGAAATAGAAAACTTCCTTGCAATTCACTTTTGGGGGAGAATTTTTCAATTTCTTTTTACTTGCTGGCAATCTTGCATTTTCTGGAAGTTGAAGAACCTAGAGTCAGATTGTGTGCTTCAGTAATAGACCCAGAAAAGGTTCTTTTTCAGCAGAAGTACCCAATGACTGGCCATGCCAGCTGCAGTATTCTGGGAGATATAGTTCAAAATAATAACTTTCCCAAATATTGAATTAGAATCAGTAATAAGATGTGTCATATATATCCTTTTCCATCTTCCTCACTTTTAATTGTGATACATGAATGCTGGATATATATCACATGAGCATGCTTCTTTAGCCATTGATGCTTCCTGGGCTCCATACTCTACTTGGCAATCAACTCAGAGATGTACAAATTACCCTTGGTTCAGTTTGATTTACAAATGTAAAAACAGACAGCATATCTCTATGTGGAATGTTTATCCACAATACACCGGTGTGTTAAGAGGTAGTCACATTTCTGAAGCCTCAAAGTAATTCTTCTTGACTTGCTATGAGTTCTTTACATATTTAACAGCACACTAAATGTGCCAGCCAACAAACATACCTCCAGAAACTCCCCACTTGTTTGAAAAGATTAAACTTGGGGCAAGATAGTTTGAAGTTTTTGCCTTTCCCAAGGAAACTGATTTATTTACATTTCTCCAAACTAAGACCATCTCTAAGGTTATTTATTTTCTAGATTGACACTGAAACAGACTGGCAGAATCTTTTAATAACTGAAAATGAAGATTTGGGCATATTAATCTTCTTCCTTGTTTATTTCCCCCCAGACCAATAAGCACATTGCACTTACAAAATGACAATTTTAAAGGTAGAAAAAGTTGTCAACTTCAAGCTCCCCTATTTTGTAGTTTTCAATTTTCTGCATAGATTTCTAAATCCCTTTGATATGAAGTGGATTTCAAGAACATCACTTTCTGTAGAATGGCAACCTTTATAATATTACACTTGGCAGATACTTATTTTTAATAAACAGATCTATTTATTGACAGGAAACTATTGAATTTAAGATGGTTAGAAGTTAAATGTTTCACCTGACATTTCTTGTGGGTAGGCTGTACCTCCTTGCTTCATGCAATCAACTTTTGTTTGAGCCAGCCTGTTCCTTTTATTACAGATTTATTCCCCAATATTAAAATATTTCTTTAAATGCCACATAGTAACACCGTTGCTGGGCAAGCTTCATGTTTCATAGACTCAATCACATAAAAGGTCATTAAAGTTACAGGCTGTGCTTACTTCAACATGTCAAACAAAAGGTGTCTTAGGGCTGATTTAATGACACGTGAAATTGGTAAACACAGGGCAAGATGGTGACTGCCTGGGAGGACAAGAAGGCTCTAAATTTTTCTGTAGTGATGGCAACTGCCTTCCTCCTCCTCTGACGGTGATCTGGACGAATAGGTTAATGACTAAACTGGCCCAGAAACCCTTCTGCTGGAGTTCTGGACACTTTTAGCTGACTATGAAATAATTGGGCACATCATTAGTATGTTTATTACTGTTGTGTAAACATTCACCTGAAATCACATGCTGACAAAAAAACCCTTAGGTAATGCATTTGTGCATAAAATTAGAGCTTGCAAAAATCACATTTTTGAATTATAACTCTCAGTTTTTTTCTAGCCAGCATGACTATACTGGCTATAATATATATACTGTATATATATATATTATTTTTTAAAAAAACCCTAACACTTTTTAGTGTGGTTTTGAGCAACATTTGTTTGCTATATGCAAGTATTCTAGGAATAGGACTCTGATTCTGCTCAAAACTGGATGGATTGTTCTCATGGGATACTGGCCTAGGAAACACAGTTAGAGGGTGCTTGTTGCTGGGTGAATGGCCACAGTTTTAAAAGAAAGAAAAAAGAAAACAGGAATGCTCTACTTGCTTTTCTACATCAGATCCTATGAAGAAAATCTCTTTCTTATTATTATCAAGAGTTTATAAAATGGCTTCCATAAACTTCTGTGAAAATTGTATGTGAGGGAAAACTTGGCTTACCTTAAAGGATGCTTTCATAGATTTTTTTCTGCCTAGACCAAACTAGTGGCCAACCTGATACTTTTTGCTACTTGGGGTAGAACAACAAATACCATCTGTCATTCCCCTCTCCAAAATCATGGGCCACACTCAACTAAGTTATTTTGTACCTCAGTCATGAAATTCCATATGCAACCCTGTGTTTTTGGCAGTAAAAATATAATAATGAAATAAATACAGTTCTAGGCTTATCATGGCTACTCAATATCTATTGCCTGAGAGAGTTCCACTCTGCCTAATTATTATTCTTATATGTCCCGGTCAAATTTTAAACTGCCAAAATGAAGTCATCTTCTTAGTTTTATCATTGGCCAAACTTAAATCCTCATTGGTGTATGTTTCTGATAGTAATCTACCGGATTCTGCATCTCTCCGCATTCACGTAGCATGTTGTTGTCTGCCAGCATCCCCCCCCCCCCCGAGCATGTTGGTTTTATGCCTAATGGTCAGGCCAGGCCTACCCACATGACATGTAATAGAAGAATTTTAGACAAGAGAGTGAGGAGATGGCAGATACTAAAGGTTCATAAAATTATAAATGATGAGAGATCAGATACAGGTAGTGATAGCAGGGCATTCTAAAAGAAATCTAAATGGTTAAAAGTTACCTGCAGTAGGATAAATAAGAATTACTTTGTGTTTTTTAGGAGCAGAAGGGAATTCCTCACATTCAGAGTTAAACTGAAAACACATAATAATGGTGCAATGTTTAATTGATGGGTTTTCTTGTCTACCTTCCATTCTAAAGAAGAACCAAGTGTTTGATTCCAACAGAGCTCCGTCTTCCTAGAAAGAGGGGGGAAATTGTCACTCAACCTTTGCCTGCCAGCCTTCAGTGAATTATAATTATAGACAGACCTGCTGATTTACATGATATAACTCTGAAAAATAAGAGGAATTACATATATCAAAATATGCCTTTATTCTTTATGCACCGCTCAGTGTGAGATGGCAGCAAAATCATTGTTCTATGTCAGCCTTTGTTGGCAATCCTGTTTTGAGTTCTGCTAATGGAAAACTATCACACTGATTTGCTTCAGTTTAACCTAATCTTCTTGTCACACTACAGGTATTTTCCATTATGCATAGCATATCTATAGTGATAGGTAAACGATTTTGATGAATTCTGACGCAGTCCTTAAACAGCAGCTCAGAAGCGTTCTTTAGGAACTGACAACAGCAACATCAAGGAAAAATGGCATCTGTCAGATGTCTAGGTTAATTTGACCATTTTGCTTCATCGTTTGTGTGTGTGTGTGTGTGTGTGTGTGAGAGAGAGAGAGAGAGAGAGAGAGTTCTTGAACTGGCCTGTATCTGTTCTGATATGGTTCAAATGTCCATGCTATGCCTCATTTAGACATACTTTTCTGAGGCTGGTACACATTCAGGCCTCCGCCTCCTCCTCCTCCTGTGTCCCAATCAAACTCCGGACTGCCAAAATGAAGTCACTTTCTTGGCTTTGTTATTGGCCAAACTTAAGTCCTCATTGGTGCATGTTTCTGGCAGTAATTGGCAGGTTATTGCCATAAACCTGACCATAAATGATAAATATGGTAACAAAATGTTTGTAAATACATAAATGTTCTTCATACTGAAGGTCAAGATCTTTGATAGTGCAATTAGTGGTTCTTTATAAATAGGCAATGCTAGTTGCAGGTGAGATTGCATATTTTGTGGTCCCCCCCTCTCCCAATCCCTACCTGGAAGTTTCCTTTTTTGCTTTCATACTTTGGTGTTACAGATCTTCTGCCTCACACACTACCCGCCCCCCCCCCCCGGTAAAATTTACAAAAGAACAGAAAGATGGTAGAATAACCAGGGAAATCATTTTTTCAATTGATTGAGTTCTTAATGGAAAAAGCCCTATGTGAATGCTATTTTATAAATTAGAAGCTCCCCTGCTTTCTAAATAGTTCAGTTGAAATAAGCTTTTTGCATTTATCCTTCAGGTCATTTGAGCTCAAAATGCTGTTAGCTCAGAGTCAAAAAGTCAGATTTTTAAAGGGAAAATGTCAAGTCCTTTTAGGCTGCAACTGACCTTTTAAACCAGATTAGAGATTTGAAGCGTTACACACGGATTTTCTTCATTTTATATCACAGTAGTTAACGAATGATCAAGTGGAGCTCCCAAGAACACTCTTTGTACAAGCTCTGACATTTTCAGCCTTAAAAAGATATTGTCAGTCTATTTTACAGAAAATTTCTCTTGAGAAATGAATCATTGCTTGCCCTTCTCTTAGGGGCAGGTGTCTGCATGAAATGGGCCTGTGGATTTTGCCTGATATAGCTCCCCACATGTGGTCCTACCTACAGAAATTCTAAATCTCTGATAACTAGAAGTTGAGAAAGTTATATTTTGGGTTGAAGCTCTCAGAATCCCTCAGTGAGCATTCCTACTTGTCATGCTGACTGAGGATTCTGGAAATTGTGGTCCAAAATGTAACTTTTCTGGCATCTGCTAGTGAGAGGGTGGGCATTGTTTCAGATTTTGGAGGATTTACTTTCTATTTTAATTTTCTATTAATTGGTTTGGTTTACAAGAGCCAAGACCACAGAGAAAGCATGGCATAGAGTTTTACAAAAAAGCATGTCCCTTGCCTTCCTTGACGGTTATTGGTTGTCCATTACGTGGAATGGATGCCTCTTATCCTTCTTCATCTCCTAGTCTTTACCTGTCATGCTTGTACAGAAAGCATAGGAAGGCAACCTATCAATTAGGCTATTTATTTATTATGCCCATACACATCTTTGCTTTTGATCTAGGTTTGTTTAATGATTAAAAGATAGTAGTCAAACAGTCTAAACCTTTGTTGTTTTTAATCATCTGCTGCACCACAGAGTAGGATAGACTGAAGGTGAAACAAAGTGGTTTGATTATAAATTGTCTTAATCTGGTCCCCAAATCAAGCAAGCATAACATTTAAACCTATTGGAAGCTGACAAAGAGCTGAAGAAACTGAGTTTCACCTCTGCCTTCCAGCTCACAGCCCTTTATTCCCCCTAGTTTTAATAATTTTTTTCCACAACTTTATTTGTTTTTATGTTATTTATTTTCTAATTTGTATTGCCGCCCAACTTCGAAGATTCTGGGCGGCTCGGAGAGAATAAAACCAATCACATTTTAAAAAGCAATAAAACCCCATTAAAACTACTAACAAATGTTTAAAAAAGATTAAAATAGAGAGTGTTCTACTAAATTAGCCAGCAGGCTGGGGTCACCATGTCACTGGTGCCCCACACCTGCTCTGCCAGCTAGGTTTTTAGCCCTTTCCTGAAGGGCAGTAACTCTGTCTGGAGACACAGCTCAATTGGCAGGAGGTTCCATAAGGCCGGAGCAGACACTGAGACGGCACTCTTTCTAGTGCTAGAGAGCCTCTCCGGCAGAGGCGTAGCTACCGCCGTATCTGCCGTATCAATTATACGGGGCCCCCGGGCTACAGGGGCCCCCAACGTGCGTAAGCAAAACAAATCTTTACCCTTCCTAAGGGCCCCCAAACAAATTTTTATACGGAGCCCTGCCAAGGCACGCTACTCTTCTGCTCTCCGGTCTGCTCTGGTGGGATGGACAGATGTTCTTGGGGTGACACGGTCTATTAAGTATCCTTCCCTACCAACATGTAGAGCTTTAAAGGTAACTACCAGCACCTTGAATTGCACCCAGAGACACACTAGCAACCAGTGGATATCCCAAAGCAGTGATGAGGCACGGGCATACCTCCCACACCCCATTACCACCTGAGCAGCTGCATTCTGGACCATTAGCAGTCTCTGAATTGTCATCAAGGGCAGCCCCATGTAGAGCGCATTGCAATAGTCAAGTCTGGAGGTGACAAGAGCATGTGTGACCATGAGCAAGGAGTCCTTGGACAAGTACTTGGACAAGGACAAATACAACAAATACTTTCAAATGCCCGGGTACAAATTGAATTAGATGGACCATAGGCTGGCATGGAAATAAAAGAAAAAAGGGCAAATTCACAGTGAAAGAAGTCAATGACTTCAAATTATGATGGCTCACCTCCGGTAGCACTTCATGAATACCAAGTACGGTAAAACCCCATTTTACGGAAAAAGTCAGTTCCGTAGCTTTTTCTGTAATATGGTCTTTCCGTAAAACAAAGCAAACTTATCCCATAGGAATGCAGTGGTCTTTTATAACACCCCCCCCCCCCAGCTACAATGCACTCTGGAAAATTATGTTCCATAAAACAGAACATTTCCATAAACATTTCTGTAAAATGGGACACGTTTTTGACAAAAATAATTTCCGTAAAACCAATTATCTGTAAAATGAAGTGTCCATAAAATGGGGCTTTACTATATTGGATACCAGCCATACAAAATGACTGATGCATTGACACCGTTGCTGAGACCTTCCCATAAGACCTATTTGGCCATTGCAGAAAATGGAATGCTAGACCAGAGAAGCCTTTGGAAGCCCCTTATATCTAGGGCTCTCATCAGATACTTAGATACTGGTAGTTTGAACATACAGCCTACACCTTCTCCATCAGCTTATTATATATTTTTCAAAAAGGCCTGAAGATTTTATTAGTGGGAAGAGTGTTTGTTTGGGAAGTTGACTGGTATTCATAAAGACCAATCTTATCCATGTTAAGAGTCGTGGTAGTGCTGTGGTTAAACTGCTGTACAGCAGCCCAAACTGCTGATATTGTGAGTTCTGTCCTGATGGGGATCAGGATTGATTCAGCCTTCCATCTTTCTGAGGTCAGTAAAATGAGTACCCAGCATATTGGGGACAAAATGCTAATTATCTTGTGCAGATGAGATCGGGTGTGTTCAGGATGGTATGGCTCCTTTTTAAGCACCCTCATTTTAACTTCTGTTTCTTTTGATGGTCTTGCACTGTAATAAAAATTGACTGATTCATTGATTACCTTGTGAACCACCCAGAAAGTGCACTAAGCCCTCTGGGGCAGTATATAAGTCTAATTGCTATTGCTTTGGTCTGGTATGTACTGCCATGCCAGTGAATCTCTCATAAATAGCTCACAAAGTTCTATATTGTTGGGCCACAGAATACAAAACTTTCTTCTTCTTTTTCTGCCATTTTGCTGTTGTTGTTGTTGTTGAGTCACACAGTTGAGTCCGACCCTTTATGACCCCATGGACCACTTCACTCCAGTCACACCAACCTCCGCCATCCTCTGCAGCCCTCTCAGCTCTACACCCATTGCATCAACAATGCCATTTAGCCATCTCATTCTCTGCTGCCTGCTTCTCCTTTTGCCCTCAACCTTCTTCTTTTTCCCTCAATCTTCTTCTTTTGCCCTTGATCTGCCATATCTGAATCCAAATATAGGTGATCATCTTGACTATAAATAAATAAATTTCATGTCAGGAATTACTCTGGGTTGAAAGGATTTTTGCTGGAGAAACTCTGTTCAGGGGATGCCCAAATAAGGCTCCTTTTATGTTCCCAAGATCCATCATGCAGCACTTGGGTATTGTACCCCGACCTTCCAGTCTCCAAGCTCAGCGTCTTAACAGGGCTGTAGCCATGGGGTGGCCAGGGTGGGCTTGGCCCACCCTGAGTTAATACTTTGCCCACCCTGGTAAAGCATGGTTTCCTACAGGATTGCATTGAAAAGAGGCTTTGTTGCCCATCCTGAAAAAATATTCCCCCACCCACATTTAGAATCCTGGCTATGGCCCTGCGTCTTAACGACTAAGCCAATGGAGTGGTAATGATCATCCATGAAGACTGTCCTGAGAATATAATGCAGTGGCCTTTCATCTGCCTTCCACATCACAGCATGACACCCGCACCAGTGATCCAGTTCTGCAAGTCACTTTCTGGTCCTTAGCCCTTTTGGCACGCAAAATCTTCATCAGCCCCAGGCCGGTATTAATGAAGCTGCTGGCCTTTATCTAGATGGATTCAAGTGGGATTTAATCCACTTGGGGACCATCACTCTTCCCTGTGGACTTTGGCACCCAAGGCCTTTAGTCCTCAAGTTTGTCAGGTTAGTTAACCATTGCCTGACACTCGATGCTGAGTCATTGGCAGTATGGTCTACTCTATCATAGCAGGCTAACCTGGCCAGACTCCAGGTTACAAAACCAGCTGTGGGGAAACTGGCAAGGAATCCTGATCTGAGCACAATGTGGGGTATGGAATTGAGATTTTTTTTCTCATCCAGATATGAGTATTATTGAAGTATGAATATAACCAAGAGCAGCAGAACTGTAGCATGTAGTTTGACTTGCTGTTGAAGCTAAGAACTCAGCTGTTGCCCAGTGAGAAAACTTTTAGATGAGCTTTCATCAGATGCAATGATTGTGTCTGCATCTGTTGCTCAATGCCAGAGAAATAGTGAGTTTAACAGAGCATTATCACAGGATCAATGGCTCCCAGCTTTCCTTCAGTGTTTATTTTTGATAAATGCCTCTGCTTCAGCTCAGCATTTATCTAGCAGTTAGGGCTATTATGCTATGACAGCCTTCCATTCCATTGTTGTAGTGTCAGATTCTTGAAAAGGATAATAGGCAGATTTTTTAATTACTTTTTCCATTTTGTTATGCTTTTAGACTGTTAAGGAAAAAAAGGACATTGCTGTTCCTTCATGTTAATAATTGATTATAAAGATAATTAACAGATTTTTACTTTTATTTTTTAAAAAGACCAGATATGCATTGGCTTATTTATTGTGCTCTGACTGTATTCTTATAATTTTTTTAAATCTAGGAATAGCTTCTGTTCTTTTCCTTTGTAAGAACTTCTGAATAAGGATGTACTGTATAAGAATGCACTATTATATCCTGAGTGTTTTTGTCTATTTTATTGACAAATGCATTAAAAAAATAATCTCAGGTTATAGCTATGTTAGTCTATTGTAGTCAAAATCATTGTGAGGACGATGGTTTTATTTGCCATTCATTTCTATCGACTATAGCTAACTTCTCCAAATGCATGAATGCATTTTCTCTTTTAAAAGTTTTAACAGAGTGAGGTGTAGCTTTAATTTCTAAGTTCTGCTTCCTCTGTCATATTGATAACAATACTGTCAATGCATCATGGCAGGAAGGCAGAGCATTGTCCCAATGAATTTGGGAGTGGGAATATGTTGTCTCATGGCCTCCTGTGGTGACGGGAGACATCCATGGCCACAGGATGCTCGAAGAAGCAGCCGCCACCATGCCCCGCACCCTCCCAGCCCTTCCACCGGCCGGGAGGATAAAGACTCCATCACAGGTGTCAAGCATTCATGACAACATTCATGTCAACATTTGGAAGTTGTCTCTGAAAGTTAGAAAAACAAAGACTGCAAGCTAGTGGGGGGGGGGAAAACCCTAATCCTATAAAAAGATATGGCTTCTCAGCACCCAGACAGTTTCCCTTTCCCAAATTTACCACGAAAAATCAAAGTCATTAATGCTTAGGACACAACCACATTCCTCTTTCAAACATATGCTCTGGCGGAAAGGAGCTACCTCAAAGCCACAAATGTCTCCTCAGTGCCCTGATGTTGCAACCAGAGAAAGAGGAAGCTGTGCTACTCTCCTCCCCATTGACCCAGATGTGTTACATTTTTAACCACTTAAGCTCAAGGACCTTTTTTGAAGTTCAGAGAGTCTTCTTTTATTCATCATCGAGTGTTTAGATGAAAGTAATAAATGATCTAGCTAAACGTCTTTGAGAAACAAAATCTTATCCCTCCCGCCCACCTTTTACATAAACAGATCTGCAGCCTTAGCATTTTTCACCATCTGGCCCATAGTGTGAAATGACATTAGTAGAATGTCAGGTTTATTCTCTTATTGAAAGGCTGGGGGGAGGGGGAAAAGGGAAAGAAAAGAAAATAGAAAGAAAAATACATAATCCTACTCTACAGCATGATGAGCATTAAAATGAAACATCTGCCCGACAGAAAAAGCATAGATGATCTCTGAAGTCAGCAAGCTGCTGGGCTTTGTCAAGTGCATGTTTACACTTCTGATGGTTGTAAATTTTCAAGATGGCGTGGAAACAAGGCCTCTAAAATATCTTATTCAAAATGTTTTTAAATATGTGGCTTTGCTTCTTCTTTTTCTTCTTTACCTTGTCAGCTTTATTGTTTTTCTTAAGTCAACTTTTCTTTGTATAAAGGACAGAGAAAATCAAATGAGAGATAGCGCTCATTACCTAATAAAATTCTGGAAAAGAGCCATGATAGAGGTAAAATTATTGAAAAGGACTCAGATTGTGGTGTAACTATGCAACTCCATCAACAATACAGGCAATAGCTTTCCCTTGCTTGAAAGCCAGTCATATCCGACTCTAGGGTTCAGTGCTCATCTCTGTTTATAGCCAAAGAGCCAGCGCTGTCTGCATCTGCTGACGTTTTCGTGGTCCCTATTTATCTACTTGCAATTTCTTGCTTTCGAACTGCTAGGTTGGCAGGAACTGGGACAAAGACGGGAGCTCATTCCATCCTGCAGTAATTGGGAATCAAACTGCTGACCTTCCACCTACCAGTCAGCATCTTAGTCACTTGAGCCACTGCAATCCCAATAGATGACTTGATTTTAAAATATGTATGTCACGAAACCAGCCGGCCCCCTCTGCTCTGGACCTCCTAAACCAAAGCCCCCAGAGGGCAAGCTGGCCAGCAATGCAGCTAAGCTGCTTCTCTTCTGCAAGGAGGTTTAATAGGTAGCGTATTCAGAGGCTTGTGTCTGAATGCATTGCTTCTCTTACCCTTTAGTCCAATGAAGAGACGTTGTTCAAGCAAACGTAGGTTTATTGATCAGGTATATTGATCAGGTTCATAAAGCATAGGTCAGTAGCATAAGACAGTCCAGCAAACAGAGCAATAGTCCTAGGTAATCATGATGAAAACAAAAAGGGAAAATATCCCCCCAGGCATAGATGTTAATCCATAGACATCCAAAAACATACTCCTTCTGCTCTCCCCAAGATGGGGATTCTGCAGTCAGGTGGGGTACCTTTTAACCAATCAGGGAACAGAGAAAACTTTCTCATAACATGGGAACATGTGGAGACAGTGTCTCTCTGGTAGCCACAATAAGGCTAACTATAGATAAGGAAAGGGAACACTGAAATGAAAACAAGCTATCTCGTGACACGTAGTCTTGTGAGACAGAGAGGAAAGGATTTTTGAGGCCTAGTTTAAACCAGGTCCTCTCCAAGCTTTGAGAACGTTAGAAAAGATGTCGTTCCATGACAATGTATTTTTAATATGTTTTTTTTCTGCAAAATCTGTTCAACTGTATTGCAATGTCAGATTTCAAATAAACTTATTGAAAAGATGGAGTAGGCTTACCAAAAGCTTTCTTAAAAGAAAACTAACTGTTTGGAACGAGGACTACAGAATGTGTCTGTTGCTCCCAGAAAGTGTTCTATGACTTTTTAGAAATTAAGTGTTATTGGCCCTAAGCTTTTTTTTCTTATTGCAGCCCAGTTCATCAGATGCATCTGGAGATGCTGGATGCAGTTTAAAAAAAGCTTATGTCAAATTAAACTTGTAGGTTGCTGACATATTTCACAATTATTTGTTATTTTGTTGTACAGACAATAAATAACTACGTCTTTGAAATTAGGGAGTCCCTCTACTTGCTTTTGCCATCTGGAGCAGAAGTGGCCAACCTTGGTGTCCCAGGTGTTCTTGTACTTCAATTCCCAGAAGCCCAAGTAAGCATGCCTGCTGATCAGGACTTCTGAGAATTGAAATCCAAGAACACTTGGAGCACCAGTGTTGGTCACCCCTGATCTAGAGTATATCTGTACTGCACAGTAGTATCAGTTAGATACTAATCATGTTTGTGTCCTATGGTTATGTCCTATGGAATCCTTGGGGCTTGCGGTTTGTTGAGACAGAATTCTCTACTAGTGAATTTTAGTGTTTCCTCCAAGCTACAGAAGAAATTTGTCTCCAAATTATAAACACCAGGATGCCTTAACAGGTCAAAGCTGTGACAATTAAAGTAGTATTAGCTATAACTTGGAAATGTAGAGGCACTTCTAAGCTTCATGATTTCACAGGAACCAGGTTAATATGATAGAGAAGCTGGATCAGCTATTCTGCTGTGGATAATTCTCTCCTCAGTCCATGTGAGAAGATCATATGACCGTGATGGTGAACCTTGGCACTCCAGATGTTCTTGGACTTCAATTCCCAGAAGCCCAAGCCCCCTGTGAATCCACAAGAATGGGTTTACTGCGATTCATCCAGCCCGCGCTGCCCTTGTCACTTCCGGAAGTGGAAGTAAAACACGCCCTTAAGAACATCTGGAGTGCCAGGGTTCACCATCACGGTCCTATGAGGATCTTTCATATTGACATCAACCATGCCAATATGATTTCTCTTTTGAAACTGGGAGAAATGAAAATGGGAAATGGGAAAATAGGAAGCTACCTTATTCAGGGCCAGCTTTAACATTCTGCTGCCTAAAAGGATGCTAAGATGGCATCGTCTCCCCATTTACAGATGTTAACTAGCCTGCCAACTGAGTCTTAATTCGATAGCAGTGATGTGATATTATCCTTTACCATGTTGGAAAGGAAGAAGGCCAGTTTTAGGCATAAGGATCTGCTCTGTGGCACACATTTTCCTTGCCTCAGGAGATGAAAATGCCAGGTTTGAGTGGACAGAAGGAACTGCTACTACCACCCTCAACATCTGCTAGTTGAGGGGGATGCCTCAGTCTGCTTAACAAGACAGACAGCCCTGCATATACTGGATGAAATCCTAGTGCACAGTTACACAAATGGCCTAACTTTTGGAAGCAAAGTGCAAGTAAATAAGCCTTATGGCCTGTTATGGCATTACTTATCATATAATAGATGCCTGTGGAGATTTCTTAACTGAGGGCAATTCACCTCCAAAAGTTATGGGCAACAGGGCTTCAGCCACTGAGTCAAATGGCTGCCTATTCCTGTCTAGTACTGTTTGCATTGACTGGCAGTGGTTTTAAGGGTGCTAGGGAGACATCTTTCAACTCTACTTGGAGGTATTATAAATTGAACAGTACTTTATACATCCTGGTTTTAAAATGATTTTAGTACACTGACTTTAAAACATTAGAGTTTGAGTATAAGGCAAAACAGCAAATCTAAATAAATTGTGTGACCGAGAAACATGTAAGCCCCTTTCTTTGGCAGACTATGTTCATATGATCTGACATCATACTTAGACAAGGCCATATGTAACTATTTTGTATAGAATCAACACAGCTAATTGGTATATATTAATTATATACATTAATTAATACAGCTTCTGTTTTATGAGTTCCCATTAAATTTGCAGATTTTCATCAGCCATAACAATTTTTGCAAATTTCAATATTTGTTTATTTTTAAATAGTTGTGAAACAGAATTAAAACAAACTTTTGCAATATTTGTCTTGACTTAAAAAGTGTATTAGTATAACATAAGGCATCTTTTTCTTAAATTCCCATAGCACATGCACACACAAATTCATAACTGGGAAAATGACAGTTTTAGAAGAATTGATATAATCACTTGCTTAAAACATGTATAACTCTGCTTGTAGCTATTAAATTGGGCTACCTATTAACTGGGTAAAATTTAAAAAACTTCCATTAAAAAATCCATTCATATATGGCGGGGCATGTGTGGGCCGCGGGCCAGATGATCAGATCAGCTGGCTGGCTCTTTTGAATACCCTACCTCTCTCCCTGTTGTTTTTAACTTTTTAATCTTTTAACTTAATTTTAACTTTATTGTAAGTAATGGGTTTTAATTGTTTTAATCAGCTAAGGGTGGGGTAGAAATGAAATGAAATGAAACCATTGTCTGCCAGGCACTTCTGTCCTCCACCGTCCTCCTCAACTCGCCCAGCTCTGTGCCCATTGTGTCTACAATACCATCTAGCCATCTCATTTTTGGCCGTCCCCTTTTTCTTTTGCCCTGTCTATCTGGTCCAAGCCATTGAATCTGTTCCACACCTCCACTGTGTATTCCTTAGGGATGTTGTCTAGGTCATATCTGTCTGGCCTAGTTGTTTTCCTTATTTTCTTGAGTCTAAGCCTGAATTTTGTGATCAGTAGGTTGTGATCTGAACCACACATTTCGGGTAGCAATTTGGAGTATTCAAGATCAGTTGTACACTGGACTACTACAAAAATGGTATACTGTACCTCTAGTATATCGGACTCATTATTCAGTGAGGAGTTTGTTCATTGGTAGATGTCTCCATGATGACATTCTGTACATGCAAATTGATTTGAGAAACCAAGTCCATCTGCATGCAGTTTTTAAATAGCCATTTGGATATCACATCATCCACTGGCTAGGCAGGCCATGATGTGCGCCCTCTGCTTTTCACTTTGCCCAAGGGATCCAATGGAGGGCACTTTGGTGAGTTTTAATCCCGGCCTAACATCAATGATTGAGATGGGCAACACCGCCTAGTTAGGCTGCTCAAGCCCTTGCACCCCTAGTGGGGGTATACGGGTATACAAAAGTGGTACATGGAGATATATTCCATATTTAAATATCTGGAAAAAAGTAGAAAAGTTTTCCAATTATTGGGCTAAAAATTCTGAAATAATCTACAGTGTTATGAAATGTCCATAAAAATATTAACCCAACATTGATGATGATGATGCCTGGGCTCCGCTGGTGGCCGGACAAACCACTCGGGAAGAAGCATCAGCATGCTCCCCCCTTTTTTTATGCAGTACCTCCTCTGCACCATGACTGATCTATCTCCACCATTGGGGGTCTGCTGGGGAGGGAAAGGAGGGGGTGTTCTTAGGGGCTTCACCTTGTAAGGGTTTTAATTAACAGCTTCCTCCCTTTGCCCTTGTCTCTTCCACATGCCACCTGCCAACTTAGTACAGGTATCCTTGGCACTTACAAAGACTCTGTGAAGTCCAAGCTGAATTGACCCTTATCTAAACACCTCTGTCACCAGTTAGACAGAAACCCTTGCTATTTTAAAAGCAAGTAATTTGTGAATGGCATCCCAGTGCTATTCACTCTCTTTAGAAAAGGGAGAGTAACAGATAGTGTGTGTGTATGTGGCTAAGATTCTCTTCTTTGACCAATCTTCAATAATCCAGACATCTTGATAAAAGAAAGCTTTATTTATTTAATATCAGCATTCAGTTCAGTCCATAAGAAACAGGTTCTGATGTTAAAAAAATATAGCTCAAAGAGAAACAAAGCAAGTAGCTCCCTTCACCTGAAAGTAAAGTAACCTATCTAAAGCTTTTCTTCCATTTCATGTTGTATTCCTCATCCGTGGGCCTCATTTAGGCCCCGATCCTAATTGCTCCATTTTTCTCCTTCATCTCCCTCCTACAACTCTCAAGAACCAACTCTCTCCAATTTAAGAACTCCACTCCTAGTCCCATGTGTCTGTAACATAAAACATGGTTTCAGGATCAGCTAACTAACATATAGCCAATAGAAACACATTAAAAGAACAACAAAGACTTTCCCACATTCAGTCTCCCAGACCAGGCATTGTTTACCCACCTGGGTATTCTTGTGATAAGGGACTGTGCACAAGGCTCAGGAATTTTTCCAGCAACCATAACATCTTGCAGGCTGTCTGTAGACTGCGTGAGAAAGCTTTACAAAAAGAAATACACACAGAAGTCCTTATACAGCAGGGACTCCATCTTGGATCTACTACAAAGTCCAGAGGCCAGTTAAAGCCTCTGACACCCCTTTCTCTCCCACACCTCAAGAACGCTCCCTCTTTTCCACCCCAGCCGCTAATCAGCTGGGGAATTCGATTAATCGATCGAGGTGCAGGATTAAAAAAAGGGTAAATCCTTTCAGAACACCCCCTTTTCTCCACCATAACCCCTCACCAGGTGGTGGGGTCAATGAGGGTATGGGAGAGGATATTGTCTGGAATTTTAATGGATTTTTTTTTAAAAAAATGGTATTTTTTTGTCTGTCAGGACAGTTTTTTAATTATTCAGTGCATTCCTATGGGAAATCATGTTTAATTTTATGGAAAAAGCAAGTTACAGAAAAAGTTACAGAACAGACTTTTTCTGTAAAACTGGATTTTACGGTATACTAAAATTAGAATAAAATACTATATTCAAAAATCAGAATAACATAGTGTCTTAGAGCTCATACGAACAGAACTGACTTATAGTAACTCTAATAGGGCTTTTAAGGTAAGTGAGGTATTTAAAGAATGGGTTTTCTCAGTTCCACCATCAAGTAAGTTTCCATAGCCAAGTGGGGATTCAAACCCTGGTCTTCAGATTCCTAGACCGTCACTCTATCCTTTATACCATAGTGGGTATCCCCATACCATGCTGGCTCATAAACAATAAGAAAAGAAATCCATTTGCCAGCCTCCCTATATGTCAGCTGCAACATCTGTCAGAGAGACTACAGCAGGGGAAACTACTTTTCTGAGTTTTCTCGCTGAATGCTTAAATGCTTCCTTGGCAGCTTCCCCCACATGTACGCGCATACACGCGCCTTCCTGGAAATGTCGTGCTCCCTTCTCCCCACTCCAGCCTGGTAGTTTATCCAAAGGACAAATTATGAGGAACAGAGATTTTGGTTTCTTTCTCTCCCCCCCCCCCTTCTTCTCTTTTTCTGGAATTGTTTATATAGGTACCACAGAGAGGGAGCGGGAGAGATGTTTGATACAAATTGTTTCAGTTGGAGTGAGCCTTGCCAAAGAAAACAGACAGACAGCTGTTTTCATTGCATATAATTTTTTTTGTTAAATATGGCTGCACCTGTGTAAACACAAAGTTTTATTTCTAAGAAGTGTCCCTGCAGCTGCTAAAGTCTTTAGACCTTGCCAGACACATTTTTTTATTAAAGCATGTAACTTACTAAATAGCTTTTTGCTTGCTGCCTTGCTTTCAGCAAAAGCAAGCAAAGCAATCATATTCATATACTGTCCCATAGCGCTTAGTGCACTCTCTGGGTGGTTCACAAGTTAATTAGCATTTTATCCCCAACATGCTGGGTACTCATTTTACCAACCTCAGAAGGATGGAAGGCTGAATCAACCTTGAGTCCTGGTCAGGATTGAACTCACAACCTTTTAGTTGTAAGACAGCAGTTTAACCACTGCATTACCAGATTACTGCACTACCAGATGTGTGCCATTAGAAAGCATGTGCACATTATCTATCTATCTATCTATCTATCTATCTATCTATCTATCTATCTATCTATCTATCTATCTATCTATCTATCTATCTACTGTATAGATATACAGATAGTTATACACAGTCACACACTGTACTTTACCAAATCCTGAGTTAGCCATAGCTTCTCAGTTTAATTTTTCATTGCCTTAAAAATAGGCTTACAATAGGTCTTATAAAATGCTATTTTATTAACCAGAATATTTTTTTGGTGCATATATTCTTAGCTCTACATGGAAATCAGCCAACCCCCATTAAAGTCCATGGGAACGGTTGTGTAGACTTCAGCAAGTTTTGCAGGTTACTTAAGGAACTGAAAACATTTCAGAAAGTAGAACTACAGTGTAGTCTGGCCTTCCCAGTAGAGGATGGAAGCAAATTATCTTCAGGAGGAAAAAAACCCCAAGATTTTGTTGGGGCTTTCTTTTTAACATACTGATAGCATGTCATATTACAGCCCATCAAATGATGTATTTTTTCCCACAATTTGTAGGCAGATGGCACTTGGCAGATCTGCTATGCAATTACTGTACACAACTCTTTATAGGTGATTATACAGGGCAGTATCCCACTTGTTTATGTCTGGCAGGACATCCTGCTATGGTAATGGAGTGTAGACCATACAGCTAGTGACTCAATGCAGAGTGTCAGGCGGCGGTTAACTAACCTGACTCCCTAAAGGGCCCAATGGCTACGGGCAGATGGTCACTCTGTGTGGGAGAAATGCCACTGGAAACCATCATATTGGGCCCAATGGCAAAATGAGTGGAGGAGGAACTCTGATTCCCAAAGGTCATGGAGGCAGAAGAGGCCATGCCAGATGGACTGGCTGTGATGGCACACCTTGTCAACATCCTCAAGGCTGTGGCAGTCCATTGAAGTCCCGGTGTTAAATCTTGCATGTCGCACTTCATGTGTACTGTGGGTGATGGTTCTGTGATCAGTATGTGGGTCACTTCATGGCAAGATGGGATCCACCTTAAACAAATTCGTACCAGTGACATTTTTCCTGCTTCAGGGTGGGAAATGCATTCTGGGATACAAGTTGCAGAAGAGCAGTATCCCACTTGTAATAATGGATAGTAAGGTCTTGGGAGCGAGTGATGGATAGCAAAAACTCCCTCCCCCATCCATATCTCTTTCGTTTGTCGGGGGTGCAGTGCTGCTGCTGCTTCTTTTACCACCACCACCAGTACCCTACTTCTGGGTATTGAGGGAAGTGTTCTTGATCTGGCACTTTTAGCGGCCTCCACTGGTGTCATTTGGTGTTCTTCTAATATTTCTTTGATGTTTTCTCTCCACCTTCCTCTGGGTCTGCCCCGTGGTATTTTTCCTTTTCCTTTTTTCACATATGCCCAGTAGTGACAGAAACTTAATGATGGGCTCGGATGGAGAAAAAGGGGTGTTCTTAAAGGATTTACCCCTTTTTTTATCCTGCACCTCGATTGATTGAACTCCCCAGCTGATTAATGGCTTGGGTGGGAAAGAGGAGGAGTTCTTGAGGTGCAGGAAAGAAAGGAGAAGCCCCTAAGAACACCCCCCCCCCCCGCTGACCTCTTACGATGGAGATTGATTGATCAAGGTGCAGAGGAGGTGCGGGATATAAAAGGGTGGAAAAGCAGAGTAAACAGTAAAAGGAAATAAATGAAGGACAAAGCAATCCCCCTACCTTTTGCATGCTGCTACTTCTTCCTGAGCATTTTGTCTGGCTGGTGGGGGATCCCAGCCGGTGGCAGCGGTGGTGGTGCTACAGCTGGGAACATGCACCTGGGCACCTGGCACATAATCAGAGCACCGCATGTTCCTAGATGAGATGCAACAGGGGTATCTTGGACGAAGACTGGAAGGCAGTAGATATGGTCCCCACAGTCTTCTGCTATGATAGAAGCAGTGGACACTGTGGAAAATGCTGCTGCCACTGCCTCTGCTGCCTCCAGTGGTAAGTGATGAATCGTGACTTCCAGCGGTTAGGGATGGGCACCATTTTAGAGTCTAAAATGGCAATCCCACCATTTTAGACTCTCACAGACAGAAGGAACTCTGGGGAAACTCATTCTGTAAGTTGAATTTTTCCCCAAATTAGGATGTGATTTCCCTAGAATTTCCTTCCATAAAATGATTTTTCTGTAAAAAGAAGTGTCCTTAAATTGGGTTTTACTGTATATACATTTCAATTGTTTTATAGTTGTTTAGTGCAAAACAAGCCAATCACACTTATATAAACACCCCCATAGCGCTTAGTGCCCCCAACATGCTAGGTAGTCATTTTACCGACCTCGAAAGGATGGACGGCCGAGTCAGCCTTGAGCACTGGTCAGGAATGAACTTATTTGTAGAGCAGCCTGTGGAGGTTGAGAAAAGTCATAGATGAAGATTCATTATTTTCCTTGCCATAATTATTTTCTGATGCTTTCATTGGGTTGATAAATACATTGTACCAACACATTTGGGAATACAGTATAGATTTTGGATTGTGCCACCAAATATAGTTATTTATAAATGTACTCATCTGGAGATCCTGTTATGATGTCATCTCTCTCTGCTGTTTATGTAAGTGACACACCCTGAAGCCATGGCTGTTGTTTTAAACTCAGACACAGAAGAAAATATGCAGTGCCACTTTTGGTTTGGAATTCTGCATATGAAATGCAGCCTGGCTCCAGCACAGAGAATGGAATCTTGAAATACATTGCCCCAATCATACAGGGTAATTCATGTTTTATTGAATCCAGTCCTAAAACATAAAGCATTAGTTGATTACGTGTAACCGAATGATGTTAGATGTCCATGGGCAATTATAATAAAATATTAAAAGCTGTTTCATCGTCTAGGAGGCGAAAAAAGAAGAGACAGATAAAAATATACAGCTATATACTTTTGATTTAGTTGCTTCAATTTCCCCTTTTGGACATTAAAAATGTATAGAAGAAATGCCATCTCCATTGAAAGAGGATATGAAACTTCTTTTCTTTCTTTTTTCCTCTCTGCAAGTAAGAATATCACATTAACCAAAGGGTGGCTGAGTTGCTGAAAGTCGAAAGGAGTTTCTGGTAGTAAGTTAGTTACATGGAAATGGAGTGAAACTCTCACGTCCTCCTTTCACCTTCATGGGGGAAAAAAACTGGGAAAAGTGCCAAAAATAAATAGTTTCAGAGGGATTTTACTGTCACAAACCACATTCAGATTGTGGGGGAATAAAATCTTCCCAAAAGAAAAACCAACTGTACAGTTAGTAACAGTTTTCTGCATTGCTTTTAGAGGTGTGCACTGAAGTTGGACATAACCCGAATTCTAAACATAACCAACTTTATTTGGACTGCTTTGTATGAGGCCGGGACTTAAGCAGAATGATCAGATGTAATTTCCAGGCCACAGCAAAGGACATGCACAACATTATTTTTAAAGTACTGTACACATCAGAGGGCTCATACATCACACTAGCTTTCTCTCTCTCTCTTTTAAAAAAAGCAAACTTTAGAGGTGTCCTGAAATTTGTCCACTTTACTTTCCATAGACTATCACATATACAATCATATAGTCTAAAGACATTACTATGTCACCAATTTTTTTGTCCATCAGTGCAAAATCTAAGATGTTATAGACATTTTGGTTTTCAAATGCACGTCAGTGAGAGGCTTACAAAATGGAGTTGCATCTCAGATTCAAATCAAATTGTATAACGCACTGGTTGATCTGGATGAAAACTCAATGCTCAAATTTGCCTCCAGATCAGCTGTCTGTGTGTACGTCTTAGTTCCATAAACCTTGTATGGGTAGTTAGGTCACCCTTGCTCAAAAGCCAGTCATATCCGACTCTAGGGTTCAGTTCTCATCTCTGTTTCATAGCTGAAGAGCCAGCTCTGTCTGTGTCTGCAAATGTCTCTGTGGACATGTGGCAGGCATGCTTACACTGGAGTGCACGGAATGCTGTTTACCTTCCTACCGAAGTGGTACCTATTTATCTACTCACAATTTCTTGCTTTCAAACTGCTAGGTTGGCAGGAGTTGGGATAGAAACAGGAGCTCATTCTGTCGTGCAGTACCTGGGTATCGAACTGCTGACCTGCTGCCTTCCAGTCAGCATCTTAACCACTTGAGCTACTCCCGTCTGGTACTAATCTTACTCCTGCTACAAATTCCTAAACTAATAATTCATTTGCATTTGCAGATTTTTTTTGTCCCAGTCACTGTGTTAGGTACTGGGGGGGGGGGCGACTATAAACTGCTAAGCGGCCAAAATTTGAAAATATAATATGTTACTATGCATATGAAATGTTATTTTCTAAGAAGGACTACATTGTAGGCCAGTGATGGCAAACCTTTTAGAGACCGAGTGCCCAAACTGCAACCCAAAACCCGCTTATTTATTGCAAAGTGCCAACATAGTAACAGGGGAGGAAGAAAACGCTCCCATTGAGCTGCTGGGCAGAGGGACGAGGCAAACTCTGTGCTGGGAGAGGGAGGAAGCGATCCTATTGGACTGCTGGGCAGAGAGGTGGAGTGAACTCTGTGCTGAGGGAGGAAGGAAGCACTCCCATTGGGCTGCTGGGCAGGGGGTGGGGCAAACTCTGTGCTGGGGTGACTGCACAGGTGCCCACAGAGAGGACTCCAGTGCCACCTCTGGCATGCGTGCTATAGGTTTGGCACCACTGTTGTAGGCCTACTTCTGCATAGATTTATTTGACTTCCATATACTTGGAGAAATTAGTTTTTAGACTATAGTGCTCAGAATTGCTCAGTCTGCCTGAAAAGTTCTGGAACTGTAATTTGTTTTAATTTTTAAATCAACTAAATTCTGATATATTCTGCAAAGAAAATGCACACAGGGTAAAATTTACCTCAATAGTCAGATGAAGTTAATAAATCCAAGATTCTGGGGAGAAAAGAATATCACATTTGGAAATAAATAGCTCTAATGCAGAAGTCTTTCAAAAAGAGAGAAACGCTTAATAAAGTCTAAATCATTTCTTAGGTTAGCTAACAGAAGTGGCCATAGTTATGAAATTAATCAGTCCTTCCTATTACAGAAAGATTCTATTGACATGTCTTCATCTACATGTCTCATCAGAGGTATCTGTGCCATTTAGCTACAAAACCCCGGAGGGTTTATTCTTCACAGAATCTTATAATACTTCAATTAAGGGACACCAAGCTGCCAACCAGACAACGGAGCATTTATTTCTTGATGACTCCTTAAGTTGTGCCACAGGCCTGTCATTAAGAGAATATTTTTCACAGCATGTTGCAAAGATCCTCGCGCCATTAAAAGGAATTGAAAAAGCATCCAATTTGTTGTTTCCACCTAACACAGATATTTTTCATTGCTGGAACAGCCATTAAAAACAATCTGTTTTATTGCCTTCTGAAAAGATCACAGGAAGTACACATGGTGATTTATTTCAACGATGACAATAGTATTAAAAGCACCACGAATCTGTAGGATTTGGAATAAATATTCTAGGAACCAGAAACATTTTGGAAGTTTGGCGTTTTACTGTTTTTTTGTTTATCATGTCCAATGCTGGGCTTACCTTTGCTGACTCCTAGGACTGGTCCAGGGTATTTTGGTGCCTAAAGTGAAAGAATGAAATAATATCCAGTCCAATACATAGAGCAGTGGTGGCAAACCTATGGCACGTATGCCATAGGTGGCCCTCGTAGTCCTCTCTGTGGGCACCCATGCAGTCACCCCAGCACAGAGTTTGCTCTGCCCCTTTGCCCAGCAACCCAATGGGAGTGTTTCCTCTCTCCCCCAGAACAGAGTTCACACACACCCCTCTGCCTAGTAGCCTAGGAGCATTTGCTTCCTACCTCCCCTGTTGCCATGTTGGCACTTTGCGATGTGGTTTTTAGGTTGCTAAGAACACAAAAACCACACATTAAAAAACAGCCACACATTGAAAAAATATATATACCAGAAACAAAACAAGACCAAGACAGTGGAGCACATAGAATGCTATTGTAAGGATGCCTAAATTTGTAATTTTCCATTTACTATTCTTAATCCTAATTCAGACAACACTGATTCAAACCCAGTATTTTTAATATCTAACCATCCTAAATTATCTGTTTGGATTAGGGATGTGAAT
Organism: Furcifer pardalis; assembly: GCA_030440675.1. Classification (NCBI taxonomy): domain Eukaryota; kingdom Metazoa; phylum Chordata; class Lepidosauria; order Squamata; family Chamaeleonidae; genus Furcifer; species Furcifer pardalis. Next base: position 73,137,890 of record CP126891.1, read on the forward strand.
CTCTTTTTCTGAGACAATCTGAGAAAAGAATCCCTCCTTTCTCTTTGTGGGTAGATTCCCTTCCTGCTCCAAGAAATTTCATAGGGAATCTTGTAGGGTTTCTCAGACATTTCATGGTCAGATTTATCTTTTTAAAGAAATGACAAATTGGAACTGCTTATTTCAGTTCTTGAGCAGAATGACATCTTTTCCTAAGCAAAAGTAACAGAAAAATGGTATTAAACTCCTCTGAATGTGTCAGTTTCCGGTGGCAACAACAGATGCAAAATTTTGAAAAGTGGGAAAAAGAGATGGCTTTTATTTTCACCAGGAACTGGGGAATCTTTCTTGTGTGGAGGGAAGTCTTGGTGAGGAACTTCAGGATGGTCAGAGTTGGAAGATTACTGAGAATAACAAATATTGTGAATACTTCCATAGTCCTTGTCCAGAGGGGTTAATATATCACTCTGACTTTCTTCCACAATGAAACTTTTAAATACCATTTTTTCTTATCCTTTTTTGGCGGTGATGGGAGCCCCTCCTGCCCTACGAGAGCAGACCAGAGGGGCTCCTTAGTGGTCCCATCAGCCAGGGAGGCACGTCTCACTGGGACTAGGAGGAGAGCCTTTTTGGTATCTGCTCCGGTCCTGTGGAACCTCCTCAAATTACACCTCCAGACAGAGTTGCTCCCCTTCCGGAAGGCCCTAAAAACATGGTATGGCAGCAGGTGTGGGGACACTGTCGGTGTCGCAACACCCCCTCGCTGGCTTATCTAGGGCAGTCTGGGTTTTTAAGAGGATTGGGAGGGTGGTTTTTTTATGTAAAGGGTTTTAGATAGTTTTTATAGTTTTAATCTTTGTATTGGGGTTGCTTATATGTTTGTAACTTAATGTTGTGAGCTGCCCTGGGTTGCCTAGACGAGAAGGGAAGCTATATAATTGCAACAATAAAATAAATAAGTAAATAAATAAATGTGAGTTTTGATAAGTTCTTATCAGAAATTGATCAGTAAAATGTCTGTTACTATGAATGAGGCCTGGTGTGGTAATGCAATACCCACACATAACTTTCTTCATTTTTAGTAGCCTTAGGCAAGAGGGACAAGGTCAAAGGAGGGGCTGGCACTAGCAGGGCTGGCAGAAGGGGCTATGAATAACCTTCCAGCTGGAACCATAACCCGCCAGGGAGAGCTACAGAATGAGTGAGATGGCTTTGGAAGATTCTTTTCTTCTTGTTGTTCACCACGTCAAACCAAGAGCACAGATCTACCCCTCTGTCTTTGTGCCTTCTTCATCTTGTTATACAGCTCTTTGGGATGAAGTCATGAAGCCCTCCCATCCCCACTATTATGTACTTCAAGGGTCACACTTTGGACTCGTCATCACCGCCTCTGCCGCTGGACTGTGTCTGGAGTCGGGGCAGGGAGGCCCATTAGCTAGGAGCACCCAGACACCACCAGCTGTCGGCGCTGCTGGGCCCCACCCCACGCCGGGCTTTAAAAGACTATTCCGGCGGAGGGCGGCAGGACTTGCCATCACCCCTGCTGCCGCCGGATCCTGTTCTCGTCTGGCATTGGGAGCAGGGAGGCCCGTCTGTATGGACGCCAGAGCCCATGAGCTGCCTTAGGGCCCCGCTTTCTGTAGCCGGTGCCTTCTTCGAAACTCGTCTGTAGTTATGGTTAGGAGACTTAATGAGGCTGTGATGAGACTATTTCTCTGTATGTTATTATATACTGTTATTGTATGGTGCTGTTTTATTGCTTTGTATCCACTGTGTATTTTTTGTTATTGTATACCATTTAATTTATTGTTTATATTGTATTTACTGTATGCATGGTTTTAAAACTATGTAAGCCGCCCTGAGTCAGGTTCGCCTGATTGGGCGGGATATAAATTTGAAAATTGAGTTAAATTGAGTTGAGTTCTCAGAGCTTTAAAAAGTTATGCTTTATATCACAACCTCCAGCATACCACTGGCAATGTAGGCGGGGGTAGTGGTGGTGGTTCTAGAATGTGTCATCTAATAAAGGAAATTTTGCAAACTTGGATTTTACCATAGATGTGTTTGGATGTTGTAGATAAAGAAAGTCATTGTATTGTGAAAGAAATGGTTACTGCTTTAATTTTAATTTCTGCTTTATTTGTCATACTATACACGTGGAAATATCAGTATTTATGGATATGAAAAAGCTTAATATTAGTTAGGGACTGCAGTGGCTCAAGTCACTAAGACGTTCACTGGGAGGCAGAAGGTCAGCAGTTCGATTCCCGAGTACTGCAGGACGGAATGAGCTCCCGTCTCTGTCCCAGCTCCTGCCAACCTAGCAATTCAAAAGCAAGAAATTGCAAGTAGATAAATAGGGACCACTTCGGTGGGAAGGTAACAGCGTTCCATGCGCTCTGGTGTCTAGTCATGCCTGCCACATAACCATGGAAACGTCTGCAGAACCAGACAGGGCTGGCAGAAACAGAGATGAGCACTGACCCCTAGAGTCGGATACGACTGGCTTTCGAGCAAGGGAAACCTTTACCTTTACTAATATTAGTTAAATGTTATTGTGGTATTTATGCCATCAGAAACATTTTAAGAGGACCCTGTCAAATTGTACTTACACCAACTATGAATAAAAACTTTTAACTTTTTTTCAACTTCAATAGAAAGTCATTGCTGTGATATAGCTGGGCAATGCTTCATGCTCCCTGTCAAAATGGCCCAAACTACAGCTAAATTGCGTCTTAATGTTAAAACAAAATTAAATATTAATCTGCCATTCTGCACTTCATGTGGCTATACTGATGTAAACTCGCTCTCATGCTTGTCTCCTTATATTTCTTTTTGTGCTCAGCCCTGGCCACTAAGCCATGGTGAATGTATTGCTTCATGGGAATCCTAGGAGACTAGAAAATGGCATTGCTGTTATAGTGGAAGAAAAATCTGATTAATTTGCTTAAATGTTTGGCAGTGCAAGCTGAGTGCTTAATGGAGCAAAAATTAACATGTGGTAAAAAGTTGACTCACAAAGGGGTCATTTCTAGTTATTAAACCACTGTCTTCTGTTCATACTCAATATCACTGTTGTGTGCAGTACAGAAGACCTGGAAATATTACTTTCTCAATTATGATGTTCAACCATGCCTTTGATTATATTGGCTGGGAAACTCTTGAGATTCAAAAAAGAACTTTTTCCAAGCTTTCGTATTACAGCAGTGCTGTGCAGATTGGTTGAAAGTCCAGTATTTATTCACATAGCCAGAGCTGAGAAACATCTGTATTTTAGATGACAGTGCTTGGTATCACTCACCCATGCTGGGGAGTCTGAGAGTTGCAGTTCATCACTAAGTTTTCCTTGTTCCGTAACCTGTGTATTGTTAACTTACATATTCATTGCCATAAGTTGAAATGAAGCCTCATAGCTTAGATTTATATATCTATTTATTCAGATTTACATTGCTGCCCACTCGCCGAGGCAACTCAGGGCAGCTTACAGTCAAAACAGTAACAGTACAATAAAAATTATAAAATATAACCTCACAAAATACAACCAAACCAGAACACAGACTAACTCCCCTCAGGCCGTTGTTGTTGGCCCAGAGGAGGAGGCGATATTCTCAGCCACTGCTAGGCCATGGAGTCTTCTCCTCAGGCCGTTGTTGTAGGCCTTTAGATGACTTTAGATAAAGGGTAACATAAAGGGACTGTGGTTGCTTAGTGGCTAAGATGCTGAACTTGACAATTGGAAGGGCGGCAGGTCAGAAGTTCGAGATCTATTGCTTCTCGGCCTTTTGGCTAAGATCAAGTGTAGTATCTGTTCATATCAGAAGTTTGAGATCTGAGTGCTGCATAACGAAGTGAACTTCTGTCTCTGTCCCAGTTTCTGCCAACCTAGCAGTCTGAAAGCAAGAAATTGCAAGTAGATAAATAGGTATCACTTCAATGGGAAAGGTAAACAGCATTCCATGCATGCATGCCACATGTCCACGGAAATGGTTGCAGATGTAGACAGTGCTGGCTCTTTGGCTGCAAACAGAGATGAGCACTGAGCCCTAGAGTTGGATATGACTGGCTGTCGAACAAGGGAGACCTTTACCTTTACCTAAGATAAATTCATGGAGTCTAAGACTCTTAGTGACTATGAGTTCAGAGGTTTCTACACATAGATGTAATATACCTCTGTACACAGTCAATACATTGGGTCAAATGTCCAAGGCCCACTCAACTGAATGAGCAATGCTCATTGAGCATGATACAAAATAAGAGGTTTCTGTTCAGTAAGAACAAATCCAGGGAATGTTGCTGCCCAGATATCAGCAACCTTTTACACCCCCTTACAGTAAGAGGTGTACAATAATTCAAGTCAGTGACACAATACTATTGCATGCATGTTCCTCCTCCTTCCTGGTAGTAAAAAACAACATAGATGTAAGAATTTCCTGATCTTTCATGAGACCCCAAATCTGCTGCCCCACTCTGCCCAGAGATAAGGCCATCTTATTACCATATAGACCAGAATAACCTGAGTGCAGCACTTTTCTGCATGCCAGTTGCTATGTCTATAAGAACATGATGAGAGCTAACCTCTTTATGTTATGCTTCTGAACTGCTCAGCTCATCTAACAGGCTATTGTTTGAGATACTATTTTGAGTGATTTGTCAATGGAATTATCATTTTGTACCCAAAGTGACAAAGTAGTGTGGCACCTTAAAGACTAAGAAATTTTACTTGGCATTAGCTTTTATAGACCTCATCTCACTTCAAATGTTTTTATGCTTTCTTCATTTTCCCAATATATATAAAGCTTTGCTCACAAAGGGGACATTTTAGGTATTAAAGCACTGTTATCTTTTTATGCTGAACATCACAGTTGTGTGTAGTGCAGAAAACTTGGAAATGTTACTTTTTCAATTATGCTGTTTGATCATCTGTTGATTTGTAGCATCCTAAAACTACTCTTCTGAATGAATTTTGTGTTAACGGACTTATGTAGGGCAATTCCTATCTTCTATGCAACTCATCAACAAATAAATTGCTTCTTTGGTTTGAATCATATGATGAGGATTCAAATGTTGACATCGGGAACACAGAAAGAGCCTCCTCAAAGATTGTAGTATTTTTGAACCACAATCGGGTGTACCCTGGTAACAGCAACCTTTCTCACTCTAGGTCAGGCAAGAGGAATTGTAGAATGAATTCACCAAAAGTTGCCTCCATTTTGGCAGTTTCACATTTGGCCTAGACACAGAAGAAGAAAAATGTTGACATATAATCAATGTTTATTTTTATATGATATATTTTTTGCATCTTTTCACAGTGACCCAGTGATAAATTATACTAGTTCAAAAAGTGGGTGTAGACCTGTAAATGCTTACGTGGTTTAATCCCTGATTAGATTGCCTTTCCATATATGACTGACTGTTCCCTATGACTGCAACAGAGACCTCTTGACCAAAGGTTTGGTGGGGATGCTGTCAGGCTGCTCAACTTTCTGTCAAGAGAAGCCATTCTACATCTCTCCCTCTTTTCCTTCTGAGAGGCAAATGCCTTTATTTTATTTGGTTGAGTTTTTGGAAAGGCTTTTGAGAAAGCTTTTTAAACTTCTGCCTGCCTTCCAATCTCCAGACAGCAATGAAGACAAATAAATAAATAAATTTTGTGTCAGAAATTACTCTGGGTTGAAAGGATTTTTGCTGGAGAAACTCTGCTCAGGGGATGCCCAAATGAGGCTCCTTTCATGTCCCCAAGATATGTCGTGTAACACTTGGGTATCAAAGACACAAATATGAGACTTCTCCATCTCTGGGTGCCATCTCAGTTGCTGAGGTTGGCTATCATTGCACAGTGTTAGAAAAGATTGTCTGGACTGGTCCTTTGCAGTTCAAGATACTTTATTTACTAAAAATTGAACACAGGATTTTGATCTTAATGTTGTTCTTAATTATACCCTGTGCGTGTATTGTATTTACTCGTGTATAAGACGCATCGGAGTATAAGATGCACCCCGTTATAACCAAAATATAGGCCACTATACACACTCCATTTTTCCAGTGTATTTTTAGGGGAGGAAAGTGGGTCTTATATGCCAGCAAATAAGGTACTGTATCTGACTTTTAAACTTGAATCAAGCCTGTTTCACACATTGCTGTTTGCTTACACACACACACATATATATAAGCTTTAAAAATTATAGATTTATTTGTGTGTCTGAAGCCTGGGGGTATTTTGCACACCAGAAACACATGCAGAATTTTGTCATTTTCTACCCAGAATTCTCCAATAAGGAACTGAAATGCTTTTGCCACCCCACTAATGGTACAGTAAATTGCATTTTCTCATTTGGAACAATGTAATAGATTTTTGTACAGAGTGATTTATCATGCAACAATTAGGAGCCCTAGGGAATTAGATGACCATTTAAAATTTTATCAGCTTGTTTCAATAAACTGTTAATGTGACCCTAATGTTTGGGAAGCACTTTAATACAATCAGATTTTAGTTGTTCAATCTACTGACATTAATGGCTAACTCATTAATCATGGGATTCTCACAGAGACCTCAGAGTCTGCACTAAGTTCAATGGACCTAGTTTTACAATACTAAAAACAAAGGGCAATTTTCTAAAGAGAAAGATTTTCTCACTCTCCCAGCTAAATATTGTGTTTATTAGTTTCTAGGGGCTGACTGGGTCACTTAGTAATCCATTAGGGGATCAGGAGGAAACCAAAAAAAGAACAGCATGTCAAAACTGTTTCCATCATTACAGTTTTCTTTTAAAAATCCTACTTCCCTTAAATTTCTTCCAGAACTTGCCAATTAAATAAATACTGTTAATATAACAATCTTCTGTAATTAATGAACATTTTTTGGGAGATAAAAGGATGAGAGTTTCCTTTCTGGCACATTTATCTCTGCATATGGCCTGATGAAGAAGAATCACAGCTGGGGAAATTATTTTTATTTAGACTGCTGTTCCCAAAATTCCCTAAACTGAATGCAAAGTGGCAACAGGGTAGTTTTGTGAGAGTATCCCATATGCCCAAGTAGGGTTAGCTGGCCAAACTCTCTTTTGCCATGGCACAACCCTGTGCCCCTGTGTTGATGGGACTTTCTACTCACTGAAGGTCATCAAAATATAGATCACTGGATTTAGTTATCATTTGGATGTGAAATTAGTGGAGATCTATGCTATCCGAGTTGTATCAGATTTAAATACAAGCTAAACAAGCTGCAGATTGTGGGCCTTTAAATATATATAAAAAAACTTTACTAGTAAACTTTTTCTGTAATGTTAGGTCTCTTAAATTATATCAGCCTCTTAAATTATATATACAATACTGTGCAAAAGTCTTAGGCCACCAGCAGCTGGTTTGGGAAATTTCAATGAACGATTTGTGGGGCAATAACTCAGACACCATAACTCCAAACTTGGAGAGATTGAAGAGGAGGATCAGCAGGAAATGATCTCCGATCTTGGTTAGTGTAGGTGGCTCGAGAGCTGAGTTATGCTCATTGATCTCTCATTGAATTTTCCCAAAACCAGGCAGGGTGGCCTAAGACTTTGGCACAGTACTATAGTTGATGGCCTCAACATTGCTCTGATTTCTAATTAAGAATGTAAGAGAGTCTCAGGATCCAACTAAAGTCTTATCTAGTCCAGTGTCTTATTTCTTATTGGATAATCCAGCTGCTTCCAGGAAGCTCACAAGCAGAACATGTTGTGTGACAGTCCTTTTTCACAGTTGTACTATTCATATGGTTTTCACAGTGTAAAATATTCAGAAAAGGTATGCCATTGCTTTCCTTTAAGTAGTACAGTACTAATAATTAATATGGTTGTCATTGCTACACTCTATGAAAGATCTTCTGCCACTAGCCCAGTGATGGTGAACCTTTTAGAAACTGAGTACCCTAAACCCTCCCTCCCTCCACAGGCTACCTGACTGATCTCACACCTTCTCTTGTACCCACCCCTGTCTCCACTTCCTGGGTGGGATTTCAGCCTATGGGGCACGCGGTGAGTGTCTCCATTCGCCTTCCCATTGATGGAGGGAGAAGGGTGAGTGGGAAAGCAGCGCTGCCATTGGCGCCCAGCTATGCAGGGTGAGGAGGGGTAGGACTTGCCTGGCAATGGTGTGCATGCCAACAGAGAGGGCTCTGAGTGCCCCGTCCGGCATGTGTGCCATAGGTTCACCACCACTGTACTAGGCACTTTCCACTACTGTTGCTGACCAGTAGCTTCCCTTCAGGAGTTTCTTGCTCTCATCAGGATTGGACCTATCAAGTATCTTCTACTGATGGGCCTGCCTTACACTGTGATTCCCAGGAGAGGACCTTTTCTCACCAAAGTGTTACTGGGGATGAGAGAGGAGATACAAACAAGGATATCTTGGTAGCTTCTCACAAGGTGTGAGAATCTTCAGCCTATGGAACCTGAAAAAGTATTCAGTGGAAAAGTCAGTAATGCTGAGGAAAAGTTGAAGGCAGCAGGAAAAGTGATAGACCCATATGAGATGGATTAGCCTAATAAAGGAAAGCACCTTCTTTCGTTTGAAAGAGTATAGCAGGGCTATTAATTATAGGAACTCATGGAACTAACTAATTCATAAGATAGCCATAAGTCCCAAGCAACTTGATTGTATCAATGGCAACTGTTGCACCCATGCATCTTATATTTAGAAACATGTTGTCTCTGAACAAACAGGTGTTGTGTCTACTTGGCTTTGATTGACATCAGTGCATCCATTTAATTACAAAGATATATTCTTATTGTGGAAGCAAAGAACACCATTTTATTAATCATTATTAGGGCTACATCAGGTGTGGAGGAATAAGCCATAATTCTTGTTCCAGTGTTTGTTCTGCTCTGTTATGAAGCAGAGGAGGTGTGTCTAGAATATCAAAAGGGGTGTGCAGGTGATGAGAACGTTCTTTAACCTTCCAGAATATCATCCTAGCAATTGGATAAGGATGAAAGTGATAAGAAAGCACTGATAAACGGTCTCTAGAGAATCTCTAACTATGATATAATGAGTGGTAGAAAATTATTTGTTCTGAAACCTGAAAGTATAATATGATTCCCTAGGTATGGTTGGCTCAGTGGAGTATGAAAAAAGATTTCTTTTGATAGTCATAGATCAAGACAGTCTTGAAGGCCAACTGTTTTTTCTCACACACTGGTTCTCCCCTACCTAGGATAATTTTTTTCAGCATGCATATGAAGATGTTTTAAAATATTATTTTAAAATTTATTTAAAATAAGAATAAACTGGAATAAACTGGTACTAAATCCAGTTGTTGGGATTAAATGAATTGATCTTATTAAATCAATACTTAAGGAAGTCCCATTGATTAAGTGGGCCAAGTGTAGTAATAAGTAAGAACTAGATTGAGTTATGTATGTGTCAAAAGGTAACAAGGAAGGGTAAGTCATACAATAAGCCAGTTGCAAGCTCAGGAAACGTATGTGCACTAAGCTACATTAATGCCCTCTATATTAACACTAAACACACATGGAAGGGTTTTATTACTCTCATACTTTCATGATTGGGCCAATTCACTCATGTTATGGAGCAGCTTCCATGGACCTAGCCCCCCCCCCGACTATTTTCTTTCTTTCTTTCTTTCTTTCTTTCTTTCTTTCTTTCTTTCTTTCTTTCTTTCTTTCTTTCTTTCTTTCTTTCTTTCTTTCTTTCTTTCACCACCTGCAATCATGGTTGGTGGTCATGCTAGCTGGTGGTGGTAGGGCATTCTGGAGTTGAGGCTTAAAAGAAATAGTTATTTTCAAAGCTCTAACAGGCAGTATCATACATAAATGAAAGCACATTTCAAGTGTCCACACACCATAAAGCCACCTTTCCCTTCACCAGTCCCTTGTCCACCTCTTTTCTTGACATTCAAATATATTTTTTTTTATGTTTGACTAGTGAACTAGTTAACTAGAAGATATATTTTAAAAATACAATTTACAAATTGCAGTTCTAGTCCTTACTACTGTGAGCAGAAGGCAGGCAAAGAGAATAGAGTTCATGCTCACACCTCGCCCACTCTGTGCATCATCTGTACATGTCCAAGTATTGCATAACAAGACACAAGTAATACAGAATAATGCAAGTGAAAAAGTTACTGAAAACAAAAACACAGCAAGCTCTTCTAGCCAAGCAAAATATGCAGCATACCTCTGCCAAAGATTGGATCTATTCCGAATCAGAGCTAACATCATGTAAGCAAAAGAATAAATATTGAAAGGAACATAAGAAACACAGCCCAGGGAGACAAACACTTATTTCTGCTTACTCCTTCTATCTAAATGAAGCATGTTGCAAAGGGATAAAGCCATTTCAAACTATGTCAGCTTCTTCTTTGGTAGATGCTGTTGATGCTCAGCTTAACAATGTTTAAATATTTATTTTTGCCAATAATAATAATATACCTCTTGTAAATTGATATCTCGCACTAATGTACTTATATTGGAACATCTTATACTAAGTAATGGGATCTAGTTTACATTTCAAAAATCTCTGATGGCAATGTAAGAATTCATTTTAAAAATTGATTCTGGATATCTTTGTATTTCTATAATAATATAGCAATCTAAATTATGTAACACAATATATGAATTATTCACAGAAGTGTCAGCATTGCTTAATGCATAGTTAGTTTAGTCTCTGAGACCAACATATTAAGTAAGCAACCTGTCTTAAAGCAAGCATGCAGTATTGACAACTCATCAAAGTTTAGGACTCTGTATTTATAGATCCAAATAGTCTTTGGGTAGTCTTACTAAAATCATTGCAATTTAAGTTAAAAGTCCCATTTTTTCCCCTTGAGTTGGCTATACTGCTGATTATATCTGCTTCTAACTCAAGGAAAGCTACTTACGTCATTATTATTTGTAAATGTTACCAGGGAGGGAGGGATAGTTTGATGTGACTCTGTTGGATTCTAAAATTGTGGGTTCAAAAATAATAGCCATTACTAAATGTTTATAACACTGATCCTGCTGAATGATCCTGCCCAGAAAACAGAGCACCTATCATGAGTTGTCTTGCATTAAAAAGCAAATTGACTAGAATAGAGAGGAATTCAAATCTCAGAATGCACCATGTGGCCCGCAGTGCTACAGAGACTAGAGTAGGGATGCCCAAACTATGGCCCCAGGGCTGGATGCAGCTCCTGATGCCAACTCATCCAACCCATGAAGCCCTTGTTGCTCTTGGAAGTGGAAGTAAAATGTGCCCATACACGCACATTTTACTTCCGCTTCCAGGAGCAATGAGGGCTTTGCAGGCCAGATGAATTGACATCGGGGCTCACATCTGGCCCCCAGGCCGGCTCCCTGAACCATGTGACTGGCCTGCAGCCTGAAAAGTTTGGGCACCCCTGGACTAGAGTGACATTCATAAAGGTTATAGACAACTCTTTCATCCCTGCTGATGTAGGTACAATACACTGGTCCAAGTGTCATGTACTACCATTTACATAATGAAAACAAAAATCAAACATTTCCAGCCCGATAACTTTGGCTGATGTATGTACAATACAGATGTATTATATGGAGAAGTTTTGTCAATGTTACCTTGGATAACTTGGAGTTGTTATTTCAGTGGGGAGTCCGTGCATTGGTAGACATCTCTGTGATGACATTCCACACATGCACATGGACTTGAGAAATTAAGTCCATCTCTGTGTAGTGTTTAGCATTTGACTCTCATGTCACTCGCTGGCTAGGCAGACCATGATGTGTGCCCTCCGCTTTCACCATGCCCGCTTTTCAACCCAGCCAGTGTTGGGGCCTGGGTCAGAGGCTAGTTAGACTGCTCAAGCCCCTGCAGATAGTGGTGAGATTTCATCAAATATGTCAGAGCAGGTGCAAGACAGTTGGCCAGCAGAAGACAGAGACAAGAGCTTGCAACAAGTTAGAAGTGATTCTTCCAGGTACATTCTGTAGCAATTGCAAAATAATATGTAAGTATTGTGAAGCTAAATGGTGAAGAAAATCACTGACCATATCATGTTGTGAAGGAGGAATATCACATGGTTCAGGTGCTGCCTTGCATTGTGCTGCGTTTTGTCCTTGTGCTTTGCTCAGAGTGTTACATTTATAGGTGGCCACTTAAATGGAAGGGAGCTGCAGCTATGGTTGCCATACGTCCCAGAAAACCGGGCTTGTCCTAGATTCAAGGTCAGAAAAATTGTCCTGGCCAGTTCAATAAAATAATGTTAAAGTCCTGGACTTTTAAAACTTACTGTGTATTATAACACACTATTAAAATAAATTCAAACTTTAGCCATCAAATGAGTAGTTTCCTGCTGCATTGGAGTTGGAGTATACCTGGAGACAAATCTTAACATCCTCACCTCACACCACCGCCTGATAAGCATGACCAGTGTGTTTCTTGGAACTGAGGACGTTAAGAATTGACCGCGATGCGACTTCTCAGAAGTACAACAGATCATCTTACTGTAAGAATTAACTGTTGTAAATAAATTCATTTATGTATTGATATATTTAATGTGAAAGTGTTTTATAGCTGCTATTATATTATGTTTATTTTTAAAAAGGATATTTTGTAGATAACCCACCCATTTTTGTCAAGTATACTTCTGACCTGGTTTTATGGGAGAAAATAATGGCAACTCTAGCTGTGGTGGCTTAGTGTTTAAGACACTGAACTTGATGACTGGAAAGTCGGCAGGTCAACAGTTCAAGACCCGAGAGCTGCATGACGGGGTGAACTCCCATTTCTGTCATAGCTCCTGCCAACCTAGCAGTTTGAAAGCAAGAAATTGCAAGCAGATAAACAGGTCCTGCTTCGGTGGGAAAGGTAACAGTCTTCAGTGCACTCCAGTTTCTAGTCCAGTGATGGTGAACTTTTTAGAGACTGAGTGCCCAAACTGCAACCCCAAACCCACTTATTTATTGCAAAGTGCCAACACAGCAATAGGGGAGGAAGGAAATACTCCTATTGGGCCACTGGGCATAAGGACAGGGTGAACTCTGTGCTGGGGGAGGGAGGAAATGCTTCCATTGGGCTGCTGGGCAGAGGGGCTGGGCAAACTCTGTGCTGGGGTGACTGTACGGGTGGCCACAGAGAGGGTTTCAAGTGCCACTTCTGTCAGGCATGCCATAGGTTTGCCACCACTGGTCGAGTCATTCCTGCCACATGACCATGGAAATGTCTGCAGACACAAACAGTGCTGGCTCTTTGGTTGTAAATGGAGATGAGCATTGTACCCTACAGTTGGATATAACTGGCTTTCAAGCAAGGGTGACCTTTACCTTACTTAGATATATGGTATTTGTCTCTTAGGCCAGTGGCTTATGATAGTCAAATTTTCTTGAAAAATAAGTTTTAAAGTATTTATTTAATTATTTGGGAAAATTGGGGAAGTATTATTTTTTTTTAAAAAAAATAGTTCCTCCATTTTTGGTACTTAATGGTGTAGCTGATTTTTTAAAAAAGTAGCTGTCCATGTTTTTCGTGAAAAAGCCTTTGTATTGCTTGATGGAATTTGGCAGAGGTCTTGTTAGTAAATAGGAAGATACTGTGACCATTTAACGATGTGTTAAAAGACCTTTATGAGCTTATGTTTTGGGCACACCGTTTGGAGGGTTCCATTTTTAGGTATGTGAGTATACTGTGCAGCTGTAAAGGTAGAAAAATAAATAAATAAATAAATAAATAAATAAATAAATAAATGTGAAAGACAAGATGGACAGTGCAGATAGGGAGACTGAAGAATTTTATTTTAATGTGGAACTCTTCTTTTAGCTCGGAAAAATCCCTCTCATCCGTAGCAATGGCATGGGTGAGTTCCTAGCAGAGAACCAACATGATGTATGACTTGAGCACAAAACATGACAGCTTTAGTGCACATTATCCGCAGTCCATCATGGAGTAATGCCTCACGTTAGCCACTGGAGCCTTCCCGGTTTGATTTAGATGACTTCATTTGTAGTTAGTTGACTGCCTGGAACTGCTTTGGTCAAATGGCTCCAGGATTGCTTTGCAAGGATGTCTAACTTGTTGCAGCAGAGCAAAGCATTCTGCTTGGGGTGGGGGAAGTTGATCTGATGGCAAGGCAATTGTTGTGGAGGGATTTTAAGTGTAGGTTTTTCTCTGTTTATTAAGAGTCACAACTGTTGAACAGAAAGGGACTTCTTCTTCTTCCGTATCTGAATCCAAACATTGGCAATCCTCATGGCAATCAGGCATGAAGACTGTTCTGAGAATATAATGCCGTGGCCTTTCATCTGCCTTCCGCATCGCAGCATGGCACCCCTACTTCTGATCCAGTTCCATTAATCTGGCACGCAAAATCCTCATCCGTCCCAGGCCAGTATTGATGAAGCTGCTGCCTTCTATCAAGACGGAGTCAAGTGGGATTTAATCCACCTGGGGATCATCATCCTTCCCTGTGGACTTTGGCACGCCAGGCCATTAGTCCTCAAGGTTGTCAGGTTAGTTAACTGCTGCCTGACATTGAGTCACTGGCAGTATTGCCATACCAGGATAACCTGGCCAGACTGGCAGAGAGGAGCTACAATCTAAAAACAATCAAACTTAGGAAGTACAGTATATCACTTTAAAATGTAGCAATTCTCTAAACTGGGTTGATTTATATAATGTGGTTGTTTGTTTAAAAACATAGCCCTCTCTAGCTGACTATATAGCTCAGTTTGTTTAGAACCTGTTATTCTAAAATAACTTGAATAATCCTTTTTTTCAATTAACATGGTTTTAATTGATCTTTGCATTTTAATCTGATCTTAATTTTGGTGTACCCTGTTGCATACCTCTATGGAATAACATTAGATACATGAAGCCATCCAGTTATGCAATAACAACAGTCTCAAAAACTCAAAGCAGTTTGCAGTGAAAAGAGTCAATAAATCCAACTTGCTTTTAAAATGGTAAAACAAACAAATACATCAGCAATGATTAAAACCATTAAATAATTCATGAATAATCAAGGAAAACACAATACAAATTGTTTTGTTTTTTAAAAATAAGAAAATGTGAAGACAAAGGAGATCAAATATTTTTTGGGAGTTACCAAAACAACAACAATGGCTGTTTTAGCACCTTAAAAACTAACAAGTATTATTGGCCTATGTTTTCCATGGACTCTAGCTCACAAACAGTTATGTTCATCATTCTATAAAATGGGTCCCCAATCTATGGCCCAAGGCCCAGGCCCAGCCCATGGCACCATTCAATCTGACCCACCACCACTGTACCTGGAAGTGGAAGCGGACATGTTTACGACATCTGTACAACATGCCCACACATGCGTAAATGTGGTTATGTCACCCATAAATGTGTCCATTTATGCAGAATCAGGTGCATTTACTTCCACTTCCTGGGGGCCTGGTCTGGCCCGCTCAGCTGTGCTGGGGGCATAGTCAGGCCCACTGTGTAAAAAGGTTGGGAATCCCTGGTTTATAAAGTGTTACAAGACTCTTGGTTGTTTTTAGGTCACCTTGGAACATGGTGGACAACATGGAGAAAGTCCTCCACCATCCTGAAGCCAAATATACCTCACTAGGGCCCAGTACTGTAAGCAGAGGTCCCCCCCCCCCAGATGCTGTTAGTAACCAACATATGCTTGGCAATGCATAAGAAATGTAAGAGCATCATGGACAATGGCCCCTCCAGTCACTTCACTAAGAAATAGTGTCTTCAAACAGATCTTGCCACTAACAGCCCTGCTTAGATCTTCCAAATATAAGGTTGTGTCTTCCTTTATTGGGTCATAATATAGTGACAAAGCTGTCTTTTTTTCCTGTACATGAAAACTTTTAGCTTTGCAGAGGTTTTGCATTACAAGTCACAAGCCTTTGTCATGGGCCATGGGGTGGGGGCAGTAGGTGAAATCACCAAGAGAGCCAAAGGTTCTTACCCCCTGAGGTGTGTAATATAGGATTGCCTGTCTCAGACTCCTGGAATAAGTCTCAGCAAATTGCTGTGTTTTCCAGGCAACAGGAAATCTCTGACGAGTACAGATCTACTTTGGGGGTCTGCTAATCTGGAGTCAATATCACTGAACTCACTTTCATTCCACATAAGTTTTTTTTAACTCGGTGGCATTTACTCTTGGGTGAGTATTGTGTCAGATCAGAGGATCAAAGAGCATTTGTGCCTTCTGTATGTCTTTCCATGGTGACTGTCAGGCACAAGATTTAAAATAAAAGCATGGCACACTATGTAATATTCTTGCAGATCATAAATAAAATCTGCCCCACAACTTGAGGAAATATTAAGACGTTCGACATCTATGTTCTCAACAAGTAAATAACACATTCTTTGGCTACATTATGACCAGATTATATCTATTAGTTACTGCTGTGCACCATGTAAATCTACAGATTCCCTTGGGAGATGAGAAAATCATTTCAGACTTCAATAACTAACAATCAGTTATTGCTCTGGGCAATAATAAAGCTGAATGCAATTACCTAAAGTGAAGTTAGCTGTGTAAAAAATGAAATACAGATTTCTTTCCCTCTTCCTCTTTCTCTCTCTCTTTCTTTCAAAATAAATGTAGCATCTCTTCATCGCACACTACTGCAGAGGTTACTACCACTGTGGCTTTTAAAAATGCATCGTTTGAGCATGTTGTTTAAGATTTGAAATATATGTGATTAAAATGTAGAAGAAGTTATGGTTTATGATATCACTTTCATGCTTCATGCAGGAATATGAAAGACTATGAGCCATAAAACAGAAGCAATAAAAATATTCATTGAGAGGGGGGGGGGAATCTTTAAAGCCTATATGGACTCCTCCACATTGGACTTTCCCCTATTAAAAAAAGCAATACAATTGTGGGAACATATGAATTGTGTCTAGTGGATAATCTGGATGTATAGTTCAGTGATTTGGATATCTGACTGCTGAGCCAGAGGTTGGTAGTTTGATTCCCCACTATGGCTAAAGGGAGAACAACCAACCCGTGTAGTCATGGGCAAGCTGCGTAGTCACAGGATACCTCCAGAAGAAGGTATTTTCTATACAGAACACCCTGAAAAGGTTGTCATAAGTCAGAATTGACTTGAAAACACAAAATTATTATTATTTATATTTATCCAGTAGATACCAATCCTCTACTCCTACTACCTCTTCTCTGGGTTCTGTGACAGGTAGGTGTGGGCTGTGGGGAAAGCCCTCAAGTTTGAGCATTGTCTCCATGAACTGGAAGTGTGGAATTTCACAGATCAGGGGTGATGGCCCATTATCTGGGGTGCCCTTGCCTCCATTTAAATCCTCACATTCTGACAAAATGTATCTAAAAATCTCTTTAAATGCCCTTCCAAAATAATCTATGAAACTCACTCCAAAATGGCACTCTATTCATGAAAAGATG
Source organism: Furcifer pardalis (assembly GCA_030440675.1). Lineage (NCBI taxonomy): Eukaryota > Metazoa > Chordata > Lepidosauria > Squamata > Chamaeleonidae > Furcifer > Furcifer pardalis. The sequence goes on from CP126891.1 coordinate 73,155,231, forward strand.
TTTGTAATACTCCAAAAGCAACTGGTTGTAGATAACAGTTACTTATAACCAGTAGTGGAATTCAGCAGGTTCGCCCCAGTTCTCCAGAACCAGTAGCAGAAATTTCGGCTGGCCCCACTTATTCAAGTTTTGAAATAAAGTAGTCCTAATTCTGGTGTAATGCAGGGCTTTCCCCCTCGTCACACCCACAATACCACATCCACAGAGTAGGTAGTAAAAAAATTATTTTCAAGGGTTAGAGTTCCTGATACCTGGTGTAGAAGATCCACCATTTCTCCATTGGACAGGAAGCCTCAGGAAACAGAATTCTTATTGGCTACTCCTCTGGCTATCTTTTTGGCTTCATCTATCAAATGAAGATGATTTTGGTCCAAACTCATTATGGCTGTGAAAAGGAAAATAGAAGAACTGTATGTTTCATGTGGTAGATTTCAACTAGGGATGAAAAAAGAAATCAATTGGACTCACATTTTCCCACAACAGCACAAATTCTGTGCCTTCCAAATTTGGACAGTTATAGACTACAGTAATACCTCAGATAACGTTTACCTCGGATAATGCTAAAATCGCATAACGTTAAGTAATCTGGGGAGGAGGATTGGATCGAATAACGTTAAGGTCCTATGGGGTGGATCAGATAACAACCGCTAAAGCCTGTGCGGTTACAACGTATCTCTATGGAGCTTAAACGTTATCCGATCCATCCCATAGAATTTTAACATGCATCGGATAACACTCAAACTCGGATAATACCAAGACTTGTGGAACCGAGTCTTAGCGTTATCCGAGGTATTACTGTATTTTGTTTGTTTGTTTATTTGCATTTGTATTGCCCCCCTCTCGCCGAAGCGACTCTGGGTGTCTCACAGGTACAAAAACATCATGTTACTACACAGTCATAAAAACCTTATTTAAAAACTATTAAAATGACTTAAAATATCACCCCCAACAAACCTCATTTAGACCCCTGGCAGTCCTCATATGAGCCAGCGTGATGGGGTTACCGCACCAGCAGCACCCCACACCTGCCATGCAAACCAGGTTTTAAGATCTCTTCTGAAGGGCAATAGTTCTGCCTGGAGACATAGCTTGATCAGCAGGAGGTTCCATAGGGCTGGAGCAGAGACCAAGAAGGCCCCCCTTCTTGTGCCAGAGAGGCAAGCCTCCCTAGCTGATGGCACCATCAGGGAGCCCCTCCGGTCTGCTCTAGTAGGACGGTCAGATGTCCTTGGGGGTAACACAGTCTTTTAAGTACCCTGGTCCACTACCATCTTTACATTTCTGAAGTACATGAAGCATTCCAAGAAAAGGAAAAAACAGGAGTTATCCCTGTGTAAGACTTTGCCAGTCAGTCTTTCCAAAGATCTTCCAAGGCCTTAAATCTTGCCATGCACCGACGTGAAGAAATAAAGAAAAAAGAGAATAAATTAAATGCATCTTCCAGTGACACAAGTCTCATGAAGAATTAACTAGGATAAGCACTTATTCTATCTGGTGCTCTGACAATCTGAACAATGCAGACAAAAATAATAATTAAAACATAGCTTCATGCTGAGATGAAACTTTCAAGAGACTCAACTGTGTTCAGCTTCTGATTTTTCTGTTCTTGTACTTGTGAGCATAATTATGTCCCTGAGGCAGCAGGAGTCTGTGCCTGTCATCTCCTATTTCCCCCCTCCCAAAGAAAATTAATTTATTTCCCACACAAGTCCAAAAGTTGATGCCAAAGCAATAATGATAAATGTAAACAAAACCTTTTTTCAAAATCCAAGAATGCATAATTTAATGTCACAGTCACATAAATAATGAAAACATTACATATACGTTAGACAATTAAGGGTAAAGCTGAAAGGTAACATTTAATGAAGTATTGACTCACTATGTCAACAAAATGATGGCAGACCTCTGTAAGGATGACAGCATTTAGCAAAAAGCTATAAAATCAATAAGGGGAAATGTGTGGCTGGGTGAGCAGGCATAGGCTTGATAGATCAGAAAGCTGGGTATTGGAACACAAAGAGTTTTGTCCCCTTGCTGACTGAATGAGGCCTTGGTGACCAATCACAAGTATCTGAAAGGCTGGTTACAATACAGACATCATTTTTGCCTGATTTCAAAAACTAAGTGGGGTAGGGCTTAGTTCAAACTTAAATAGGAGACTGCCAGAGAATATTAGGGTCTCCAGTAAGTTCTTCAATAGGAATGTCAGTCACCAGGGGGCAACCAAGCAGACCACCACCACCTGCAACCATCACCTCACCCAGGCAACCTTGGGATAACCAGCTGAGACTTGATGACAACAACCAAAGAGCATAACTCTGGATTAAAATAAGATCTAGTGACTTACTTGCACTGGAGTGTGATACCAATGAATGCAAGGAAAGAATCCTGCCTTAAACTTTGAAGACAGCTGCCACTTACCATTGACAATAGTCAGCTAGATGAACCAATAGTTTGACTCATAAAAGGGAGATTTCTATATCCTTCCTATGTATTGGATGAGCTATCACAGAAGAACATTGTAAATCTGAGGAGATTGTTGAAACACCCATTTCCCCTGAAGTGGTTAAATGCATTAAATTAGTAGAATGTGCTTGCTAACCAGTTTACACATTTATAAGTTTCTGCTGGCCAGAAATGAGATGTTTTCCAATCAATTGTCAACTAGTAAGATTTAGAGGAGCCATAAGAATAAGCAAAGTAGCGTAGCATGCCCCCCCCCCGGGGCGCCAGCGCCCCAGGCAGCACTTTTTAGGCGTATTGGTGTTCTTGGACTATAATTAGCAGAAGCCCAAGCGGGAGCGGGCACTAGCATCCTAGGCCCCACCCAGGGGGCGGCAGATTTGGCTTACACCCTGGGTGGCTGAAACCCATGATACGCTACTGAATAAACAGTTAGAACAATACCAAAGGAAAAGAAGTGCAAGAAAGCAAAGTGGTTGGCTAATGAGGCACTTCAAATAGCTGAAGAAAAGAAGGAAGCAAAAAGCAAAGGTAAAAAAGGGAAAGATTCACTCAACTGAATACGGAATTCAAAAGAAAAGCCAGGAGAAATAAGGAGCCCTTCTTAAATGAACAGTGCAAAGTAACAGAGGAAAACAACAGAAGGGGAAGAACTAGAGGTTTCTTTAAAAAATTGGGGAAATTAAGGGAAAGTTTCAAGCAAAAATTGCCATGATAAGGGACAAAAATGGCAGGGACCTAGCAGATGCAGAAAAGATTAGGAAAAGGTGGCAGGAATACACAGAAGAACTATACAAAAAGGACCTCAATGTCCATGACAACCACAGTGATGAGAACATTGACCTCGAGCTGGACATTCTGAAGTGTGAAGTGAAGAAGGCCCTAGAAAGCATTGCTAACAACAAAGCTAGTGGAGATGATGGTATTCCAGTTGAATTATTCAAAGCCCTAAAAGATGATGGAATTAAAGTGAGCAAGCAGATTTGAAAAACACAGCAGAGGCCACAGGATTGGAAAAGGTCAGTTTATGTTCCAATCCCAAAGAAGGGCAATGCTAAAGAATGCTCAAATTATCAAACAATTGCGCTCATTTCACATGCTAGCAAGGTCATGTGCTGGATCATGAAGAAAGTAAAGGATTTCCAGAAAGACATCTTTTTCTGTTTCATTGACTACACCAAGGCCTTTGATTGTGTGGACCACAAAAAAGTATGACAAGTAATTAAAGAGATGGGACCACCTCATCTGTTTTATGAGAAATCTGTACATGAGTCAAGAAGCAACAGTTAGGACAGGATATGGAACAACTGATTGGTTTAGAATTTATTTATTTATTTATTTATTTATTTTTCAAACTTATATCGCTGCCCCACTCCAGAGACTATAGGTGGCTTACAAGGAATCAAAAACAAATTGACCATCTAAAAATCCCCATTAAAAAACACCCACCCCAGCAATAGAATAAAAATAGAAGTTACACAATCTCAAAAAACAAGTTAAAATTTAAAATTAAAAAAACCCTAGAAAATTAAAATTAGATTTAATTAAATTAAAAGATTTAATGGGCTTCAGGTGGCAAATGAGAGAAAATAACTCATGATTGATATGAATTCTCCTTTGTTCTTGCAATCTGCCTTTTATTTCTTCCCTGCTTTTTATTCTTTATCAGTCATGCTTTATTTCAAGCAATTTCAGTTATGCTTTACTCTAAAATGTATGCAATAAAACTTTGTTTTTTCACCCACTGAGTGCTTATTGTCTCCAGAAAGCAAAAATAACCATAGCCTAGCACAATGATGGTGAACCTTGGCACTCCAAGTGTTTTTGAACTTCAATTCCTAGAAGCCCTGATCAGCAGGAATGCTGATTTGGGCTTCTGGTAATTAAGAACACCTGGAGTGCCAAGGTTCATCATCAGGAGCCTAAAGGGTCTGGCCAGTCTGTTGACAAGACATCCTATGTGCTCATGTCTATAGACATCATATTGCATAGCTGATTGTGTAGTTGTAGATCCAACTTACCTCTAACAGAAGGAAAATCTCTGCTGATGGAGTAGTGGTAGATTATACAGGGTGGCCCGTAAATCCCTACCCATCCATATGTATTATATATATTGTCTCCCCCTCCCCCCCAAAGAAATATAGTCGATTTAAGCCCGTTTACACTTGTAGAGTGTATTGTGACAAGTATGTGGGTACATGAGTGCAAGAATACTGGTGACACCCTGAAGACAATAAGTGGCAAACTTAGAGAAAGATTCTAATAGGGACTTACATGCCACCCTGTAGTTTGATGCAAAAAAACTGAGTCACTACATTAACAAAATGAGGGGGGACATCTGTCAGAAATACACCTGATGACAGTTTTGTAGCTGGATATGCAAATGCTGGTGACATCTGGTTATGCTTTTAATTGTGTGTATAGCCATTTGGGCAACTGACTGCATGACAAGATGCTCAACTACTTGTGCAGGTAAGGTGGATATAGCTATCACTGTTGTATTACATTTGAAAGACTGCACTAGGTACCCCAATGGGTCTTGTGCCAGGATGATGTCATTGTTAAATACATGCCACTGTAAACTTCTTCAAATCATAATAGCGCTGAGGTTCCATCCAATTCTATGCTAACAGGAAAAGCACAAGCAGTAGTGATGCTCTGCTAACAATCATGCATTCTCGAGCAGACTGATGAGTGCAAGCAACAGTTCACTTAATAAAGGCATAACAAGTTAAGTGCAAGGACTTTCATAATTTATCATGTAACATTGGCTTCTGTATCTGTTTATGAAACTGCTTCTGGAACAACTTCCAACAAGATTTCTGCAAGAGTTGGAACAGGGTGTAGAATATTCTGTGGCATGGCTTCAGAACAGCATGTATAATATCTTATTCAGTGGCTGCTTGAGTAGAATCCAAATATTTTATTTGATACTTGAAAGAGCATAAAATGGATTTTCTGCAAAAGGCAGCAGCTTTGTATGAAAGGAGCACACCATGGGATGCAACCCATTAAACTATTTCACACTGGTTCCGTGAAAATCTATGGACATGGGAGACATAGGGTTAATTATGTGCCCAACTTTCCTCATGTGTAATAATCTAATGCATAATACAACTCATAGAACAAAACTGTATTGAAAGGAATCCAGAAACTTTCTGTGGCTAATTGCAGCTAACTGAGAAGGTGCTAGACGTGTGATTGAGCATATGACCAGGTACACAGCCAACATATCACTAGCACCTAGTCAGTAAGGTACAAAGACTTCCTCAATCTTGCATACATGTAAATTTCCTATCATATATGTATGAAGCCTGTGAAGTATGTACAAGTAAAACCTCATATAACACTAAAACCTGGTTCCACAAGTCTTCGTGTTATATGATTTTTCGTGTTATCTGATCCTCTATGGGATCCATAGAGATACATTGTAACCACACAGGCTTCCGCGGTTGTTATCTGAAGCATCCCATAGGATCTTAATGTTATCTGATGCAATTCTTCCCCCCAAATTCCTTGATGTTATGCGATTTTCGTGTTATTCGATACTAATGTTATATGAGGTATTACTGTATATAGATAATGGCAACAGGCCCTATCATTCCCTGGAAAATAGATGGGGAAGAGGTAAAAGCAGTGACAGATTTTACTTTCCTGGAATCAAAGCTCACTGCAGATGGTGATTGGAGCCATGAAATAAAAAGGCGACTGATTCTTGGGAGGCAAGCTATGAGAAACCTGGGAAACATAGTGAAAAGTAGAGACATCACATTGCAAACAAAAATTTGTCTAGTCAAAGCAATGGTATTCCTGCTGGTAATGTATGGTTGTGAGAGCTGGACCATTAGGAAAGCTGAGCGCAGAAGAATAGATGCCTTTTTGCCTGAAGAAAAAGATGTTTGCCTGCTTGGTGAAAGACAGCAAATATGCGCCAGAGTGAGTTCCAAAGTCTGAGAGCAGTAACAGGGAAGGTCCTCTCTTGTATTCCCATCAAGTACATCTGTCAAGATGGGGAGATCTCGAGAAAGGCTTCCTCTGATTATCTTAAAATCTGCCCCCCCTCTAGATGATGCATGATTTAAACTTATGACCACAAACAAAAACAAAACAACTTTTTAAAATCACCTCCAGAAGACAATTTTGTTTTTTATTGTATCACTTTAAACCAGGGGCAGAATTCAGGCAGCACAAGGTTGTTTGGCCAGACAAGTTGCTGAGCATAAAGAAATCAAAATCTATCCAAAAATCCAGCACCAATAATCATTTATACGAATTGATGATGAAATTTTGGTGGAATCTGCACCCGCAACCCTGAGAGCCAGACACGTGCCAGCTGTGCAGCTTATGTGGTTTGCAGACAAAAAGAAACAACCAGGTTCTTGGTGAAAAGAACAAAAGCCTCTTTACTCGTGAGGAGTGCAATATATTTACAGTGAAGGCAGAAAACAAAACTAGCTTGACTTCAGCAATATGTACAAAGTTCATAAAGTCTTAACACACACAGTCTTTCTTGTCAAGTTAGAGCACACAGTTCTCTGCTCTGCTTACCCAAATACCACCAGCAAGGGTGGGTAGCAGACCTCATTGGATTTCAAACAGTTCCACAGTTGAGAGCAGATGTGAAGCAATTCTCTTTGTACCTCAGTGGTCTTTGACTGTTCCAACGAAGTTTGTCCTTGAGTTGAACACTTTCCAAACTCAGGCATAAATCTTGGCAGTTGAATGCACACAGCAGCACATCAGGCCAAGGGCAAGTGAAAATGCAAAGCCAAAGTCTGCAATCAATGTGCCTCTCTTAATGTGCTCAGAGGCTAGCTGATTTTGTGCTGACTCATAGCACCTGGCCATTCTCTGCAAACAGCCTTAAAGCTACAATGGCCATGTCCAGCTTGCAACATAGTAGGACAGTGCTGCCCAGGCACTTATACCAACACAAATTCTTTCAGATTTTAAAAACAGTGGCTTTTGAACACAACTGACTTCCAAGCTGAATTATCAGCAAATGTCAAATTGTTGTTAGAACATTTCAATCCAAAACTAATCTACTAAAGGAGGGAAGTGGGGGAGATAGTTGAGCAAACATCATCATCATCATCATCATCATCATCATCATCATCATCATCATTATTATTCATACTTATCAACCGCCCTCCTCACCGAGGTGACCCAAGGCGGCTCACAATTCATTAAAAACAACAACAATAAAACACTCTTAAAAACATTCCTAAGAAACCCTCAATTTAAAACTTTAAAATCAAAATCTAAAAACTAATTGAGGGCAAGCAGGGCTTAAATCAACCAGCGGGCTGGGGTCATAGTCCCTCCTCCACCCCAAACCTGCCCTGCCAGCCAAATGGCTAGAAAGGCTTTCTTCAAGCTTTTTGAATGATTTTTGATCCATTTTTAAAGGGCTAAGAAACTGTAGGACTGAAATTTTGGAGACACAGTTTTTGTTTAAATACTATCTGTATATTAGGTTTTTAGAGCAGTTCACTTGAATAGCAAATTGGTGTATTGATTTAATTCAAAGCAAAGTTTTTACCTGTCCAGAGATGAAAAATAAATAGTGGATATCTGGAGACCTTTGAGTAAGGAGGAAAATGCTATGTGTTTAATTTGCCACATCCCATCTCTCTAAACCAGGGATCAGCAACTTTTTTAAGTCGAGGGCCAGGTCATGCTTCCTCTGACAGTTGAGGGGGCTGGACTGGTGGTCCCCCCACCATGAACACTGCAGTAAACACATCTGTGGCTGCTGAAAATGCATTTACAGCTGCCATAAATACACCCACAGCTGCCGTCCCTGGCCACTTCCAGCAGCAGCAGGGGTGGTTCGACATCAAATCATCTGTAGGCTGGATTTGGTGCCTTAGGCCAGATTTGCCCCATGGGCCATAGGTTACATCCCTGCTCTAAGCAGTCATCTGTAAGATGGCGGAAGCATCTATGTGTTATTTATTTCTCTACTTACTTATTTCTCTGATTTGAAACATATCTTCCTCTTAGAAACTGGGACCCAAAGCACTTTATTTATTCTGCTTTAGATTCATTGGCAGGAATGCAAATTTGCTACTCTAGGGAAAAGCTTTAAGCCCCTTATATTTGTTAAACTATATTCAGTACACAAAGAGTATTCACAGAGCAAATGTGTATTCTAGGGTTAATGAAGATCAGGATCATACTGTCAAATATTAAAATTCCTAAACAAGTTTTGCTATCCTTACTCAACATATAAGGGCCAAAGGCATTTATGGGTTGGGTGAGAAGCATGACAGCAGGAAGAAAATTCTGTGAAGATGAAACCTGTTGCCACTACTTTTCAATTGTGGGCATGTATATAGCAAGCACTATCAATTTCATTTGTTTGCCCAAAGAAACTCCTTCTTTGCTTATGCTAAAAAGTTAGTTTCTCAGGTTCTATCATTGGCTGAGTTTATTTGATATTACGTTTGTTTATTCTCTAGATTTAGAAATTCGCATTTGTCTACGTGGAACTCTCTGAAATAAAGGCACAGAAAACTCAGGTCAGTACCCTCAAATATGAAAAAAAGTTCAGAAAGAAGAGCAAGTAAATGGGGTATTATTTTGCAAGTACAGTACTATATACTGAATATTTTGTATAGGGCTGATATCACTTAGTGACAAAATAATTCCTGCTTGCTAATAGTTTCAGGTGTTAATAAAAATATGCAACACAAAAAAAACCTTTGCACATTTATAATGGATATTGTCTTAAATTGGGGAATATTCATTCAGATAGCTAAAAATATTGCACATATCTCTGTTAAGAAATTCAATTTGTATCAGAATATGCTTGCAGCTGTGAGGACAAAACTTCTCAGGAGGATTCTATGCATTGGAATCGAGAAAGTCACTAGGACAGACAGCTGTAAGATCTGCATTTAATTCTCTTCTATTTATTTTGGGATTGTGATGGAAATGTTCCAGGAGTCTGTTTGCAGATCCAAACATTTCATGTAGCATTCTGGTGATCCTAATTTCACTTCAGCAGATGATCTTGGTAAATTCAAATTAGGGCTGCAGCAATTTTTCAACACATTAACACCAAATGTAGTGCTTATGATTTAAGAGATGGTGATAACATTTGGCTTTGATAAGGGAGAGGGATGGCAGAGTGCAGGCACTCTGCACAGACATTCTGGTTTCAGGAGGATTTACATTTCTAGTCTATTTCATCCAGAACTAGGGAACCGGTCTTTGTCATGGCTGTGTGATAGTAGATTTCATAAATAGGAAAGCAGATTGGCAAAATGCCCAGTGCAGAGTCCCTCCCCGCCCACCATGGGCAGTGGGAGAACTTGCACCTGGATAACTTGTGCTTCGCCTTTTTTTACTACTCAAACTTATTTGCCAAGCAGTGCTTAAAATCCTATTGTTATGTCAGCCTCCATAACAAAATCTGTGTAAATCTCTTTGGCAAATTGCTGGTCCTACATGGTAGTGGGCCAGGATACTTAAGAGACCGCATCACCCTGAGAACATCCGTCCAGGGCGGATGATGTAGTTGACAAACTCAACTTCCTCTATGTCACTTGGAGGACACTGAATAGGCTGAGGGTTGGAGTGCCTAAATATAAGACCCACATGATCAAGTGGGGCCTCCAGGCAGACAACAACATGCTGTGTGAATGTGGAGAGATACAGAATCCAGCTCATTTACTTGTTTGCTGATTACTGCCAGAAACATGTACCAATGAGGACTTAAGTTTGGACAAGGACAAAGCCAAGAAAGTGACTTTGTTTTGGCAATCCAGGGTTTGATCAGGATATGAATGAAGCAGCAGCAGCTGTTGAACAACAAGCTATGTGACTTGGTGGCCAACCTGAACTCTAACTTTAACTTTGAGTTTCCTTTAACTTTTTAACATAATTGTGGTGGCACCAACTTTGTGGAACTCTCTGCCAGTTGAGCTGTGCCAGGTTCCATCTCTGCCTATATTTAAAAAACAGCTAGAACCATTCCTTTTTAAATATGATTTTAAGAATATATTACCAACAGCTGAGTGATAGGCATTATATATATATGTATTGGGTATTGTGTTGTAAGCCGCCCAGAGTGGGAAAATATCCTAGATGGGCAGGGTATGAATGTAATTAATAATAAATTGCAATTTGCCAATGAGATTTATACCAACTACATTATGCCAATATAAAAAACTTAGTTGGATTTGGGTCAGCTTCTCTTGTTGCTCCTTCTTTTAGGTTGCCCTTGCTCGAAAGCCAGTTGTATCCGACTCTAGGGTTCAGTGCTCATCTCTGTTTGTAGCCAAAGAGTCAGCGCTATCTGCGTTTGCAAACAGCTCCTTCTTTTACCTGGTAATAAAATTATGTGTTGTAAAGTTAGGAGAAGAGTGGGATGGGAGAGAGAAACATTTATTCTCTTTTTAGTACCCAATGTTGCTCTATTAAAGTGTCTTTTTCATCAAATAAGAGCTGTAAGGCTGTCATTTTGTGAGTTTACAGGCAATACGTAGTTTGACTCTTGTATTTAAAAGCAAGGTATTCTCTTGCTATGTCACTGATATTGTGGAGTGCACACCATTTTGCTTTCATTAGGTTTGGAAATGAAAGTGTTAGGAACAGAATACTCATGAGCTGTTGTAAAGGATATGTGTTATGTTCTATAGGATTGTAATGATTTGGAATAGAAAATAATCCCTGAAAATAAATTATAACTGGCAGGCTGGTTTGTCATCTGCAGCAAATCCCAAAGCCTTAACTTGGAGAGTGGGCACGAAGTTTTGAAAATAAAAAAGCACTCTGTGAACCAATGCACCAGCACACCTGAGCTTCACTGCAGACCTTGTATTTGTTAGAATTATTCATTATCACATACATGGCAGTAGACAAGCTCCCCCAAAGTGGTAAGTTTATTGAAGGGCCCACATTTGTCAATGCTTTCTTGAGCCACAAAGCGAAAACAGACATGTCCCCTACTAAGTACTGTACTGTATTCTATAAACTTAGGGGGAGAAAGGTAAGGTGTTTGCTCTCTGAGAAAGGTTGAGGGCTTTTCCAGAGTGAGTATCTGTATTGCCATTTGCTCTATATTCTGTACTGATTGTATATATATAAAAATTCTTCAGATCCAGATGATAGTCTTTATACCACAACCCCCCCTCTATCTCTGTGTGTATGCACGTGCGCACATGTGCATGTGCAGTTTGTAATCCATCTGCAAATTTTGGCAATCATTGTAGGCTGTAGACTGCAACTGTGCAATGAACAAACAAATAAATCCAGACATTATTCTAGCAATACTGTTTTAGATGGTTTTGAGAATGTGAGATCTTTATGTATGTTAAGAATGTATGTATGCTAAGAATCAAAAATTAATCTTGTTTGCCATTGATATCCTTAATGAGAAGGGCAGAAGTTAGGGATGTCTCTAGGATCTTTCACTTTTACAGGTGGAACTATGCCACATTTTTAAATTGTTCAGAATGGCAGATGCTAAAGCACTGCCAATTTAGCTTTTAATAATATTCCACTTGGGATGGTTTTTATATTTGTGCTCAGGCAGTTTATATGATCAGTTTGTTAGATCTGCTTGTCACCTGGCGTTGTTTTCAGCAGATCGGATGACATTGAGACTGGAGTCAGTGATAGCAGTGAAGAGAAGTGCAAAGATGAAAACAAGCTGTTGGGGTTTTCAACTGCACCCCCATAATTATATATGTTGGTACTTTCTATCTTCTGGAATCTTCTCTAGTGACAGGAAAAGCCCCATTCACTGTCCTCTGCCCTTTCATGGGACTCCCGAGTTGATCAGTAAGCTTGGCATTGGGAATATGGAGCTGAACCTTAAGGAGATACAATGCAAAGAGTTTTAGAAATTTAGTGAATGTGTGTTTATTATTTGTGAATAATAATAATAATAATAATAATAATAATAATAATAATAATAATAATAATAATAATAATAATAATAATAATAATAATAATAATAATAATAATAATAATAAAAAGATGGCCATGATAAAGGACAAAGACGGCAAGGAGTTAGCAGATGCAGAAGAGATTAAGAAAAGATGGAGAGAGTACACAGAGGAACTCTACAAAAAGGACCTCAACACCCCTGATAATCACAAGGATGAGAAAATTGAACATGAGCCAGACATCCTAGAGAGTGAAGTCAGAAAGGCCCTGGAAAACACTGCAAACAACAAAACCAGTGGAGTTGATGGTATCCAAGTTGAACTTTTCAAAGCCCTACAAGAGGATGGAATCAAATTACTACATTCTATATGCCAGCAGATTTGGAAAACACAACAATGGCCACAGGATTGGAAAAGATCAGTATACGTTCCACTCCCCAAAAAGGGTAATGCCAAAGAATGTTCAAATTATCGAACAATTGCGCTCATCCCTCACGCTAACAAGGTGATGTTCAAGATAATACAGGATAGACTGCAACAGTATGTGGAGAGAGAATTACCAGAAGTGCAGGTGGGGTTCAGAAGAGGCAGGGGGACTAGAGACCACATCGCCAACATAAGGAATATCAGAAACAAGTCTACCTCTGTTTCATTGATTACACTAAGGCCTTTGATTGTGTCGACCACAACAAAATGTGGCAAGTAATTAAAGAGATGGGAATACCGGAACACCTTATATGCCTCATGAGAAATCTGTACATGAATCAAGAAGCAACAGTTAGGACAGAAAATGGAATGATGGAGTGGTTTGGAATAGGAAAAGGAGTAAGACAAGGCTGCATTTTGTCACCCTGCTTATTCAACTTATACACAGAACACATAATGCGCAATGCAGGGATGGAGGAATCACAATTTGGGATCAAAATTGCTGGGAGAAACATCAACAATTTGAGATATGCAGATGATACCACCCTAATGGCAGAAAGTGAGGAGGACCTAAAGAAGCTCCTGATTAGGTTGAAAGAAGAAAGTGAAAAAGCTGACTTAAGACTCAATATCAAGAAAACCAAGATAATGGCAACAGGCCCTATCAGTCCTTGGAAAATAGATGGGGAAGAAGTAGAAGCAGTGACAGATTTTACTTTCCTAGGATCAAAGCTCACTGCAGATGGTGATTGCAGCCATGAAATAAAAAGGTGACTGATTCTTGGGAGGCAAGCAATGAGAAACCTGGGGAGCATAGTGAAAAGTAGAGACATCACATTGCAAACAAAGATTCGCATAGTCAAAGCAATGGTATTCCCTGTGGCAATGTATGGTTGTGAGAGCTGGACCATTAGGAAAGCTGAGCGCAGAAGAATAGATGCCTTTGAGATGTGGTGTTGGAGGAGAGTTTTGAGTCCCCTGGACAGCGAGCAGAACAAATAGGTCAATCTTAGAAGAAATCAACCCTGACTGCTCCTTAGAAGGACAAATAATAAAGATGAAGCTAAAGTACTTTGGACATCAAATGAGAAGAGAGGATTCACTTGAGAAAGCCTTGATGCTTGGAAAGGTCGAGGGCAAAAGAAGAAGGGGGCGGCCCAAGATGAGATGGCTAGATGGTATTGTGGAGACAATGGGCACACAGCTGAGTGAGTTGAGGGGGCTGGTGGAGGACAGGAGTGCCTGGCGGACAGTGGTCCATGGGGTCGCAGAGGGTCGGAATCGACTGTGCGACTGAACAACAGCAAAATAATAATAAGATGTCCTAGTATCCCTACAGTAGATATACACACCAACAGTCTTTCACACACATACCACTTTAAGGAATACCATCTAGGAATCGTATTCTCTTCTCAAGATTTCTGTCAAGGGTACCATGTATAGAAGCATATGTGTGTGTTTATTAAAATGAATGCACATAGGAAAAATAGAAAATAAAACATTACCATGTTGATAATTTTTTTCTTTTAATGAGACATTATCTTGTAATAAACAAAACAGACAATATTACTCTATGTGATTCTAGCTAGAAAAACTAAGGAAGATGGTGTTCAGAAATACCAATAGTGATACAGTATGGTTATAAATGACGCAGGGTCCTCTACATTATATTTTTTAGAAGAGATTGTAACGTTAGTACTATAACTTTATGTGTTAAGAATGGCTTTCATGGAATTCAGGCTCCAAGTAATGCTTTCTGCCTTTCTTAGAAGAAAATATATAAATATACAATATCAGATTTGTGGATATTGTATAAGCATTTTGAAGGCTTATTTATTTATTTATTTATTTATTCAGATTTATATTGCCGCCCACTCACCGAGGCGACTCAGGGCGGCTTACAGTCAAAACAGCAACAGTGCAATAAAAATTATAAAATATAACCTCACAAAATACAAAATACAAGCAAACCAGAACACAGACAAACTCCCCTCACGCCGTTGTTGTGGGCCCAGAGGAGGGGGCGATGTTCTCAGCCACTGCTAGGCCATGGAGTCTTCTCCTCAGGCTGTTGTTGTGGGCCCAGAGGAGTGGGCAATGTCCCTGATGCAGTGAACCAAGTGATTTTTGTTTTTTAAACCGAATATTCTTTGGATAATAGGACCCTAGTAAAATTAATTAGAGTACTGTGATAGAATTAATAACAGATAACCAGTATTATGTTGGTGTGATATATATAGAGAGACAGACAGACATTGATGGAATAGGACTTCAAATCCCCATTCAGCCATGGAAACCCATGAGGATGTGTGGTAAAACCACTTATTAAATCATAGTCATCTTGAAAGTCATTTTTTGTTGTTCAGTCGCACAGTCGATTCTGACCCTTTGCGACCCTATGGGCCATTGTCCTACAGGCACCTCTGTCCTCCACCATCCTCCTCAGCCTGCCCAGCTCTGTGCCCACTGCATCCACAATACCATCCAGCCATCTCATTTTTGTTAGGGTTGTTATAAGTTGGTTGTAACTTGAGGGTAGATAACATAATACCGTAGTTATTATATATGGTATGGTAGCTAGAATTTAATGTACATGATCTAAAGACAATTATATTGCTTTTAATGCACTGATACATTGGTGTTCTGATGTGTGAAATGATGGATTTTAATTATGATAAATATTTTGAGTACATATTATAATTGTGCATTATATTCTGCCTGTTATATTATGTGAAAACAAAATGTGGTGGTAGCAGTCATGACAATGATGATGATTTAAAAATATTTTTAGTTATGTACAACACAGAAATCCAAAATAGCCCAATGTAGATAAAACAACTTTATATGCATCCACAAACATTAGAACATCAAGAACATTCATGGATAGCTGGATCTCTAGACTTATAATAAACAAGGTACTTTTCTGTACTAGGAGCATGTCCTACGAAGTCAGTGGCAATTACTTCCAAGAATACATGTGCATTGTGCAAGATTTCATGGTTGTCATACAGTACTTAGAGTAAAGGTCGTCTTTGTTCGAAGGCCAGTCTTATCTGACTCTAAGGTTCAGTGCTCATCTCTGTTTATAGCCAAAGAGCCAACACTATCTGCATCTGCAGAAGTTTCTGTGGACAGGTGGGAGGCATGCCTCAACACCGAAGTGCACGGAACTCTGTTTACCTTCCCACCGAAGTGGTCCCTATTTATCTACTGCTAGTTTGCTTTCAAACTGCTAGGGTGGCAGGAGTTGGGACAGAGACAGGAGCTCACTCCATCATCCCAGGAGTGGAACACCAATTAACCAACTTTAATTAACTACTGTAAGTAGATTAACTTGTTAGTCTAAGACTAACTGAAATCAATGGGGCAAAAAAAATATTATGGTTTATTTAAATGAGTTCCCAGCATGTTGGGGGCGAAATACTAATTAACTTGTAAACCGCCCATCCCCAGTGAGTGCTCTAAGCGCTAGGTAAAGGTTTCCCTTGCTCGAAAGCCAGTCGTATCCGACTCTAGGGGTCAGTGCTCATCTCTGTTTCTAAGCCAAAGAGCCAGCGTTGTCTGCTTCTGCAGACGTTCCCATGGTCATGTGGCAGGCATGACCAGACACCGGAGCGCATGGAATGCTGTTACCTTCCCACCGAAGTGGTCCCTATTTATCTACTCGCAATTTCTTGCTTTCGAACTGCTAGGTTGGCAGGAGTATGTAAGTGTGATTGCTTTGTCTGACGTGCATCAGGAAAGACTAGTTTGTCCTCCCCACTTTCTTCTTCTTCCTCGTGGTTGTGAATATTAGTCCTTTCCTCTCTTTGGAAAATTAATCCGTTATCCGCACCCAGAACGCCACCAAATCGCAAGGCACGTTACTTTACTTTCTTTTATTCTCTTCTTCCAGTGTTGATGCAAAATACGTGTTCGAGTAGCTAGGACTCGGTCCCCCTTTTAGCCTCGTCTAAAACCCTCTGGGAAATAGCCGGTCTTTAACCGAAGTCCCCCAACTATGCAGCTGAAGTTACTTCTTGCCTACCAAGCGGACGGGTGGGAATAAAAAAAGGATGCCGAGGGGGAAAAAGACGGCATTTAGGACCTAGTTGGAGCCGCATATGTGGGGGCAGGAAGTGCGAGAGCCTGAAAGCAATGCAATTTCCCTGCTGACAGAGCGAGACAGAGAAATTTTTTGCAAAGAGCATGGTAAAGGGGGGAAGGGTGGTGGTGCGTCCTGATTAATAACATACCTGCCTGGGAGGGGTGGTGGGGAGTGGGGGCTTAATATGATTCCCTCCCAGGCAGCACCTCCTTCTCTGCCACGTCGCCACCCCAGTAGGGCAACAAACCCTTGGACATGAAACGTGGCCAGGAGGGGCTGCTGAGCCCAGAGGCATCTGGTTTCGATCCCAGTCCAGATCCGGCCCCCGGAGCTCAAGGCAGGAGGCTCAGCAGAAGCAGCCAGCCGCCTTTCTTTTTTAAAAGATCTCCTCGTTGCCTTCGGGTTGGGGCTGGCTGGTTTGGGAGGATCTGCCTGGCTTGGGGGAAGGGAAAAAAAAAGATCTGGATAGGATTTGCGTAACCTTTGCGCGCAGTTTTAGGCATCGTTGCGCGCATCGCATGCTGGAGAAGGAGAAAGTGAGTGATTTCCCCAAGGCAGGGAATACACCAGGGACAGGAGAGCTTGCTTTGCTGCCCAGGCGCTGAGAGTGGACAAGGGATTTCCCCTGATCTCCCCTCCTTCCTGTTTTTAATCTGAGTGTCCTCAAATGGAGGAGACTTTCCAAAGGATGGTTGGTTTCTGAAGGCCCACAAATGGAGGCCTGCCTTCCCTTAAAAAAAAAAAAAGTCTGGTAGCTGCATCTTTATTTATTCAATTTATTTATATTTATATCCCATCTATCTGGGATGTTCTCCCACTCTGGGCAGCATACAGCTAGAGAAATGTCATATAGTACTATACAAATAAAACATAATGCAATAAAATACATTAAAAATAATGTCGTTATATACCTTATATAGACGTCTGTCTACCCTACCCTGTTACAGTATCTGTTAGGTGCTGATAAAAACAAAGAACACCATAGTGCTATTTTGTAGCTGTTTGACCACTTCTTGTTGATTAGGCATATCAGAAAACAAATAAAATAAAATAATACTTCTCCCTTTGACCCCCTGAATTTGGTGTATAAAAACCATGCCTGTAAGTTTCACTCTTTGTCTGAAGAAGTGGACTTGATCCACGAAAGCTAACAATAAAAATATAGCAGTTAGTCTTTAAAGTGCTACAGTACTTTTTATTTTGTTTTGTTTATTTTGTTTTGTTTTCTAATATGCCTGAACCACAGACAAAACGGCTACTATTCCAAAAAATTCTTATTGGTTGTGTCACTTCCCTGCATGGATACATCTGAGAAAAGTGATGTGTGATTGGGCTTCACATGTGACAGGCAGGGCTCCAAAGCTGGCTTGGGTATGGAAGGCCATTGAAAGGTGTTTCCAGGGGTGTTCTTCAACCACTTCTTGTTGATTCAGGCATATCAGAAAACAAACAAAATAAAATAATACTTCTCCCTTTGACCCCCTGAATTTGGTGTATAAAAACCATGCCTGTAAGTTTCACTCTTTGCCTGAAGAAGCGGACTTGATCCACGAAAGCTAACAATAAAAATATAGCAGTTAGTCTTTAAAGTGCTACAGTACCTTTTATTTTATTTTTTAAAATTTTTATTTTGTTTTGTTTATTTTGTTTTCTGATATGCCTGAACCACAGACTAACACGGCTACTATTCCAAAAAATTCTTATTGGTTGTGTCACTTCCCTGCATGGATACATCTGAGAAAAGTGATGTGTGATTGGGCTTCACATGTGACAGGCAGGGCTCCAAAGCTGACTTGGGTATGGAAGGCCATTGAAAGGTGTTTCCAGTGGTGTTCTTCAACCACTTCTTGTTGATTCAGGCATATCAGAAAACAAACAAAATAAAATAATACTTCTCCCTTTGACCCCCTGAATTTGGTGTATAAAAACCATGCCTGTAAGTTTCACTCTTTGCCTGAAGAAGCGGACTTGATCCACGAAAGCTAACAATAAAAATATAGCAGTTAGTCTTTAAAGTGCTACACTACCTTTTATTTTATTTTTTAAAATTTTTATTTTATTTTGTTTATTTTGTTTTCTGATATGCCTGAACCACAGACTAACACGGCTACTATTCCAAAAAATTCTTATTGGTTGTATCACTTCCCTGCATGGATACATCTGAGAAAAGTGATGTGTGATTGGGCTTCACATGTGACAGGCAGGGCTCCAAAGCTGACTTGGGTATGGAAGGCCATTGAAAGGTGTTTCCAGTGGTGTTCTTCAAACATCTCACACACCTCAAACTTTCTATTAAGATTGTCAGAAGTTGAAAGAGACCTGATGACACAGAATAATTTCTTCAGCTGCTATATCCATTCCGGATATTGGCTATCATCATGGTGATAGTCTTCCTGTTCTTAACTCCTCTGAACAGTTCTTCAGCTGTGAAGATTAATATCTGGAGTTTTCATTTTCTCCACTCACCCTTTTTAAACATTATAATCATTATAGGGTTAAGATGGGGAGCAGAATGTTCCTGGAAACCTCCTCCCAGGCAGTGATTATATTGGATAGTATTGGATAGTATTTTGTGGATGGAGAAATTGGTCCTCTAGATACTTTTGGACTCCAGCTCCCAGCATGGCCAAATGGGAAGATTATTATAGGTGTTGTAGTCCAATAACCTATGAAAGTCCTCATGTTTCTCATTGCTGATGTAAGTGGATACAACTACCTGAAGATATTGTAACCAACTACCTTTTGCTGTGTGGTGTTCCAAAGCTAGTTCCAATGGAAAACTGAAAGGGCAAACTCACTCTTGAAAAATCACCATTGGGGATGAGTGTGCTTCCAGATCCATAGAAACTATCACATATAAAATTGACCATTTCCGCTTTTGGTTTAATTTAAAAATTACTACTGAAACTTCCCTTTTTTGGGGAGAAATTATGTTTTCTTATTAGGACTTCTTCCACCCTGCTTTTAAAAATCAATTTAAATTACTGACAGTAGGTACTATCTGGTCCTTATGTGTTTTAGTTAATTGTGTCTACAAAGAGTGTACATCATTTTATGAAAATCATTTTTAGAATAGGGCCGGTCGTTTTTCCATGAGCTTCAGAAACCTGATACAGTGATTATCATTCCTACACAGGATTCATTAATAATGAATATATTTTCTTATTAATCCATATCGTAGTTTAACTTGGGCTCAAAGTGAGTTCTTCCATTAGGGAATATAGATTTTTTATTTTATTTTTTTACAAGAGAAGGTGATGAGCTGTGACCCTTTGGGAATTAAATTGTGAAAACAATCTTGGTTCTATACATGCTAATATAGATCTGTTATTCCCTTTCCACATCTATTGCAAGATGTTTTAAATTGTGGCTGATCTTTTATGCAAATAACTGTCTTATTAGACATTGCGGCTGTATGTGCGAATGTTTCTCTGGGTTTCTTGGGAGTTTGCTATCTAACCATCAAAGCGGTTGAAATGAATGATGATTACTGCACAGCTTTGAAGAACAAAGAAAAGTCACAGCAATTTCAGAGGTCCTGCTTATTGCAAAATCTTTGACAGCTTCTGCCACACAAGCAGCCAGAAAAATCTTTGTGGCTCATATTAACTAGGCCAAACTTAAAAATAAATAAACGAATAACAAAACTGAAATTATTTTTCATTCCATGGTTTATTGGCTGTTACAAAACTGCAGCGCTTTTTTTTACTGCTGACATTTGGTTGCAAAATGTAACAGTGCTATTGAAACTGCAAATGGCAATTTAAAAAGAAATTACCTCTTCTAGTGAATAAAATAAACTATGAATTGGATGTTATACATAAATGTTCATCTCATTCCCTTTGCATTCTTCCCCTCCTTTCTCCCTCATATCAGGAATGTGATATTCTTACTGTCTTCAGTTTTATCATGTTGCTCCATTACAAAGCTATATTGGTTTTATCTCACTTTTAGTGCCAATGCCATTCAGAAA
The DNA here is from genome assembly GCA_030440675.1 of Furcifer pardalis. NCBI lineage: Eukaryota > Metazoa > Chordata > Lepidosauria > Squamata > Chamaeleonidae > Furcifer > Furcifer pardalis. The sequence goes on from CP126891.1 coordinate 73,176,079, forward strand.
GAATCCTGGGAAATGTAGTTTGGTGGGGAGGGATGGTAATATTTCTCTAGCTTTCCTATGCCGAAAATGTATTATTCTTTCAGTCAATAATGTGTATTTGAAGAAATAATAGATTAATGCAAGAGCTTTTATGTTATTTTAAATCTTTTGGATTTTTAACATGGCCATTCTAAGGACTGTTCTTTTGTCATAATTTTAATGTATTTGTTGATGCTAATATACCTTGGATACATTAGAGTTGTTATTCAGCAAGGAGTCTGCACATTGGTAGATGTCTCCATGACAACATTCCGCACATGCAAATGGACTTGAGAAATCAAGTCCATTTGCTTGCAGTTTTTTTTAGCCATTGGGATATCACATCATCCGCTGGCTAGGTGGACAATGACATGTGATGCTAATATATCCATTCATAATGAAGTCATTGTGATCGTATAGATGGATTCATGTAGTTTTGAAAAGTGCACATAATCACTTGTATAAACTCATGTTTTTCAATTGTAGATGATGCCTTGACTCTGAGCCAAAATTCTGTGAGGTTCTTGCACTGCACATTTCTCTGTTTCTCTGTGAACACACACTTTAGTTAGCAAGGTAGACACAGCTGGGTCATGCAATGTACACTTTGGAAACAGGAACCCAGTAGAAATGGCAGCTGTGTTCAACTTCTGTTCTTGTGCGCATTTTATTTTGCATTTGTTTTGTTCAGTAGTAGTCTAGTCTGACCCATCTTAGAACCCAAGAAAGTAAAGTCTGTCACTGCTTTCATTTCTTCCCCTTCTATTTCCCAGGAAGTGTTGGGTCTGGATGCCATGATCTTGGGGGGTTTTTTATGTTGAGTTTCAACTGACTTTGCATACAGTTGCCAAAATAGAAGGAAAGGAAAGCAAGGCTGTACTCTAGATACACTTTAAACAGAACAATCAATAAGACAGAAATGTGGATTCTACTGAACAGTATGACTACAAGGAATCACTGTGGTATCTGTCACAAAATGTTAAGAACTTTTGTAAAAAAACCTGTGAATACTCTGTGCGCGTACACAAGCAAGCATGTGTGCATGTGTGAAGATACATCAACACAGAGTCCTCAGATTCATTATAGTAGTGTATACATCTTGTTTATACCACAGTATAGCATCACACTGTACAAAGTAACAGGCTGACTCTTTTAAACATAATGGTTTCAATCTCAGGGTCTTTTGCATGAGCAGTAGGTGCTTTCCATTCTGAGAGCAGAAGAAAAGCCTGTCCGGTCACAGTTTCCTATATACCAAACCACTGCTGATTTCCAAATCTGCAGGAATGCAACTGCAAGAGCCATGGTTCAGAAGCAGAACTTTGTTAGAATCCAATCCAGAGAAATCCAATTTACAATTTGATAAAGCCTTTGTGGTGCAGTGGTTAAACTGCTATGCTACACCCAAAACTGCTGATGTGAGTTAAATCCTGATGGGGCTCAAGGTTGACTCAGCCTTCCATCCTTCTGAGGCTGGTAAAAGGAATACCCAACATGGAGGGTGGGTGTGGGTGGCAAAATGTGAACTGCCCAGAGAGTGCACTAAGTGCTATGGCACAGTATAAAAGTGTTATTGCTATTGTGTCCAACTGAAAATCTGAGACTGGTTTAGCTCTGAAAATGTATGAGACTAGACAGATTTTTCAGAGAGTAACTGAGTTTGTTTTAGCAACACCAGGAAGAAAAGTAAGAATTCATGATCTGTTTGTCTGGATTGCTTCTCCAGAAGTGAATTAAAGTCAACAAAAGCTCATCCTAGAATAAATTTCTTAGCTGTAAAGTCTTGACATATTTTTGTTTTTGTCTTTGTTTCTGTTTGTTTTTCTTGAGGCTATAAACAGTATGGGATGAATACAGTTTACAGCTCAGTCTTATGAATGTCTACTCATGAAGTATTAAATTCATGGGGACTTACACCCTGGTATATTGTGTGTTGCCAGCAGTCTTAGTGTTTGAAAATCCTTTGAAAGCAAGCAGTGAATATTGCTAGCAGTCAGTGTAATGCATAATTTGGATAATTTTATCCAAGGAAGGTCTGACTGAAACATGTTTTGATTTTTCAGCCCATGTAAATTACTTATTTGTATTTTATTTATTTATTAAAACCTTGCCCTGCTGCTATATGTTTAGCACTTAATACAGTGTATCTCACAGCACATTGTAAACAACATTACATATTCTTATTAAAACTATTTTCCTTTATACAGTTTTTGAATACAGAACCATGGGGAGAAAAGATGCTTCATCTGCAAGAATGCCCGTCGATCAGTACAGAAAGCAAATAGGTAAAAAGGTTTCTTGGCCTTTCCTTTGTCATGCGCTCCTCACAAACTAGTTTTTAATCAATGTTTATTGTACTTTTTATTATTTTGAAAACACGTAAGCACTGAAACAAGCTATTTATTGCCATCTCTCAGGGAATTTGCAATTTTATCACTCTTCTCTCATGCAAAATCTTGAAGCAGAATTAAATAACCTGTGTATGTTCCAAATAGCTTTGGACTCCAATTTCATAAGCCCCATACTGCTTTGCTGGTAGTGGAGCATGAGGAGTAATAAAGTTCAGTACAGTAAAACCTCAGTTAACACTAAAACCTGGTTCCACAAGTCTTGGTGTTATATGATTGTTAGTGTTATCTGATGCATGTTAAAATCCTATGGGATCCATAGAGATACATTGTAACCACACAGGCTTTAGCGGTTGTTATCTGAAGCATCCCATAGGATCTTAATGTTATCTGATGCAATTCTTCCCCCCAGATTCCTTAATGTTATGCGATTTTAGTGTTATTCGATACTAATGTTATATGAGGTATTACTGTAATATCTGAAATGCCACATACATTCTATTTCCTAATATTTCAAGGCAATCATCATCTGCTGTGAGAATGACCTTGAAACTATCAAAAGCATTTGAAGCTCAATGTAATTGTATCTATCTCTCACATACTGGTGTTAGAATGCTCTGTATACAACTATTTGGGCAATAGAATATTTAAATAATACAATTGAACATGTTTTCTTTAACAATCTTCACTTATTTCTTCTCTTAACCCTTTCACTACTGCCAACCTTTAATTGCTACTGTGGGTGAGTTTGGAGAGATCTTGAAGGGGATGTGTGTCCATAAAAATTCTTCTGGGTGGGTCACATGGTTTTGCTATATCTGCCCAACAGAGTCTTTGCAGAATTGCAATCAAATATATTCCCAGGTGTTTTGTCAGGTGCCATTGGTTTTAACCTGGATCTTCCACAAGCAGAGCATGGAAATTACCATAGAGCAGTGACTCTTCTTTGTCTACTGCTATTATTATATAAGGCCCTGTAGAGGTTGGGACCTTGCTCTCTGTTGGAAAAAGAACATCTTATCTAGGAAGGAGAAGAGGGGAGAGGAGAGTGGGCAAGTGGGGAAAACTGTGTGAAAGTGAACTGGAAGGGAAAAGCTGGCTGAATAGCTGAGACAGTTAGGTAATGGCCTGCAGAACCAGTAATTTGAAATATGATTTCTCATTTTTTTTTTACAAAGAGGAGAGTTGATCTGTGTAAACTGCACAGCCCCAGTGCACTCCCAGAAGAAGGTACACTACTTTGGAGGACTCTAGAATACCCTGGAAAGGATCATTTTAAGTCAGAAATTCACCTGATGTCACAAGATCATCATAATTAGAAATCTGGAGAAGGAGAAGGTCACCCTTGCTTGAAAGCCTGTCATATTTGACTCTAGGGTTCAATGCTCATCCCTGTTTATAGCCAAAGAGCCAACACTACCTGTGTTTGCAGACATTTCCATGGACATGTGACAGTCATGCCTAGACACCAGACAGCACTGAATGCTGTTTACCTTCCTACCGAAGTAGTCCCTATTTATCTACTTGCAATTTCTTGCTTTCGAACTGCTAGGTTGGCAGGAGCTGAGACAGAGATGGGAGCTCATTCCGTCATGCAGTACTCCGGTATCAAACTCTGACCTTCAAGTTCGGGATCTTAACCACTTGAGCCAGTGCAGTCCCTTAGAAGGAGAAAAACTGTGGAAAGAAGGAAAGGCTTAGAGAGACCTATTCCCAGATGAGTACATAAAGGAAAGGCAGAGCTTGTCCTGAAAGGAAGGAGAGTGAATTTGGCTTGTTTTCTTCTATTCCACTTGACTCCTACCTATACTTTCTAAGTAAAGGAATGGTGTGAAAGAGAGAAGAAAAAGAAGCTTTGGATTTAGTTACCAATTTTGAAGTGGAATTTGCTGTCTTCGGTGCATTGGATGTAGTCGTATCCAGTTCAGTGCCCCCCCCTTAAAATGTATAGAATTCCCTTTGGGATAGCAAGTATTTCCCCATATAGTTACATAGAATTTATTTATGTTTCGATTAATTCTTTACCTATGGGTTTTTATTTATTTATTTATTTATTAAATGCATACTATCTATACTTTTATTAAATTTTTGCAAATTTAAATATAAATTTATTAAATTTATTTCAAGTCTTTCTTCTGCTTCTTTACCACTTGTCTGGTCACTAATCTGAAAGAGGAAACCCTTTTGTTCTCATTTCATTAACTAGGATGACAACTTCTTAAGGCATATACAAATGGTAGGTGCCATACCTATTTGGTCTCCATGACTGTTCTGTTTGAGACCCATGGATCAATCCACTGTAAACTGTTTCTGAAGTGTTTGCATAGGCCAGCTCTGTGGTTCATTTCTGCCACATCACTGCTGTTGTGGGATCTGGAGATAAGAGCAATGGGTAGTGGAGACCACAGAAAAGGAGCAGGAGCCAAAGGTATCTTGCCCTAATACAAGTGGCCAGTGAATGGCATTTTAAAGGATTGATAATGATATCTTTATTTCAGAAAAAATGGCTGAGCTTTTGACAATAGAGACACCTCTCCACACCTTCTTTCTTCTGAGCGATATTTCTGTTCTCCATGACTTCATTTGATGGTAGGGTAGTTTGGTATATTTTATAAACTGACCATTTTAGGAGGCATTATTTTAAAGGCTTTGCAGATGTGCCATATCACAGCCTATGTTTAATGCCAGAAAGTGGAATCGTTATGTGTTTGTCTATAAATATTTAATTCTAATTTTTTACAAATGAGGAATTGATTCTGAAGTCCGGTAATAGGTAGGAGGCAATCTGAAAGAGGTACTTTTGGAGTTGTTTTCCTTACTGGTAGTAAATGTAATTTATGAGCTTTTTTTAATAACATGCCACCAGAGAGAGGTTTCTTACAATACATTATGATACTGAAACAGTAATTACACTTGATAATTTTTCACATACATTGCATCTTGTATCTAATGAAATATAAATGTTGTACAAGCATTACTTGAGTGTTTGATTATCTGGTTACAATTGAAAAAGTGGGTTTTTAATTGTGGCACCCATCAGAGAAGGATTCAGATTCAAAGACAAAGCTAGCACAGAACAATAAACCCAGAACTTCCACAAGGACAGGCTGCATACTATTTTGCTTAGCTTGCTAAGTTCTTCTTCAGTCCTTCCACTTGACTGAGGATAAATGAAACTGTTGCTGTTCAAGCCCCTTCACTCCCTGGGAGCTTGGTGGGGAATCCAACTTCCTGTTTGTTATGTACACAGGACTCATGGATGAGGTATAAAACAGAACAGGGCTTATTAAAAATTGGGAGTGGAAAATAATGAACCATCATATGCAGCATCAATTGCTCCAGTTTTTAACAACAATCCAAAGTCCGTCCTTTTGGGTCTTCTCTTCTCTGGTTCCATTCACTGGGAGTGTCTCCATTCCAACTAAGAAGTTTTCAGTTCTATTCACTGGATAACAGGCAGATTTGTGGTTTTCCGATGACCACTGGAACTCTAGTATCAAGGTTGTTCTCTGGACTGAGGGACAATGTGGTCACACTGTGGGCAGGTGAGACCAATTTCTTCCTTTGTTGGATTCCTATTTGTCTATGACTAATAGTTGTGGAGAAATAGTCAGGACAACGGTGGGCAAGAAAGGGCTTTAATTAGATTCTCCCACTTCCAGGAGTTCAGTTCAGCAGGAAGTTTGTGTGTGAAAGGGTATATATGCTTGTGACAGAAACAGACTGTGCATGGTCACCTTGGACTTATTTTTATTCACCAAATGACAATTTCCTTTGCCAAATGAGTTTTTCTTATGATATTTTATTTCTCTCAAAGTTGCTCTGAGTCTGCTACTGGGAACTTGGCAGTGGATCTACCAAATTAAATCTCTATTTCTGGAAATTCCAAAAGATGCAATCAGGAGTGTGACCCTGTATGATATGTGCATGTGTTTGTGCACGATGTAGAGGGAAATGAATGAATAAATGACAGAGTGCTCAAGAAAAGTTATGGGAGGAAGATCAAATTGAAGTCATGCTAGCTGAGGATGCAGGGGCTTTCTCAGCGAGACATTTCACTTAACAATATGATTGCTCTTGATTTCTTTATTAAAACTTGCAGGGTGTCTGCTGTGAGGCATGCATAGGAGTTGTGGACCAGCACATCTGGAGGGCCTAGGTTGGAGAAGGCTAGTTTCCCACTTCAATTTTTTTTAAAAAGGCACAGCAGTCCTGTATCACTGTTCCACTGTACACAGGAAACAGGATTGTAAAAACCTTGTCAGCAATTCCGGATAATATGTCTCAACAGGTGTGGAGCAACATTTTTGTCTCTAAAAGTAAGAGGGAAGAGACGCCCTGGGACATAGACGGACTTCATGGCTGAAAAACTTGAAAGACTGGTGTGGCACGTCCTCGGAAGAACTGTTCCGCGGAGTTAAGAACAGGAAGACTATCGCCATGATGATAGCCAGTATCCGGAACAGATATGGCACCTGTAGAAGAATGAAGAAAAGTAATCTGAGAGGTTAAAGACCAGTATTGATTTTATAAGGAGTGTAAACATCTCTTTGAAACAATTATTTGGCATTCAGATGTGCTTACTTTTTAAAAGTTTTGTAAATAAAGGCACTAAAATGAGCCTGTTGTAAGATGGGAAGCATATTAACAGGGAAGTTAATAAATATGGAGCAGTGTTAAAATTGCAAGTCGGCAAATGAAGATTGTCCTCTGTGGACACAAAAGACCATTACCCAAGGCATGGGCTCTTGACAGAATTGTTGGTGTAGATCACTCCTCTCTTCTGTTCCATCACACTTCTTGACTGTGCCATCTGTGCTCCTACTTCAAACAGAAAGGATATGAAGGTAGACATGTCCCAGTGGTTCCCTCCCAGTTCTTTTGTTGAAAATTGTTTCCCTTAGAGGAGAAATCCAGACCTCCGGAGCTAAACAGAGGGGGTTGGAGTTGGCATTTAACTGGCAAACAGATGTGGAGTAATATTAATTCCTGTTCTGCAAGTCCTGTTGCTTTCTTGGCAGCCACTGGAAAGCTTTTCCTCTTTAGTCTGAGATCTATTAGTTTTTGTAGCAGAATTCCATCTCATCCTCCCATTCTAACACACGTCTATGTATCCTGATTTACATTGCTGGCCACTGCCGATCTCCATTCTCCCAGGGTAAAACTTATCCTCAGGTATGAGACTGGTACAGATTGCTGTTTATTTATTTAGGTAATCATTCATTTTGAAAAACTAGATTTCATCTTTCAACTAGACTGGTCTCATTCTGCCAGTTTGATAGTTCCCATAATTTGACCTGGGGAGTTTCTGCTAAATTATAGGACTGAGAGTTTGTGAATTCTGAAAATCCAAGCCCAACATAAAATGCATTCAAGCTGCTATAACTGTGGTACAGATAAGCTGCAAGAGATGCATGTATGTTGTGTTGTTGGATTACAATTGTTCCCAGGTACAGTGGTACCTCACTTAAAGAGCATAATGCGTTACACGGGATTGCTCTTTAAGTGAGTTGCTCTTTTAGCGAAACACCATTGTAAGTGACCAATTGTGATTTCTGGTGGGGGAGGGACTGAAAACCCCAATTTAGTTGTTAAGTGAGTTTTTGGTTGGTTTTAGTTGTTGAGTGAGATGACCATTCAGAGAAAATTCTGCTCTTTAAGCGAATTAGTCTGTAAGTGAGGTGCTCTTTATGCGAGGTTTTACTGTAAAGGTGAAGGTCTCTCTTGCTCAAAAGCCAATTGTGTCTAACTCAGGGGGTGGGGGTGTCAGCTCTGCTTACAGCCAAAGAGCCAGGGCTGTCTGTGTCTGTAGACATTTCCATGGTCGTGTGGCAGGCATGACCAACCACTGGAGTGCATGGAACGCTGCTACCATTCCTGCTGAAATTGTATCTATTTATCTACTTGTAACGTCTTGTTTTCGAATTGCTAGTTTGGCAGGAACTGGGACAGATGATGGGAGTTCACTTCATCGCGTGGCACTTGGGGTCTCAAACTGCTGTCCTTCTGGTCATCAAGTTCAATGTCTTAATCACTAAGCCATCCTGGCTCTTCATTTGTTCCCTACCTTGTTCCTATTACATACCTATCTCAGCATTTATTTATGATGTGTAAAGCAAAGCAAAGCAATCACACTTATATACCACCCCATAGCGCTCGATCTTTTAAAGCTGGGAACTGGGTCATGCTCCATCAGACGACTTCAGGGGCTAAATAACCATTTTGCCCTTCCTACACCGCATGGCACTTCCTGGTGTGGTGGAGGTGGTGGTGGGCCACATGAAATTGTGCTATGGGCCACATCCGGCCCATGGACCATAGGTTGAGAATCTACACCCTGGGCGGTTCACAAGTTAATTAGCATTTTGCCCCTAACATGCTGGGTACCCATTTTACTGACGTCAGAAGGATGGAAGGCTGAGTCAACCTTGGACCCTGGTCAGGATCAAACTTATAACCTTTTGGTTGCAGGACAGCAGCTTAACCACTGTGCCATCAGATGCTGGCTGGATAGCTCAGTGGTTTAGATATCTGTATGCAGAGCCACAGACTGAGAGTTCAATCCCCCATTGTACCTCTCAGGAGAAGAGCCAGCCTCTGTAGCCCCAGGCAAGCTGCACAGTCCAGAAAGAGAGAATGGTAAATCTCTTCTTTATTCTCTACCTGGAAAACCTTGAAAAGGGTCACACAAATCAGAATTTACTTGACGGCATGTGATTTTTGTTAATGAATCAGACAGCACTTCTGGTTTCCATGCAGATACAGTTAGACACTTAAAACATATTGATTAGATGACCGAAAAACAATAAACATTTGGGTATCATGGCAAGACTTTACAGCCAAGTTACACGTTGCATTAAAGAAGCAGCATGTAGCCATTGCTCTGTGTTTTAATAACATACACATAAATGTTAAAAGGGCTGATGTAGATTGAGACAAACATGTTTGGTAGAAATTAATGTTTAATTCCATCTGTTAACCTTCTCTCTGTCTGTTTGCCCCACCAATCCTGAGAAGGAAGGTAAAAAAGAGGAAGCCACCCTTATTACTGCTTAAGATCCCCCTTTTTGTGTGCAATTTGGCAGGAAATATTGAAGGAGGAAGATAAAGGAAAGGAATTGATCCAGCAGATAGCTGAAGACAGAATGTCTCTCTCTATATATTTTTTGTAGGTGTGGTTAAAAGAATGTCTGAGTGACTACCTGCACCTCAAATGTCTCACCATACTTCTGCTGCTTGTTGGTCAGAGTTTCTATACCCGTGATGGCGAACTTGGCACTCCAGGTGTTCTTGGACTACATTTACCAGCACTCCTGCTGTTCAGGGCTTCTGGGAATTGAAGTTCAAGAACAACTGAAGTGCAAAGGCTCACCATTAGTGTATACCATTAGAGCACCTTTCTTGCTTCCCGTGAGAGCGATATGAAAGTTGCTTTCACCCCATATGTTAGTAGCCCCCCTTTTAGCGACCAGTTTATATCATTTCCGCCTCATGCATTCCTTTAGCAAACATGAGACATTTGCTTTATGGCTTTAAAATTGTAGCTTAACTTGCACAAGTTAGACCTCTGTGTTGAAACTGCAGCGAGAATGGAAATAATTGAAGGTATAGATATTGGTATACTTGGGGAAGTCTTTCATTCAGGGGTAAGAAACCCTTGCTGGTAGCATAAAAGAAACTTATTCACTTTAATGCATCCTTCACGTTGGCTTAAAGATGAAATGCAGTTGCTTGAAAATTAATTTGCCTCTTGTGAATGACTGGCTAGATTATCTTTGTAGCATAAAATGTAATGATATGTCAACCCGAAGCTCAGAACGCGTTGTGTCTACTGTAAAAAAAAAAACTTGTTCCTGAGCACTTAATGTTGTGTTAAATGGTGATGTGTCCTTTGCAAATGTATTATTAGTGTCAAGCTGTTCCATCTCTCGAGATTGAGAAATGGCCGGTGATTTGAGCTACCATTAAATCTGAATAAAAAAAGCGAGCAGGCGGTGTTTTTTCTTTTCTTTCCATATTCTTTTTGAGTACTTACATTGACTATAGTCAGTATGGATCAAAATGTTTCTTTTAGCTGAAGACTCCAAAAACATCTTTAATCACAGCAATCGAAACCGTATTAAAGCAAATCTCTCTTCTTCCTTTATGGGTGAAAATTTTCCCCTGTACTTAGTGATGTTAATAGTAAGATGTTGTAAAAGACCACTGTGAATGCTGCTGATCTGGCTGTCGATTGGCTTGCTATTAACTTGAATGGCAATGAAGCCTAGCCTTTTTACTTGACTGTGTGTGTGTGTGTGTGTGTGTGTGTGTGTGTGTGTGTGTGTGTGTGTGTGTGTTTCTGTGTGTGTGTGTGTGTGTGTGTTTCAGATTCCAAACTAAAGCAATATTCTTTAAAGTAATATACTGTACTTAACATTCTATCCTATCCGAGTTGTCAGTATCACTTTCTGTTAGTAACTAGTCAGAACACAATAGGTGTACTTATTTTATATTCTATGAAATGTCAGTAAAATGCTTACTTCCCCACTTAGGGATGAATTACTGTACCTTTTTGTTAGATATGTTCTTTGGTTCCGGTATATTCAGCTGTGTTTCAGCCCTGGTGTTTCTTTATGAGATGGGAAAAAAACTTGAGTTTGTTGGTTTTCAAAAGGAATATGGGACTAGGGGTGGGATTTTTGGATTCTCTTGTCTATAAATACCATTATTGGCCACTCTGGGGTTTTTATCTACCTTGCAGATCCCTTTTAAACACCTGAATGTGATCTACCTGAGAAAAAAGGCTAAATTGGAAGGCTTCAGACTTTGTGAAGTCTAGCTCTGACCAAGGTTCCTGCTCATAAAAGAAGCTTCCAGCTGTGGAAGGAACTGTGGTTTTGAGGTAGAGGTAGAGTTGACCATGCCATCTCAGGTACCATGAAGTGATAATGCAGGGGAAAGTTTTACTGGAACTACAATTTCTTTAAATGTCTCACAGCTTTAGAATTCCCTTTCCACATAGCTTACATTTATCTCTTTCAGAGCACATGTTTAAATGGCTGTAGTTGGGGATTAGAAAGGAAGAGAAGCTTATTTTAACCTAATTGGTTGACAGTGGATAGCACTACATATGCTAAGCAAAGCAGATATAGGTCTGTAATGTTCTATCTATGTATCTATCTATCTATCTATCTATCTATCTATCTATGCCAACAGCTGATATGCCAGATTCAAAAGAAAGGACCTAATAGACTTGTGGTGCATCTTTCTAATATTATTAAATGAGTGATGCAGGGAAAACAGAAATATTTGCTGCTCTTAGTTCTTAGATTATGCAGTTGAAATCTGCCATCTGAGTTCTGACTGTGCCATAGGAGATCTTATATAAAGTGAGCTATAACAGGATGGGGTCTGACCCTAATCCAATAATAAGGATGTTTATTCACAGTGTTTTTGAAGCTGCATTGCCTTTTATCTGCCATTATTTGTTACAGTAGTGAAGAAGATGAGTTGCAAACTATAAGGGAAATATAGATAGATAGGTATAGATATAAATGTCTTTTTAAAAAGTTGTTATTGTGGTACCAACATAAAAATATTCACGGCATCAATTTCTTTGGAGTTACAAATTGGAAAGAAAGTGCTGAAAGAAAATTTGAATCTGTAATGTTGATTCCTTTTACTATCTGTCAGCTTTTGGCATGCAGTAAATAACTCATTTTCAAATAATTTGCCTGTGTAATTAGATTTAGATTGCACATTTCACATTTCAAATATTTTGACTTGTCCTTGTTTGCCATTCAATTGTGGCATAATTGGTATGGTCTATATGAATGGCCAATAAATTTATGGACTTTTGTTTGGAAAGATCAAGCGGCAAATAGGACTTGGTAATCATCCCAGGAGGAATTATGTTTGAACATGTTTGCTGGAGTTAAAGAACTGGATTTCCTTTTTTGTTTTTGAGTTAAAGACAATTAAAGATGTGCAGGCACCCATAAAAGACAATCTATTGAGGAACAAGTTAGAAGCAAGTCCATTTGCAGGTGAAAAGAAATGCCTTTGAATCAAAACCAGCTGTATTTCCCATGAAAGAATGCACTTGCTTGATAGCATAATGTGCTCCTAAGCTGCTTATGTTTTACAGCAGTCAGAAAATAGGAATGCATTAATTTTTAAAGTCACAAATGCAGGCAAAGAGCAGCACTGCCTCATGATGATAATGAGGGTGGATATTGGAAAATCTGTTGGGTGGGGGAGGGTGGCAGTGAAAGAGCTTCTGAATGTGAACATTCATGAAACAGTAACCCTGCATCCAAGTGATAATGAGCTTGGACAGGAACAGAAACAAAGGGCAAAGATGAAGGCTCCCATTAATAGCTACAACTGAGAATCCCAAAAGTGGGCTGATCGTATTTGTTCCTTGTTTAAGCCCCGTAAGCTTGCTAAAAATATCCTTCTGTTTCAGGGGAAAAGTATTGATTTCCTTGCAAAGTTAAGTTAGAGAGGTTGACCAAATGGACTCTTGAACAATTTTGACTGCTACTGAGAAGCAGCACTAATGGGACATATGCTAATTGCTGGGTTTCTCAAACTACAGCCCTGACACACAGCACCATTTCATGTGGCCTGCGCCATCGCTGCCATTGCCACCATTTCATGTGGCCTGCGCCATCGCTGCCATTGCCACCATTTCATGTGGCCTGCGCCATCGCTGCCGCTGCCACCAGAAGCGGACACATTTATGACAGCTGTAAACATGCCCGCTGCCGTCGTAAACACATTTACAACAGCTGCAGACATATTTTATGGGAGCGTTTATGGCTGGGAAAACCACCAGTCCAGCCCGCTTGGCTGTCTGAGGGGGTGTGGTCTGGCCTACAGCTTGAAAAAGTTGAGAACCCCTGTGCTAATGGGAAACACTGATTAATGGACAGATGAAGTAAATCTTGAGTAGCCAAAGAACAGAGTGAAAGAGTAGCAAAATTATCTTACTGGGTCCTAGCCAACGTTTGGTAGGTATATGATAGGCCTCAAATAGTGTGTTACATTCTGCTCATGCCAGTAAGCCATAGATATATTTTGATTTTGAAATGTTTTTCCACTGAATGCAGTAAATTGGTTCACCTTTCTTCACCTGTTGGAAGATAAGGTCCACTGTAGGACTGGAACTCTTTAAAGGCAACCTGGAGAAACAAATAAGTCCTGCCTGACCATAGCTTTCTTTCTGCTAGTTAGGGCAGGTTATAGAAATCTTTCACCTGGTTAATGAAATTGCAAGTACCTATAACTGAAAGTTAATTAATTTATTTAAAAATCAACAAACACCTAAAATTGCAGCATTAGTATTGATGCTATGCTTCACATTTGTGATGTTAGGACTTTGGTGGAGACAGACAAGTATATGATTGTGTTAGTGTTAGAGATGTGTTTATTTATTATTTATTTATTTAAATTTCTATACCGCCCTCCTCGCCAAAGGTGACCCAGGGTGGTTTAACACATCCTAAAAACATCAGAACAATATAGGTTAAAATTTTAAAAGTTCTTAAAATCTATAATTAAAACCAATTAAAACTACAACTAAATCTTTGTATAATTTAAAACTTAAAACTTGGTGTTGAACAACCATGGTGTTGAACGACCATGTGGAACCTGGTGCTTTCTAGATGCTTTGGAGTACAAGTCTGAGAGTCCTAAACCTGGCATCCTTCTTCTTGTTCTTCTGCTGTATCCGATTCTGAATATTGGCTATCATCATGATGATCAGCCATGAAGATTGTCCTGGAAACAACATGAGGCAATGGCCTTCCACATCACAGCATGACCCCCATACCTCTGATCTAGTTCTGTTAGTCACTTTCTGGTTCTGAGCCCTTTTGGCACACAAAGTCCTCCTCAGCAACAGGCCAGTGTTGATGAAGCTGCGGCCCTCCATCAAGATGGATTTAAGTGGGATTTAATCCACATGGGGACCATCTCTCTTCCCTGTGGACTTCATCACCCAAGGCTGTAAACCCTCAAGATTGTCACATTAGTTAACCTCTGCCTGACGATCAGTGTTGAGTCCCTGGCAGCAGGATCTACTCTATTACCATATCACGGCCACCTGGCCAGACATCCAAAACTGGTATAGCTCAACATATCTGAAGGTAGCAAATTGTGGAAAGTTACACTAGATTACAGGAGCTCATTTTCTCAGTACATCTTCTAATGCATAGTGTCAAGTCAATTATATTTTAAGGCAATCATTTCCAGGGTTTTCTAAATATAGAGTAGTTAGAAAAGGGCAACTGTTCTCTTCTTCCAGGGGTTCCCTGGAACTGTGCATCTTGTCCAAGGCTATGTAGATTGGCTTTTCTGCTGGAAGGCACAGTGAGGAACTGAACTTCCAATCGGAGGCTCAAATTCAGATACCTCACTCACTGAATAATAGAGTAAATAAAATAAAACAAGGCAAATAAAAAGACAAAAAATGTTGTAGCACCTTAAAGATTGACTCCTGTATTTAAATGTGAGATTTCGTGGATCATGTCCACTTTGTCAGACCTAAGAGTGGAGTCTCATCACTAGCCAAATAACTTTTAATGATGGTTTTCACCAGTGCTTCTTTGTACTTTGTGAACTTCCCATTTTGATAATGGTGTGTTTTATACCTTATATGATGTTTAGGAGAATCTTTGCGGTTGTGAGGGGGGTGAGGAATCTTTTCTTGAATTATGAGAGATGCATAAGCTGGTCTGCAAAATTTCCAGAACGTTGCTTTTGCTGTGCTCTCTTCAGGGAAATGCTGCACTTTCTTGAGTTGTCATTCAGTAGTTTGAAAACTATCATATGGAACTTTGTCTCTTAGATCTGGATATATTTTAGCTGCTGTTATGGGAATCGTTCTGAAAACAGAAGTTACATTGCATCTGCTCAGCTCATCTTCAAATCATGGCTGATTGAAATATAACCCAAAATCCTATCGTAGTCTGAAAGTAATAAGTTTTATTCAACATGTGTTTTCTTGGGCATAAATCACTTCTTCAGAATGATAGTGGACAGACTTCAAGCCAGAAGACTGAGCACACACTGGTGCCTGTAAGTGGAGAAGAACAAAATGAGATACAAAAAACGAGCATTGTATTATTAACCCCTTTCAGCAACACATACTATCCTCTTTGCTTTCTTATCTTCTGTCAGGCATCAATTCATCATCCATTTTTCAAATTCTATTAAAACATGTGGCTGCAAAGCCAGCTGTGTCCATTTAAAATCATCAGGCAGGTATGGTTCCAGCTATAATTTGCTTGACTCAGACATTATGGACAGGTTTTTAGGTAGAAGCTTCCACTTCCTAACTCTGGGCTCTACCTGCCCAGAGAAGGATAAGACTAACGTCCTTTGGCCGGGAGGAGGAATGGACTTCAACTGTAGGAGGCGGTAGGCTGATAAATCCGCGCCTTCGCCTTTACTAGACTTTCATCCAACATCCCCCGGATAGTTATGTTGTGTATCGATAGTCATGAGGCACTTTTAGTCATTGTGTATTGATTTATTGTGTATGAACTTGTAATTTTACATGTGTTGTGAATCGCCCTGAGTCGGTCCTACTGAGTAGAGCGGTACAGAAATATAATAATAATAATAATAATAATAATAATAATAATAATAATAATAATAATAATAATAATAATAATAATAATAATAATAATAATAATGGAGATATCCTAAGAAAACTAGGGAGCTTCTGAACCCTTCAAACATGAAAGATGGAGATTCAGTATCTGAATTGGGGCAGTTTGTGGGTGGTATAAATTAAAGTTGGAGATGCATAGTTGATGTGTGTGTGTGTGTGTGTGTGTGTGTGTGTGTGTGTGTGTTTAAGTAGGGGATGGTTTTCCGAATTATATACTGTACTGTACATGTATTTCTTTTATCCCACTATGTCTCTTTGAAATCTGTTCTAAAAGGGACCAGTCTGTATTACAAGTGGCAGACCCCTTTTAAAGCCATGTTCAATTATCTGAAATAAAATAATGCAACATAAACTTGTGCAGACATAGGAAATACATGGCCTCCTAGATGAACTTCCTAGTTTCCTGAATGCCTCCATGGTTTAGATACCTGGCTGTGAAGCTAGAAGTTGTTCCTCCAGGGGAAAAGCAAGCTTGTGTATTAATGGGCAAGCTGCATAATTCGGGGGGGGGGGGGTTTAAGAAGAAAAGAATGGCAAACCACTTCTGTGTATTCCTACCTAGAAAACTCTGGAAAGAGTTGGTGTATGTTGGAATCAGCTTGATGGCACACAATAATAATTATTAGATGGACTTCCACCTTCAGCTATGCTAGCTGGGACTGAGGGGAGTTACAGTCCAACATTATCCGCAAGACTATAGTTTATCCATCACTGATCTACTGGAATGAATTGATTTAACAGTAGTAAAAGGCATTTGCGTGATTTATATAAGCTAGATATTTCAAGTGACAACCCTTTGGGTGTACATGGCAATTTTGTAGTGCAGGGTGGTTATCTTGGGACTTTAAAAGAAAGTTCAGCTGCTTAAAGAGGTATGTGTTTTTTAAAGCTGAAACCTGAAATGTGGTTTTCATTACCAAAGATTTAACAGATGTCCTTTGTAAATTTTTATTCACAGT
Source organism: Furcifer pardalis (assembly GCA_030440675.1). NCBI lineage: Eukaryota > Metazoa > Chordata > Lepidosauria > Squamata > Chamaeleonidae > Furcifer > Furcifer pardalis. Next base: position 73,193,067 of record CP126891.1, read on the forward strand.
TGGTTCAGACTTGAGTTCTCTGGTATATACTTTCTCTTCTGGCTATAGCATTTAGCAAGGAGAATGGTAAATTAATCACAGATGCTTTGTTTTGGAAACTTACCAGCTGTAGAGTCATTATTAAAATACTTTTTTTGCAATAAAAGTAGTTTCAGTTGTTGATATTGACTTTAATTCAGTCTGCAGATATTGTCAATATTAACTTGTGCCAAGATCAGATTTAGGAAAGTGGTGAAAGATAACATGGAATTTTATATCAGTTGAAATCCTGAAATGACCTACTCCAGTGTAGTCCTGTTTCAACTCAGGCGTCATTGCAGAGATGGGTAATTCCTAGACTGAAGTCTTGAGCAAGAACAATAAATCTATGCAGAGCTGAAAAACATCTGGTTTTTTTCTTAGAGCATAATGGAACTATGAAATCAGTTATTGCATACAGTAAAACCTCATATAACACTAAAACCTGGTTCCACAAGTCTTCGTGTTATATGATTTTTCGTGTTATCTGATTCTCTATGGGATCCATAGAGATACATTGTAACCACACAGGCTTTCGCGGTTGTTATCTGAAGCATCCCATAGGATCTTAATGTTATCTGATGCAATTCTTCCCCCCAGATTCCTTCATGTTATGCGATTTTCGTGTTATTCGATACTAATGTTATATGAGGTATTACTGTATGTCACAGATCTACAGAATTAGCATAGTGGTATAAATCATATCTGTTTGTGATCATTCTGCACTACATAGCTATGTTAAAGAGAAATGATTTCTTAATGTGGAGAGGACACCAGTCTGTATATAGTTGTAGTTAGTGAGACAGGGACTGCAGTGGCTCAGTGGTTAACAAGCTTGCCTTGTTAGCTGGAAGGCTGGGGGTACTGTATGACGGATTTAGGTCTCTGTCCTAGCTCTTGGGGACATAAAAGGAGCCTCATTTGGGTGTTCCCTGAGCAGAGTTTCTTCCACAAAAATCCTTTCAACCCAGAATAATTTCTGACATGAAATTACAGTATTATTATTATTATTATTATTATTATTATTATTATTATTATTATTATTATTATTATTATTATTATTATTATTATTTAGTTAGTGACAAAAGAAATTAGTGGATCAAAATGTTTCTTCCTTCTAAATTTATTCACATTTATAAACTTTGTTGGTGGTTGAGGAAGATTACGATAAAGGGGTGGTCATCTAAATGGAGGGAATAAGGGAATAGAAATGGTCCCAATATTTTAAATAAGAAAGTGGCCACCACCTTTTTGAGTCTTAAAAGCATTGCTTTATTTTTGGTTCCTCTTCCATAAATCAAGGTGCTTTAAAATGTGAGCCATACATTCTCCTGAGAAGATGCTTCACTATCCCAGGGGTGGCCAACCTTGGTGCACCAGGTATTCTTGAATTTGAATTACCAGAAGTCTAAGTAAGCACCCCTGCTGATCTGGAATTGAAATTCAAGGACACCTGGGACAACAAGGTTGTCCCCTACACTATCCCCAGAATGTTCTATGGGAGAAAAGAAAGGCTGCATCCATGTGACATAACTTCTCAGTTTCGTTTCAATAGCATTTCTAAAGGCTAGCAAATTAGGGTGGAATGGGCAAATCTCATTTCTTAATACCGTTTTTAGCAACTATTTCCCACCAGTCTTAAGGTCTTGGATCATTTCTTCTGTCTCCAAAAATTATTCTTGACTTTTTAACTCTCAGCATTTCTTGGGAAATATGAGCCACAAAAAGGTGGGGTGAGAATTTTAACAACCTCCGCTTGGCATGTTGCCAAAATGGAGCAAGCCAGAATTTGGTCTTCACCGTTTAATGAACATTATGGTTGGCTACATTGCAAAGCCAGAGGGATTGTTGACTGTACAGAAAGTATATGGAAAAAGTTATTAAACCAACCATATAATAAAATGAGATATGGGTTTGTGACAGAATAACTAGTTAATCACCATATATTCCAGTTGCAATAGGCATTTATTTAATTACAAGGCCAGAATAAAATTTTGATATTATGATTATGTCCCTTATCTCCAAGTCCCATTGTCTGAATTAAGTATGAAAAATTATAAATTAATCCCATTTGAATATTTTAACAACTTTTTGGTTTCTTTGCTTATTATTCAGTAACCCTTGGGTCAAAACCCATGGCTGCATTCATTGTCTGGGGGAATGTCACTCTTTTAAATGTGATCCTGATAGCAGCTTCCCCATCACCACCACCCAGGAAAAACTGAGATCACAATGTGGATATTTAAGTAGGTCTTCTAAATATAGTACTCCTGAGTTGTGGCTGACCAAGAATGTCCAGATAAATAACCAATATTAAAAACAAGAAACAGTAACATAGATAAAAACTAGACAGATGCCCCCTGAATTAGAAGCCTCACATCTCTTCCTACAGCAAAAGTCTACATCCTTTGTTTACTCACAGTTAATTGAATGCTGCAGTCTGTTAGCTGGTTTCCACCCTTGCTTTGCCAAGATGCAACTCCTCTATACTACCAGTGAAAATATTTATAGCAAGTCTGTACCTAAGGTTACTCAAACAAGGTATCTATGTAATGCTTCCAAAGCTGTATCATTTGTTTAATTCTGTCTCATCTTTGGAAACAGCAATTATTTGGAATGTAAATCAGGTCTTAATTGCCGTATTTTGTTTTCACCATACATTAGAGAAGGTATTCGTTGCATTCTTGTACTGAAGGAAGCACTTTCTCTATGTCTCCATAAAGTGTTCTAAATTTGTGTCCAGAGCAGTAAATTAATTAGTGTCCATAATTACCATAATCTGTTTTCAGGTACCACTTTTTAGCAGCTGCGTGCTTTTACTTCAAATTGGCTCCAAAAGTTTTGCAAGCTGAGATATATTTTTAAGCCAAGTTTCAGCATGGAGTGTTTTTTTTATGAGCTTGTAAAACTCAGTCAATTCATAATGGAAATTCTGACAGAAATTCTACTATCACACAGCACACTGTCACATAATGACTGGTGGGGAGCAACTCATATAAATTCTCTTTTGGGTAGTCCACTGTAGCCATACTTTGACATTTCATAAGAAATGAACTAATTTTCTCATGCATTACACCTTAAAGCAGGGGTTCCCAAACTTTTGGAGTTGTGGACTGGTCACATGGTTGAGCGGGCCAGTCACATGGTTCCTCCCACCCGGAAGCGGGAGTAAAACGTGCCCACATATGCTTATAGCGGTGCCATAAATGGACCCACGGCTGTTGTAAAAGCATTTACGACAGCTGCAGGTCGTTTACGGCAGCATTTTATGCATGCAAGGGCATGTTTTAATTCTGCTTTTGGGAGTGGCAAGGGCGCCGGGTCCCAGATCCGCGCATGGGCCGTAGATTGGAAACCCTTGGCTTAAAGGCTGTAGGTCTGTGGACTTTTGTGCAAACCATGCAAATTACACAGATTATCTAAATCCCATCATTGAGTTATGGTAGTTGATACCCAGCTGTATGGTCTTTTACAAATCAAAAGGATGTGGCGATTTGGTCTGTTTTGGTCAGTCAGATAGTCCTTCTGAACTTGCTTTGTGTGTAAGCTTCTCTTAAAAGCAGTTTTTCTTAGATACTTTTTTTTTATTACTAATGACAGAAACATAGGGGAAAATGCTACTTGTTTATCAGTAGGCATGAAATACTGTATATTTACTGAAATATATTTCAAACATCTAACTTTTTCATCTTACTTGAGAGACACTACCTGTCTTACCTTACTTAAGGGAAACTACCTGTTGGAGCATCTATTTCTCAGAGGCATCCATTGTGTCAATATGTAGCTTTACCTATTATACAAAAACTTCCAAGTAGATCTGAAGAATCATATATTTATCTTTCACTCTCTGACAACTTCCGCCATATTACTGGTAAATTAGCCAAATTCTGAGACATGGAATTTGCAGCTCCTTGATCAGCTAGTCCAGGGGTGCCCAAACATTTCAGGCTGCGGGTCGGATGCGGAAGTAAGACACGCCCACACATGCACAAAATGCTGCCATAGATGGACCCGCAGCTGTTGTAAACATGTTTACAACAGCCATGGATCATTTACGGCAACATTATACACATGCATGGGCACATTATGCACATGCACATTTTAGTTCCGCTTACAGGAGCAGCGAAGCCAGTGTGGGCTGGATGATTTGGCACTGCGGGCCATAGTTAGGGAAACCCTGAACTAGTCCCTCTGTTTTTCTCTGAGTTAATTTTAACATTTTTGATTATTATTATTATTATTACATTTGGTATATATTGTTTGGAACTTTATAAGTTTCATGATTAGATTTTTTACTTTGTTTTGTACACGTTAACTTGTGGCTAATGGTTGCTGATTGTAATGAATAAATTCATTCCTTCAGGCTGCCCTTTGCTAAATAAAGCTTGGCATCCTTTTTTCCTGCTGGCAACACAGGTATGATATTGCACAGCTATATTGGGACATTTCCTGGCATTTTGTATCATGGCTACAGAAGCACAATATCTCACATTCATAATTCGGAGGGTTTTCTGCGAAGTTTGATGTGTTTCCAAGCACATGGCTTGGAAAGAACATTTAAACAGCTCCTGCACATATGTTGTGGCTCCAGTTCAAAGCAGACTTCTGCCCCTGATGCTTCTTTCAGATATTTTAAAACTCATGTGAAGCTGCAGTCATTGCTTGGAAACATTACTTTTCTGGGTTACACTTCTTATGGTGCTGACAGGGAGATCCTGGGAATTGCAGTCAATTTCTTCCAACCTAGCAGTTCGAAAGCAAGAAAATGCAAGTACAGTAAAACCTCATATAACACTAAAACCTGGTTCCACAAGTCTTCGTGTTATATGATTTTTAGTGTTATCTGATCCTCTATGGGATCCATAGAGATACATTGTAACCACACAGGCTTTCACGGTTGTTATCTGAAGCATCCCATAGGATCTTAATGTTATCTGATGCAATTCTTCCCCCCAGATTCCTTGATGTTATGCGATTTTCGTGTTATTCGATACTAATGTTATATGAGGTATTACTGTAGATAAATAAGGACCACTTCGGTGGGAAGGTAAACAGTGTTCTGTGCGCTCCTGTGCCTAATGCCTGCCACATGACCACGGAAATGTCTGCAGAAGCAGACAGTGATGCCTCTTTGGCTATGAAACAGAGATGAGCATTGAATCCTAGAGTCAGATACAACTGGCTTTCGAGCTAGGGTGACCTTTACCTTTACTTACCTTTCTAAGCTCTGGCTATGGGCAGTACATTTCATCATATATAACAGAGGTGCCCAAACCTTTCAGGCCGTGTGCTGGCCACACGGTTCCTCCCACTGGAAGAGGAAACAAAACATGCATGCGCATAATATTCCTGTGCATGTGCATAATGCTGCCATTAATGACCCATGGTTGTTATAAATGTGTTTATGACAGCAGTGGGTCATTTATGGCAACATTATGCACATGCATGGGCATGTTATGCACATGCACATTTTAGTTCCACTTCCAGGAGCAGTGAGGGTGGTGTGGGCCAGATTAATTGGTGCCATGGGCTGGATCCAGCTCACAGGCCATAGTCACCCCTTATATATAGTGTGGGTTGAAGACACCAGTAACACCGAGACAAAATGTGTGTATGTTTGCAAATATATGCCCATTGATTTCTGACCAGGTTTTTGTACCCTTTTCTGCAAAAATTGCTTTTAGAAGGGCTGCTGTTTCAAGAAAGACAGAATGCAGCACCATTTTTCAATCATCTTTCCAGGGTTTTGTATAGATTGGCATGGTGCATAGCACATTTCAACAGCAAAGATTTTTTTTGCCACATATAACTAGTATAGCCATACCACGCACAAAATAGTGCATTACTCAGATTACACTGTCATGCATTTCCTATTATAGTAAATATTTCAAACTATGTCGTTTTGCAAGTTGCCCTAATTACAAACACTTGTGCTTGGTGACCAGAGGCTGTGGTTATATTTTATGCTTTGTGCGCAAAAATTTGGATATGTCGCAGTCATTAAGATAATTATTCCTTGGTGGTCTCAATAACTATTTTTCTCCTCCTTCAACAGGAAAACAGGATTACAAGAAAACCAGGCCAATGTTAAAAGCAACACGATTAAAAGCAGAGGCCAAGAAAACTGCACCAGGCATAAAGGTATATCTAGCTGATAGTTTACATTAACTTCTTATAGATGTTGAGATTCTTTTCCCCAAAGGTGTCCTGTGTTAATATTGATCTTTGAGAGAGATTGTTTATGACACTTCTAAACCCTAAGTGGAATGCTAGGCTCTAAAATATTTATGTCATATTTCTTTTACTTTAAGCCACAGCCAAACTAGAATCACTAAAATGCAAAGGCTGCTTTCTAGGATAACTTTACTTGGGAGTCAGTCTGAATGACCATTGAGAAACTCATTCATAAGTTGACATGTACAGAGTTGGCCAGCAAAGTACTTTGGATTTTCTGCATGTTTACTGATTAGCATGCTTGTTTTATGACTGCCAGTGAACTACTGCATGCCATAGATCAGTTTTCAAAACATCTACTATCCATAACCATGTAATGAACGCTTTATAGCAAAGTTTTTCCATGTTTATTCAAGTATAGCCCGTTTGTGTTCCATAGTGCTAAATAAATATTTATGGACTGGTGGTGGTGGTGGTGGTGGTGACTTGTGGTCTACAGATCCCCCTTTGTGCCTTTTCAGCATTCTTGGCAGCCTGATGCCCCATGCCCCAAAATGAGCTTTAACAACAACAACAACAACAACAATTTTGTGTCAGAGATTACTCTAGTTTGAAAGGATTTCTTCTGGAGAAACTCCATTCAGGGGACACCTGAATGAGGCTCCTTTCATGCCCCCAAGTGCAGCCCTCCGGTATCAAAACCTGACCTTTCCATCATCATGCTCAGTGTCTTAACTATTAAGCCACTGGGGGAGCTCTGGTGGGGACATGAAAGGAGCCTCATTTGGGCGTCCTCTGATCAGAGTTTTTCCAGCAAAAATCCTTTCAACCCAGAGTAATCTCTGACACAATTTTTTTAAAAATGTCCCCATATGGATTTTCCCATGTTTTGACTGGTCAACAGCCTCCCTGGAATCCTTCGTTCCACATTTTTTTTCATTTTTTGAAAAACATTGTTTTGGCCACTAAAGAATGAATACAAGGGAGTTATCACAGAAAAATCGAACGGTAGTGCTCAAACGGACCCCATGGATCATTGGTCTAACTAATTATAGTGTGTGTGTGTGTGTGTGTGTGTGTGTGTGTGTGTGTGTGTGTGTGTGTGTGTGTGTGTGTGTGTGTGTGTGTGTGTGTGTGTGTAATTATAGTGTGTGTGTGTGTGTGTGTGTGTGTGTGTGTGTGTGTGTGTGTGTGTGTGTGTGTGTGTGTGTGTGTGTGTGTGTGTGTGAAATTCACTTTTTAGTTAACCAAAACATGCTGCACTTAGAGTACATAACTGATGCAATAACTCACTCTTTATTCCTATCCTCTGGAAGCATGGTGCTGAGCCACATTTGAAAAAATGGTCTTTTATTATGCTGAGGTCACATATCTTTGTATTATACCATATATACTCGACTATAAGTCATCCCAAATATAAGTCGAGGGCAACAGGCCCTATCAGTCCCTGGAAAATAGATGGGGAAGAAGTAGAAGCAGTGACAGATTTTACTTTCTTAGGATCAAAGCTCACTGCAGATGGTGATTGCAGCCATGAAATAAAAAGGCAACTGATTCTTGGGAGGCAAGCGATGAGAAACCTGGGGAACATAGTGAAAAGTAGAGACATCACATTGCAAACAAAAATTCGTATAGTCAAAGCAATGGTATTTCCAGTGGCAATGTATGGTTGTGACAGCTGGACCATTAGGAAAGCTGAGCGCAGAAGAATAGATGCTTTTGAGATGTGGTGTTGGAGGAGAGTTTTGAGAGCCCCCTGGACAGCAAGGAGAATAAATAGGTCAATCTTAGAAGAAATTAACCATGACTGCTCCTTAGAAGATCAAATAGTAAAGATGAAGCTAAAGAACAGTAATACCTTGGATTTTTTTTTTGTCACCCCTCTCGCTGTTTTAAACTTTTTAAACTTTTTAAACTTTTTAAATCTTTTTTAGTATTTTGTAAATTACAGTTTAATTTCTTTTTAAATTAATTTTAAACTAAATTGCTGAATTTGTAGGGGTATAGTGAATCCAGTTGTTATGCTGAGCTGGCACAGAACAGATCTATTAAATGAATGGCACTTGTTACTCTTATGCAAGTTAGAATGATTAAAGAGGTCTATTCTATTTGGGATTAACAATTGGATTTAGCTACACAGCATTTAAAAAAGTAGGTATAGGGTAAAATCCAACTATGTATGAATGGATCTTCACTGGTTCAATAGAACTTTCCCATCCTTTTTCTTTTCCACTTCAACTTATCAACTCCCCACCCTACATTCCCTATGTGATCTAGAAAATCCAACAATTTTCTACAGTGAATTTAAGGTTATGGAAAGTGAGTAGAACATGCGTGTAGAAATAACCCCTTTTTGTGCTGCTTATGGAAACTGAAGGAGAGAAGGAAATTGGAGACAATATTTTAATTGCTGTGTTTTGCCATCAGTACATGTAACATGTATCCATGTTATGATTTTCGTTTTTGTCTCCAGCAATGAAAACCACTGCCATTTCTGTTAGTGACCCAGGAAGAAATCTATGGGATGTTAGATTATTTTGACATGTCCTTACAAAGAGTGAGGAACATGTGATTATAATTTAACAAGAAAAAAATAAATAATATGTAGGGAATCTGCAATATATTTTCACACAGTTGTAGAAACACCCTAAGAACGTCTGCCCGTCCCACCAGGGCGGATCGGAGGGGCTCTCTTGTTACTCCATCGGCCAGGGAGGCTCGCCTCACGAGCACCAGGAAGAGAGCCTTTTCTGTGTTCGCCCCGGCCCTGTGGAACCTTCTCCCGACAGAGTTGCGCCTGCAGGCGGAGCTCCTGCCCTTTCGGAAGGGCTTGAAGACATGGCTGGCGGGCCAAGTGTGGGGACACAGCAATGTAGGTTCCCACCCAGGATGGCTAATTTAAGAGCAGCCATCTCCCCCCCAATCTGATATTTGTATCAGTTATTATGTGTTTATTTGCTTTTATTGTTGAATGTTTTAAATTTTTTATGAATTTTATGAATTTTTAAGGCTTTTATATTATGATTCAGGATGTAAGCCGCCCAGAGTCGGGTTTACCCGATTGGGGCGGGATATCAAGTATGAACAATAAATAAATAAATAAATAAATAAATAAAACACACCCCTGACCCTGCCGTAGAATTTGGCTAGCTATAAGTAATTCATGTCAATTGTATCCAGTGTTTTCCTGTCTATTTATTTTTTGGTTCAAAATAAATTAGCATAAAATCAGTTTGGCGATCCATGCTAGGAGAAAGATGCAGATCAGGAGGAAGAAAAAAAAGATTTTAAAATGAGTAGTTATGTTATAATAATAATTTTGTGTCAGAAATTATTCTGGATTGAAAGGATTTTTGCTGGAGAAGCTCCGCTCAGGGAACGCCCAAATGATGCTCCTTTCATATCCCTCAGATCTTTTCTCACCAAAGTGGTCCCTATTTATCTTCTTGCAGTTTCTTGCTTCTTAACTGCTAAGTTTGCAGGAGCTGGGACAGAGACGGGCGCTTAAACCGTCGTGCAGGTCTTGAACTGCTGACTTGCTGGCTTTCCAGCTCACAAGATGAGCATCTTAACCACTGAACCACCGCAGCCTCTAGCAGTTATTATTATTGTTGTTGTTGTTGTATTTCAATTTGTATGCCGCCCTACTCAGTAAAAACCGACTCAGGGCGGCTCACAGAACCCCCATACTGTATATAACATTACATGAAACAATATTACAATATAAGATATAAATATAACAAAGCATATATACATTAAAATAAAATAAAATGCAATGGGGGTAACAACAAATAAATCATATCACATCATAACACATCACAAAGAAAATACTAATAGTGTAATAATAATAATCAAAAAATCATTCATTTAAAAAGTCTCCTAACAACGTTATGTTGAAGTGAATGTTAATAGTGTTCAAAGAAGATTTTCTTGTTTCTGGTAGATGAGAAATCAATTTTTTTCTACCCAAGTTATAGCTAACAGCAAATGGCAAGGTATTACTACTACTGTATTGCACAGCTGTTGAGTTGCCAGATGATATATTTGGTTGGCTTCCAGAATTTGCTATTATAATCATGAAACAGTGGTTTCTTTTCGCTCCCTGATAACTGATCCTGATCAAGCTTCACCGTACAATGCAGTCTGTTTTCACAACATAATCTCCTCTATTTGTGCTACATGTCAGGCTTTAATGAGAAAGAGTAGACTGCTTTTTTTTGCTTAAAAGACAGATTATTAACCTGTTGAGTTGTGTCATTTCCCCCACCCTTTCCTGATTAAATTTTATCTCCTTCATTGGAAGCAGCATCTTCTAGGTCATTATGTGATAGCCTTAAGCCTAGCTTAAACTGGGAACAAAATAGACAATACATTATAAGCAACAGCCAAGCTGTTCCCCTAAAATTAGAGGTCTATAGGCCAAGGAGTGTCAAAAGTGGCTTCAAACAACTTCTAACACAGAAGGGAGTTCCCTGAAGTGTCAGTCTGTGTGGCCTTCAGCAAAATCTACAGTCCTAAAAATCTGCCAGAATTTTCTGTGATGTGTAAACCGCCCTGAGTCACCTCCATGAGGAGGGCGGTGGATAAATACGAATAAATAAATAAATAAATAAATAAATAAATAAAAAATAAGGAAATGGTAAGGTAAACCACTTCTATGCACTCTTTACCTAGAAAATCTGAAAAGGGTCACCATAGGTCAGAATTGACAACATGTACTTCTTCTTCAGACACTGTGGTGGCTTAGTGGTTAAGATGCTGAACTTCATAACTGAAAAGTCAGCAGGTTACCAGTTTGAGACCCAAGTGCTGCATTGAGTGAGCTCCCATCTCTGTCCCAGCTCCTGCCAACCTAGCAGTTTGAAAGCAAGAAATTGAAAGTATATAAATAGGTACCACTTCAGCAGGAAAGGTAACAGTGTTCCATGTACTCCACATGTTCATGGAAGCAGATGCAGACAGCACTGGCTCTTTGACTGTAAACAGAGATGAGCACCATACCCTAGAGTCTGATAAGAGTGGCTTTCGAGCAAGGATGACCTTTACTTTTACAGTACTTCTTTTTAGAAATTTATAATGCATTGTTCTTTTTTATTATTGTTTAAAATATTTTATTCAATTTTTGACTGACATCCATAGATGGAAACATACAAGAAGCCTTCCTCTGTAGGTTCTGAGCCTCTTCACACAATACCAAACTATAGGTTAGTTCACCTGCTACCTGCTCTGAGAGTTGAGATTATTGCTTCATGTTATTTTTGTGGAAAATAAGGAAATTTTTAAGCTGAAAATGAATTTCTTGCCAGATATATTTTTGGCTTTGGGGGCATACTTCAGCTTAAGATATGGGGGAAGAATTAACCTCTGAATCCACCAAACATGTTCACAACTGTGTTAGTAGAATCGAAGTTCCAATATAAGATTAGAAGGACCTTGTGATTTTGTAGTGTTTTGGAGACAAATTTAATTAATCAAACATTTCCTGATTATTAGATAACTGTATTATTTACTAGAGAAGTAGTTTGAGATTCCAGTGGGGGATTAAGTTTTCATAAAACTTTCAAAGTTTGGCCCCACATTCCTCAAAACAGCCACTAAACCTTTTTAAATCAACCCCAGTGTGGAACTTTTGATTTCACAAATGGCATGTTAATTAGTCTACATTGTCATATTTTGATTGCCTGTCATTTTAATGCTGGATTGAAAGCAGCAAAGTTTCATTTTCGTTATTGCAGTTTAATACTTGGTTAATTTCCCCAATGAGTGATTTTTATCTATGTTGATAATGTCAGCATGGTAACTTTAGGGCAATAAATATCCGACGTTTTTGACTCTGTTTTGTTAAAGACGGTTGACTGTGTTCATCTGCTGGATTTATGTGCCTTTTTATGAATATTAAAATTCTCTATATGTCAAAAATATTTATATCAGAAATGCTAGTGTGGAGTCTTTGATTTGATATTCAGTTGTTCAGCCGAAATTACTGTGTGCTTCATAAGTGTAATCATAATTTCACCATACTCTTCCCATAAATTTGAAAAGAATCAGTGTTTGTGCCACTGTGCCCCATTTGGAGGACTCTCTAAGGAGGACACTTTTGCGGGTTTAAAATCTCACTACATCTTTAGTTTCATCCTAGGTCCCACAAGACATCATGATCTAGACATGAGGAGTTTTCATTTGTGCAGAAAAACATGATGGGGAGCCCTAGGAATAATGAAAATGTTTGTTTCATCTTTTAATAAGGCAGATTACAGAGTTTACGTGGAATGGAAACAACATTTTTAAAGGTGGATGTAGGAGAAAATAAAGTGGGTGTTCCTCTCCAGATAGTGAACTTTGCTTGTTCTATTTTTAAATGTCTGAGTATTGAATCTTAGTCCATTTTGCCATGTTTGTGAGGCTCAGTTCGAATTGCCAACATTTCGTTGGTGTCTGCAACTCATATCCGAGAATGCATTTTTTCCTTAAGCAGGAAAAATGCCATTGGCATGCATTTGTTTAAGGTGGCTCCCAGCTTGCCATGAAGTGACCCACACACTATGATCGTGGAGCCATCTCCTGCAGCGCATATGAAATGAGACATGCAGCCTAGAGTCAGGTTCGCCTGATTAGGGTGGGGTAATAAATCTAAATAAATAAATAAATTTAACACCGGGGCTGCAATGGACTGCTGCAGCCTTGAGGATATTGACAAGGTGCACCTTCACAGCCATTCTATCTGGTATTGCCTCTTCTGCCTCCATGACCATTGGGAATCAGAGTTCCTCCTCTGCTCATTTTGCCGTTGGGACCAATGTCGTGGTTTTCAGTGGCATTTCCTCCACTGCAGTGACCATCAAACTACTGAAAGCTGCTCATCCACCTGTAGACGTTGGCCCCTTTAGGAACTCAGGTTATTTACCAACGCCCAACATTTACTTATTTATTGGACAGGCTTCTCTTTCAATAGTTATGTGGTAGGCATACATTTTGTGGTCCTCCTAGGTGAGAGAAATATGATCTTAACTGTTGTTTTTAATTCAATTAGATGAAACCAAAGGAAGATAGTAAAGGTTAAAACTGCCCTTATATTTCCCTTTAAACAAATTGGTGTTGGGAATCAAAGAGCCCATCAGTTTAAATTGTTGTTTTCAAGCATTATGATTATGATTATTTGTGTGGAAAGGTAAATCTTGACTACCTGCAAAATGGCAATCCACAGAGAAATCTTTGCTCAGAGAAGCTATATTTGAAAAGTGTATGAGATGGCATATACTGAATAATAAATCTAAAATACTGATAAAATATAAAACAGATTCATGTAAATGCAAATGAAGTTTCAGTAGAGCTTGCCAGATCAAGGAGTTTATTTATTTATTTATTTGGAATTAACAGGAATGTTAACTCTTACCAGGACTTCTGTTGATTTTGTGTTATAGTCTCTCTGGCATGAATACCTGTCTAATGGTTTGTGCAGAGAAAGTATTCATGCCTTGTGAAAACCATTATACTGTATCCATTTTGAAGGAATGTGTAGATTGAGGTTACATAATCGATAAGCACCTGGCCAAAAGGCAGACCTTAATACACATTTTCTAGTACTCAAGAGGGAAAAGATTTCTTCTCAAACTCTAACGAATAATTTAGATGCTCTTGTTTAAAGTTGCTTTATGTGTTAGTTCCCAGGTTTCTAACATTATAGGAAAAGGCATGAATTAAATGAATTATAAGTTTTCAGAGTTTTAGCAGATGTGTGAGCAAAGATGCCTCATTGGTCACCTCCCCCCTTATCTCTAGGTTGAAATATGACTGCTAAACATATTTAACCTGTTCCATGACCCTTTCATTCACCTTTTCATTTGTCAAAGGTAACATTTTCAAAGGAGTTTACAAATATAGCCTGGGATGGTCATGTTATAAAAATCCAAGGTGATGCAGGAAACCACAAGGTGTTTTGTATGCATATGAAGTGTTATGTGAATTATATCCAGAATTACAGGCATGTGAGGGACAGTTCTCTTACACTGCAATCTCTCTTCTGAATCTTAACATTCACCAGGGATCATTGGCTGATTGATTGATGGATTGATTTGACTTATAATTCCACTTTTCCCCTACAGTTGAAACTTCAATTGAAACTACAGGAAACTCACAATAAGATTTAAAAACATAGATAAAAATAGAATGGCTATGATAATGCTAAAACAGAAACCAATGATAATACTAAAAAAAAAAAAAAACCAGATTAGAAACTGTTTTAAACCATACCAGGACAACAGTCAAGTCTGGCCATGTTATCCTGCTATGGTAAATAGAGTAGACTCTACTGCCAGTGACTCTTCAGGTGGCAGTTAACTAACCTGACAACCCTGAGGACTAACAACCTTGGGTGGTGAAGTGGATTAAATCCCACTTAAATCTCTCTTGATGGAAGGCAACAGCTTCATCAATTCTGGTCTGGGTCCAAGGAGGACGTTGTGTGACAAAAGGGCTCAGGACCAGAAAGTGACTTGCCGAACTGGATCAGTGATATGGTGTCATACTGCGACGTGGAAGACAAATGGATTTTGCATTATATTGTTCCCAGCACATTCTGTATGGCTGATCGCCATGATGATAGCCAATATTTGGAATCAGATATGGCAATTGAAGTAGAACAGTACAGCAGAATGTGCTAAAAGCCCCTTTCTCAGCAGCATCCAGTCCATTGCTGAAGGCCACTCTGCAAAGGTACAGGCCAACTGTTGAACAATGCAGAGTTTAGGGATGCCAACTTCTAGTGTAGTTCTTTTTCTTCCATGTCTAGACCAGCCGTGAAAATGTCAAAATGAAGGCATCTTTTGGTGAGTTCATTCTGCAGTTCCTTTTGCCTGACCCAGTGTGAGAAAGATTAGCTGGCAACACAAGGTCACTGTTACCAGAGTACACCTCATTGTGGGTCAAAAAGTGTGGCAGGTAGAGTCTGAGGACACTACCGTCAGGGATTTAGTTTGTGAATTTGATTGTGTACTTTTGATGAGTTGCCACAATGAAACTACAACACTGATGAAAATAAGGATTATGCCATATGAAAGATTGTCTCGGGGACTTTCAGGAATGCTAGGACTCAGTGGCCGGGAATGCAAAATGATGGTGTCATTACACTTGGAAGTTGCCCTGTAAAAATTACATTTTCATTAGAGGCATCCAGTTGTCGATGAGCCAGCGACCAAACCACTCAACCAATCATAGTGATCCAAAGTGTGTTAGATAGATGATAAAATACCCTATGTTCTGGCCCTATTAGAATTTTGTTTGGGCTTTCCAAAAAAAAATTATGACAATGTTTATCCAAAAGTCCTTGACCAGAATCCCGAAAAACTCAGATAAAAGGGACAAATCTATCTGAAATTGACCAAAACCACTTTCTGTGGTTGATAGAGGTTGCTGATGAGGACATTGGATGGTTTTGCTCAGTTTCCAACAGATTTGTCCCTTTCATTTGAGTGCTTTTGTGATGTTCAGGGATTTTTTTGTAAACATTGTCATAAAAACTGTTTCTGAAGTCCATCCAAAATTCTAATAGTGGCATAACAAAGGTTATTTTATCCTCTATCTAACGCACATTTGATCACTTCAATTGGTTGTGTGGTTTGGTCGCTGGCTCTCTGACAACAGGACATCCCCAGCGAGAATGTCATATTTCCGAGGCACCTTTTGAGTTTAATGATGTCATCATTTTGCATTCCCGGACTTTGGGTCCTAGCATTCCTGAAAGTCGTCGAGACGATCTTTTATACAGCATAATCCTTATTTTCGTCGGCGCTGAAGTTTCATTGTGGCAACTTGTCAAAAGTACACAATTTTCATTACATGCTAAATGCTGTCAGACCACTCTACTGAAACGTAAGACGTTCATCAAATTCACGTAAAAATACCACAATCTTTGAGGAGGTTTTTTCCTGTGTACTGCTTCATGCAGTTGAACATCTGTGATGTTCTGGCTCAAACTGTATATATACGGCCACCTTTTTTTCATCTTCCCATTGGCCGGGTGGCAAGTATGCCACATCTGTGTCCTCTTGTGGCTGATGCTATGGCTGCCCATCATTTTCTTCTGCCCCCCACCTTGTTTGTGCCACAGGAGCATGGTTGCCCCAGCAGTGACAACTTCAACATTCAGCCAGGGCTCTTGTAGTCACCCACTGGTAACCACAGTGCTGCAGTATGGGAATTTTTTTAACCCTCCCCCCCCCCCGAAAGTTCCTAGATGATTGTTGTAATGCAGCAAGTAATCTAGGAACTTCAGAAAACATCCTCTGTAGATCTAGAACAGATGAGAATATTTGTTATGGAAATTCAGAAGCTACTATTAATGTTACAAACTGGGAAAATAAGTCATTTATTAACTAACATTGAAAGCATAAATCAACGTTGCTAATATGTTGATTAAAATGTTAGTTTTATTGTTATAATCCTTCTACAGGGTGACATCTCCCCTGCGCAGGATTTGCCAAAAAGGGCATTAAACTGTGCAGAATTTGCCAGTTTTTTGCACTAACTAACAAGGGGAAAGTGAGGAAAAGGAGGATGGATGGATGGATAAGAGTAGGGTATTGTTTTCATGGAAAGCCAGGAAATCTATGTGAAAATGAGGTGAAGTCTCAGCATGGAATCTTGACATGGAATGACTCAAAAGATCGTGAAGATTGAGAAATGTTGCGAGTATACCTTGTGCTCCTAGTCAGCAGCAGTGAAAGCTGTATGGCTAAACTAAATGTCACTTTGTAGAGTGCCACAACAGGAGATAGCTACTGTCTCTTGTAGATTTCACAGTTATCTAGGTAGGCATTGTGAGACACTGGATGTCAGAATAATAGGACATACCCAACCAGGTTCTTCCTATGGTTTTAATTTTTTTTCTACTATGATTGTTTAGTTAAGACATTAATAATCATGTGTGTGTCCCATCATGTCCGTTCTGGTTTACAGAGATCCTTTTCAGAGGGTTTTTTTTAAGAGTACACATAAATGGTTTACTATTCTCTTCATCTGGGGGCAACCTAGGACCATCCAGCTTGCCAAGCCCACACAGTCTAACTCTTCTGGATGTACAGTGGGGAATTGAACTCCCAAACTTTGGCTCCACAGCCAGATGCCTAACTCACTGAGCTATCCAGCCAGCTCAGTTTTTAGATATTAAGGGAAGGGGTGGGGAATGGAAAGATCACACACTGATGCCAAGTCAAAATTGTACTTTTATCCCAGTTCCAATTTGGGGTTGGTGTGTTTTTAAATTCTCTGGGTTCAGGCAGGTTTTCTAAACTGGTAACTCTGGAGGCCATTACAGGTATTTGTATTTATTGCTACAGAGATAAAAAATAGTTAAACTGAACCTGTTATCCTGGACGAGTCAGGCCAAAGGATATGTATGAGGAGAACCAAACTGCTTGAGAAATTTATATGTCCTATTGTTAATGGTAGTGTGAATTTATGAATAAAAAATATTGCTGTTACTGGCTCTTAATTAAACTGATACGTTGTTATGTCTAACGTCTAATCAATTATGTCTTTTCTACAGGAAGTCAGCCTAGTCCTTGCAGCTATATTGATATTTTTATTGGCATGTTATGCTTTCTTTTATCTTAACCTGTCTGAAGACGTTGACCTCGAGCTGGATCAAGATGAAAACTAGCAGGAGTCTTTTTTTTCCTTCCAAATTTGGTGCCACAAAAAAAAAATTTGACCACTCATACTGCAAACAGACTCCCACTGAGATGAAAAAACAACACTTGAGCCGATTCCTATAATAGCTTTTTATATCCATGAGATGATCGCAGAACCTGATGGATTTTCATGAGCTTCATCTGAGTTTAAGACTTGTTCAGTGGCTCAAGTTGAGCTTTTTCACTTTCCCCCCAAAGTTGAATATAATTTTATTCTGCAAGACAAAGTTCTACATTTATTACAATTACTGTTAGTGAATATGTCCTGATTCCATTTGAGTTGGAGTCATTTGCTCTGACCAGAGGATGACAACAAGTAGAAGCCCATGGAGTACAGTCTGCGGTCATTGTGGGTTCATTACCATTATTAGCACTTTCAAATCGCATTAGCTGAAGCAGGAATGATTTTGAGATGTGCTTATATTTCATATTAGGATCACTGAGAATGTAAATAAGCTTAACTTTGTCTGGACCATATCCAGTAAGTTTTAGATTATAAAAACTGCACACTCTGGTTGAGGGAAATGGGTACACACACTGATGAGTTAGGAAGTGACTGTACTATGCAACCAAGGGCTCCCTCTTCACATTTGGCCTAGATGCAGAGAAAGGATGGTTCTCTTCATTGATTTCTATGAGAGGCTAAAAGAGATGATTAAATCTCTCTTGAAGTGATAAAGGTTCAAAATGCTTCACTTGATAATGCTTGCTGAAGTTAACTGACAAATACATGGCACAACTCAGTGCCCTAACTCAAAAGAACTCATGAGATGTAGACTAGGAAAGGGATCCTGAGAGAAACAGTCTGTGCATTCAGAAGAAAGGTTTGATTTTTTTCCAGGCAGGGTTACTCCCTGATAGGTATAACCCTGAGTTGCCTCAGCGAGTGGGCGGCAATATAAATATGAATGAATAAATAAATAAATATTCAGGATTTCTAATTTACATGTGCTGCATTTCTACAGACGCAAAGATACCCAGCAAGCAAGCAGTCTTCACATAAGATTTGTTGTTGTAGTTTAACAATTTAAAGAAGAAAAATCTTGAGCCCACTACTTTTTAAATTTCTATTAGGAAAGAATACTTGTGCACTTTTGGGGGCAGGGGCATCCATGAGCAAGATATATATTTTGCTTCCTGAATATACATTATGTATTCATTTCCTAATGTGAAATTAAATTGTGCTAGGGTACAACCGCTGAGAGAAAACAGACAGTTTTAATCCAAATCTTTTCAAATCGAAGATAACAAAACAGGATAGATTATCAGCGTATATAGCAATAGCAATTATACTTATATACCGTGCCAGAGCGCTTCATGCACTCTCTGGGTGGCTCACAAACTGATTTGCATTTTGCACCCAACATGCTGAGGTACTCATTTTACCAACCTCAGAAGGTTGGAAGGCTGAGTCAACCTTGAACTCCATCAGAATCAAACTCATTGTTTTGGCTACAGTACAGGAGTTTAACCACTGCTTCACCAGGGCTCTTATCTACTCCAAGAAGACAAGACTGACTTCCATCTCCCATCTATATGTGCTCTGCTGTACCTTCTCCTGGAGATTTGAGCAGAGCACAGAACACTTCAGTTGAATAAAAGGCTATCTGGAACAAATTGTTTTTTCTTAAAATCTGTAACTCGGAGCCTCCCAGATTAGCAAGAAGTGCCAGAAGAAAATAAAATAAAGATGTTTTAATAATTTATAATTTTAGCTTAGTTAAACACAAAAATCACAAATGTCTCTGTTCAGAAGGAGCTTTTGGTTTTCCTTATTTTTATGTGTAGGCAGACATTTATTTTCAGCACCATCCTGATTCTACTCTCTCTTTCTCTGTGTGTATCAGCAGTCATCTTTTTTGTTCGTTGCCAACTGTTCGAGGCACATGTGTTCTGTCAGAAATGGCACCTGGATGACAGAAGCTCAGGCATTCACATATGCCTCTGAAGCAGAGTTCCTTGCCTCTTGGGCTGTCTGAAAGAGTGTAAATAGAAAGTTCAGTCGATGTTGATTTTAATTAGCGCATTGCTGCATTCATATAAAGTCGAAATTCTGTTTTAATTAAACCATGAATGCTGCCTACAATAACAACATGGAAGGTAAAGGGTTGATGGTGTTTGATTATTATTTTTTTAGAAAAACCTCCTTTGCCATTAGGCAGTGATTTGTCAATTATTCTAATATTGGCTAGTAAACCCTTTTTTCTACATAATCACAGCAAATGAAGAACATACTGTCTTTTTTGTGCTTGTTCACAGAAATCAATTCCAAATATGTGGTACAAGGAGGTTTTTGAATTGTCTCCCTTTCTGCATCATTCTTTCAGAACAAAGTAGGCGATATAAAACAATGTTTGTACACAATTTGGCTTTTTTATGTGTCTATGTGTGTTTTTGTGGTCCAGTTGCTTTAGGAATCCAATGATTGAAAATATGATTACAAATTACTTTTTCAACAACAATTCCCAAAATCCTGGCTAGTATTGCCATGGCTTTGGTGGTGTGTGAGATTATTGGATTTGTAGCCTGAAAATGTGATTTTCCAAGGACTGGGTTATACTGAGTTAAATAGAGCAAGCTTTGTTCCTTAAAGGATTCATTCAGTTTTGGGACCATCAGCCCATGTATTTATCAGGATACACAAGTAAATAAAATAATGGATTAATTTCCAGTGTTGTCCTTGGTGGTCACAGAAGGACTTTCTTAACCCACCCACTCCTTGAATGGTTTGCAGCCCTTAATGGACTATTTTTGGGATGTATAGATGCTGCAGTTGTGATGGGATCGCTTCTTTCATATTTCTGTTTGATCCCACCATTTTCCAGCATATTTCCATCACTGGATCCTACCCTGTACTTTATTGTATTTAGTGATTTCTGTTTATTGAAGCCTTGAAATTTATTTAGCATTTTGATCTGAATGCTACTCAGTTCAGTGTAGGGGCCAATTGACAAAATGTTGTGTTATGTATGTTTCTATTTTTTAACTTTTGTTTTATAAAATAAAGTCAGCCATTTGATTCTTTATTTTTTAATTTTTTTATTAAATTTCAAATAAAAATACAAATAAAGACCATACAATACCAAAAGAAAAAGATTATACAAACATATTTCACATTTATATTCTATTACCTTTGTTACATACAGTTTTTACTACTTTGTCTAGTTCATCCAATATCATATTAGTAGCTATCTTAGTATCCCACCTCTATGTTATATACATGTCCTAGAGGTTGCAATGTATCACAGCACTCCTTTAATATTTCCAAAAACTCATTTGGTCAGGTACTGGCTTTATACCTTTATCCTTTCTCATTTTGTGTTCAACAAACGGTCATCAAATTTTCCAAAATTTATTTTCTTGAACTATGCCTTTTTAAAAATTCAAATCCCATGTTAATTTATCATTTAAAGAAAGTTCCCACATTTCTTTATACCAATCTTCAATTTTTAATGCAACATCATTTTTCCAATTTCTCGCAATACATTGCCTACCTGATGTTAACATTACAGATATTAACTCTTTTTTTATCATCTGACTTTTTATTGGAAGACTTCCATCTTAAAAACAAAACACCTCACGATACAGACCTATATTCACTGAGAACAAGTCCCACTGAACTATGTACAGTAATACCCCGGATAACGCGAGTATCGTATAGTGTGAAAACCGCATAATGTTACAAGATTTTTGAAAAAATCTTGTATCAAATAACGCGATTTTTAACATTATCCGATACAGTCGTTCTTAGCAGCAGGGTGGCTGGAAAGCAGAACGGGGTTCTCCGTTCATCTTCCCAGCCACCCTGCAGCTACGGAGGCAGGGGTGGGCAGGCTGGAAAGCTGACGGGGGGCTCCCCCATTGGCTTCCCCAGGCACCCCACAGCTGCGGAGGCAAGGGCTGGTGGCTAGGGAAGCTGACAGGGAGTCCCCGTCAACTTCCCCAGCCACCCTGCAGCTGTAGATCGGGTCCTCTGATCTCTCTGGAGCAGGCAGGGGACCCGATCCAAGCTGTTTCTGGGCTTCCCCGACGTCCTCAGCCAGTGCAGCAAGCCAGAATGTCGGGATTCGAACTCTGACATTCTGGCTTGCTGCACTGGCTGAGGACGTCGGGGAAGCCCAGAAACAGCTTGGATCGGGTCTCCACACCTCCCTGGACTCAGAGGGGGGGGTCGGTCAGAGACCCCAAAATTGGTTAAAAAAAGTCCATTTTTTTTACCAATTTTGGGGTCTCTGACCCCCCCCCCGGCCGGGTCCAGGGGGGTGGGGAGACCCGATCCAAGCTGTTTCCAAAGTTCCCCCACCTCCCTGGAGGCTTCAGGAAGCCAAAATGTCAGGCTTCAAATCCCAACGTTCTGGCTTCCTGCAGCCTCCAGGGAAACAGAGCTTTTTTTAACATTGTGTGATCAATGTATCGCACAACGTTAAAAACCGGATAACGACGGGACTTGTGGAACCAAGTCATAACGTTATCCGGGGTACTATTGTATACTACTGTATTATAAATTTAGTAATATTGTGGAGATCATACATTGTAAAGTTTTACATTGTTGGGCATAATACAGAATTTTTATAACAGTAAGAGAGATGATTCAGCCTATCATCATTTGCACGCATAGGCAGTGTTGGTGTCTTATGAGAATTTTGTAGTTAATTCATTCATTTAGGAGTGAAATCAGCAACAACATTGTGCCTCATTTTTCTCAACAGAATAATGAAGATAACTGAGATCTGGTTTATACAATAAGCTGATTACCTAGTTTCAAAGCTTGAAGAAGTTGCTTTTTTGGACTACAGTTCCCAAGATACCCAACAGGTTTATATAGCCAAAGAGCTGTATTCCACAAAAGAAGCTGCCCAGTCTCCCTACTAATGGGGAGAAATGGTGTGACCAGATATTTGTATAGTTACTCTTTCAGTCATTAAAGATGTTCCATTTTTTTGTACATTCTTTGATCCCAGGAGAACATTGTTGGCCTGTTAAATTGTGTGAAAAGAAAACATTTTCATTTTCCTTTTAACACAACTTTTAAACTAGCCTCAGAACACACATTTTTGTATGACAAATGTGTGTAGAATATAAATGTTTTAGAGAAGGAGGAAAGTATTTCCTATGTCAATGCACTTCAATTATAGCAACCTGCTTAGAGTTTTTTTTTAAACTGGAAATCTAAATTTGTGGGGATTCAGCCAAATGTTAGGTGCTAGCGTCTCTCTGACAGATGTCTTAGCTTTATTTCATAGCTTGCTTGGATGAATAAACATGCACAACTGTGAAATGTTGCATTGTATGAGCCTTCTTTTTATTTCAAAAAATGGGACAATCTGTTTACTGCCCTAATTGAGACAACAGTGTCAGTTGTTGCCAGTTTTGGAAGCAATAGCTATGTAATCATTGGAACCAAACAAGTGGTTGAGAGCAAAATACCCCACACATATTTTAGATTTTGGAACTCCTGTATAATTATATGAAACCTTGCTTTCCAATTAAATCAAATATAGCAAATCCATTATTAAAAAAAGTTTTCTCTCTCTAGTATTATCTCCCTCAAGTGTAGCAAAAATTGTCTGGTTTATTAACACAGCTCAAAACAGACTCACTGTGGCTTGGCTGTACCATCCAATAAGATGGTTTCGCATTAGAGAGAAGCCCATCTCCCCTTATACAGTAATACTTCGGATAACGTTTACCTCAGATAATGCTAAAATTGCATGACGTTAAATAATCTGGGGAGGAGAATTGGATCGAATAACGTTAAGGTCCAATGGGATGGATCGGATAACAACCGCTAAAGCCTGTGCGGTTACAATGTATCTCTATGGAGCTTTAACGTTATCCGATCCATCCCATAGGATTTTAACATGCATCGGATAACACTAAGAATCGGATAACACCAAGACTTGTGGAACCAAGTCTTAGCGTTATATTACTGTATACCTATTTCTGATGTCAGCTCACTGACTTGCCCAGACATGCCTGGCCGCTGCTGGAACATGATTCAGCTGAGGTGGCAGCACACACAGTGGTTGCTGCAACAGTTATAATGTTCCCATGTAAAAATACATTACCCAGTACCATTTGAACAGCTATATTAAAATCTGTACATGATAGGTAAATTCTGAGTTCAGATTTGAAATCAGCACGCTCGATATGTAAATCACATGTGTTATTTCCATTAGCAAAATTGTCGTTCTGCAGTGTTACAGTTTTGATAAAGATATGGAAGAGACCTGGAACTATCTATTTTTATATATTCCACAGCACTGGTATTCAAGGGACAGGCAAGACAGTTGGGTAAAGAATGGCCAGAGAAGAGCAGCTTGAGAATGGCGAAGATTAATGAACAAATAAAGATGCGTATGATTGCCTGCCTTTCCAGAACAAGCAACTACCAGCTCATTAAGCCAGAGAGAACTCTTGAGACAGTTGTTACAAACAGCTGCACTTTGAGCAGGCAATGGTGGTATTTTCATTCAATTTATAAAGGCTCCTGACATGGCAGCCAGAGAATAGCCTCACAACTGTGTATTTTGCAGAAACGTGTGCACATTTAAGATGAGCCTGAGGAGTAATGATTGTTTCTCAGAAATATATTCTTGAATGGCTTAAGTTGCAGAAAATAATACCTCTTTGTTTAAACATGATACATATACATGCACTTTAAGTAGGCAAGCCCATCTCAGTTTTCTATACAAAGATATATATTTGTCATTTGGACACATCAATTTTACAGAGAAGTAGCAGTTTTGCCCTATTATAGGAATATATTTCAATTCATTCCTCCTGAATGATCAAAATGCATGATTTATCTGTTAAAGTATGTATACAGTCAAACCTAGCATAGAGCGCCTCACTTAAGGAGTAACTCACTTAAAGAGCAGAATTTTCTCTGAATGTTCGCTTCGCTTAACAAAACCAACCAAAAACTCGGTTAACAAATAAAGCGGGGTTCGCAATCCCCCCCCCATCCGCCCTGTGGAACGCATTATGCTCTTTAAGCGAGGTACAACTGTACATGTTAACAGATAAGAGGAGGAAGAGGCCATTCCAGATGGACTGTGAAGGCACACCTTGATAATATCCTCAAGACTGCGGCAGTCCATTGCGGTCCCGGTGTTAAATCCTGCATGTCTCATTTCATATGTGCTACAGGAGATGGCTCCATGATCATAGTGTGTGGGTCACTTCATGGCAAGCTGGGATCCACCTTAAACAAATTCATACCAATGGCATTTTTTCTGCTTCAGGAAAAATGCATTTTTGGGTACAAGTTGCACATTTGTTTGTCAACCTGATTGTATATAGTTCAACTAAAATAATTTGCACTTTTAGTTAGCAGGGTTTTTGTTGTTTATTTGTTAAGAAAATGTGTTAAAATTTAACAGGTTGTCTTCAACATGATTTTTCATCTTTGTGAGAATGAATTTTGTGCAAATTGTATGGTTGATTTTTGCCGAAAGTAACAGCTGTCTTGTTGCTTGAACTTTTAATTGATAGAAGTATACAAGCTGTGGATGGATTGTTTGCATCTTTTTGATCAATTGACCAGCCTTTCCATGCAAAAGTCATGCAGAAATCTAAATGGGGGGGATCACTTATTGTGCCTTGTTCTCATATAGGAAGTAAGAAAGCTTACTTCCTGGATGTTAAAGAGGGCTTTACAGGTGTCTTGAAATGTCAAAGTGGCTAGTGTTATTTAGACAGATATTTAGCGAGATTTCCTCACAACCTTAAAGCTGGCATCTTATTATTTATGACTAAATATCATACTAAACATAGGAGGTGATGCCTCACAATCACATATGTATATTACATTTTGTACATATGTAATAGGACTGCAGTGGCTCAAGTCACTAAGACACTGACTGGGAGGCGGAAGGTCAGCAGTTCGATTCCTGAGTACTGCAGGATGGAATGAGCTCCCGTCTCTGTCCCAGTTCCTGCCGACCTAGCAGTTCGAAAGCAAGAAATTGCAAGTTGATAAATAGGGACCATTTCGGTGGGAAGGTTACAGTGTTCCATGCGCTTCAGTGTCTAGTCATGCCTGCCACATTACCATGGAAATATCTGCAGAAGCAGACAGCGCTGGCTCTTCAGCTTAGAAATAGAGATGAACACTAACCCCTAGAGTCAGATACGACTGGCTTTCGAGCAAGGGAAACCTTTACTGTACATATGTAATGAAATAAGCCCCATTTTAAATGGTGTTTTTTTCATTATCTTTTACCCACCTAAATGTGTTTTAGTAAGTCAAACCTCACATAAAGAGTGCCTCGCTTAAAGAGTAACTTGCTTAAAGAGCAGAATTGTTTCTGAATGTTCACTTCGCTTAAAAAATAAAACCAACCGAAAACCCGCTTAACAAATAAATCAGGGTTTGCAATCCCCCACCACCACCAGAAGTCACAATTGGTCACTTACAATGGTGTTTCGCTTAAAGAGCAAACTTGTTTAAAGAGCAGTCCTGTGGAACACATTATGCTCTTTATGCGAAGTACAACTGTACTTTCAAAATGGTGATTCCAGATCAGGGGGAGAGAGAAGAATGTACACAATATATGCCTCGTGGAATTGAAGAAATGAAACTTATTTTTTGATTGACATGCCTTACTGTAAGATCATTGGTTGGAATCCCTAAGGTGGAGGGCCAAAGGTTGATCCTATGGGAAGAGATATAACTCAGAGACACAGGTGCACACACACGGGGACATTCTCTGGAATGCTTTTGCTTTTCGCTTGCCAAGATGTAGGGGCTTGAGAAAGGAGGGGGGCATGGGCTTTCCCTAAAACTGGCAGCTTGCTTTATTTCTGTTTTGAAATGCTTCCTGATCTTTTGATGGACTTTATCCTGTATCTTACTGTGCTTTCAATATACTTCTAAAATATTTGAAGAAGCTTGGAGTGGTTATTTGGCTTAACTCTACCTTGTACTACACATATCTGATGCCTGGGTTGTCCAGCCAGGGAGTTGCAACTCAGAAGAACAATGGGGCCTACTCGACGATAAGGCTGGTATTGTTACAGCATATTTCCGTGACTAATCACAAAACAGCACACACTAACTTCAGGACACTTTGATCAGAAAATCTGTTCAATGTAACAAACTGATTCTTTCACCACTTGAGGGAAGATATTTGTTCTAAATGCATCATGTAGTTTGATCTTTGATTTTAAATTTTAACTGACTGGAGCACAGGTTCCTCTACACCAGGGGTTCTCAACCTTTATAAGCCGGGGGCCAAGTCATACTCCTTCAGACAGCTTTCGGGGCCGGATGGCCATTTTGCCCTTCCTCCACCACATGAAACTTCCTGGTGTAGTGGAGCCAGGGGGGACACATGAAATGATGCCGTGGGCCGCATGTTGAAAATTCTGTTCTATATCACCACTTATCAGCACTATCTTCAGGTATTGTTTACACAGGCTTTTTCTTAACTGGCTGCTGAAAAATTGAGAAGAATGTTGGTGAACATGATTGATTAATTTGATTCTCGTGTTCTTTCACTCCTGGTCTGAGTTCACATGTGCATTTGTACCTGTGAGAGATATGTTTCAAGGCAATTAGAACCCACTGATAAAAAGGTCTGAGAGAGAGAGAGAAACCCTATAGATAGTGGCAGACACCCAAATCAGGATTCACCCATTTCAACATTAGAAATAACCAAGTTTGGTACATAATTATCTGTGATATATTAAAAAATAATAAATTATTCATTTGAGGGTTAGGAATAATTAACTCTTGGTGGACTTAAGAAAGTTTGGCACACATTAGGTTTGGAGACATTGCAGTAACTGATATGGTTCAAGTCTAACCTTTGACAGCTCTAGGGGAAAGACGGCTATTTAAATCCAGTTCATAATTCCCCACATTTGAAAGTTCAGTCATCCGTCGATCAAACTGCTTCAGTAGAAGATGGATGTCAGTCCCAGTAGAGTAATACCTCGGGTAACGTTTGCATCAGATAACACTAAAACTGCATAACGTTAAGCAATCTGGAAAAAAATTGCATCACATGTTAAAATCCTATGGGATGCATCAGATAACGTTCACTAAAGCCTGTGCCGGTTACAATGTATCTTTATGGAGTTTTAACATTATCCGATGCATCCCATAGAATTTTAATGTTACCTGATGCATGCATCGGATAACATTAAAAATTGGATAACACTAAGACTTGTGGAACCGAGGTCTTCCTGTACTACTAATTTAGTGGTTCCCAAAATGGGACCCACACCACACTGGTGGACTTCCATTCACAGAAGCCTAAGTCAGTACTTTAGCTGGTCAGTGCTTTGGGGAATTGACTTAGGCTTCTGAAAATTGAAGTCCCAAAACCAAAGGTTGGGAAACCCCACTCTAGTACATGTTTTAAATCCTAAAATAAATGAAATTTAAATATTACAATGCAAAGGGAAACTGATTGGTATTGCTACAACTCACTGTATAGCTCTCCCTTTCAAAATTTGTACACCTTTATTATTAAAGTTACATGCACATCTGTACTCTAGAGAGACAAAAACAGTTTGATCTGAAAGAATTCTTTGATGACACTTCTCTGCATTTTTCAGATATGTTGGAAGAAAAAGTGTTCATGTAAAATGAAAGTTATGATACTGTTGTCTGGGAACTGGGACAGATAAGATAGAAAAATGCCATTCCATATTAGCTATTGGAGCAAATACACACATTTGTGTCAGAAGTATTATAGCAGTCCCCATTTTCCTTCATGTAATTAGATGTGTAGTTCATCCCCCATGCTGTATTTTTTTCTGGCTTGAAGTCTCTGGGAAGAGGCATTCAAAGGTATTTATGTGAATTCAATAAACAAGTGAGCATTTACTGAAAAAGCTTGCTTCTTTCAAGCATGATTTTCACATTACAGCTTTATTATCCTGGCAGGTTTTTGAATTCATTTGTAGAACATCATTACATCTGCTGTGCAGAACACTCCAAGGAGTCATTACAGGTGTGCCAAACCTGTTGCTTGTTATGACTGGACCTGCATAGCTAGAATGATAGTTATAAAATACTCTTGCTAGAAAGTGATTACTAAGACCTTAACTATATCTGTCTGTCAAAACCAAATCCAAGGTTGGAGAACTTGGGAATCCTTCAAAAGCCTGGCAGTAACCTTTCTTATTTTTTACATTGTTAGTATGCTGTATGGTTTTTGAAGTCTGGAAAGAAGAATAAACAATTTTTCAAATTGGATTTCCAAGCTCCTCAAGTGGGGCTGGGAAATGCTCATCTTTATCAAAAGGGGGCATGGGGTGGAAGAGGCTGAGAAACACTGGTTTATTGACTATCACCACCCATATTACTTACCCCTAGCCTCCTTTTGAATAATTGCTATACTGTATAACAATTGGCGTGATTGGTTGTTGTTTACTACAAGTTGTTCTCTTTAATTTCTCAGCCAAGATCAATATTTGTATAAAGTCCATTTTGTCCTGCCCTTTGACTGTGGAGAGATGAGGGAGGGCTCCTCCCTCCCCAGGTTGTTTTCATTACATGCAAACGTATCGGGGAAATGGCTTGCTCTTAATTAATATTCCACTGGAGTACTTTGTTCTGGAGTTGCAGAAATGGCCTTAGCTGAGGAAGCCTATATTTTCCGAGAGTTTTCCCTTGATGTTTCTTTCTAAAGTAGCACTACAGGAATGCAAACATACAAGAGGTTTTGAGAACAACAAGGTCAGAGAAACAATGACAATCACAAAGAGACTGCTAATAATGTATATTTTTCCTTTTTAACTACCAGCCACACTGCTGCCCTACTTCTGAATAATGCAGCTGTGAAGGTAATTAATTAATGTAGGAATGAGGTTTAATAATAGCAGAAGTGCTCTCATTGGTTGTTGGTATTAGCTACCATGCTGATAATAGGACCCTACCATTGTTGTCACCTCACTGGAAAAATTAGCATTTAATTAGCTTATGGGGCTGTGGAATCATTTCAATGAAAAAACTTGTTTGTATCTTTCAAAATTAAATGCTTCTTTATAGAGCAGGATAATCCAGATGTGCAGGCTAGTGGGCTGCAAAAAACAAACACACACCCCAGGAGCTGGGGCAGCTAAAATTGTCACCTGGGTTTTTTGGAGCAAACAGTAGGATTAAAAAACACCCTATTCAGTAATTGCTTTTGATACATATATGAGAATGAGCATAGTCTTAATTGGTTTTTAATTTTTAAATGTTATTCTTACTTTAGGTTATACTATATCTTAAGATCCTGAGATGGGCAATCATTAAAAAGTACTGCTTTGTTAAAAATGCTGGAAAGACCTTTCCCCTAATGTTTGAAGACTTTTGATGGAGAAGAATATACTTTCAATACAATTTCAAAGAAGAAAATTTCTGTGACTTTATTATATGTTGAGTATAGGGCTGAGTTTCTTTGATTTGTTTGTATATCCATCGTCCCACTGAAGGATAAAACAAGACAACATACAACATCACAAAAATTAAACAAAAAACTCATTAAAGTAATCACAAATTAACAGGCCCATTTGAACAGGTGTGTTTTCACACCATTCTGTAAAAAGAAGAGAAATAATTGATCACACCTGGCAGGCAGACTGCACTTCACAGTCTGTCTTCTGTTTGTCCATCAAGTGGACCTCCACAAGCAACAGTAATCTCAACAGAGCTTCTCCTAAAGAAGTTAACATTTAGATAAGCAACTTCTTAAATAGCTAAGCCCCAGCCTGTTTATGTACTTAAAGGTTGAGATCAACTTGCATTGGAGCTGGGAGCAATTAGCAAGCAGTGCAAGTCCTTAAGTCTCAGATTGATATGATTTTTACTATTGTGCAAATATGACTTGTGAGGCACTGCTGTGGCTTAGTGGATAAGATGCAGAACCTGACTGGAAGGTCATCAGGTCAAGCCCCAAGTGCTGCATGACAGAGTGATTCTGTCTCTGTCCCAAATCCTGCCAAACTACCAATTCAGAAGCAAGAAATTGCAAGTAAAGAGGTACTGCTTTGGTGGGGAAGGTAACTGCATTCCATGCATTCCAGTGGCTCTTTGGCTATAAATAGAGATGAGCAATGCACCCTAGAGTTGGATATAACTGGCTTTTGAGCAATGGTGACCTTTACCTAAATATGATTTACTATGATTTTTAATATGATGTACCATATTTGCCATCATATAAGACGCACCCTGGGCTTTATAGACATTTTTTAAGGACAAAATTATTTTCTACAATTTTTCATCAATTTCCAAAATGATTTATTGTATGGGGGGAAGGGGGGGGGTCAACTGCCAATCCTCTTCAGCCACTGAACTGCAACTTTCCCTGCCATTGCTGATCACCTGGAGCCAGGAAGGGTGGGAGAAGTGGCTCCTTTGCCAGCCTGCTTCTCTCACAAAGCCACCATGGCTGACAGCCACGAAGGGCAGGCCCAGTGGGTGACAAGAAGTCAGCTGTGGCAAGCTTCGAGGGTGAAGCAGGCTTCTTTACCAGCCTGCTTCCGCCACCAAGCTGCCATGGCTGACCGTGCCTGGCAGGATCGGCAGAGAAGAGAAATCTTGTACGCATTGTCCAGCTTCTAGCCGTCAGTGGCGGCTGCAGCTAGGCCATGAGGGAGTGACGGTGGCTTGAAAAAAGGTATTTTTATGCAGATCCTGATCTCCCTGGTGGGATCTGTGGGGAAGGGAAAACCTTTACCCATCACTTTTAGCGGTGGCTGAAACTGGGCCATGTGTGTGTGTGTGAGGGTGGCTTGAAAAAGCCCTTTCCTTGCGGATCCCAACCTTCCTGGCAGGAGGCCGTCAAGAGGCAAGGAGGAGGGACTCACCCAGGCAAGATCTTCTCTAGCCTCCAAACTGCACCAGCCAGGAGGGGCAGCTGTTACCAGCATATAAGTCTCAATCCATTTTTTTAAAGGGAGGAAGTGCATCTCAGACACTGACAAATATGATAATCTAAACAGCAATCTAGTACAGTACTTTCTACCAAAGCAGGGAAAGATTTGTAAACTGTAACAGCAGGTGAGCAGCTCCAAGGCCCCTTAAGAGTTTTCTATTTTCAGCTGAGCAAAGCTGGACAATAGATGGCCTGGAAGTAGCCTCCAACCTGCCACCACTGAAACAAAATGCTACAATTAGTGGCAAAAACATGCTATTAAAAAAAGGTCAGAGTATTAAACAGAAAAGCAAGGGCACTGTCTCATATAGGCAGGCCTGGCTCTTTGACAGTCTACTGCAGGGGTGCCCAAACTATGGCCTGAGGACCAGATCTGGCCTCCAACACCAATTCGAAGGCTACAAAATCTCGCTCCGTGAGCTCCAGACGCCTGCCCTCGACTTGCTGGGAAGAGGGAGAAAGTGGCCGCAGCTGCTGGGGCTTCGAAAGACTACAAAATCTCACCTCCGTGAGCTCCAGATGCCTGCCCTCGACCTGCCAGGAGAGGGAGAAAGACTTTAGGAACATTGTTGTTATTGTGTAAGTCCTCTTCATTGGTTGAAGGAAGTTGAGCATCAAATGGATTTTTTGTATCTTAATTGCGATGTACTATGTTAGTTTTAAATTGTATTTTACTATGTATTACTGTATTTTATGATTTTATTATGTTGATGTATATTATGTGATGACATGGTTGTGAGCTGCCCAGAGTCGCATTTTGCGAGTGGGGCAGCATATAAATTGAACATAATAAAAATAATAATAATAATTCGTCCGGCCCACGAAGCCCTTGTCGCTCCTGGAAGCAGAGTAAAACATGCCCGTACAGGTGCGTTTTACTTCTGCTTCCAGGAGCGACAAGGGCTTTGTGGGCTGAATGAATTGGCATTGGGGCCAGATCTGGTCCCTGGGTCATAGTGACCGGCTCTCTGAACCACATGACCAGCCTGCGGCCTCAAATGTTTGGGCAACTCTGGTTTACTGCATTATAGAGAGCCACTACAATTGCCACCAAATGTCCATAGCAATGGAAGCCATGGTGAGACCCACACAGGTGGGCATCAAACTGGCCATCAGAGCCTCAGCTGGTGCAGCTGTTATAATAACAGAAATTTGCCTGCCTCTGCAAAAGAGAGCATTTCGAAATAGAAAGTTATCCTCTGTAGAACAGACCATAACACCATTCCTTTTTTAGTCCTATTCCTAGAGAGCTCTGCTGCTTTGTCAAGGAAGGCATTTCATTGGCCTCATCCTTAAAATAGTGGTTTATTTTGTTCTTCCACAGTCGAGAGAGGCTGTTAAGTTGTCTACCCCTTGCTGGGGGAGTGGCAAGAGGACATTATCCTCTTATTGAAAGGGATCAGTGCCTGTGTTGTGAAAGGCTGAGACCCAAGAGGGCAGCTCATTCCTGCCATTACAGCAAGCTGACAGGTAGGGACTGACAGCACCCATCAATCATGCCTTTAACGGCCTGAACTTTGGCCATTTCTCTTCCTGAAAGCAGCCGACAAGCAGACAAGCAGCGTTGTGCTGTCAGTGAGGTAAAAGTTCTTGGTGTCAGAATTTCTCCTGAGGGGGTTCGCTAGTGATGTGCATTTTGAGCCGAGAGCAGCTGCCCTTTGCTTTATGATTGTTGTTCTGCTTAAAACAAAACAGGAAATACTCGGCCACAAGGTAAATAGTAATATGGTTAGAGTTCTGACTATGGCAGATGTTGCATGATATATGCATAAACTAGATTGCTTGACACTGTGATATGTTTGAGGTTTGACAGAAGCTTGAGAGGTACAACCCAATTAAATGGCAGCCCAAGAGTTGGCTGGTTGGTTCAAATCAATATGTGAAAACACACACAACAGAGAGAAAGAGAGAGAGAGAGTTTTATATACTGTACTTAGAATACATCCCTAGCCACTAAGGTGGCCAAGAACTAGCTGAGCTGACATTGGGCCAGCTAATTGCTCAGCTGGACCCAGGCACAGCTGAATTCAATATCATACCTGGCACCCTTCCCAGCCAAGGGGTGTTCAGAATTACAGAGGATTGCCTCCCCCATCAGTATGTGCCAACATTTTGGATGTATCTCTGGGTTGGGTAAAATTTAAATCTGGCATAACTGAACTACATCCTTTCTTTTCTCTCCTCTCTCCCCCTTTTTTGGCTTTTCTGCCAAAAGATCTTACTCAACAAAGTGATTCTGCCACCAGATTACATTCTTGGCAGATCTCTAAGGATCAGTTGATGGTGTTTTGTTGGCAGAAGGTGGCTTCTACTGGCAGAACAGTTTGATATTTTATCCTAACCTTTTACAGCAAGTACATTTTTTATTCAGGATTCCACTGCCTGTCATCTTTAATATAAATCTGTAAGATCTTTATATTTCATGCTTTGATTGTTTTAAAATATTTCCCCAAGTCTCCTGAATATGAACCAAATGCTGGATGGAAACATTTAATCCTGTGGATGAAATCTAGTATGGTGTGAGCGGCTTGTCTCTTAAACAATTTCTTCTTCCCCTGCTCCCACATTTCTCTAGAAGACACCCCCAAATTTCAAACTAAATTTTCACCTACTGGGGAGCCAGATTTATAAGAAAATAAAACGATGGATGTGTGTCCCATTAGTGGATAGGCACAAGTGGAGATGAGCCATTTCCCAGACATAAAACAAGTACCCTTTTAGATTTACATCTTGAAACACTCTTGAAATTGAAACCCAAAGAGAGTTCTCCTAAGATCTCAGGATGAGGGCCATTATCACAAATTGCTTTTCACAAATATCATGGAAGTGAAAATAAAGCTATGACATCCCCATAATTTCATAGAAAACATTTGGGCCAAAATTATGTTTAGTTTTACCACAAAACACTCTATTGGACTCATACTCTCGGTGTTGGGGGGGGGGGGTGTCATTATATCCTTGTACACAAAAAAGTCCTATCCCCTTGAATGGGGCAATCCCTACAAACCAGTTGTCAAATACAGTACAGTATTTAAAGAGTCCCACCAGGGGAGCAGTTACCCTTTATATTTGCCAACAGGATTCCAAGCACTACAGGATACTTGCATCAGAACTGATTTGAAATGGGTACACATGTCTACACATACTGACCTTCTAGTCCAAGTATTTGGGGCCATTCATAAAAATGTGCTATCTCACAAGCAAACACAATAGGATCTTTCCCTTTATGTAATCTTTGCTAAGGTAAGTATGCTTGAGGAGGACAACTGAGATATTTAAAACTACTGTACAGGTACTTATTTTCAAAGGAAGGACACATATATTTTGTGTTTGCAGAACAGATGATCACGGATGGCCAAACTGAGATTGGGGGGTGGCTATCTTAGGAGATGGTTCTGAGGAGCCTACTTTTTAAAAGCATGATGTTATTTGTCAAATTAGAAAACAAAAGAGAAGGGCCAGCACCTCCACCTGAACTGCTGGAAGTTAATAAGGTGTTAATTGAAGTGACAGCTGATTGTAGCACCTCAGCACTTAGTTGGCAACTGAACAATAAAAATGAGTGAGAGAATAGAAATAAATTATGTTTATAATACACACCAAAAGAAGGAAATAGATGAACTGTGTCAGTCAAAAGATAATTGCTGGGTGCAGTCCTAAATCCCATTGAAAGCCAAAGGATCATGCCAATGTAGAGTCATGCTTCTGCATACATGAACACGTCTGGAGGGAGAATTATGACATCAAAGTGTATTGGTGCTAGATTCTCAGCTTCATTCAACAGCTGGACCTGGAAGTTACCCCTCCTCCCTTCCTTTTTAAAGCAAATTGAAATCTTAGTGACTAGTTGGTGAAATCCATTGGAAGAAGGGAATCAGGAAATAAAGAACAAATGCTCGATCCTTCGTTCTTGTTGATTTAGATTAGACATATCAACTTAATGAGACGCTTTAAGAAGGATGTTCAAAGCCATGCAGGATTCTTCGCCACCTTTATTTGTGAAGCAAGACAGACATATGCAGCAAATGTGGAACGACTGAGTAATTTCTGCAAAATACCCAAAGAATCTCTGCAGTACTTCTGATAACTTCTTGCAACAAAGTACAGGATCCTCAGTTTATGCAGGTTGCCTTATTTGGTTTAAAACATTAGTTCCCTCAGCTGCACAATCTTATCATTCGCTTCTGCAGAGCAGAATCCCAAAGAATGATTTTCTATTACCTCTGCTTCCACATAGAAACAAGACAAATAAGCATTTATAACTTCACATTTGGAACAAGCCCTCAAGAAGTATTGGTATCAACACTTTGGAGACCTGGCAGTTTCTACACACTGTCCTATTGGTCTATAACCAGACTAAGAATTCTCTCATACGCCTGCCAAAGACCTTATCTCCTATTCCTGCTAACTTTCTTTTTTCCACATGTAGGTGCTGGGATTTCATTTCATTTCATTTCAGATAAGTCCTGATTCCTTAAGGCTGTCATTTTGGGCCATAAGAACTTCTTTCGTGTTTAGGCCAGACATGAAACTGCCGAAATGAAGCCACCTTTGGGAAGTTCATTTTGTAATTCTTTTCACCTGATCTAGTGTGAGAACTATTAGCTGTCACAAGGTGGTCATTGCCTGGGGTATGCCCGATTGTGGTTCAAAAATACTACAATCTTTAAGGAGGCTCTTTCTGTGTATCCCCATAAGAACTTGATTGGCATGTACACTGGGAATTCTCCCCTGCCTTGGGACAAAGTAGTCATAGAATCGTTGGAGGTATTCTAAT
Source organism: Furcifer pardalis (assembly GCA_030440675.1). Taxonomy (NCBI): domain Eukaryota; kingdom Metazoa; phylum Chordata; class Lepidosauria; order Squamata; family Chamaeleonidae; genus Furcifer; species Furcifer pardalis. Next base: position 73,229,600 of record CP126891.1, read on the forward strand.
GCTTCCCATCTTGAAGGTGAATTCTATGGTGCCTCATGGCAAAGTATACATTATGACCCTCTCCCCATGAAGTGTGTATTACACTTATCAAATTTGGTCCTGTGAATTTCATTGGTATAATAGAGCTTGGTTCTTTCCACCTTTCACCTTCAATCTTTGCTGATGAAGAGCAAAATGTACAAAAAGCACCATACTATGGCATCAAAGTCTTTACCTAAACACAGTTTTAAAAACAATTTCAACATGGAATTGGTACTCGGAAAGCTCATTAGATATTTTTTCAGGGGTAATTTTTGGTCACTGCTGGCTTGTTTGGGGGCTTTTTCTTTTTGCAATGAGGGTGCTATGAAAATCTGCAAAATATAAAGTGTGTTTTAAGAAACTCTTTAAATTTCTTTAGAAGAATTTATGGTGTGTGAAATCATTTTAACTTCCTAATTTGATTCATTTGATTTTTCTCTTTACTTTCTCTTGTGTAACATTAATCTACCATAGACCTTCTTCACACTAAAATAATAAATCCTTTGGCATCCACACTACTGTATAATAATCTTTTACAGTATATTAAAATCACAAATTAAAGCTATCCTTAATTTAAATTGGGGAGGGGATCATCTCCATTTTCATTATATTACTGCTGTCACGGCATAAACCATGTGGATGTACAATTCTCATGAGTTGCAGATCAGACCTGGATCACAATGAAATGAAAGACACAAAGCTTGAGTTTTCACATAGGGTAAATAAATAATGCCGTGCATAAATATTGAGGCACTGAACATAAAACAGTTCATGTGAAAATATAGCTAATTTGATTCCCTTAATGTTTTTTTAAAAGAACAAACATCCACAAAAGGGTAATATAAGCATATAAAATCTGTTCAGCAGGAGAACATCTTACTTTGTATAAATCCCTATATTGGATTTTGGTTTTGTATTAAGCTCAAGAAAATATTTTTATTTATAGTGACCTGGTATTTTCTTTTTCTCTCCTTACCTATGTTTCAATAACCTAGTGGCCAAAATTCTGTTATTTAATGTAGCAAAATATAATAAAGAAGGCCTATTGAAAGAATGATGATTTAGTGAGTTAATGCCATTCCAAGTTTCACTGATTCAAATGGGCCTACCCTAACTGTGACTTCATCATAGTTTGCTGCGACTCATATTCAAGTATACATTTTTCCTGGAAATTGACAGAAGAATGACAAACAGGAAAAATGCCATTGGCATGAGATTATTTAAGGTAGATCGCAGCTTGCCATGAAGTGATCCACGCACTGTGATCACTGAGCCATCTCCTGTGGGCATGTATGAAATGAGACATGCAGGATTTAACACTGGGACTGCAATGGACTGCTGCAGCTTTGAGGATATGGACAAGGTGTGCATCTGGCATGTCCTCTTTCGCCTCCAGGACCATTGAGAATTGGTTCCTCCTCCACTCATTTTGCCATTGGGCCCAATATGATGGCTTCCAGTGGCATTTCCTCCACTGAGGTGGCCAACACCCCACCTAAAGGGGCTCATCCATCCATAGCTATTGGCTCCTTTAGGGAGTCAGTTTATTTACCACCACCCAACACTTGGCACTGAATCGCTGGCTGTACAGTCTACTACTCCATTAGTGGGATGTCTGGCCAGACACTTACTTTAGTGTAATAAGCTGCAGTTAGAGTAAGCTCGCTTGAATCAATGGGACTTATGGAGGAGATGACTTATAAAATCACATTGATTCAATGTGGCTAACCTAGTGTGATTTATTATGCTAAGCAACAGGACTTTGGCCATTATAGCAGTCAACTGTGCGACAGAGCAACAACAACAAGCAGTCAAAAGATCTGCTAGAAATGAAGTTCAGGCTGAAATCCTTCTGGACAACGTATTCTGTATACATTTAATTGCATTTTTTTTATTTCTAGTTCCACCCTCAAAAGTTCCAAAATTCCCTTGGAGTCCCTTCCATCGCTGGACAGCTGTTGAGATCTGAATTCTGAAAACCCTTGCTTCTAGGAAAATTATTTCACTGGTGTCAAGTTTGGGAAAATGAAGTCTGCCCCCCCCCAACCCATGTCCCCCAGTGGTTTCTCTACCTTGAATGGAGCCTCGGGACCTGATGCTTTCCTTCTTTTTGGAAAGCATACCAGGGATTCTTAGGTCCAGGATTGCAAAGTTAGCTACATCTTATTTCCTCAGATTTCAAAGAATAATTCTGAAATTGAGGGTTGATCCTTGTAATGTCTAGGATGAGAAAAGTAATCTGGGTGAACTACTTTGTGATCAATTGAATAGGTATGAATGGAATCCAGATACATGGTTCCACAATCCATATAAGATATAGCTAAGCAAGTAATTACCGTGTTTGCTGGTGTATAAGACCCACTTCCCCCCCCCCTTAAAATACTCTGGAAAAATGGAGTGTGTCTTGTACTCTATATAGCGGGCTATAGTGGGCTATTTTGGCAATAACGGGGTGAGTCTTATACTCCGACGTGTCTTATACACCAGCAAATATGGTATATTGCTTGGAAGATTCACCAATAGCCTATGGGGAATTCTTCTCCAGGCCCTGCTGCCAAGAAGACTTTTACATTACAATGTTGGTCCTCCATTCACTCCCTCCAAATGGTAAAATCAGTCCAAATCCACATCCCCCTCCCCAGTCCTTTCCCAACTCTTTACTGCTTGCTCCTGCTTTTTATGATACAGAGATTGTGTAGTGCAATACCTATGCTGAGTCAGTGTGAATCTTAGGACCAACTGAGAATGAGTAGAAATGGATGTCCAAACCTTTAAAGCCATGTTACAGGAAAAGAAGAGAAATTTTCTTCTCCAGGTGGCATCATGACCTTAGAAGATAATCATTTATTCATGCTCCACCAATATTATGCCTGTTGTTAGTTGATGCACCTGGAAGTACATCTTGACCCAAGTGCTCCTCTTGTGTGCTGAGTATACATATAGCAGCCTGTGTCTAGTGTTCTTTCTCTCATTCAGGAGATGGCTAGTTGTGCATGGCATTTGCTAAGGATGTGAATCTTGAAGCTTCTTGGGGAGAACCCCTCTTTTCTACTTGCAATGGGATTTCCTCATACACGATCCCCTCTGCTGAGAAATCACAGGCTTTGTGGCCATTTGTTTTGCCTATGTAGATTTGTTGCCATTCCTGTGCAAAATGGCATTTTTCTGGCACAAGATTCACTGGAAAATTTAACTGCAGAATGTGGTAGGTACTTTTCCAACAGAACAAATAAAGATGTTTTTGGTAATGAGACAACAGAGGCAGGTCTTATTTTTATGGAAAAACTGGGAAACTTCACATGCAGAGAGAAATTATGGGAAGACATCTTGGCATGATAGGACTGGAAACATCATTGAAAGCAAGAAATTACTTGTGCCTAGCATGAGAGACAATTCTTTTCGAGATATAGGGTGTTTTTTTAAATTAAAAAACCACACATTTGCTTGAACACCTGACCAGATAGCTCAATAGTTTAGGTATCTGGCTGCAGAGGCTGGGAGTTTGATTCTCCAGGGAAAAGAGCCAGCCTGTGTGACTTTGGACAAGCTGCACAGTCCCAGGATGTCCAGATAATGGAAAACCAATTTTGTGCATTTTGTACCTAACCCCCTCCCCACCACCACCACCACCACCAAGGGTTACCATAAATCAGGATTGACCTGAAGCTCCAAATTGCTATCGTTATTTTCTTTAATATCACTTAATGGGCAGAATCCTTTTCTTCTTTGGCATAAATGTGATGATGGGTTGAAAATGATTACAGATATAAAGACAGAAGTGCCTGGCGGACAGTGGTCCATGGGTCAGAATCGACTGTGTGACTGAACAACAACAAAAAACCTCTACTGAATGTAAAATAGGGTTTTAATTTTCAAAGAAAATAAGTTATTCAAGATAACTGAATGGAATGGTTTAATCCTTGATGGCACTTAGATAAGGTTCCAAATAGTTGGTTGAACACATTTAATCAAGACAATGATCCTCACTAGTTATTCCAGACTTCACTATAATGTTTCCTAATTAGTGTGAGATTATGGATAGAAAATAAGATATGTTGGCCTAACTAATAATGATGATGAGTTGTCAAGTCAAATTTTATAGATACTCTCACAGGATTTACCAGGCGTAAAGTTCTAAAAACGGGTTTTCATTCCTTCTGATAAAGGTGACACTCTAGGACTATGCAGCTTTCCCAAGTCCATGCAGATAGCAGGGCACATAACCCTATCACCTGGGTAACCTCTGGGTCATCTCAGATGGTCCATCTCCCAGGAGGCACAGTGGAGATTTGAACTCCTGGTTCACATCTATATCAGCTATCTGTGACTCAGATAATCAGCCATATCAGGAATAAACAAAACAAAAACATTGTAGCACTTTAAAGACTAACTGTTATATTTCAATGTGAGCTTTCGTGGATCAAGTCCACTTCATTAGACATGAGAGTGAGACTTCATGGCATCAGTTTATACACATCAGGTACAGAGGTCAGGTACAGAGTGATTGGTTAGCATACAAATCAGTGTGAGTGACCATCATGACCATAGCTTGTAGTCATAGATCAATAACTTAATTATAGATAATTTGTACTATAATACTAATAATTTTAATTCAGAAATTATTTTGGATTGAAATGATTTTTGCTAGAGTAATTCTGCACCTGTTGAGGCTCCTTTCACGTTCCCAAGAGCTGTCATGCAGTACCCAGGTCTTGAACTGACGACTTGCCAGCCTTCCAGCTAATAAGGCAAGCTTCTTAACCACTGAGCCATCACACCACACCATACTAAAACTTCTGTACTCCTGGCCATTGGCCATGCTGGCTGATGTTTATGGGAGCTCTAATCCAAACTGGAGGATCATCCGTTTGTGTACTCCTGATTTATATAAATTACCACTATGATGGTATCATAGCATTCATTTTAATACAGGCACTGCTGTATTTATAAATTAATTCCTTTGGTCAGTCCCATACATGTAAGGTATGGAAGTGCTGATCATGTGGATCACTGAGCCTGCATGCTTAATAACCCCCATGCTAGCACTTACGGACTTTTGCATTGTAGTGGTGGCAAGGGAAGTACCGTAACCAGATTAACTAGATGCCTGGAGCTTTTTCAATATCCCTACTCCTTCAATAGCACTGATATGAAGGCATGAAAGTATTTAAATGCAACTGATTAATTGAGTAACTAAAACTTTAATAATTAACTTTATTAAATAGTAATTAATTGCAAAAAATGACACTTTCATATTCTTTTGAGGGCCTCTCAGCAACCAGACATATCCTAGGAACTTTTTCTCGTGCTTGATTATTTCCTTCATCAATTTCTTGAACACAAGAGGAGGTCAAATTTCTGTTCATGGCAAAGTGAAGTCAAGAGTTCCTCTTTGAATGAAGAGATGCCCTCTGTCTTAATAGAAATAATTGTCATATATGGTCCTCAAAAGGTCCATATAGGTCATTTTGCTTGTCACCACCATGGAGGTATCAGCTTGCCTCCATTTGTTTTATAGTAAAGCCATCCTGGATAAATGTAACCAAGAAACAGCCTCATAATCAGAGACTGTTCTCTATGTGCCCTGGTGTCATAACTGAAATGAGCAGCAACTGGATGGTTGGCCTTTTTATTGGTGACACCTTGATTAGATTACACAATTGTGAAGAGATTTTGCATAGTGCTTTTATTAGACGGATTCAGATGCCAAGTGAAAGGTCATATTTACTCAGACATTGAAGTACATTTATTTATTTACTTTTATTGAACAGCACCCTTATGGGTAGTTTTGTACGGAATATTTTAACAACATTCTATGCCCAGGTAGAATTTTTCATCTTTTGTCTCGAGAACCTCCTGCTGTTATGGTTTTATTTATTCAGCATGTAATGCTAAGCTATTGTTTTCTATCATCTCCTTTGAGAAGCTTCTGAACTGACAAGCTGACTAAAATATTCAAAATAAAATGCCTAAAGTACATACATATACGATGAATCTTTGTTTCAAAGCCTTTGAATTTTTTTACCATTCACTTTTGTAGTAAGGGAAAGGAATAGGACTGAGTTTAATCAAGCCTACATCTAGCAAGCTGAATGTTATGGAAAGGAGCCATTATAACAGGCATAAATAATTTCATTCTTAAAATCCCTACGCTCAACAGCACTGTGAGCTAAGAAAGACATCTTTACTTTAATAAGATTTAACAGTTTTCTTTGTTATAATAATATGTGCCAAATGCTTTATAACTTTTTTTCATCTGCTGAAGATATAATACTGAACCTGTTTGAACATGTATCAATGGGGTTATTCTATGATTCTATGCCTCTCCCTCACATACTCAAGCTCTTCACCACATCAAGGTGTGTATCCAAGAGAAATGCAACAAATCAAAATCATTAATATTAAATTTGGTTTTTAAATCTCTTAATCAGGCATACCACCACAAGTTATCTTGCACAAATATCTTAGTATTTTTCTTTTTTAAAAAAACAAAAAGAATAAAATGAGACTAACTGGGTATTTATTTTTAGAAAATCTCCCTACCTAATTGGAGATAATTGTAGTTTATAGTAGTTTTGACATTTGTACCATGAGATAAACAGATGCATAGCCCATGCAAATTAACAAAAGAGAGAGCTTGAGCAAATGTGTCCAATTAGTACTTTTCCAAATAAAAACCAAGTGTGAATTAGTGACATATTTTACCTGATGCTTAAAAATTTTCAGTTTCTTTCTTGACGCTAATAACATTTGCCCAACCTTCATTCTAAATGAATATAACAGAATGAGAGATTTCCCATGAATCAAAATTGAATGTTATCATATGAGTTAATCAGCAGGCATAGGTGAGGATTTCTTCTTCCAGTAGACCTAAGAGAAGAGAGAGGAGTAAATCCTTCTTCCATTACAACTCCCTTTTATAATGAAAATCTGCCTCTGTTGGGCTGGGAATAATCTCTGGAGCAGGTTTTCTGATGGGAAAAGAAGAATGTTCCAACACACTAGCAGTTGGTCATAAATGTGACATTGAATTTAGGCCATAGCAACCTTTGATGGGAAATCTTAGTTGCCATGCCATAATTAGGGCTTCCAGGCGTCAGGATGCTGGCTATGCTTTTCTGAGGCTCCAGGTAAGCAATAAAAGTGGATACTATCTTTAAACAAATGTATACAATATAAATCCAGGCAGGAATATTTGTATATTTCTGGAGTCCCCATGAGGGGTGGGGAGAAGTCCAGTGGCTTTTAAAATGAACCTTTCTTGCTTCTTTTGCTATAAATACATTGATTAACACATCAAAATTTATAATATGCTTATAGAACCAATATGTTCAGATCCAGGAAAGAAGAAAGGATGGAAAGTGTAAAGAAGAGCCCACACCTTGATTTGTTCTTTTAAGAAGTGAAGAATACCATGTCCACTTTCTTTTGAAACCTTTTCCCTTAGGAAGCTGCACCACACAATGTGAGATACAGTACAGGCATTTTCCTGGCAGCTAGAAGAGAAAGGGGGTGGGGGAAATTGTTTTTTTAAGGCTTAGTTAGGAACATTAGGTAGCTGTTTTTAAAAAGCATCGTTAACTGTACATGAAGAAGGCATAATTAGGCTCAACCTTGACCTTTGGAGAGGTACAGTAAAAAAATTTTTTTTAAAAGGAATGAATTCTTCTCCTTGTGATTGGTAGCCCAACTGCATGAGGTGATTGGGCTAGAGCATTGGTGCCCAAACTAAGGCCCGGGGGCTGGGTGCAGCCCCCAATGCCAATTCATCTGGCCCACGAAGCCCTTGTCACTCCTAGAAGCAGAAGTAAAACGCACCCGTACGGGCACGTTTTACTTTCGTTTCCAGGAGCGACGAGGGCTTCACAGGCCAGGTGAATTGGCGTTGGGGGCCGCACCCAGCCCCTGGGCCTTAGTGACCAGCTCCTTGAACCACATGATCAGCCCATGGCCCAAAACGTTTGGGCATCCCTGGGCTAGAGTAATAACTGCTCAATTTAGATTCAGCATGCTTTCTGGACATGGAAGCTAACTGAGGAAGGTGAATAGTCAACAGAAGTGAAATGGTAGATTCTGGACACATTTCACTTGTACATATTTATCTGGATGAAACACTATTGAACACATCTCATTACACAGGGTCTTTCACCTAAGTCTAGCTGCTGAAAAGTATATATGCACAAGCTTGCCAATAAATCAATAATTATTCCATTCAGCTAGCTCTATTGCCTTTCTATTCAGCAACTAAGATTTTTTTTACATTTTATATCTTTTTACACTAAGGGCAAAATCTGTGACTGAACATCCATGACAAATGCCAATAAATGCTCATACTGCTACTCACAACTGTAAAACTCCAGGAAAAGGAGTTTGAGCATGTTGAGTCTAGTGACAAAATGGGAAGGATAGATGGGATGAGTCACAGAATGAACTGCAATGGGACTGTTAGGGCACAAGTAATTTCTTTGTAACAAGCTACTTGACCCCAGATCACTTCAATCTTTGGCCAAACATTTAGAAAGTCATAATTGCTGTTTCTTGAAAACAGTATTGAATTTGTAGCTTCATAGAAAGGATGATTGATTTATGGTGCAATTACGTATTCACACAGGCTCTTGCTTGAGACTGATCAATATCTTTGATTAATGTGTTCACATTTTATTGTTTATATTTCAAAGCACTGATGAAATAATTGCATAGCAGTGGAGAAGGAGAGAAGAGGCCACAAATATGCCCAAATACAAATTTTATTAAATGATATTTTATATTTTATTAAATGGTTTAGTTAAAAATGTGAATAAGTTATGAAATTTTTTAAATATTTATTCAGTATTTATGCCATATAGAAGAGTTGTATCCAGATCCAAAGCCTTTGTATCAAGAAAGCCAAGATCCCTTTTTACAGAAACACCCCCCCCCCATTTGCATGATCTTGACATGTTGTTCATTACAATTAAGTGACAGTTGTCAAAGCTAAGACCCAATAGTCCAAACTTGAAATTTTCTCAACCTTGGCCTTCCAGGTGTTCTTGGACTTCAGTTACCAGAAGCCCAAGTCAGTGCTCCTGCTGATCAGGGCTTCTGGGAATTGAAGTCCAAGAACAGCTAGAGGGCCAAGGTTGAGGAACCCTGCCTTAGGTGATCTGCCATCATGTTCTCCTCCTCCTTCTTACATGTCTAGTCCAGACGTGAAACTGCCAAAATGAAGGCACCTTATGGTAAATTTGCACTGCTAAGCTTTTCCACATAATTGTTTGATGAAGGTTGACAAACGTTCAAGTCCTTTTGATATTGCATTCTTTTTTTTAAACTAGTTTTTCTTTTACTGCAATTCACCTCTCAAATAAGGGAAGACTGAGGTGAGAACTGAGAAATAGTATGAAATATCTAGACCAGGGGTTGGCTATGGCCCGCAGCACCAAATCATCTGCCCCCCTACCTTGACTCCAACCACCGCTGCTGCGGATGCATTTATGGCAGCTGTGGATGTGTTTACGGCAGCCATAAATGCATTTACGGCAGCCACATTTATGGGAACCATAATTGCATAAGTCACGGACACATTTATAGCAGTGTTTGGGGGGGACCACCAGCCCAGCCCTCTCAACTGTCTGAGGGATATGACTCAGCCCCTGACTTAAAAGGGTGGCCGACTCCTGATCTAGACAATGTAAGTGGAGGTAGGAACACTGAGATGTTATGTGTATACTGGAGAACAAATTGTACGATTCACCTGTAGTTTTATCCTGCTCTCTCTTGATTCAAAATGTGTGTTTTCATTGTGTGGCACTTTCCATCCAAACCTACTTCCATACTGACAAATTTGTCCTAACAAGGATGGTAGTACAAAGTCAATATTGTCTCAAGTAACCAGGGAATGAGCAAAATGTTCACTCATGTATGGATTACTTTTATGTTTTGCTGTGTCATTTATTTGACTAACTTCCTGTTGTAGAATTATTTCAGCTGAGATGGGAAAACAGAGTCTTTGGGTGGAGCATGTTGAGACTTTCTTGGTGACCAGGGAGAAGTGATGGAGGTTGTAACTATTAGTTATTTGTAGTATAGAAGCGGCTACTCATGCCACGCCTTATGGCCTAAAGCTGCTTGTGTGTAAATGAAAACAGCAGAGTCGCTTGGCTGAAGTTCCAAAACAAAATCTATTGTAGCTGTAAGGAAGGTGCAGGCAGAAAACTTATTTACAGTATTTACAGTGGTGCAAACCTGAACAAAAACTAGCTTATCTGCAGCAAATAGCATGAACGCTGGGGAGGATATATATACAAGGTCAGTAGCGTTCTGGCTCAAAGTAAACAGCAAGAACAAGTCTTTTAGTTAAGGCTAGGCAACACAAGATCCAAACCTTTATCAGCTTCTGAGGTTTTCTTCGTGTAGCAAAACACCCAGCTTATTTCCAACAACAGGCAATCAAGAAATATAAGCAGTCCTTTTACCACAATGTGACAGTGAGTTCCATAGTCTTTAACAGCAGACAGGAGCAGATGCAGAGACAGGCAGGAACCAGCAGGAACAAGAGCCAAGAGCTGAAAGCTATGAGCCAAAGCTGAGCCAAAGGCGAGCCAAAAGCTGAAAGCTGCCCTGAAGGTTGTCTACATTTATGCAGAACACAGCTGGTGATCCACTCCACCTGTGTGCTGCTATGGGGAAATCCTTAAAGTCATAGCACTGAGTTTGTTCACGTTGCAACCAGTAACATCATTGCTACATATGGATACATATTTACTTGCAGATTTAAAGGCTGCCACTGCATTCACATCTGTTCCTCCTTAAGGTTTTTCTCTCCACCTGAGAGATCCAGAGAAACATAGCAATTCCTTAAGATTCCTTAAGTAAAATCCGAAGTGGTCCCTATTTATCTACTTGCCATTTCTTGCTTTCGAACTGCTAGGTTGGCAGGAGCTTGCACAGAGATGGGCACTCAAACTGTCATGCCGGGTCTCAAACTGCCAACTTGCCAGCCTTCCAACTAACAAGGTGAGCTTCTTAACCACTGAGCCACTGCAGCCCCAACACTATGATGTAGCATAAAGAATGTCCAAGTAATGTGTTTTCCAATCAACGAGTGGCTTGCTTTAATTTCATTTTAAAAAATCTGATTTGGATAAACTGCTCAAAATACTGTGCAGTCTTTCTTGTAATCTATGTACATTATACAAATGCACATGTGCTTACTAAGAAGAAGGAAAAAGAACTTGGCACGATAATGATCTTGGTTTGTGAGTCACAAAAGGTAACAAAGAAATAACTAATCTGTTATGGTTGCAGCATGATTTGTGGACCACCTAGTACACATGCAAACAAGGAAGCAAACCTGCATAAATAAATTTAATGACCACTATAATATTCAATGTTGAATAGGCCAGGCGATGTTGTCCAAGCTGTATAATGAACTGAATCTATGGGGGATCTAGTTAATTACTTAAGTATGTGGCAATAGAAACTTGTTGCCTGCATCTAACTTTTTAATGAGTGCCAGCATTATATTTCCACAGTGCAGGATGACCCATTTGCAAACAGATAAGTATTTTTGTACATGGCCATACAGAGAAAAATATATTCATTACATCAGCAAGTTTTCTAGTGTCTCATTTTCACTATTTCTCCAGTTTTTTTTAAAAAAGTTATGAAATTAAAAGATTGGAATGTTCCTTATAGTCTATACTACCTTTCTCACTTCACAATAGTCATTTCATACAGCCACAGTAACATTCCATTTAATTTGAAGTGCACTGCGCATTTGTTAATATGGAGATGTGATTGCCTTTTACTTAAATATATGGCAGCTTCAGCTCATTTTGTGTGTTTCATGAATAGTTTCTTCATAATTAAAGTGTCAGAAAAACACATTTGTAGCAAGAATGATGAAATTCATTCAGAACAATTTTCTGGAGAACAACTTTAAACCTCTTCTGCTCACACAGTATTGTTTGATAGTAGTTGTCCACAGTCCTTTTATCTTTATTTTCTTATAATTTCTTTTTTGTTGTTTTGTTGTTTTTCATTGCATTGTTGAAAACTGAGCGCCCTGACAACTACTATTATCTGCATTTCTTTTGAAGTTTAGGAAATGATTTTTTACTTCCTCACATGAATTCTAAAAATGTGATCAAATATTAACCTTGCAGAATGCTGCAGAATATAATGAATGTTGCTGCCAAGAATCATTGGGAGAAATCAGAACACTAATACTCTTTTTTGGGTCCCAGTGAGTGGTATAGAAGTGATGTTGCCCTTAATTGAGAAATTAGGAAACATCAACACTGACAAAAATGTGCATGAGACCGAAAGCCCAGACATGTATGCAGCTTTGATTTTTAACTCCTTTCCCCTGAGCATGCAGAACTAAACAACAGATAAATGCTTCAGATTCAGAAAAATAGTTGTTATTCAGGAACATTTGCTTCTGGATGGCATGAAGTATCTATATAAAGATGCCAAGATTTGACATTCCAGTCCAAAAAGCACTGGTGCAATCAGTGAGGGAATGAGTAGAACAATTAATTGTTTGCAGGGCTCTTCATCTTGTTTGTTCTCTCTGTGGCTTCCTATGGACCAGAGGTTCTCAACGTTTTTCAGCTGCAGGCTGGACCACGCCTCTTCAGACAGCTGAGTGGTTCTCCCCACCGTAAACACTGGCATGAAATGTTTTCCATCTGCTTCAGTAGATCCCATTTCCTCTAACCTAGCTCATTTCAAATAACTTATTTTCTTCCTCTCTAAGTTGTACCCCTATCCCATGAGACTATTCTTACAAGGTGCTTAAACATTTATCTGCAAGGGTGTCGAAAATGTTTTGTTCCTGCAGATGTTAATGCAATAAGAAGCTGCAGGATTAGTTCCAATGATCCCAGAGACAAGCTATCATAAACAGCAGCTTTAGGGTTTTTGTAGGCAAAGGTCAAGTATAATTGAATGAAGCAAATAAATCATTCTGAAAAATTTATCCCTTTTAAAATGTTTTTCTGTCCCATGCAGCTGCATAATTATAATGCGTTTTTTTTTTGTTTTTTTTTGGTATTTTATTTAAGGAGAAAATGCATTTGTGCTGAATTTCAGAGGGGGAACCTTTCCAATCTTGAGTTGGTTTATGAGATTGCAAATCACCTAAAACATCTTTGCTCCCTTGCCCGGGGATGGGTGGGGGTGGAGCAGTGGTGGGCTGTCAATTTTTGTTACGACCACACTGTGGCTGGAGCCGACATCGTGGTGGGAGCTGACATAACATCATGACATCACGGGCGGAGCCAACGTCATGACGTCATGATGTTGTGGATGGAGCCAAAGTAAAAAATAAATAAATAAAAATACAGTACACATAAAAATAGAAATAAATACACATTAAAATACAAATTAAAATAAACATTAAATAGAAATAAAAACATAAAAATACAAATTAAAATAGACATTAAATAGAAATAAAAAACATAACAATTAAAATTAAAATCTACATTAAATACACATAAAAACACACTACATAAAACACACACACACCTCCAGCCAGCCACCCCAAACACAAACCCATCACTTACCCTGGTCGGGGAGCAGCAGGCAGGCAGGTAGGAACAGCGACGGCAATTGACGCAGTGGCACGGAGGACTGGCGGCCCGCCCCGGCCGGGCCTGGCCTGGCCTGGCAGAGCAGCCTAGCCCAGCAGTACGACCTGGCCCAGCCTAGCCCAGCTCGGCGGTGCGCCGAGGAAAGGCCGCTGCTGCTGCTGCCACTCCTCCAGCCGCTGCACCATTTCCGGGCAGCCCAAAATGGCTGCTCAGAAATGCGCATGCATCAAAACTCCATTTGACACATGTGCACTTCTATTTTTCAGTGTGCATGCATCAAATGGAGTTTTGACGCATGCGCACTTCTGAGCAGCCCTTTTGGGCTGCCCGTAAAAACAATCCAGAGGGTGGCTGGAGAGGCGACCTAACCGGTCCCCCAGGGGTTTACTCCCCCCCCCCGGCGATCCCCTCCAGATTTCTGCTACCAGTTCGGCCGAAATGGTCCAAACCGGCAGCAGCCCACCACTGGGGTAGAGGTGAGACACACTACTGTGGTAAAATGCAGACTTTTACAGATATTTGCCTGGTTTTGATTATGGACATAAGCACTATGGAGACCTAACATGGTGTAGTGGTCATTGGATTGGATTGAGATTTTGGAGACCTGAATTCAAATTCCTACCCAGCCAAATGAATCCGACTGGAAGACTTTGGGCCAATCACAGACTCTCAGCCTTATCTACCTAACTGGGTGTTTGGGAAGATAACATGAGGAAGATGAGAGTCATATAGCATATGTCGCTATGACCTCAAGGGAGCATAGGTGGGCTAGAAATTTAGCACCCACAGACATACATGCCCTTTATGGAGGGCCTTTTGTTAATCATTATAGAAAAATGCTACTGCTTACTTCAGCCAGGTTTGCTGATTCTTCTAACAAATCCTGGCAGTGCAATGTCAAAGAATAAATGATCTCTATGAGGCTGTGATGGCTTAGTGGTGAAGAAGCTTACCTTGTTAGCTGGAAGGCTGACAAGTCGGCAGTTTGGAACCCAGGTACTGCATGATGGATTGAGCGCCTGTCTCTCTCCCAGCTCTTGGGGACATGAAAGGAGCCTCATTTGGGCTTTCCCTGAGAAGAGTTTCTCCTACAAAAAGCCTTTCAACCCAGAATAATTTCTGACATGGCGAACCTTGGCACTTGAGCTGTTCTTGGACTTCAATTTCCAGAAGCCCAAGTCCCTGTGAATTCATACAAAAGGGTTTACTGCACGTACACACAGAAAACCCATTCATGTGGATTCACAGTGACTTGGGCTTCTGGAAATTGAAGTCTAAGAACAGTTGGAGTGCTGAGGTTAGCCATCACTGATATAGAGAAAGGATTACTGACACAGATAATTATGCTTTGAAATGCTAGTGAGATTTTGAGGCCGGGATCATCACATATGTGTCACTTTTGTTGTTGTTGTTGTTTTTGTTTATGTGCCACCCAGTTGGAACCAAATTATAACTACTCTTTTATAAGGCATTTAAAGAGTGGTGTTCATCAGTTCCACCCTGGCCATGGGTTTCAGTGGCTAAGCAAGGATTTGAAACTCGGCTTCTTGGATTCTAGTCCATCTCTCTATTCACTACACCAAACTGGGTATGCATTTTACAACCCTATAAAAAGGCAGCACATTGTATTAACCTTTGTTAGAAACCTTTATCATACATTCTTAATGCAAGTGTCAATAAATGTCCATCTCTTTACTGAGCAAACTAACAAGAAGAACATTAATCAAGAGAGGATGTTTCCTCTTCATTAAGAGTTAGGCTTTAATTTTTAAATTAAAGTTAAGTCAGTTTGGTTCATTTCCCATTGACAATAGTCACAAAATAGGCACTTACATTTGTTACAGTGCTGGATAATGAGATAATAGCAGTGCTGTTTACTTTATAGTTAAAGCACAAACAATGAGGATTAACAATCACATGCTTGTTTTGCCAGCACTTTATGAGTTTGCTTTTGCTTTGTTTCTTTCTTTTTTTAGCCGTGAACTGGTGCTTCTTGCATTTGAAGGATAACCTTGTGGAACTTTTAATATATTTCATTAATGAGATGTTTAGTTGTTTAGGTGGCAGGTGTTTTGCTGGAACTTATGGCCACCATTATTCAGAACTTTAAAGCCTTTGCCATCAAGGTGCCCCTCTCACCTTCTCTTCCTTTGCGTTATGCTACAAACCAGGCAGACAATGTCTAAAGTGGAGAAGGGGATGCATTCCTCTGCAGAATACTGTGCCTCTTGCAAAGTCAATTGGAACCGTGTCTGCACATAGAAAAAGCAGCATTTTTTCACTGGGTTGTTAGGTTCTTTTTAGTGCCAAAGCTTGAATAATAAGCATGTAATAACACTGTCTCCTTTTCATTTCTGTCATCTCCAGGCATCGAGTAAACACTTCCATGTATATTAGAAACTGATTTAATAAGGGAAACTACATTCTCCCCAGTTCTATTTGATCACACTGACAGCTCTTCATAGTGTCAAGCTTTCTGTTTGGCTAGAGAGAGAACTTCTAGCTGGAGTGGACAACTAGAGCCCCTCCAAATCATGTTGTATTGCAAATCCCATCATCCTTCCACACTGTCTCAATCTGCAGGGCCTTGCAGCTGCAGATTTTTCACCCTGGGTTATTACCTGGAGATGTATTTTGTTTGAGTTTTAACTGGTTAGTAAAAGAGAATTTTGAGAGATGCTTCTTATGAGTCACACTAACAAGTCTCTTCCTGGTATTTCTCTTGAAATTTGTGGTTGTGATATATAGGGTGTTCTAGTAAAGACAATTTGTAGAAGACATTCATCTGAAACATATGGAGATTTTTTATTTTAATTTTCTCACCCACCCACTTCTGAAAATGGCAAAACATTCTTTGAATACTTCCTACTAAGTGTATGGAGAAAGAGGGAAAAAGAAAGCACAGATGAGGCTCCATGTTCCTTTACTTTCCATTTGATGTCCATCAATCCTATTTAAAGATCTGCACATTATTGAAATTAGTTACCAGCAAACAAATCAAACAAAATTCTGACTCATTGCAGCATATACATTTCTGTGTAAGAGGTGGGGTTAGTTGGAATCAGTCTTGGATATCCCTGAAATATACAGGCCCTGCCTCTTTAAGAGAGTGACTTAATTTTCAATATTAAGTAATAGTAATTCAATAGTAATAGATTGAAGGAGGATATATTTGACACCAACTGGCTAAATAGCTCAGTGACACTCCAGTGTTGCAGCATGCCTGCCACATGTCCACAGAAACATCTGCAGACACAGACAGTGCAGGCTCTTTGGCTATAAACAGAGATGAGCAATGAACCCTAGAGTCGGATATGATTGGCTTTCAAGGAAGGGCGACCTTTACCTTTACCTTAGGTACCTGCCAAAGGTTGAGAGTATGATTCTCTACTGTGCCTCAAAAGAGAAGAGCTGGCCCATGAAGCAGCACATTCCAAGGTGCCCCCAGAAGAAGGGAATAGTAAATCATTTCTTTGTAGTCTGTTTATTTTCTATTTAGACAATCTTGGAAAGGTAAAGGTTGCCCTTGCTCAAAAGCCAGTCATATCTGACTCTAGGGTTCAGTGCTCATCTGTTTATACCCAAAGAACCAGCACTGTCTATGTCTGTAGACATTTCCATGGACATGTGGCAGGCATGACTAAACACCAGAGTGCATGGAATGCTGTTTAGCTTCCCATCAACGTAGTACCTATTTATATGCTGGTCTTTGACTGTAACAATAAATTGATTGATTGATTGATTGATTGATTGATTGATAGTACCTATTTATCTACTTGCAATTTCTTGCTTTCAGACTGCTAGGTTGGCAGGAGCTAAGACAGAGACAGGAGCTCACTCCATCATGCAGCACTCAGGTCTTGAACTGCTGACCTGACAACCTTCCAGTCATCAAGTTCAGCATCTTAACCACTAAGCCACCATAAATCCAAATTGGTTTGACAGCATGCAATTGTTATTATTTTATATTTTACACAAGAGGGGAATGTTTTTAACATTACATCTTCTTCTTTATAAAAAGGTAATTTGATATTACTCAAAGTATGTACAGTAAAACACCGGATAACGATTGGATCGGATAACGCTAAAATCGCATAACGTTAAGTAATCTGGGGAGGAGAATTGGATCGAATAACATTAAGGTCCTATGGGATGGATCGGATAACAACCGCTAAAGCCTGTGCGGTTACAATGTATCTCTATGGAGCTTTAACGTTATCCGATCCATCCCATAGGATTTTAACATGGATCGGATAACACTAAAAATCGGATAACACTAAGACTTGTGGAACCAAGTTTTAGCGTTATCCGATGTTTTACTGTAGTTACTTTTGAAAAGAAAGAAAATAATTTCTTCACAAATGACATAAGTATGGAATCGCCACAATGCAGCCGCTGAGTCCTCTAGATGGAAGTAATAATTGGATTTAGGCTTATAATTAAAACCACTCTAGTGGAGCAGGAAGCTTATAACTATATGAGCAACTATTTTCTAAAATCAGTTTTCTGAGCTTTGTCATGGCTATGGAACAGCTGGCTGAACTGAGTATCAACATCTGGAAAAATGGTCTGTTGTGCACAATTGGGACACACACAGAAGCCTCAAGCTCCAAGTTCAATTTCAAGTTCCTTTTATCAGCCTCAATTGTCCTTCCCCAAGAACATGAGGGGCCAATAATAGCCCTGACACCTTATGAGACAGAAGTAAAAACTATAAGGTAGATTGTTGAGGTTTGTGATGGAAATCATATTTTTGTAAATGTGCAGTTCTGTTAAAAGCAGCTTTTGTGTTAATCTGGGTTGAGTTTGCATTGCCTTACAGGACACTTGGCTTTGAGAGAGAAGCGGCTTTTGACCTTTTGCATCACCCTTTTCGTTTCTGCTGCGGACAAACGACACACCACTGAGCTATCCAGCTAGCTTCACCTTGTTCCTACTTCTGAACAATTTTGGCATTTGCCTTCAGGATCAAAATTTTCAAGAGTGGTGGAAGAATCCAGATAGAGAAGCATATCTTGAATGTGCCTGCTCTTTACCTCTGTGAGAACTGTACTGTTTTTCCACAGAAATGAAATGTTTATTTGCTGAAAACTAGGCTTTCCTATCCTGAGGCTTTCCAGATGTGTCAGGATCTAAGTCCCATCATCCTCAGTTAACAGAGCTATTTGGCCTTCCTGGTTGGGGGTGATATGGGTTGTAGTCTTGGGAGCACCATATTGAGCTGTTCTGAGAAATTTACCTAGATGTTTCTCTAAATTCCCCCAACAAAATCAAAACCAAAAAGAAGAAGAAGCCCTTTGTTTTCTTGACAGGTACTGTATTATTTTTGCAGACATGGCATAGGCCTAGGGCCAAGTGACGGGAGAGCTGACAAATCATCTAACTCTGTCTGCAGGCTATACTTTACCAGTAAGGTTTCCATCATGGAATCCTTTCCTGCTCCAAATTAGTTTTGCTTAAGGTGCATTTTATGTATCAAATTACAGCATAACTAACATGTTTCCCAATTGTCCTCCCACAAGACCCATTCTTACTAGGTTGCAATCTCAAACCAATCCACTTTGGCCCTATTTGCAAACTGCTCTCAAAAATGACTCTTATTCATCTGTTAATATGGTTAGAAGGAATGCGGGAACTGCCACCTATCAATGTAACTAAATTAGAGATGGTTCACCTAAGGCAGACATGACAGTGATGGCAGTGGAAGCTGTATTTATAAAACATATGTCTTCGTCAAATGGAAAATGACAGCAATTCTGCCAAAATGCTTTTATTATTTACTTTGAACAGGTATCCATAACTGCAGCTTGACTGTTGTCGAAGCATTTCCATAATCTTGTTACAGAACCGACAATAAAAGGAAAAGCACTTGAAGGAAATGAAATGCCCAATAGTTCCTGACACATTTAATAGTGTGTCAGTGATATGTAGATATCTTTTTCCTCGTCAAAAGAGTGATGTTCTTTCCTCGTCAAACAAATACCTCCTTTCTTTGAACTCAAGTACCATCCCTGTGTAGCACTCTCAAAGAGGAGTGTCTATGCAACTTAATCATGACAACTTATGTTTATATGATGCAGTAACAAGAAAAAAAAGACAAAAAATGGTTTAGTGATAGTTACTTGTCATTGGCCATACCAAGGCAATTGAAAAAGCTGTACAAGAAATGCTAGATAAAACAGCACATTTCAACAAATCCTTACATTTGAGAATTGAAATATATTTTGATGGCATTTTCAATAGAAATGGGCACACTGGTCTCTTTCTAAGCAACATTTGGAACATTCTGATTTTTGGACTACAGTTTCCAGGGCTCGGGTGATTTCTAACAGTAAGGTCTGAGAGGAAATGTTAAGACACAACCACATGTGTAAGACTTACAAGTCCCAATCTGCTTCCGGCCACAGCAACCTCAGAAGAAGATTGTAGAGCTGGAGAATTGGCAACCATGATAACCAAAGTTATTGTATTGTGTCTCATAACACCAGAAACCGAAAAGGTGTGCTGGGATGCAGAATTGAGATTGATTTATGGTAAACTAAAGGAAATGTCTCTTCCCCTAGTCAACTGCAACTCATATCTGAGGATATATTTTTTTCTAAAGCAAGAAAAATGCCATTGGCGTGGATTTGTTGAAGATGAATCCCAGCCTGCCATGAGGTGTCCTACACGCAATGATCTTGGAGCCATCTCCTGCAGCATGTATGAAATGAGAGATGCAAGATTTAACACTGGGACTGCAATAGACTGCTGCAGCCTTGAGGACATTATCAAGGTGTGCTTTCACAGCCAGTCCATCTGGCATGGCCTCTTCCACCTCAATGACTGTTAGGAATCAGAGTTCCTTCTCCTCTGATTTTGCTGTTGACCCCAATATGATGGTTTCCAGTGGCATTTCCTCCACCTAAAGGGGTTCATCTGCCCACAGCTGTTCGTCTCTTTAGGGAGTCAGGTTATTTACCACCACCCAACACTCAGTGTTGAGCCACTAGCTGTACGGTCTACCCCATTACTGTAGCAGGGTGTCTGTCTAGAATTGACATTTTGTAATGGAAGATAGTCTCTTCCCATACAGAATGCAACTGAGAGAATGTAATGATGGTCACCCACAGAGTTATAACTAGGGAAACAATTGGAACCTTGTACCCAGGACACTAACTTTTAGAGGATGTGAAAATAAAGAGATGAATATATCTGTGAATTAGGAAAAATAAATGGGAAGACCAACCATCCTATTCATTTCCTTTCCTTTCCTTTTTTGTGTGAAAAGCAGAAACTTTCACTTTCTCCCGGACCATCCTATTCTTATTTGCACCTATGGCTTAATGGTGAAGTGAGTAGGAGATGGTGCCAACCGTCCCAGCTGCCAAAATTGCCAGTTTGGGTTCCAGTAATCCACTAGCTGTTTGTCTTGATCGGGGGTGCCCAAACCTTTTGGGCCATGGGCCGATCAACTGGTCCAGGGAGCCAGTCACTAAGGCCTGGGGGCCAGATGTGGCCCCCAATGCCAAGTCATCCTGCCCATGAAGAACTCGTCGCTCCTGGAAGCAGAAGTAAAACGCTCCCGGGCTGGATGAATTCGTGTCAAGGGCCACATCCGCCCCCCCAGGCTGTACTTTGGGCACCCCTGGTATTGATAGTTAACAGCACTGTATTATTTGCTCTTTCAGAGGCAATGTGCCTGTGGTTACTAGCTGCTGTGGAACACATGGGATATAATGCTTGTGGGCTTTCTATAAGCAACTCGTTGCTAATGTGGAAAAATAATACTGAAGTAGATCCTCATTTTGATGTGATCCAGCAGAGCAAATTTGATGCTTTTAAGGAGGTTTTTGCTGAAATTCTGCTCCGAGGTTAAGATGCTGAACTTGATGACTGGAATAATTGGCAGGTCAGCAGTTCGAGACCTGAGTGCTGCACCATGGTGTGAGCTTATGTCTCTGTCCCATCTCTTGCCAACCTAGCAGTTTGAAAGCAAGACATTGCAAGTAGATAATTAGGTACCACTTCGGTGGGAAGGTAAACAGTGTTCCGTGCACTCTGGTGTCTAGTCATGCCTGCCACTTGTCCATGGAAATGTCTGCAGATGCAGACAGTGCTGGTTGGCTCTTTGGCTATAAACAGGGATGAGTACTGAAACCTAGAGTCAGATACGACTGGGTTTCAAGCAAGGCAACCTTTACCTTACCAGTAGAATGGAAACATTCCTTTTCATTTTTCAGGTGGAGCTGCTTTAGTGCTGGGAATGGGACTGAGCACCAATGGGCTGAAGAGTACCCACTTTTAATTTATGCCCAAAGCAGGCTCCCCACACTTTCTCCAGTACAAAATAGGAATATGGAGGCTGAAAGACCTTCCCGGTAAAGCCTGCTGAGCAGACAGGCTGAGGCAGGGAGGAAAAAAGAGAGGTAGAAAGGCCTTTATTCATTCTGCCTGCAGGGCTGTGTAAACAAAAACAAAACATTCTTTCAGAAGAGAACAGGGAGAACTGGCGAGGGAACAAGAGCGTAACAGAGAAGATTTGTGGGCCACCCAGTCACCTAATTATTGGCAGTGTCCCTACATTTCTTCAGCATGCCACTTGTAACACAGCCCTGTGGAAAACAAAATGCTACATTATAGGAAAAAGAGGTTCAGACAGAAAAGTTACTCTGTGTACTGTAGCCTGACAGTGCTTTCCTTTTTGTTGCTTGGGCCTACTGTGGGATTTTGAAGAGGCACGTTAAATTCAATAGTGCAACCTGCTGCTATCGCATCTTGTAACGTATTAAAATTTAATTGATTGAGATGAAAGCCGAGAGTGTTTCATTTCATTCTCCATCTTGATCCTGAAGACAGTCCTGGCATTATTCGCATGGTTCCCCTCAGGATAATAGTGAAAAAGCCAGGCACAGCCAAGCTGCACATTTATGGGAGACCATACTGTGCTTCTGAAGAATTACACAGCCACTCCCACAAGGGGCTGCAGCATTTTCAATAACAGATGCTTCCATGAGAGCATTAAACAAGCAGGAGAAGGTGGGTTTGAATAAAAATGAGCATATATTTTTTCATGGGAGAGAAGAAGAATGCCGGTGGCTGTAACAGTGGATGGAATGATACTCACTTAACCATAAAGCTATCAGTTCAGAAAGCAATATATTGGAACCTAGGTTATGGTTGGAAAATGTAAATCCTTTCAACTTAAATCTCCATAGCAGACTAAGAAGGAGGGGCAGCCATGTTGCAGCAGAAAGAACAAGTTATCCTGTGACACCATAAAAATGAACAATTTTAGTTGGTATAAGATTTCACACGCTTCTGAAGCCTATGGCAACTTATGCAGAAAATAAAACTTGTAGACTTTAAGGTGGCAGAAGATGCTTTGTTG
Source organism: Furcifer pardalis (assembly GCA_030440675.1). Lineage (NCBI taxonomy): Eukaryota > Metazoa > Chordata > Lepidosauria > Squamata > Chamaeleonidae > Furcifer > Furcifer pardalis. The sequence goes on from CP126891.1 coordinate 73,252,568, forward strand.
GTTTTATATGATAGTTAGCTGCAGACATTCTCCATTATAATTAGCTGCTAGCATTGCAATTTTGTGCCATTGCTTTAGTGGCTCAGATGCTGAGCTTGATGACCAGAAGGTCAGCAGATCAGCAGTTCGTGACCTGAATGCTGTGCGACGAAGTAAGCACCTTGTCTGTCCCAGCTACTGGAAACCTAGCAGTTTGAAAGGAAGAAATTGCAAGTAGATAAATAGGCACCGCTTTGGTGAAAAAGGTAACAGTGTTCCATGCAATTTGGCATCTAGTCCTGCCTGTCACATGACCAAGGAAATGTCTGGCTCTTGGGCTGTAAACGGAGACAAGTACCCCCCCCCCCAGTTGGACATGACTAGCTTTCGATCAAAGAAGACCTTTATTGTAATTTTGAAGTGTAACCTTTTAAAAATTGTTTTAGCCTTTTAAAAAATCTGAATGTTGTATGTTGCTAGAGTATGGTGTAAAACACATTCTCTTTCAATTTCATGGTCACTTCAGGACTAACAACAGGGCAAAAGGCAGCAGCATTAGAAATGGCAAAAGCTTTCACTTATACTTTATGATATTCCTCCTTCCAGCATTTTGCTGTTCCTCCACTACTCATAACTATAAAAGTAAACATGCCTCCCCTCTAGGGCGGCCAACTATTCCGCATTCTGCGCGGCAATCCCATTTAGGGAGGGGGAATTTCGACTTACCCTTGTTTCGAAAATGGTACCGGACCTCCCCCGTTGCGTCACGGAAGCACCGGTTTCCACTCCGACTGGCAGGCAGTTAAAGAGAAACGGAGCCGAAAAGGCTCCAATGAACTGCGCCTGTGCAGAGACCCAATCTGGCGCAAAACTGGGTTTCTGCGCAGGCGCAGTTCATTGGAGCCTTTTCGGCTCCGTTTCTCTTTAACTGCCTGCCGGTCGGAGTGGAAACCGGTGCTTCCGTGACGCAACGGGGGAGGTCTGGTACCATTTTCGAAACAAGGGTAAGTCGAAATTCCCCCTCCCTAAATGGGATTGCCGCGCAGAATGCGGGACGGTTGGCCGCCATGCTCCCCTCCCAATGCATTAACTCACTCTTTGGGCTAAGTCCAGTATTGGACTTGTTTGCTGGATCCAGCTGTTCATCTACAACTCACCCAATTCTATCCCCTCCCATCAGTGATGGGATGTAACAGGTTCACACCAGTCCGCCAGAACCGGTAGTAACATTTCCCAGTGTCCTGGAGAACTGGTAGCAGCTTTTTTTGGGGGGGGGGGACACCTTCTGGGCTTACCTTTTCACTGGTTCCCCCACTGCACATGCGCACCAAGCACTTGGTGAGCATGCACGCCTACAGTGCTTGGTGCGTACGCACGGCCTCTTTGCTGTCCTCTCAAGCAGGGAGGAGGAAGAGAAGGTGATAGCCTGAAGCTCCCTATAGCCTGTTCCCCAGGGTGACTCACCTTTGGATGTGGTGTGTCTGTATGTATTTTAATGTGTATTTAATACCTTTACCTATAGAGACGTACTACCACAGTTCCTAAAAAGGCCTGGCAGCTGGCAGGCCTGGAAAGTCTTGGAGTTACCTCATCAATAAGCTACACCTGTGCTGTTCCAATTGGACAACCTTTAAGGAGGTACAGCTGTTTTACATTTACATTAAGGCATATTATCCTAGAGAACTGGTATGATGACCATATCCATCTTGCAACTTGGTGCTGCCCAGGCACTTATACTAACAGGTAAGTGATGGGTTTGTGTTTGGGGTGGGTGGGTTGATTTATGTTTGGAGTGGGTGGGTAGGTGTTTGGGTGTGTGTGGGGGGGTGTATTTTAATGTATTTTTATTTATTTAATTTATTTACGGGTTTGTGTTGTGGGTGGGTTGGTTGAGGTGTGTGTGTGTGTGTGTGCGTGCTTATTTTTATTTTATTTTATTATTTTTAATTTTTTTCTTTGGCCCCGCCCATGATGTCATGATATCATGACATTAGCTCCACCCACACCGTGATGACATCACAGTGGGGTAGTAAAATTTTTGACATCACTGCCTCCCATCCTTTCGAAGGCATAAATGTGTTTACTGCAATACTGTTTCCAGTCTGTAGGTGACTCTGTCGAACCCTCTCTTTTGTAGCTGTAAAGGCCTTTACTATGTGGCTCTGCTATTATCTCCTTCTCACATGATTCAATCCACCTTCCAGAGACCTGTACCCCTTTCAGAAGCTCACACCATGTTGGTGCTGCTCCAGAGTACCTGTGGCCCTGATTGTTTGTCCTTACATGCAGTGTGAAGTAACTTAATGGTAGTGTTACCAACAAAGGAACCAGACTTTCTCCCACCAGCTTAGTTCTATAAGAAACAAACACAACAATCAGATTTATTTAGTGTACAGTTATTAAGATTCAGAAGAGTAAAACAAAGGAACATATTTAGTGATCCCTTTCTAATATAAAAACAAGAAAAGCATAACTAGCTACATTTTTGCTATCTTTTACTCACACGCTCCAATTGTAGCAAGCGATTCAAAAGCCTAGTGATATTCCCTCCCTTTCTTCTTACTATATGCTAATACTGTATAACAAGGTAGGGCTACGTTGGTTCTGTGGTCAAGAAGCTTGCCTTGTTAGCTGGCAGGCCAACGTCAGCAGTTCAAGACCTGGGTATTGCATGATGGATTGATCGCCCATCTCTGTCCCAGCTCTTGGGGACATGAAAGGAGCCTCATTCGGGGGTGCCCTTAGCAAAGTTTCTCCCTAAAAAATTCTTTCAGCTCAGAATAATTTCTGACATGAAATTTTAATATAACAAAACACATTTTTCCCATTCTTCTCTACTCTTCCAGGGTTTTAAACAATGAAAGCACAGCATGAAAGCACGGCATACAATGTCGATCATCTTAGTTCCATTATCACAGTTCTTGGCCTGTTATGGTTACATTTAAAATAAACTACCCAGCACCTGCCTTGAAGGTGGAATTCCTAAACTCTGCCCCAGGGAATTAAGAACTTAAAGAACTCAATGAATGCAAGCCATATTAATTCCTTACAGTAGCAAGAAAAATGAGAGGACTAGCTCTAATATGCATATACAGTATCAGTAAACCTTCGGCCATGTACTGATGCCAGTCATGCCCGATCTGCTATTCCAGTGGAGTTATGCAACCAGACAATGATCAATGAGGAATTTCCAGTTTTATAGAAAATCTCATGAAAAAATTTCTACAGATCATATGAGACCACTTGACCACATATAAATTAAGTCACCGAAGGTTTTTAAAAAAAGTATATGTATTTCATTTGGGAACATGTCTTTTTAAGAAACTGAGAATTAAAAAACTACAGATGTTGATGATTTTCCCCAGTTCAGAAGGAGATTGCTCATCTCTACTTCTAAGCCGAAGAGCCAGCGCTGTCTGCTTCTGCAGACGTTTCCATGGTCATGTGGCAGGCATGACTAGACTAGACACTGGAGCACATGGAACACTGTTTACCTTCCCACCAAAGTGGTCCCTATTTATCTACTTGCAATTTCTTGCTTTCAAACTGCTAGGTTGGCAGGAGCTGGGACAGAGACGGGAGCTCATTCCATCCTGTAGTACTTGGGAATCGAACTGCTGACCTTCCGCCTCCCAGTCAGTGTCTTAGTGACTTGAGCCATTACAGTCCTGTCTACATACATGGACAAAAATTAGCCTTTGCCACATGGTTAATTGAGTAAGTGCATTATACTGACTAGACTGCTACTCTGTAGGATGTCAATTAATTCTACTCAAGTTAAATTGCTGCACCTTCAGGACAGGTTTGCCTGCAGTGAAGCAAGAAGCACTGGCCACTTACATGTTGGCAAGCTAACTGCCCAGCTTCGTTTGCTTCCCTTGTTCTAATAATATTCTCATATAATTGCAAACATCTGTATACAATGATGCAGATGTGTGTAATTATGGCAGCATTTAAGTATTACATGAGGTTTTTGATTTTGAAGCCTTCCAAGTTTTCTGGCGATTCTTTTAGTCTTGTTTTTTCTCCTGTAAATATTGAAAACATGTTTTTTATTAAGAGGAAAAAATGTTTTCATGCCAGTTATGACCAATACATTTAGCAATGCAGCATTGTCTTTGTGCTCAAGAAACAGCTGTAAAGCATTGTTGATCCTGTTTGGTCATTGCTCTGAATTAAACTCTGTTAGCCTAAAATTCTTATGGGAGAAACCAGGATCCAGTTTAAGAGAGGTGAACATGTACAACCACCATCACCATAATACATTTTCTGCTGCAAAGCAGTGTTATATATGATCACGACATCTTTCTTGCCTTATCTGTGTATAGAAATTAGAGGCTAAAAGTTAAGACCCAGACAAAAGAATTGTGGTATTTTAATGATGTTTTGTGGATTACAATCCAATTCCTCAGATAAATCTATTTCTAGCCCTATTTGTGCTCGTTAATACATTGGCACACAGGCATTAAAATATATAGGTTGAGAAACTATTTGTAAAGGTTTAAAATTCATATTACACTGCTGTACATTTCATCTTCCAAGGAACTCAATTAGCACACATAGTTCCTCACTAGTCCTCATTTTATTTTATCAAAAACATGTAAAATGTGTTATATTAGGAGTAGGGTGGGGAGAGAATTTATTCCCTCATTTCTCAAAAGCAACTAGACAGTTACTTTTAGTTGCTTTTAAAAAAAACACCCAAATGCAAGAAGTACTGCATAAGTCAACACTTGAATTGTATAATCTTCCTTCTCCACTATTCAGTCAGACCATAACTCTGAAGCTAGAACACAACAAATGAACAGCAGACAGAACACAGTAAACCTTGATGGTATTATAACTGTAATGCAGAATAATTAATCTTACTGGAAGGAGAAATTCCTTGCAATTAACTAGTTATTTGTCATGTGTTACATCCAAGCTCTGACTAATATTTTTTTCTGCTTTAAGTCCTCCTTCAGAGGACTAAGTATTCTATAAAAAATTCTCCTACATGCAACAAAAGAGCAAAAATCCTGATTTTGAAACCTATAGGCCAGGTCAGCACACCTGCTGATCAGGGCTTCTGGGAATTGAAGACCAAAAACCTGTAGAGAACAAAGGTTGGCCACCCGTGCTATAGGCATTTTAGCAACCTACACAGGAAATCCTACATGGGGCAGGAAATCCACTGGACATTATGAACCATCACTGGGGCAGCCTGTGGATTGAAATGGAGATAATCTCACCCCAAAATATCAGACCCTCATCCAACCTGGTTTACAAGCTTCCGTTTACTATGAGACTAACATTTGTAAATAGAATGGATCATTCTATCTATGAATGAGCTGACAACCCTGAGTCTATTATGCAATTAACCTGGGAAACCCAGATTGATAAATTGAGCTGGCAATGGGTCTCTGGATATGAATAGACACATAGGATGAAAGTTTGTACAGAAGGCCAGAGGATGCTGTACAAAGATATATTTGGATTGTGCCAGAGCCTTCACATTGCTTACTCAATCTGAAAACCAGTTGTGGAGAAGAAATCCATTTGCTTTCAATTTCATTGTGAACCTTCCTAATTTCTCGCTTTCACACCAAAACTCAGCCATCACCTAGAGTTCTGATTTCTGATATTTTTTAAAATGGCATTATCACATTAAAAAGAATGCGCACATCACAGGATAGTGCTCACAAGAAAGCTTATATTCTTACATTTCAATAATATCATTGAAATGCTCTTGTTAGGAAAACAAATTAACAAGTAATTGGGCCAAATTGTACACAAAACCCCCAAACAGTCAAATAAGTTTGCACATCAAGTTTGTACAAAATTTTATACTAAAAAAAAAAACCAAAAACAAAACAAAAACTCAAAATTCAGAAAACCAATTTTCAGCATTTTTAATGAACAAAATACGATTGGACAAATGAGAAGCCAAAAGACATAGCAATTACCAGGCATGCGTGGAACAGAGACAGTCCAAAGTCATATTAATCCTGGGAACCACACTTGATGCTGCAGCAAATAAATCAAAGGTGAGTATGATCTCTGGGATCAGGAGTAATCTTCCATCATGGTGACCTCTCAGAGAATTGTAGTGAATTGATGAGGGAATAATACAACTAGAAGGAGGGGGAGGTCCACTTCTAGTTTTGAAAATAAGATTTGCATTTGACCTCCAAAAAATGCTGTCCTAAACACTATTGAATTTCTATTCTTAGCTGTTTTATCATTTGTTCTTTTTAAGTGGAGGTTGGCTGTATGTATGATAGCCTGCATATTTCCTACTGTACTTCATATGTTTTTTTACATGGCTTAATGAGTTAATGACTATGGAAGCCAGAGCTACAGATGATTCAGGGAGAAATATTGGATCCACTGATGTCTTGGTTAGCCAGTTCAAGATTTTGATCCCAACTCTTTATCTAATTACACACATACAGGTAAAGTAAACAGATCCAGTGGCTGTGGCATGTCTTATAATTTTTCTCTCCCTTCAATCCAAGTCTCCCACTCATCACATAAAATCATTTCCGAATCAGGGTCAAAGAGCATCAGAAAGTTACTTGAAGAAATGATGCTGATGGAATTGAAAATGTGTGTGTGTTCCAATCTCTCTTTCCAGTATTTTCGGGAATGTAGTCTGGTCCTTTAAGACATCCTTTTAAAAACCCTTAGCATTCAGATCATATGATATGGTGGTTGCTATAGTAACTATGCATTTGCTAAGGGATAGCACAGTAATTCGGTGTAAAATGTATAAATTATCATCTCAGAGCAACTGGTGCCCTGCAGCTCTCTTTATTTCTTTTTCCTTAAAAAAAACTTTTCAATGGAGATAAATTTTCATTCACATATGTTCAAAGTAATGTACTTCTGCCACATTTCTTTTATATTTTGTCTGTCAGACCGCCTGTGCCACTGGTCTGATGCAGAAGGGAGTTTCCAGCCCAGTATGTTACTTCTTCTTACTCATCTTTCAACTTGTTCTGCTTATGGAAAAGACAATGTAACTGCCAGATTCCAAAGTCTTGCTTCTATTCTGAGCTTTTCACTATTCTTACGTCAATACTAAGGGCAGAACACTGTTATACTTAGGAGTGAGACAAATACCTTCTGCTTAATGTCTTCTTTAGAATGGCACTGACCTAATGGTCCAAAGGAGATTTGTATTTTTAATATATGTATAGTTAGTTCAATATCCATTTGTGCCAAATTTGAGAGAGCTACCCACAATTTTAGCAACACTGGCTGAAGATCACACAGAAGTCCATGCAATGAGAGTTATATACTGCTAATACATAAACCATTTACATCACTTGCTTTAATTATCCTAGGTGACTCTGATATTTTCTTTTATGAATTTTTCAGCTTTGCTATGGTGCTGCTGGTTAGTATGTTTTTTAAAAAAGTGATAGGCATCTGAAATGTAACTTAAAATGTATATCTATGACTTAAAACAGGGGTTTGCAACCTACAGCCCATGGGCTGACCCTGGCCCCCCACCCCAATCCATCTGGCCCATGGTGACAACCCTGGAAGCAGAAGCGTGTGTATTTACGTCAGCCATAAACATGTCCACGCATGCACAAATGCAGTTTGTGGCAGCATTTACGATGGGAGAAACCACATGTCCAGCTCGCTCAGCTGTCTGAGGGTGAGTAGTCCGGCCCATGGTGCAAAAACCTTGAGAACCCCTGACTTAAAGCATTACAATTTGATAGATATGCACATAATGATGGGTCCCAACTTGAGATATTCATCTTAGCCTTACTTGAAAGAACTGTGCATCTAATTACACATGGCTCTGGGAATTTCAGACTTTGTTGTGTCCTGCATTACTTGGCAGAAACTAGGTTTTTAAATGCGAAGCTGTTTCTCAAACAATTGGGCTCCCTTGTAGTGATTTTTTTTTGCCTTTCACAACCCTGATTGTACAGGCAATTGCACTTTCTCAGCTTCTGTAAAATAGCAGGACCTCAAATGTGGTTGAGCAAACAGTTCTTCAGCTCCCAAAACATTGTGTTGCACATTTTTAGTCAAGCAGAATTGCATTCCCTAAAGTCCATTGAGGATTGTAAGTTGGCAATGCACTGGTCTCGTACCACTTGGCAAGCTGAAATTTGTACTATGTGAACATTGAACAGAATCTTGACTATTATTATAATAGCTACTTGACTATCACAAAAAAGAAGATACCTTTTAAAAAAGGAGACTTATTTGCATAAACTTTGTCCATGTTACTATATACTGTATACATAAGTGCAAATGGACAAATAAGGACTGAAAATCATTGTCACAACGCTCCAGTCAGCCTCAGAAAAAATACTAGCTAATAGATGATAAGAAAAACTAAAGTATGTTTCTTTTTCTCCAGAAAGATTTGAAGACTAGACCATACTTAAGTCCACTTATATCTTCCCATTTGTTAATATTTCCCCATAGTCATGGTGATTTTCTGGTCTTTACAATGATTGTGTGCTTTATTTTCATTGGCTGTTGCTATCTGTTTAAAAATTTTAAGAAGGTAGATACTGCAAATCTAAACAAAAGGGAAATAGCTTTTAACAGGTTCCAAATTCAATGTTTGTGCTCCAGCCATGCCCGCCACAAGCGGAACATATGTTTGCTTCAAATAAGTACTACTAGTTCTACAAATATGGAAAAATGCTACATGATTAAAAAAATTTCTAGTATTCAACAAACAGTCGCCTCTACCACTAATGCTTGATACAAATTAGTTTTTATTTTCATCTGAAATGCAGTTGCAGCACTCTAATTTCATAATTTTCACAGCATAGTTATGGGAACATGAGGTTTCCTACAAACTTGGGGACCAAATTTGAGCCACTGTCAATATTCATTTTCAGAAACCCTTATTATGTATAGTCTTTGAAGTATTTTTCTAAGTGTTTTCCCTTCACCATTGCATAATTTTATTTTCAAGCAAGTAGTGGAGATAAATCAATTGCTATAAAGATTTTGTTGTTGTTGTTCAGTCGCACAGTCGATTGCCATGGTCTTTTCTTCCTTACCCACCTTTCCATTTTCTGTTACAAAAGTTCTCTTTTAAAAAAAAAGACCCACTTACTTGCTTGCTTGCTTACTTACTTACTACCTCCCTCTGGAAGTAATTGATTCCATTGTCATATAGTTTAACAGTTAAGAAATCTTACCTTATATTCAACCAAAATCTGCCCTCCACTCTGAGATGGTCAAGACTATTTCCTGATCCTTCTCATTATGGCTATTTTTCAAGTACAGTACTTGAAGAGTGCTTTTGTATCCCTTTTCAGTCTACTCTTGTAAAGGAAAACATGCCCCGTTCTTGCAGTCTTTCCTCATGGGGCTTGGTTTCCAGTCTCCTGATCATCTTTGTTGTCCTCCTCTGAACTTGTTCCAATCTGTTGGCATCCTTCTTAAACAGCAGTGTCTAGAACAGTACTCAATATGAGACTTGCCCACTGTTGACAAGAGGGGAACTGGTACTTCATGGAATTTGGTGACTATGCTTCTGTTAATGCATCCTAGGTGTAAAAATTTGCACTTGACACTGAAAAACTTTATTCTGTTGTTCGTGCCCATTGTTCATGTCTTTCAAGGTATTTCTGAAATTTGTTTCTGTCTTCCATGGTATTAGCTGTCTCAGTCAATTAGCTGTCATCTGCCAAATTTGAGAAGCATTCCCTGCATTCTTTCATCTAAGTTACTAACGAAAATGAAAGTTAAAGAGTACAAGGGCCAGGACTGATCCTTGGGATTGTCTCCTTCCTACTTGAGAAACAGTCTTTTATCACTTTTCAAGTATAATTTGGTAAATACCCATGTAGCAACCTGATAGGGGTTCTATCCAGCCCACACCTAGTTAACTTGCTAATCAGAATATCATGGGGTACTTGTTAAAAGGTTTGCTGAAGAAAAGATATATTGGGTCCACAGCATTTCCACCATCCAATTGATCCAAAATGTTGATAAGATAAGTCTGCACCCAAGTCAATTCTAATTTAGGGCAACCTTTGTGTGTGTGTGTGTGTGTGTGTGTGTTCTAGATACAAAGTACTCAGAAGTTATTAACCATTTCTTTTTTCTAGGGGTTTCTTGTGTCTGTACAGCTTGTCCAAGCTCACACAGATTAGCTTTTTTTGCAATGCCCGCAGCACCATTTCATGTGGCCCACCACCACCTCCACCACACCAGGAAGTGTCATGAGGTGGAAGAAGGGCAAAATGGTCATATGGCCCTTGAAGCTGTCTGAGGGAGTGTGACTCGGCCCCCAGTTTAAAAAGGTTGAGAACTGCTGGCTTAGGCTGTCTTCTATTTGTATTTTACTCTGCTTTTGCTCCTGGCTCTTGATATGTTAATACCCAGCTCACTGATTCTTTGGCCAAGACCAATATACTCAGCCCAGTGATTCTTCTGATCTTTGTTTAACAGCAGGTATGTTACTCAATCCAGCAGCCAGTGCTGTGTTTAAAAAATCCCTAGCATAGTTCTACGAAAAATCACAGATGCTATTTTAAAGAGGACTGTCTTGTAAAATGGCCATCACCACTACCTCCTTCCATTTTTTATTTATTTTTAAACTCAATTTCTACACTACTGCCAAAGGAGATAGAACAGAAGTTGGTAGTCTATTTGGGTTTCTGTGTTCTTCTGCAATGCCTCTTTTTGGATGTTGCTATGTCACCCTCATGACACAAGATCATTCCAGGGTGCTGTGAGACAAAAGGTGCTAGGCTTTGTAAACATTTTCCTCATAATTTTCTTCTTCCTTTCCTTCCTATCCCTTTCCTGTGATCAAGAGAAGCCCTCATTAGCTTCTCAAAAAAAGAAAAGAAAAGCTTAAAATATACATATAAGAAGCTCATTAGTTTCATTCCTTCAGTTCTTATTTTCTGTATCTGTAGAGTACTGGTTAGAAGAGAAGAGTCTCCTCCTCTACATTTGTAGATTTCCCATAAAATAAAATAAAAACTCCATAGAGCAAGCTTTTGGCATTAAATGGTTGCTTTCAATACATGGAGACATATGCAATGAAAGCAATCATTAACAAAAACACAGAGGAGACATGGTGTACTTCTCACAGATTGATTTTAACCCGATCCTTTAAACATCAGATAAGGGCTAACATGGTTGCCAGATGCTTCAGCTCAGCTTTAGTATGAGACACTGTGTGATGTATTATCGGGTGTGGCAAATATGTGAATCATGCCTTAACAGCCAAGCACTTGTATAACTCTTAGGAATTTTTTTGGTTTAGTCCATTGGGTGGGGAAACCTTTAGAAATAAAGTTTGCTCATAAAGTTTCCATTTTGAGGCAAAAAAAAAAAGCTGATGAGGGTGAGAAAAGTGCTTCTTTTCTTAAGCGCATGAAGTAAGCCCTTATGAATTTGATTTTAGGAATTTAAGGTTTTCCCCTGAAAGCTACATGTCTTTGTGCCATGGATCATTTTAACAAAGAAAACTTATGTTAGGAAGGGATATCCTGCTTTTTTAATTAAGGGGGAAAATGGAGTTATTTATTTAAATTTGTTTATTGCCCTCCTCCCCAAGGGGACCCAGGGCGATTCATATTTATATTTATATGAGTATTTATAGTTGTATTGTTGATATTGCTTCTGTCTTTGTTACATGCTCAAACATTTCAATTCTTGCAATGTTTATTGAATGTGCAGTACTTATTTCAAAGACAGCTCCTTGGAAGCCATAAAACCAAAGACATGCAGCAGATTTACAGGTCTGGCTTAGTGGTTGAGATGCTGAACTTGGTGACTGGAAGGTCAGCAGATCAGCATTTTGAGACTTGAATGCTGCACAGTGTTGCGAGCTCCTGTCATCTGCCTCAGCTACTGGAAACCTAGCAGTCTGAAAGGAAGAAATTGCAAGTAGATAAATAGGCACCACTTTGGCAGGAAAGGTAACCACACGAGCACTGGCATCTAGTCATGCCTGCAGCATGAGCACAAAACAGCTGGGATTTTAAATGTAGATGAGCATCACCCCCTAGAATTGGATACAACTTTGGCTTTCCAGCAAAAGCAACCTTTACCTTTATATAACTATCACAATTTGTATCAGTTCAGCTGAAGACTTCTATCATTTCATTGTGTCTTTTCTAATTCCTACTTATTTCCCTGCCTAATGGGAGAGAGGCAGTTCTATCTAACTTTGTTTGAAAGACCCTAACCATGTAATAATAAAGGGTGTCCATGGGAAGCAAAGGTATATGTATTTATCTACTTCATATTCCTGATTTATTATTTTAATGTAGACAGACAAAGGCACTGTATTACAGTTGTCAATGCCTGCTAACATACTATGGTGCAGCATTATCTTCCCAATGCCAAGAAAAGTACCTGCAGGTGATCTTGGTGGTACTTGATTTATACCTGCTACCCTATTTTCCTTGATAGCAAGTTGTAAACACTCACAGAGTGTGGGAGGGAGAGATGGAAGCTATACTGTGGTGTGAGGCATCTGGGCAAATAAAGTCTATGTCTTTATATCTGCATAATTCCAGTCATTCTTGAACCTGATGGTGATATTTCTCAAGGTTTCTGCTTTCTCTCTCTCTCTCTCCGCCTCTCCCCCTCCCATCTTTTGGTCTGTTTGGAGTCCATTTCTCTCATTTGACTTTACTATCCTGTGAGCTACATCTACGTTTCAATAAAAGCCCTGTTTAGTCTCTTCCTCTCAATTGCCTGTGAGTGTCAAAGAACTTAAATCAAAGTAGCTTTGTTAGAATCAGATCTCAGCCAAGCTATGCTGACATATTCCAGAAGAGAAGTTGCTCTGTAATTCTCCTGTGCTTGGGTAACCTTGATGTTCTTCCCCCAGAAACTTCAAGAAGGCTTTCATCTCGTCTCACCATGATTATTGTTCTTCTCTCAAACAAAGTTTTGGCAAAATCTCAGCTCTGTAGAACACAGTATTATTATTTTTTTTTAGGGGGGGGGGGTCAATCTCAAATCTTGCAGCTGCTTATCCTCTTTCACCTAAAAGGCAATAAAGTGATATGACCCCCATTTTATGCACCTTGGCTGGTTTCTAGTTATTTCAGATTGAGTTCAAAGTGGCTTTCATTGCACTGCAGATTCTCCGAGGTCCTGCTCTGTCTGACCCCAGAAGCCTTTCTTTTCTCTTCTTTTCTTTATACAGCAGAGACTTTCATTCGTATTAAATGCTTGTGTTAGCAATTTTCTCAGCCTGAATGGACATGGAGAGTGACCAGATCCTATATAAAACTGGATTTCTAAACGTTTTGAGTTGCAGGTTGGCGGGGAACCCCCCACCCTTCGTTTTGGGCACAATTTATGTGAATATTTGATTATAATCTATACTAGGGGCACCAAAACTTCAGCACATGGGCTGGATCCAGACCCCCAACACCAATTCATCCAGCCTATGTTGCCCTTGCCGATCCTGGAAGTGGAAATAAAATGCGCCCATATGGGCATGTTTTACTTCTGCTTCCAGGAGCGGCAAGGGTGGTGTGGGCCAGATGAATTGGTTTTAGGGGCTGGATCCAACCCACAGGTCATACTTTGGGTGCCCCTGCTTTAAGCAGTAAAAACAACAGTCTAAAAATTATCTCATCCTGTTACCAAACATGTGACTGGCCCACTGAACCATGTGACTGGCCTACAGCCCAAAAGGTTTGGGCACCCGTGATCTATACAGTTAACATCTAGGCTGCTAGCCCAATCATACATACTGTGGTGAAACCTCCATTCTGTAATAATAATGATATGCCATTGAGTCAATTCTGATTTATGGCAATCCCTTTCAAGGTTTTCTTGGCACAGAGTATTCAGAAGTGGTTTACCATTCCCTTCTTCTGAAGGCACATGAGACTATGAAGCTTGCAGAAAGCTACATAGGCTGGTTCTTTTCCTGGGGAATCAAACTCCCAACTTTTTGTTCTATGGCCAAATGACAAACTCTCTGAATTATGCAGCCAGCTACTGTGGACAAATACTTCCAGAATCACCTACTATTCTGGGAAATAGTCCAAAAATGTACTTTTCCCATGGTCTCCCCCCCCCACACACACACACATAACCTGTCTTTTCCAGTGGGTTTTCTCAATTCTTTGCTTCATATTTAGATCCTTGCAATCCCTACCAATAACTCTTGGTAGGCACTCTCCTCACCTTTCTTTAAAATTTGTAAGAGGTCAGCATGAAAGCAGGAAACATTTCCCTCATTCTAGTTTGGTTTCAGATAGCCCACAGCCATGCCTTATTGATGGCAAAGCAGCACCATGAAGCTAAGCCTGGATTGATTGACTGATTTGTTTTTTATTTGTTGTATTATTTATTTATTTATTGTACTTCTAAACCACTGGCTGAAGCCACTGATAAGGGCTATGCTTTCTATTCTCAGCCACTGAGCAGAAATATGTTAGATCTTGAGCCTGGCTACTGCTGCTTACAAAAATGTAGAGTCACAGATATAATTTCTAACCAACCATCTGTCTAGTTTTTATTTTACATGGCAATCGGGGTTCTTTAATGTCTCTAGTTAGTGTAGCCATTTCAAAAGTTCCTTGCTTATGGGCATTCTTTTTTATATCCAGATCTATCTATCTATCTATCTATCTATCTATCTATCTATCTATCTATCTATCTAGCTATCTAGCTATCTAGCTATCTATCTATCTATCTATCTATCTATCTATCTATCTATCTAATAAACTAACTAGATGGGTAAGAGAGAGAGAGAGAGAGCGTTCAAAGACAGGAAATGTGGGATTTTTAGGGCTGTTGCCCTGACAAAAATGTGAGTTAAAGACTTCCTTGCCTGAAGAAAAAAAAGAGATTAACTTTGAAAACATTTCCCTTGCACTTCTACATATTTATCTTATCTTGAGAAAGATAATTACAACATTTTTTCTCCTATCTTAATAAAATCTGTTATTCCTATTTATGTTTTATAGTGGATATCTATATAGAGGAATAATATGACTAAGACAATCTTTCTTTCTCCAGGTCTTCCTAATCTTCCCCAGACATACTCTTACAAAGGAATAACATAATGACTGGTTGATTAATTAAAAAGAAGCAAACAGCTCTTTTCCTGATGCTGCTTTCTGGTAATCTTCAAAAGTCCATACAAAAAAGGGTTTTATTTTCATTATAGTGTTATTTCTGTTATTTGTACAATTTGACCTAATTTCCACCACAAAACCTTTGTAACCTCCTTGGGACCCTCCACTGGGAGAAAGGCAGGGTAGGAATTAATTCAATAAATTAACTGATGATTCTGATTTTTCCCTCTTGCCAAGAATGTCACAAAGGGATCTTGCCCTCTCATTGGGCAAGGAGAATAATTTTGCAGTGTCTCTTTCTCATGTATAAAAATTTACATTCATCATGAGCAGTAACAGCAGTCAGCAAGAGCAGGGCCATGAGTGGGATGGCCCCTTTCATATCAACAGAGAAGAAGATATAGTCAAACTTTGCATAAAGAGTGCCTCACTTAAAGAGTAGAATTTTCTCTGAATGTTTACTTCGCTTAACAAATAAAACCAACCAAAAACTTGCTTAACAAATAAATTGGGGTTCGCAATTCCCCCTGCCAGAAGTCACAATTGGTCACTTACAATGGTGTTTCTCTTAAAGAGCAATCCTGTGGAACACATCATGCTCTTTAAGCGAGGTACAACTGTATTGGCAAAACAGAAAGCAAAGTTGTTATGTGCTAGTTTAGATGCATTTGGAAATGCTGATTATAATTTAAATAGATTTAGATGAATATGTTCCTCCCTAGCTGAGTGGTTTAGTGGAGTACACCATGCTGGAATGAAGATTCTCAGTAAAATATCTTATGTGAATTACTGGCTGTTGATTTCTCTTAAATTCAGTACATGGAGCTAAGCATTATGGAGATGACTGGTCCATGTACATACATGAAATATGTCCAACATCTGTTCCAACACCACAACACTCTCATTCCATACTTCTCATCAGGAAAGATCTACAAGAATGATTTACATCCTGAGATATGATACAGTCAAACCTCGTATAAAGAGCACCTCGCTTAAAGAGCATCTCGCTTAAAGAGCAGAATTTTCTCTGACAGTTCGCTTCGCTTAACAAATAAACCCAATCAAAAACTCGCTTAACAAATAAATCGGGGTTCCCACAATTGGTCATTTACAATGGTGTTTCGCTTAAAGAGCAATCCTGTGGAATGCATTATGCTCTTTAAGCGAGGTACAACTGTATTTGACATGATCTTCAGGCCTGATCAACAGGGGGAAGTTGGGAGTTGAATCTTTCCTCTCAGTAATTGATTTCTCATAGTAAAATATGTCTTGAAATATTTCTTGACTCTGCCAGGTCCAGAGCTACATCTTCAATGAAAGCAAATTTCTTTCTTTCTTTCCCTCCCTCCCGCCCTTCCTTCCTTCCCTCCCTCCCTCATATCTTGCCCTGAATCAACTGCCTTCACCCAAAGGAAATATTTCATCTGACTATCATATCAGTTAGGAGCTTGCAAATACAATTTACCCTTAACACTGGGAATGGAAACATCTGTTTGAATGCAAATGTAAGACCTCTGGAGATTTATGCTTCTTTGGTCTTCTTTGCTCATCTCCTCTTCTGTTTCCACATGTCCAAGTTCCTTGTTGTATCAGTTCAAAATTACAGAATTAAATGCCATTGATTGCAAGGAAGGAAAATCCGCTTGAGCTTGAGACACTAAGCAAAGTTATGTACCGGAACATTCTTGTGGCATACATGGCATTTCTGATATAATTTCAACAGATGTGAGGAAATATTCCCCTGATAGTTAAAGAAAGGAAATTGCTTTACAGTGCTGAAAGCCGAACTGGCTTCTAGAGGTCCATATTTTCTCTGTGGAAAGAGTTAAATCATTTAAGAAAAATGAACAGCCTGCATAAGATGTTTTACTACCTCGAGGGGAACAATATATGGTATCCCACCACCACACTAAGTCAAAGTAAACAGTACTCAGGGCCTGCCAAATGGCACCTGAGGCAAAAAAATTCTCCTTTTCTTTGTCAGGATGAATGCAGCAACAGTAAATTCAATATCTAACAATTTCCATTTTCACAGTACTGTATCATGAATTAGCTCCCAGAAGTAGCTATCTCCTTCAGCCTAATGTCAGAACTAGCATAGGTGTAAATCAGTCACTTTCACATTGCATATTTTGTACCATCAGCGAGGCCGTGATGGCTTAGTGATTAATAAGGTGAGCTTGATGACCAGAGGATTGGCAGGCCAGCAGTTCAAGATCCAAGTACATGCCCATGGTCTGTCCCTGCCAACCTAGGAGTTCAAAAGCAAGAAATTGCAAGTAGATAGATAGATAGATACCACTTCAGCAGGAAAGGTAACAGAATTCCGTGCACTTTGGTATAGTCATGCCTGCCACATGACCACAGAAATGTCTGTAGATGCAGGCAGTGTTGACTCTTTCGCTGTAAATAGAGATGAGCGTCTAGATTTAGACAAGATTGGCTTTCCAGCAAGGGAGACCTTTACATTTAATCTCTGGCTATTCATACAAGGGATCCAAATCAAGGGTGCACAACCTTGTAATGTCACAATTAATGAGTGCTTATAATGTCATAGAGGTGGGAAAGGCTACAGATGAGATGAAGCTGTGTGTTTTTGTTTTCATTTTTACAGGCTTTGCTCACTGCTGTAGGGTTTCTGAGAAGAAACCTCACACTTACGTCCCACTACTTGAATTTAAAGATTTGCAATTAATTTTTTAATGTGTTTATTTTATTTTAGGTTTTTTTTCAGGAGTGCTTCTTTTAATTTTGTATTTTTTTATATCAGTCCTTTCATATTGCATAAAAGGGGAAAACCTCTTTCAGGTTTCCAATTCATGCCTCCTTCTTTGTGTTTTCTAGTTCTCCAAAGCTCTAAAATATTTTAAAACTACTCAACAAGCAAGCAAGCAAACAAACAAGAGGTAAAGTGACAGATAATCAGTCAAATGCAAAGTTTAAAGTAGTACCTGAGAAAGAAAAATCGTCATCAGAGCAACAGAAAAAAATTGTGCTCCATCAACCCTTACCCACACAGCCTGTGCTATCCTGGCATAGTCACAAGATTCACCCCATCCCACACTCACACAGAAGCAAACAAAATAGACTTATTAAAAGTGTATATACTTTTAACAGGATAGACATACAGCAAATAAATCAAGTAATCATTTTTTAAAAGCAGTTAAACTGGGAAAGCACCCACTCGATCCCACATAGGAATAAAATAACAGAATAAGGCACATACCCACACACGCGCACACACACACACAGAGCTCTTTCTCCCAAAATTAAACAAAATCAATCAAGCAAATAAAAATAACATTGGCAATAGAAGCACACCGATAAAAAGTATGGAAAGATCTATTTCCTTTCAATACTTGATGCCTTCCATTCTTTTGAGTCCAGTAGGCAAGCAGCAGGTAGAGAATTTAAGGCAACATATGCACAAATAGCTACTGAGCACTAATGCAGCTAATGAGAAGAGTGCCCAGACTTTAGAGCCGTCTCCTGTCACATGTCTACAGAAACATCTTCAGACACAGACAGTGCTGGCTCTTTGGCTACAAACGGACATTCCTAGAGTTGGATATGACTGGTTTTCAAGCAAGGGCAACCTTTACCTTTACACATTCAAAAGGGCTTTGCTGCTGCTTTCCCTGAAATTTGTTTCCTTTCCTGGAGATGCAGGGAAGCTAGAAAGCCCTGAGATCTATAGTCTTTAGGTTTGTGTTAACCTTCCTTGACATATAAATATCAGGCATTCAGATGTGCTAAATTCAGAGGCTGTTTTATTTGGCCACTGTCTAGTTGTCATCTCAGTTAGAATGGACCCATTAAATTAGTTACTGGGTGGTATATCTACGTACATAGATTCCATTGATTTAATGGGTCTTCTCTTTTAGAGGTAGCATTTGGTTTCAGGGCCTTTACTGTTCCTTTGAAAAAGCGGAGAACTGAATTATGGGTGGAAAATGTCAACATGCTTTATTTATTTATTTGTTCAGATTTATATTGCCGCCCACTGGACAATGTATACCATGAAATCACATTTTAGCTCTTTGGCCTGGCTTAGGTCCATTATTTTATGTAGTTTGAGATACTAATAGCTACATAATAGCAAGAGATAGTGTGTAAAGGGATGAATCAATCCAAGGTTAAGTTGTCATTTGACCAAGAAAAAGAAGCCCAGCTGATAGGAACATTCTGACATAGTCAGGTGATCTGAACCAACATTACAGAGACGGCTGATATTGATCATTTCTTATTCAAGATCCTTGGTGGCATTTTCTAAGCTGAGCTAGGCTGGCTCAGAAAACAAACCAACCAGCCTGCCTAAAACGTTTCTTTTCATGTCAGAATCAATTTGACTTTCAGCAAGATAAAGGCCTGTAATCACCACACTCTAAGAAAAGTCAGTTATTGACCATGATTTTTCAGCAGCAGTTTTTAAAGAGTCTTAGAAGAAAGACCATGAAACCATTTCAGGGTTTATTTGTCATTTTTTTAAAAAGCCTATGCATCTGCTTGTATTGATAATAGGCACAAAGAGATTTAAATAAGATGTCAGAGATAGAGTAAAAGAAGGAAGAAAAAAATCATTTTGAATGAAACGTATTAAATACTTAACAAATACAAATGGCCACCTTTTGGCAATTTTAAGTTGTCTTAGTGTTTTGAATACCACGCTGTGACCATAAAGTGGAGAATTGCTGTTCTGGTAGGGCTATGTTGCTTTTTAATTTGTAAAAAAATGTGTGATTTCAAGGAGACTAAAGTAACCCTGAGGAGAAAAGTTCTTATGTTGCATTGGTTCATTTTCTTGATTCGATTTTTAGGAGCTGAAACACATTTTGGAGCCTAAAAAAAGGTACAGTACTTCTGAAAACATGAAGAGAGTTTTTTAAAAAAATCCTTAACTTGAATGGGAAACATTATATCCTTCATCTTTCTATGTAGTCTTGGCTTTGAATAGCAGAGCATAGAACAATTCCAGTTTTAGATCACAGCTGCCATAATTTTCTAAGGGGCTGCAGTGGCTCAGTGGTTAAGAAGCTCACCTTGTTAGCTGGAAGGTTGGCAAGTCAGCAGTTTGAGACCTGGGTACCACATGACAGACTGAGCAACTGTCTCTGTCCCAGCTCTTGGGGACAGGAAAGGAGCCTCATTTGGACATTCCCTGAGCAGAGTTTCTTCCACAAAAATCCTTTCAGCCAGAATAATTTCTGACACGAAATTATTGTTATAATTTTCTAGTCAGGGTCCTCAGTGGTACTTCCCTCAATACAGTCACATTGCTCTGAGCAGGCAAGAAGGGAGAAAGAAAGCAAAATTATGGAGCTTTTTTTCTTTGGTAGTTCTGAGAAAAGTCTAAATTTGAATTCCATCCAACAGTAATAGGAGAGTTATTGATATGAACCAGCATTATGTTTTGTGGACATTTTAATAACTAAACAGATGTATTTTAAAATCATACCATGTATTTCTTAAATCTGCAGTAAATACACAGTTCTACATCAAGAATCATCACAGAGAAAGAAGCTAAGTACTGCACATTCTTTCAGGGTTGTTAGTTTTCTTCATGTCTCCCTTTCAAAAAGAAAAAAGATAGTATTTCATCATACCAAGTCTTCAACAGCACAAACGTTGCTTTGCATTCTTTAAAGACTGAAAAAGGCTACTGCCATTCCTACATTTAGCAGCCTGGTTCATTATTATCATTATTTTATTAGCTTATCATTACACAGCCCAGTTGTCTATGTGTTCATTTTAGAATAGGGATAGAAAGGAAAAGTGCATTTTGAAAAATAAATTATAGAGCCTTTTTGAAAAATAAATATACAGTATCCAGTTCATGGTTTGCATGACATGAGAAAGAAACGACAAACATCCCATTCTTCCCTTGTGTTTTTTGTCTTACTTCTTTTGCCGCCTTTTACAGAAATAAATGTGCGCAACTGAAAATGTTTGTGTGTTAATGCAAAATCGACAGAAACACTATTTAGACAGAAGAAAGATGTAATAAAAGTGAGAATGTTAAAAATGTGGGTGACCAAATCAGAAATGAATTTCCACATGGGAAGGTGGGGGGAAAGAACATATCTTGCTAAGAAATAAAGGACAGGAATAAAATGCTAGTGAGATTTGGAAAAACATTACAAGAGATTTTCATTTCTAGTTTCACAGTTTTGGTTTACATCTCATTCTAATTTTTGAGCACCGAGAAAAGGTGTGTGAAAATTTGTGCTTATTTAAGACTAGCAAAAGGAATTTTGTTTCTTGAGGCACTGACCAAAATGGTGTTACCATCTATTCCAGTGGTGGCGAACATATGACATGCATGCCAGAGAAGCCATGCAGAGCCATCTTTGGGGGGACACAGAACCATCATCGCAGCACAGAGTTTGCCCCACCCCTCTGCCCAGCAGCCCAATGGGAATGTTTCCTCTCTCCCCCCATCACAAAATTTACCCCACCCCACTGTGTGGACACTCAGTCTCTAAAATGTAAACCCATCACTGTCCTATTCTGTTTACAAAAATGAGGAGACTGGAAGTTTCACTTTATTTCATGCTGGTGAAGGGCCATTACCATCACTGAACTTGAAATCAGTAGGCTAACTGAGTGTGGCAATACATTTTTTTTGTCTCCCAGCTCTCAGATGTCACCTCTCAGCACCTGTTACCTGAGACAATAATTTACTTCTGCCTAATGATAGAAGCAGACCTAAGTTAATCAACATCACTATCATTGCTCCAACCAGACTTTAGTGAGAAAATCTATGTGTTGCCTTTAGTCAGGAAAGCTTTAGTGTTGCATCTACTAATGCTAGGAAGAATTAAATCAGGACAAGTATCTGACAGCTTGATATTGTAATTTTCTTTGGAGACCAGAAATCACTGGCCTCAGAGCAAGAGACACCATTTTATAATTTTACCTTGAGAAACTCTTCCTCTCAGCCCCTGTTCCATGAGAATTGAACTCAAATGCAGACTTCAATATCTACAATATCTTATTGAGAAATGAATGTGTTTTTGAAAAGATTTCCTCATCTCAAAAAGAATAAAGAACAGATTGGCTCAGAACTACCATATGGGATTTGCACCCTGCTAGTAATAAAGAGATATACTAATGGGAAGAGATCCCATTGGTTTTCTTACTTTGATC
Source organism: Furcifer pardalis (assembly GCA_030440675.1). NCBI lineage: Eukaryota > Metazoa > Chordata > Lepidosauria > Squamata > Chamaeleonidae > Furcifer > Furcifer pardalis. The sequence goes on from CP126891.1 coordinate 73,274,734, forward strand.
ACAAGAGGGAGTATTTGCAAGTTATCTTTTCTGAAAATTCTACTTCATAACATAAGCAGCAGATATGTGCCCTGTAATATACCAACAGCATTCCTGCCAGTTGAAACAAATGTTAATTGAAGTATAGAAGTATGCTTTCCATTTTTGTGAGCATAGAATTTGAACAGGAGTACAAATTGTTTGACATACATTGCTCTTGAACTGTGGACATAACATCTTGCCATGGTATGTGAAGGGACTGTAGGAATGGGAGAATCAATCAGGGTCACCTTTTGTAGCATTCATGTTTCTTAAAGTGCACAACCTTTGGATCCCAAATTATTTATTTTGGTGAATTTTGGCAAATCCTTCAAGAAACAAACCAAACAAAATCCTCCCTGCATCTGTACTAGTCAGATTCAATGGTTATAATTACTCTCAGCACAGACATATCCATAGGGTAGTTTCACCTTCCAGTGAGTTCAAGGGGAAGATTTGTTTTAAAATGACAGTCCTTCTTCAGCACTACTAATCATCATCGGTTGCAACTCGTATCCGAGAATACATTTTTTTTTCCTGAAGCAGGAAAAATGCCATTGGCATGAAATTGTTTAACATGTATCCCAGCTTGCCATGAAGTGACCCACACACTATGATCTTGAAGCCATCTCTTGTGGCACATATGAAAAGAGACATGTAGGATTTAACTGGAATGAACTGCTGCAGCCTTGAAAATATTATCAAGGTGGCTTCTTCCACCTCAAGGGCTGTTAGGAATCAGAATGGTTCCTCCTCTGCTCATTTTGCTGTTGGACCCAATATGATAGTTTCCAGTGGCATTTCCTCCACTGAGGGGGACCATAACCCCACCTGAAGGGTGGGCTGTTGGGTGGTGGTAAATAACCAGACTCCCTAAAGGGGCCAACGGCTATGGGCAACACTACTAATAACTTTGGATATATGGAAATTCAAAACCAGACATTGAAGAGTTTGATACCTCAAGTCTTGAGTGTGGATCTGGCAGGTTTGCTCTTTCATACATTTTTTTAAAAAGATGTATAAATAAAGTTATTTCCCTTTGAAATATGAAGAAACTTGGTAGGTTATTACAGTCCTAAAATAAAGTGTTACCCTTTCCTAGAAACAAAGGTCATATTTTTCATTAACCTTAAAAAAGAACAACAATGAATCTGATGCATCTCAAAGACTGACATATTTCATGTGGCCTAAGTTTTGATGGACTGCATTCATTAGATGTGTAGCATGAGTGAAAGAAGGATCACAGAATCACAAACTGTATATACTCAACTATAAGTCATCCTTAATATAAGTCAAGGTACCTAATTTGGACCTCTAAAACTAGGAAAATCGATTGACCCGAGTATAAGTTAGGGTGGAAAATGCAGCAGCTGCTAGTGAGTTTCAATAATTAAAATACATTAAAATTAATTAATTTAGACATTTGTGTGGCTATGTTTTTGAGTGTTTACATTGACCCAAGTATAACTCGAGTCCCATTTTTGGACCTCATTTTGGGGGCTAAAAAACCTGACTTATACTCGAGTATATACGGTAATTGTAGTATTGAAAGATTGCCCATGAGTTACCTGGTCCACCTGGGAGATTTTTGTATTATCACTGGGATATTTTTGTATTACCACCTCCTGATCTTATTCTCTCAAAATAATGCATTTTTGTTCACAATTTCTGCTAATATATAGTTTCTTCCTATGTATTTTGTGACAAGAGAATTACATTGCACTAATGGGAGAGGTATAAAAATCAAAGGATCATTGCATTCTTGTTCATGTGTTACTTCAGGAATTGTGAATATGGTTAGTTTGTATAAAACAATGCCCACAGAACAAATTTCTCCTATCCCTCATTAGAGTTTATGCAATTGCTCTATTGTTTACAATGGTGAGTAGTAATCTGATACAGTATAAGCAATTACTATAGGTCTGCCAAGAGAAAATCCCTGATTTTAAGGTTACAGATTGTACTTGGTTTCTTAAGGTGTTATGAAGGGGGTAGACTCTGCAAATATTCACATGAAGCTTATCAGATGATATGGTCATAATGGATCTCACCAAAATAGCTCATAGACTTTTTGGAGCTAGTAAAGGCCTCCCTTGCTTGAAAGCAGTCATGTCCAACTATAGGGGTCGGTGCTGTTTACAGCCAAAGAGCCAGCACTGTCTATGTCTGCTGACATTTCTATGGTCATGTGGCAGGTATGACTAGAGCACACGGAACACCATTACCTTTCCCACCAAAGGGGTACCTATTTATCTACTTTCAATTTCTTGCTATCAAACTGCCAGGTTGGCAGAAGCTGTGTCAGACAACAGGAGCTCACTCTGTCGCACAGTACCTGGGTCTCAAACTGCTGGCCTGCCAACCTTCTGGTCTTCAAGCTCAGCATCTTGAACACTAAGCCACCATTAGCCTCTTGTTTGCAACTTGTTGTTCAGTTCTACAGTCAAGTCTGACCCTTTGCGACCAAATGGAGCACCACATGCCAGGCTCTTCTGTCATGTGCCATCCTCCGTAGCCAGCCCAGAACTATGCCCACTGTGTCAACGATGTCATCTAGCTATCTCATCCTTCTACCTTCGATCTTTCCCAGCATCAGGGTCTTCTCCAGTGACCCCTCTCTTCTCATTTGATAGCCAAAGTATTTGAGCTTCAGCTTTCAGTATTTATCCTTCCAAGGAGCAGTCAGGGTTGATTTCATTTAGGATTGACTGATTTGATCTCTATGCATTCCAGGAGACTCTCTAAAGTCTTCTCCAGCACCACAGTTCAAAGGTATCTATTCTTCTGTGCTCAGCCTTCCTTATGGTCCAGCAATCACAGCCATACATTACTGCTGGGAAGACCATTGCTTTAACAATGCAGACTTTTGTTGGCAGGTTGTTTGGAACTAGGAAGGCAAAAATACTTGCTTTCTGGTCTTATTTTTTCAAAGAGATCTGCATTATAAAACCAGAGCTCTTTCAGTTAATGTGGGGTGTTGATCTTGTCCTTTACACAGAGCAGAACAAGGGGAAAGAGGAGTGTGATGGCTGCTACCTTCCCTTTTAAGCTTTCCATGCTCTCTTGTGGAATACTCTTTGCTCTTCTTCTTTAGCAGAGCATTGCGAGGGATGATGCTGACAGCGTGCTCTTGCAGATGCTACCATATGGGTCTGGAAGGGAGGGGGAGAAACTAGTTGCGCTGATGATTCCCTGCACATGTAGGAGACAGTTTGCATTGCTGGCACTGTCCCTACCTAGAAACAAGCACAGCTTAGCAAAGTTAAGCAGATGGCGCTAGATCTGGTGCCAGGGAACCACTGAATTAAAGGTTATACCCACCAGGTTTGATGCTGTGCCAGTTTGAATTGGTACAGAAGCTTCGGCCCACCTGCTTACTGGCCTCATGACATCTGGCATCTTTATTTATTTATTTCCTGATTGAGCTAAATGCAGCAAGAGGCAAGGAAAAAACAACAACATTGTTTTAAAAGCTACTTACCAGCAAATGGGATTATAAAACTCCCAAACATGAAAAACACGGACTCAACATACGCTGTATTTGTCGCTGTACATTCATAATGTCCTAGTGAGGTTTGAGAGAGAAAAAGAGTGTTTTGGGGATTGTGGGGTGATTTTTTTGTTATTTGGTTTTTTTTCCTCCCTAAAGAAAGCTTTCAATTGAGATGCTGTATCTTAGTCGAGTATTGGCCAGTATACTGCATGGTGTAGCAACGGCACCACCAGCATCAGATTGTCATTAATCTAAGAATTTGTGTTCAGTTTAGGGATGCATCCAACTTGCATGTAGTGAGGTGAAGTTACAGGCAAACCAAAACTGAAGAAGCAGCTCTGCAAAAGTAATAACCACATTCCATCACGTTAATGTGGACTAATGGGGACCCATTCCAGAGATATCATGGTATAAAGTGCTCAGAAGGGGTTCACTATTCCCTTCTTCTTGGGTTCTTCTCAGCAGTGCATTTTGCCCAAGCCTACAGACCCTTGTTCTCCTTCCAGAAGGCACAGCAGGGAAATTGAACTCCTGGTCTCTGGCTTCACAGCCAGGGACATATTCCTCTGATTTATCCAACCAGCTCAGTAATAATCACAGTACGTGCCATCAAGTAGATTTTGACTTTTGGTGACTCTTTCCAGGGTTTCCTAGATATAGTATATTCAGAAGTGGTTTACCATGTCTTTCTTCTGTCGGATTTTGGTACCATATGGCTTGCCCAAGGCTACACAAGCTAGTGATTCTACTACAAGGGAGAGTGGAGAATCAAACTCACAACCTCTGGCTCCATCTCACTAAATTATCCAGCTGGAGTGCTTTAATTATAGCTATCCTGATCATGACCCATTTAATACAATTTGCTGCACAGCTAGAAACAATCTGGTAAATCTAGATGGTTAGCATCTCCTTTTCTGGGTCCAGGTGAAGGCTTGGCATATTTTGCTGAGCTGACATTTTACATACATTAAGCTAGATTAAGGAGAGGCAATTTTAGCCTACCTTGAAGAGCCCTTGTAGTGCAATGGTTAAACTGCTGTACTGAAGCTAAAACTGTTGTGAACTCAATCATGATGGGGATCAAGGCTGACTTAGCCTTCCATCCATCTGAAGTTGGTAAAATGAGTATCTAGCATGTTAGGGGCAAAAATGCTAATTAAATTGTGAACTCCCCAGAGAGTGCATTAAATGTTATGGGGTGGTATATACGTGCAATTGCTATTGTAATTACTATTGACTTCCCTCTCTATGCAGTCCAGGGCCATAGCCAGTGGGTGGCCAGGGCATCACCCACCCTGAGTTAGCAGTTTGTCCACCCTCAAACTCCCGGCTGTTTATTAATGTTGCTCATCTTGAAAAAATATTCACCCACACGCATCTAGAATCCTGGCTATTCCCTGATGCAGTCTCTGCATGCATGCAAGACATATCATCAGTTCTGAACTCATTAAGTGACGTTTGCAATTATGCTCCTTTTATCTTTGGTTGTGTTCCCCTTTCATCACTATTCCAACTTTTGAAAGTCTAGAAACACATTATTAAAACCAATAAAGTTAAAATACAATATATATGGATCATTCCAAGGACCTGCTACTTTTCCCTGCTCTGTCTCAAAATGATCAGGTTCAGGTTGAGGAAATACATTGTCTCTAGTTATTAAGTATTACATATTGCTAAGTTATATCTGGCATATAGTCAACGTAATAGAGTTTTCAAAATATGAGAAATATTTAAGTTGTTGTTTTACCAGTACCATGTTACAGTGAGTTTCCTTGAGCAAGGAGAGATTTGAACTCAGATTTCCTGAGTCCATCATTCTATCCAGTGTATCACATGGCTCTCAAACTCTTCTTTCTGGTTACCATTTTATAAACTAAAGTCACTTGAACAATCATCTTATTATTTATTTGTTTATTATATTGGGGGCTGTTCTTTTGGTCTAGAAACAAGAGGGCCTGAAGTCATATAAATCTCTTCCTGGCTATTATGTCAACGAAATCATTCTTGTACCATATTCAGTTATGCTGCCATTGTGGGTAAAACTGTTTACATATCTTGTCTGCTCAGACTTTCAGCCTTAGCTTTCTTCTTGGTGTGAAATGAAAGCATTCAGCTGTATTACATTTTGGCAGTGTCTGCTGCCTTTAAAACCAAGCTGGAGTTTATATTTTCAGCAATAGCCAGAGTCATCAAGAATATATTGACTTGAAACAGAATCTATAGCACATTGCCTTTGATGTGAAGAAGGCAACAGGCAACCTGAATAATTGTTGGAAAATTGTTGAAAATTTACTAAGCATCTGTTGGAAATTTACTAAGCATTTGAAGAACAACAAAACTCATTGGATGTCATTTAATGTCAAGCATTACAGTGCTAGTGAGGAAGATACAGAAGCACAGTCATAAAATGCCTTCTTTGAAATAGATATTTCAAAATATTCCCACAGTACTTAAAATTGTGTTTAAATCACAAAAGAACAGTTACAAGTATATTTGCTTCAAGCTACTTTTCCTTGACAAATGACAGCATGTAGGAAAAGCAGTAGACTGTACTTTATGCCAAGTTAATGTTTACATTTCTTCTTTCATATGACAAGACATTAGCGGAAAATGTACACATTCCTAATTTACTGTAGCATCATTTTAGTTGTATGTACCACATATTTCAATTCTTGCACCACTGTCCCTCCATGTAAGAGAAGAAGTACTGTATGGCTTTTATGAATTCAATCATCAACCAAAGAGAAGGTTAGGACTAAAAAATACCACAATCTTCGAGGAGGCTCTTTCTATGTTCCTTAGCAGTTATACTAAGAAAATAATAAAGACATTTGACAGTGTTGTGTTTTACTACTCATATACTTTCCTTTGGTCTTTTAAATCCAATATTGTTTTTCTTCATAGTCTGGCCACTGATTAAAGAAGCATGGTAGACAGATAATAAATCTCATGTAGCACATTGCTGTTTCCTGAACCATGTAAAAAGTGGCTTATGATTACTTTTCAGGTCCAGAAAGGCATTGGAGGACAGAGCTTAATGTGCTTGACACTACCTGTCCTGCTATTTCTAGGTTATTCAGTAGAAAGTTAGAAGCTTTTAAAACTTGGACAACCATTAGAATTCCTATAATCATGTTGACTGGGTCAGTCCACCCTTCATACCAAACACCCCAGAAAAATAACTTCCAGAATCAGAGGAAGCTGACACTAAAATAAAATCCAGGTCCTACTATGGATAGCTTCTGTACCACCTCAGGCAGCAAATCCTTTAGGGTTGGCTGAGCCAATGGCCACTTAATTAGTTTATAGTGAGGTGAAATTTGATTTGGTAATATTGCATCTCTTTTCAATTCTGTTGTTCCAATTCATAATTATTTTGTGAGCAAACATGCCCTTCCTAATATGCAGAAGAGAAAGGACAATAAACACTTTTATGCAGGTTTAGATATGGAGAATGGCATATACATCATTCTGTAGAAACACCAGATGGCTACCTCAAAAAAAGAAAAATACAGTAGGGTGAGAGTCTTGTCTGTTTGTCTTGATCACTATCAGCTGCTTGATGATCAAATAGCATTATTTGTTAGACTGCTTCTTTCATCTTTTTTCATCCAAGTACGATGCTTTCCAGTGCTAGGATTTCATCTTGAAAATATTCATAAAGCATTGTTAAGATATAGGTACAATGAAGGCCACGTTAGCTATGGTGACTTCCTGTCATATAGAAATCAGAAGGACTATGCTTTTGACTTTCAGTTATTTCAATGAGAGTAAGTATTCATTCATTCGCCATCTTTCTCCCCAAAGGAGCCCACAATAGCTCCCAACAACTAAAACATGAAATAATAGTTTAAACAGTTTTAAAATGCAGTGTAAATATTATATTTTAAATATAACTTTAACAAGATTCAAACCAAGATTAAAAACAACAGCAGCAATGTAAGTTTTCCTGTACAGAGCCTGTAGTGTCCAAAAGTTAGTATTTCTCTTAGGAATAACACCAGCACACATCATCAATCAATTAGTCATTTTATTTGTGTATTATCCTTCCAGAGACAACAGAAAGCAATACAGAAAAATAATAACACACTGGAGGAAAAATCAATAGAAGTTCATATTAATTAACATAATAAAGCATGAGTAACAAAACAATTAAAATATGTTTTCATTGCCAGCTAATAGAAAGTAAAGCAGCAGTAGAGTACTGGTCTTTTACAGAGTTTTAGAAAGAGGTAGGGCCAAGTGTCAGCCTCAGGTGTTGGTATGAATTCTCTGCCTAAACAATAAAGGAATTTTCTTTGTTGATAGCTGGTGAAACAAGTGCTATGAAAAAGAGATTATGTATCATGCTCATGATTCAGTTTCTTGAGACACTAGTAATGATACGAGTACAGTAAAAGAAGGAAATAGACTTACATGTCCTTTCCCTTTTCTCATCGGTTTGGTTGCCTAGTTCCCCACAGCAGGGAAGATCAAGGGTAAATATGGAAGACGGATTTCTTGGATGAGTAACATCAGAGATTGGCTGGATCATAATAGAGGAAAACTAATCTATACAACAAGTGATAGGTAGAGATTTGATGGATGGTGGCCAACCTCAGCAAATGTGATGGCAGGAATAGTTTCTAACTCAAAGAGAAGATAACTGTAACAATTACATGTCCTCAAATCAATTCAGACCTGCCAGAGTTTTCTAGATACATTGTATTCAGAAATGCTTACCATTCATTTCTTCCAGGGTCACTCTGGGACCATATAGCTTGCCCAAGACTACAGAAGCTGGCTGTTCTCCTACAAGGCACGGTAGGGAATTGAGCTTCTGACCATGCTCCATCTTACTGTGCTATTAAGCCAGCTTCAGAAAGAACTTAGAAGCCCCTTATTCAGTGCATGATCCTTGCAGTATCTACGTAGTAAACTGACAACCCTATAGGGCTGGGGAATTTGTATCCCAACTTGTTCCTTTCTTGTCAATAAAGGTGGAGGTCTGTATTGTGAAGAAAGAGGTCATTTGATTTTTATAGATATATTGACTTAATAGATTCTCTCTCTGCATCAAGTGGATTGATAACATCAAAGAGGCCCTTCATGTTCACTGTAGTGACCTGAGGGAAGCCATGGAGCTGTCCAAGGAGAGATACCAATGGAGATCCTTTGTGGAACCCTTTACACTGCAAGGTAGAAGAGGAGGCAATTAAGTAAGTAAGATTACAGTATCTCTCTTTCTTTGTGTGTGTGTCTGTGTGTCATTGGAAGGATTTCTGTTCTTCTTTGGGTTGAGCAGTGGTTCCCAACGTGGGGCACATGCCTCACAGAGGGACTTCAATTCCCAGAGGCCTGTCAGTACATTGGATGATCAGTGGTTTGGAGAATTGAATTCCAAAACCAAAGGTTGGGAAACACTGGGGTAGAGTCTGCAGGCAGTATGAAACATGGATGTGGTGGAAGAACTAGGTACTTGGAATGTTGTCTTTATCCACTGCAGCTGCTTCTGTTACGAGAGGTGGGAGAGGAAAAAGACAGCCTAAAACTGCTAATATGAGTCTCCCCTAACCAAAATCTGCCTTGTTCAACACTAACACTATGAAAAAACAATGGGCAACAGTACAGGGTCTGTGTGTCTCTGCCAAAGAGATGGAAAAGAAGTCTATGGTTTAAGGTGAGACAGATATAGCTGAGTGAATCTCAGACATGTTCCCCCAGTGATGTCTTTGTGAAATTTAGTCAGGGATGCCAGGGCAAGGGTCCCAAAAAGATGACAAGACCAGAGAAGGTTGTGCCAGAGAAGGATAAGGATTGCACCAGCATTCAGACTTATATTCTTAGCTTGGGCAGCAGCAATGTTGCTGATTTTGTGGTTGGGAAAGAGATTTACAAAGAGCATGAGACATAGCCTTCCTTCTGCATACCATACAGCTCCATCATATTTATGGAACAATTTACTTCCAACCCCAATTCCCAGCAAACAGAAGAGAGACTGAGGAGACTCAGGTAAGTACTATTTCAGAAGCAGGTGACACTAAAATCACCTCTTTCCTAGAGTTACACTTACCCCACCAGTTGCCAACATTCAAATAAAAAACAGAATCCCAAGAGGCCAATATTAATCTGGAAGCATTTTCAACAGTGACCGAGTGTGTGAACTGCAAAAAGATGTCCAATCATGGGCAGGACTTGGACTACTTCTCCAATAGTCGTATGCTCAGCCACGTAAAGACTCAGCACAGGGCACTGCTGATGGCAAATGAAGTGGATATTGTGAGGCTTCAGTCTTGTGAAGCTTAAAAGCCATCAGAGGGAAGAGATTCCCACCAGCCAAGGGAAGTAGGGAGGTGATGTGGAAATAGCAAGAAGAGGGAGGCAGCAAATGCCAGACCCACATCTCAAGAATAAGTTCAATAAGTTCAATAAGTTGGAGGAGCTTGGATGGATGCAGGAAAAGGTCTTCTCCTAATGTAAAAATTCCCAAATTACTTGTCATTTATGGCAGCTGACAGGGCTAGGACATCAAATGAGAACAGAGGATTCATTTGAGAAAGCCCTGATGCTGGGAAAGGTGGAGGGCAAAAGAAGAAGGGGACGACCAAAGATGAGATGACTAGATGGTATTTTAGACACAATGGGGACATAGCTGGGTGGGTTGAGGAGGATGGTGGAGGACAGAGGTGCCTGGAAAACAATGGTCCATAGTGTCACAAAGGGTCGGAATTGACTGTGTGACTGAACAAAAAAAAAAATAGTGCTAGATACCTGACCATTCTCTAAGGGAGAACACTAGTTATCTCTAGTCGGCAGAATTGAGACCTCATGACCAATTGCCATCCCAAATGACTTTTAGCAGACTGGTGTCTGATTTATGTTGGGATATCAGGCAACTGGTACAGCAGCTGTTGTCTAGGACACAGGTGTGTGGGGGACATAACTCAGCTCCTGAAGCATCTAGATATACCACAGAACCCTCTCCAAGTTTGGTGAAGTTTGGAGTTAGGGTGTCCAACTTATGGCCCTTCAAATCACTCATTGATTATTCCCAAATTAGCTAGTGGTGGCCAATGACTTTTGTACAGTACTGTGCATGTTGGCTAACTGAAGACAATATTTCAGGTAACTGATGAATTGGACTCCAGGGTATAAAAGCATATGCCACAGTAAACCTGTTAGACCTAAGGTGACAGCAAGGGTTTCTGTTTTCTGTTGTTTTTTTGTTCTCAGTCCGTATGCTTGTTACCTTGATCAGTGTACAAGAACATTGTGCTTCAATTTGGGTTACCCAAGATATAATTTCTAGTAATCAACCATAAAGCAGGGGGCACTGATGATATGTAACTTCTTTTATGAAGTTATGGCCAGTGATATGCACACAAATAAATGAAGGAACTGTGTCTGTGTGTGTATGCATGCATGCATGCATGCATGCATGCATGTGTATGTGTTAAAGTACACCATTTCTTCATTCATTTTTGTAGGTTGGATTTAATACCCCAAGTTACAGAGTGCAAGTTTTTATAGACTTTCTTTACAACTGGAATGGCAGACAAATAAAAGGGAACATAAAAAGGCTCATTTGTTTTTGAAAGTTTTACAGCAACATTTACAGATAGTTCAGAAAAGTGTAAAAAAATACCTGGGCCCATATTAGATTTACCATTTATTTCAGGGTTTTTTACTTGTTCAGATAAATGAGTGGCAATCTTAGACAAGGGGAAAGGGAGGGGACTTTTTTTAAAACCAGCACCTACAATCTGAGAATTTAGCTTTGCTTTCTGCCTTTCTAATGTCTTTATTAACTTTGCTAATTTTGTGCAGAGCTTGGAGATGTTACATTTTTTGATTATAACTTCTAGCATTCCCTGCTGGCATGACTTATCTCTCCATTTCTGCTACATACAGAGCTTGACCAATTGGCATTATCAGTAGTTTGGGAATACGTGCAAGCTTAGTTTGTAATTTTGGGACATGTTGAGCAACAAGAAGACAGTACTTTGACATTTTGAAGAAAGATGCTTTTGGAGATTGAAGACTGCGAAGCAACAACTATACCTCATCATGCAAATCCTTCTTAACATTCAGATTTATTTATTTATTTATTTATTTATCCAATTTTTTATAGCCGCTCCAATCCACCTGCAACTCTGGACGGCAATTACTCACTGAAATGCCTCCCTCAATGGTTTTTGTCACTCAAACTGCCATTGATATATTTCTAGATAGCAATGCTACACAGAGAGTCAACAAAAGAATGGGAACATGCTGTTTCATATCTCAAAACATGAAGCTCTTGCAGTTTGAACACTTTCAGGGGCATTGAAGCTGCTGCCCTCCCCTGCCCTCACCACCGGCTGGAGTGGAGGGCTTTAAAAGCCGTCGACCAGAGCCGGGACGCCGAAGCTGCTGCCCTCCCCCGCCCTCACCACCGGCTGGAGTGGAGGGCTTTAAAAGCCGTCGACCAGAGCCGGGACGCCGAAGCTGCTGCCCTCCCCCGCCCTCACCACCGGCTGGAGTGGAGGGCTTTAAAAGCCATGGATGCGGTGGAGGATACTGGCCCTGGCCCTCGTTGGGGACGTTCAAACAGCAATGACTTTTTGAAGCGGCTGGAGGGAGGCCACCTCCATGTTTGGCCCCAGGACTCGTCCATCTGTGTATTAACTGTTGTTTTTTATGGTTAAGGTGAGAGCCCTGACATTGTCGGATCATGTACTTTATTTTTATATTGTATCCTATTATTGAAACTATGTTATGTATATGTAACTGGAACTGTACCCTGTAACCTTATTTTGCAGTGTCGTTTTGTTTTGTTGCACTGCTTACTGTATTGTTATATTTATTGCATTATACTGTATGATTTTTGATTATGTTTATTACCTCTGATTGTCTGATATGTATGGTTTCTGTAAACCGCCCTGAGTCGGTTGCACCAAGTAGGGCGGTATACAAATCGAATAAATGAAATGAAATGAAATGAATGAAATTGGACATCCACTTTGCACTTTGGTATACACAAGTTTAAAAGGATGCACATTGGGGTGGAGGGGTGGGGTAGGAGGAGCACCAACCCATGTATGGAATACATACACAGGCAATGAGAACTTCCAACCTCTGGCTGCATAGCCAGATACTTAAATCAAGGAGTTATCCAGCCAGTGGTTCTAATTAAACCTCAGGTATATATTTGAAAATGGCTCTACACCACATGATATGTAACATGGAAAACACCTGAAGTCTTCTAAAGGACAAACTTTCTAAATGAGCATTTCCTCTTGTCCTTTTTTTAAATATAAAAGACCAGAGTTCTATATATTTTGATGGGCAATTAATTGCAAAGCCTTGCTGCTAAAAGATTTGCTTGAGGTTCAGCAGTATAATAATCTGTTGGGCATTTGCTATTAATCATGGTTGTTGGCTCCTGTCTCTACCAATTAGTAGAGTAACTTATTATTAAGTCTCTTAAAGATTATATGAGATCTGGGCTGTGTTACAGAATTGCTGGGGGAATGAAAACACTGGAACAATTTATTACACACCTACAAAGCAGATTGTCTGAGTTTCTGGACAGTTCTAATCTCCATCTGACAAGAGGGGATATGTATCTCTCAGCATCCTCTCTATCCATCCATAATTATAAATGAGGGGTCTTTATTGTGCAAGCCTTCTAATATGTCACATCAGTCATTTCTGATGCACTGAATAAAGGTCTCTGAGCTCAATAATTCAAAGTGACTGGTACAGTAGTAAGTGAAGTTTTAAACAACAGTAGACAAGTTGATTAGAGCCCTTAGAGATGCATTCTCAGAATAAAAGGGTAACCTTTACGAACTTTGAATACAAAGCTTTCAAATGAATTTCATATGAAATATGGGGGCACAGAGAGGCACCATTCAGGGAGAGCTGATTAATTGAGTCACAGCACTTTGTAAACCCTGACAATGCTGGGGGGAGGGGGAGTATTGATATGTAGCCACACCAAAAGGACAAGTTTGACACAAAAGGCAAGGTTAAAAGGCACAAAAGAGGCTCTGTTGAAACACCTCTGGAGAAACTAAGGGTGGGTGAAATGTAGAAGCTGGGAATTACAGACACTACACTGGTGAACAGTGTTACTGTACACAGATGGAAGGGTGTGGGGAAATCCTGTTCAGATCCAATAAGTGGTTTAAGATGTGCAAATAGAGATATCTGGAAGGAGGCAATCATTAAGAGCACATACTAGTGTTTGCATACAGCAGTACAGACCTGGGCTGAAATTATAAAGAATGCTGCATTCCATTACACTTATTTTTCATGCATACTTTTCTCCTGTCAATAGATCTCTGGAGACAGAAAAAAATGTCAGCAAGAAACACAAACATTAGCTTATATTCATACTCATGACAGCAGAAGCTAGAATCCTACCACCACAATAATAATGCATGTTTATTAATTTATTAGCAGTGTACTTAACATTCTTCAGTAACAACTTAAAGAAGTAAAACTTGATATTATTTCTTCCCTGTATGCAAATCTGTTGTTAAAAGAAATATTATATGGCATTGTCATTTTTCTAGATGATACTTCCTCAGTGCTATTTTTTTCCTCTAGCCATTTTTTTCTCATCCCTTTCTCCTAGATTCATCCCAGAGATAATTCAGCCCAATTAGGGATTGATGTGGCCTATTGGGGTGGGGGGAGATTGTCACTTTGCAAAATCTTTTAGCCAGTCAAACCTGGCTATTCAATGCCTGAAGAAGGACTGAAGCAAAGCTATTCATTGCAAGCCTCCATCAGCTGGACAGACCTTTCCAACAGAAGCCAAGAAGAGCCATCTGCTGATGATTTGAGAAGCAGTTGAGAGTGGAGGTAAGTGATGGCAAAGGGTTCTGAATTTTTCAAAGGGATATTCTGGAAGAAGAAAAAACAAGGATTCTTGGGGGGCCTTGAAGAGTGACAATTTTTATTCAACATAAACTTGCATGGACTGTAGCCCACATTAGCATTTGGAGTAATTTGCTACAGTCTACAAAAAATCAAACTGCTGGTGACTCAAATGAGAGTTTGGCAGAGACAGAGCCTCCAAAATTCCAAAAAGGAGAGGTGTCCTGTGGATACTGCCAACCCCCTCCCCTGATATTACTAGATCAGTATTTGTTAGTGTCACTCTATTGATATTGATAGCTAAGGGAAAGAGAGAGAGGACAGCAGTCTTGGCTGAGCAAAGTACAGTTGTACCTCGCATAAAGAGCATAATGTGTTCCACAGGATTGCTCTTTAAGCGAGTTTACTCTTTATGCGAAACACCATTGTAAGTGACCAATTGTGACTTCTGGTGGTGAGGATTGTGAACCCTGATTTATTTGTTAAGTGAGTTTTTGGTTGGTTTTATTTGTTAAGCGAAGCGAACATTCAGAGACAATTATGCTCGTTAAGCGAGTTACTCTTTAAGCGAGACATTCCTTATGTGAGGTTTGACTGTAATTTAGCTCAGATTCTAGCTCAAATTTTCCCAAAGGCCTGAATCTGGTAATAAAAAAACAAAACAAAACAGGCAGTGAAAGTTTATTTTGAAGTACTCCATAAAAATAAAGTGATTCCATATCAGCTTGACCCTAGTGGTTGAATGGCATTCCAGAGAAAAGCTCAGTTCATCTCAATAACATTTGTGTTGAGAATTCAGCATTTCTATGCAAAGCTACAGAAGTGGGACAGCCACCTAAAACACCCCTCCATATTGAAGTGCCACACTTGGAGATAACTCTGTTGCAGAACTTGGAAAACTTATTTATTCAGATTGCAGCTATCAGAATTCCCTTGCTATCATAACTGGTGCTTCTGATTTGGAGGGCTTCTAGGAGATGTAATCCAATAAAATAACTTTCCCATTCTCTTGGTGATTGAAAGGAGTGAATGAATAGCAAAGGCAGAGAGGAAGTGGCTTTACTTGATTTGAACTGCTGTTCTGGACAAAGAATAAACAATACAGAATTTTTTTGGGGTCTAAATCAGTGGTTCCCAATGTGGGGCCAAGGCCTCACAGGGGGACTTTAATTCCCAGAAGCCTAAGTCAGTACATTGGCTGATCAGTGCTTTCGGGGAATTAACTTAGGCTTCCGGGAATTGAAGTCCAAATCCCAAAGTTTGGGAAACACTGGTCTAAATACAGTGGGACATGTCCAAGGAACTTTGGACTGATAGTACTGTTATATCTGTTACAGTTCTATCAAACATATCTGTTCACCATTGGGATGTGTTATAGCAGGGGTTGCCAACCTTTTTTAGTTGGGGGCTGGGTCATGCTCCCTCAGACAGTTGAGGGGGCTGGACTTGTGGTCCATTTACAACTGCTGTAAACACATTTATGACAGCAATAAATGAGTCCATGGCTGATTCCAGCAGCAGCAGCTGGAGCGAGGGCAGTGGCCAGGTTATTTGGCACTGTGTGCTGTATCCAGTCCACAAGCTGTAGGTTGCCTACCCTTGTGTTATAGGTCGAGATTACAAAAGCTGAGAACTAGCCAACTAGACTTGAAACATGCAGAGAACCCAAATGTAAAAACTCAACCAGGGATTCCATTCTTCTTCTTCTTCTTCTTCTTCTTCTTCTTCTTCTTCTTCTTCTTCTTCTTCTTCTTCTTCTTCTTCTTCTTCTTCTTCTTCTTCTTCTTCTTCTTCTTCTTCTTCTTCTTCTTCTTCTTCTTCTTCTTCCTCTTCTTCAGCTGCTGTATCCATTCAAAATATTGGCTGTCATCATGGTGATAGTCTTACTGTTCTTAACTCCTCAGAACAGTTTTTTCAAAGGACATGCCGCACCATCCTCTCTTAGATTCTTCAGCCATGAAGTCCATCTATGTCCAGGGCCTATCTTCCCAGGGATTTTTCTTTGCAGATCAAGTTGGAGTATTCTGTACTTCATGTTGTTCCTCATGATATGTCCAAGGTATTGGAGCTTTCTTTGCTTGATGGTCATGAAGAGTTCTTTTTCTTTATCCACCCAGCACAGTACATTAGACACATGATCAACCCATTATATCCTTAGCAGCCATCTGTAGATCCACATTTCAAAAGTTTAGATTTTCTTTTCAGATGCTTTAGTCAATGTCCAAACTTCAACTACATATAGCAACACTGAGAAACGTAACATCTCACTATTTGGATCTTTGTAGTGAGAGTTAGATCTCTACTGCATAACAAGTGTCACATTTTGACATGAATTCGATAAACGTCTTACATTTCGGTTGGGTGGTCTGGTAGCTTTTGCGATGTAATGAAAATCATGTACTTTTGACAAGTTGCAACACCAAAACTACGGTAAGGCACCCCACGGAAATAAGGGTTATGTCATTTGAAAGATTGTCTCAGCAACTTTAAGAATTGATAGAACCCAAAAGCCAAAATGCAAAGTAATGACATCATTGCTTTCGGAAGTAGTATCGGAGAAGTGATAGTTTTGCTGGGGTGTGTGTGTGTCGGATGTCAGGGGGGAGTGAAAAAACAACCCAACCAATTCACATGATACAAAGTGCATTTGAAAGAGGAAAGGTCCACCTTTTTGGGACACGTTAAGATTTAGAATTGTACTTCGGAAAAATAATCTATGAAGCGTTTTACAAAAAACCACTCAAACGAGGTCACAAAAATGCAAAAAAAGAAAAAAGAAAAACAATTTAGAAATTGAATATGACAACTTCCCAAGGTGGATACAGTTCACATACAACATGTGGAGAAAAATGACGCTGAAGCAGGAATCCACAAAAAAGATATTGAGGAAAAACGTGACTTGTTAAAATGACATTTCTGCAGGGGGGGTTGGGGGGTGAGCCAACAAAACAACTGATTGACCGATCAAAGTGATCCAAAGTGCACTTGAAAGAACAGAAAATAACCTTTCTTTTGACAATTATGCATTTTGGATTGGACATCAGAAATGTTTTTTATGAAAACTAGCAAGTGCTTGTGACTGCAAATCCTCTTCCTCTTTCTCTTTCCCCCTCTTTTCTTTTCTGATCACCCTACGTGGGCTGTCCCCACCTCCTTCCATCATTCCCAGTCCCCAAGTTTGCAAAGTATGTTCTGAGTGTTGGTCTGATGGGTGAGGAGGGCCAGAGTGTGTGTATGTGCAAATAAGTGCAAGTTGAGAGTCAGATGGGGGGGGGAGTGAGAAAGAGAAGCAACCACTGGAAGGGAGAGAAGAGAGGCAAGGCAGAATGTGCTTTTTGTGTTCCCACCTTTCTCCACCCTCTCCTTCCTTCCCCAACACCCTCTGCTACCACTGCACACCAGGGAAAGAGAGAGGTCAGGGGACTTTATATGTGTTTGACTTGCCTCCAAGCCGGTGTCTTCCTGCAGAATCCATCACCAGAGGCAGCCAGCGCAGGAAAAGCCCTCATCAGCCATGGATGAAGGGGTCTCTCGCTTGCCTGACAGTATTGATATATAAATGACATTGTTGCCCATCCTGAAAAAATCTTCACCTATCCACATTGAGAATCCTGGTTTTGGCTCTGGTGGGTGGGTTACATTCAAAGGGGAGGGAGCTGGCTAGAGAGCTTCCTTTCCCTTCCGTTCCCTTCCTTTCCTTTCCTGCCAGCCTGCTTTGTCTGCTTCATGGTAGGGAGACGTGCAAGGTTGGCGTGGGGGTGGGGCAGGGGCTCAAAAGCAGGCCAGTGCATTTGAAGGGGGAAACACACCCATTTTCACCTCTTCTCTTCCTTCCTCCACTTCCACCCTCGTGGAACCACTTCAGTGGGAAGGTAAACAGCATTCGGTGTTGAGGCATGCCTGCCACATGTCTACCTTAACATCTGCAGATGCAGACAGTGCTGGGTCTTTTGCTAATAAACATAGATGAGCACTGAACCATAGAGTTGGATACTACTGGCTTTTGAGCAGGGTCAACCTTTGCCTTTATTTCAATGTTAGTTGCTTCACCCCCCAAAATATATATATATATAAATAAATAGTAATCATGTGCAGGTAGAGTCTAAGAACACTACTGTTAGGGATTTATTTCATGAATTCGATTTGCTACATGGGTGAAAAGAACATGATTGTTGGTCTTCATTTGCGAAATTGACTCGTTTTGTCAATTTCAATGTCCTTCTCCCATTTACCACATTGAATTCAGGAACTAAATCCCTGGTGGTAGTGTCCTTAGACTCTAACTGTCACACTTTTTTATGAAGGTGGATCTTGCCTTTTCTATTTGTATTTTAATCTCTACCTCAGGATCCCAATTTTCATTTACTGTACTCCCCAAACAGTCAATTTTCTTCACTGCTGCGGTGTAGAAGGTTGGGAAAGCATTGTTTTGCTCCCAGGACAATCATCATGGCTGAAAGCCAAATAAACACAGCCATCAGTTCCTGGTAGCCCTTCAGTGGGCAGACGGTGCTAAGAATTACTGGGTCAGCCATAAAAGTTTGTATCCGGAATGTAAGGAGTGTAAGGAGAGGACCTGCGCCTCCGACCCAGTGCCCCTTTGGCCATTTCTCTCTGGCTGGAGGGAAAGGAAGAGAGAAAGAAGGAGAAAAAGGCATGGGTCAGATGGCGGAGAGGACCCATGCCTCCAACCCAGCACCCCTTTGGCCATTCCTCTCTGGCTGGAGGGAAAGGAAGAGAGAAAGAAGGAGAAAAAGCCACCCTTCAGCCAGTGAGGAGAACCCCAGTGAGGCGCTGCCGACGCGAGACCACCCTAGCAGGCACCGGGCAGCTATAACCGAGTAGCTCCATGCATAGGATAAGTAATTCATCTACACTAACGTTGCCGACTTTAAATACTTTACAAATAACTGACTTACACAATAGTGAACGTACAGTAGAGACTTATAGCGAACTTACAGTAGAGACTTGATATATTGGATATCATAACAAGGATACAGAACTTAGAAACTCCTGACTTATAACTTCATATAACCAATACTAATTAACTCAATTTTTAGTCTGATACTGTTTAAACTGTGATAATGTGCATGATAATACTTTGTTTTAAACTGTGATAACATGTATGATGAGAGGATACTGGCATAGAAACTGGAAAACCAATGTCAGGAATTTTGTCAAGAGAACCCTATGGACTAAAACAGAAGGCAAAACAAATGGGGCAATTTAGATGAAACAGGATGCTTAGCACATCAGATCAGAAGAAAGGGAGGGACAGGAAAGGGGGAGGAGAAATACAGTGTTGTATAGGGACATGGAATGTGAGATCTATGAACCAGGGAAAACTGGAAGTGGTAAAAAAGGAAATGGAAAGAATAAGCATTGACATCTTGAGAATCAGCGAGTTAAAATGGACAGGGATGGGTGAATTCAGCTCTGGAAACCATCATATCTACTACTGTGGACAAGAAAACCTCAGAAAAAATGGAGTAGCCATAATTGTTAATAAAAGAGTGAGAAAAGCAGTAATGGGATACAATCTCAAAAATGATAGGATGATGTCAGTCAGAATACAAGCCAAACCATTCAATATCACTGTAATCCAAATATACGCACCAACCACTAGTGCAGATGAAGCCACAATTGACCAGTTCTATGAGGACGAAGAACACCTCATAGAACAGACACCAAGAAATGATGTACACATTATAATAGAAGACTGGAATGCCAAAGTAGGAAATCAAAAAGTAAATGGAATAACAGGCAAGTTTGGTCTTGGAACACAGAATGAAGCAGGCCAAAAACTGATAGAGTTCTGTCAAGATAATGCGCTGGTCATAGCAAACACTCTCTTCCAGCAACATAAATGGAGACTTTACACATGGACATCACCAGATGGCCAACATAGAAACCAGATTGATTACATACTCTGCAGCCAAAGATGGAGAACCTCCATACAGTCAGCAAAAACAAGACCAGGGACAGATTGTGGCTCAGATCACAACCTATTAATCACAAAATTGAGGCTTAGACTAAAGAAAGTAGGAAAAACAATTAGGCCAGACAGATATGACCTAGACAACACCCCTAAGGAATACACGGTGGAGGTATGGAACAGATTTAATGGCTTGGACCAGATAGACAGAGTGCCAGAAGAATTATGGAGAGAGATGTGGGACATCATGCAGGAGGCAGCAAGGAAAATCATACCAAAAGAAAAGAAGCATAAGAAAGCTAAGTGGTTGTCCGATGAAGCTCTTAAAATAGCAGAGGACAGAAGGAATGCAAAAGGCAAAGGAGAAAGGATTAAATACAATCACCTGAACACAGAATTTCAAAGAAAAGCAAGGAGAGATAAGAAAACCTACCTGAATGAACAGTGCAAAGAAGTAGAGGAAAACAATATCAGGGGTAGGACTAGAGATCTTTTCAAAAAAAAATTGGGGAAATCAAGGGAATGTTTAAAGCAAAAATGACCATGATAAAGGACAAAGATGGCAAGGAGTTAGCTGATGAGAAGATATTAAAAAAAGATGAAAAGACTACACAGAGGAACTCTACAAAAAGGACCTCAACCCCCCCTGATAATTTCAATGATGAGGAAATTGAACTTGAGCCAGACATCCTAGAGAGTGAAGTCAGAAAAGCCCTAAAAAGCACTGCAAACAACAAAGCCAGTGGAGATGATGGTATCCAAGTTGAACTTTTCAAAGCCCTGCAAGATGATGGAATCAAATTATTACATTCTATATGCCAGCAGATTTGGAAAACATAACAATGGCCACGGGACTGGAAAAGACCATTGTGGACACAATGGGCACAGAGCTGAGCGAGTTGAGGGGAATGGTGGAGGACAGGAGTGCCTGACGGACAGTGGTCCATGGGGTCGCAAAGGGTCGGAATCGACTGTGCGACTGAACAACAACAAAAGGAGTGTTTATTAAAAAGGAAAGATCTATACTGTAGTAAAATCCTCAACATAGCAGACAAAAATTAAAACAAAAAGCAAATACTAAAAATAAGAATGTTGTAGCGCCTTATTCTATGTGAGGTTTTGGAATGCATCTCCTTCTTCAGACCATCACAGCTACTCTTGAAAACTTCAATATAGTAGCACAGTGACTGGAGAAACCTGAGATGAAGGTTTCCCCCTTTCATTAAGCCATGGTTACAAGACAGAACATGTTTCTATTTTTTCAAGCAGTGGTGCAGTTGTTGAAGAACATAACCAATCCTCATTTTTTACCTGTTTCTTTTGATATGTTTGTGTGTGTGTCGTGGAGGGGTCAGCAAAAGAGATGGAACAAGAAAGCAACAAATAAAAGACAACACCAATGTATAGTGGATCCATATGGTGGCTCTTTGCAAGCAAATAAATCCATTAGTTAAGGTACTCAGTACAATGTTGAACAAGCCACAATGCACATATAGGGACAGCTTGTGCTATTCTGTTGCATGCCAGTGTTGTGGGTGGTAAGGAATAAAACCATTCCAAGAAAGTATTATGGGATGCTCTTGTGTATAGGGATACACAATACCACCTACTGTGCCACAGTAGTTAGAAGGGATGTGCTTGCTCAGAACACAATGTGTTCTTCCTTTTGACTGCCATGTTCCTGCTTGCTCTCCTTAAACTTCCATGCTTGGAGCCAATTAATCTACCCACTGTTATTACTCCCACTGATAATGATTCTTGATCTGGAACAGTCATAGTACTTGACAGAGTTTGGCACACAGCACACTAAATGGGCACAATTCAAGTACAGTATAATCAAGTATAATCCCTATTTTCTGTAAGGGAAAAGAGAGAGAGAAAGGAAAAGCCTACAATTGGTTATTGCTCCATTCTAGGAAAGATTGCTAAATCTTTCATAAACTGGAATGAAATTCGACCCAAAACAAGAATTAAAGCACAGAGAAGAATATCTTATAATTTTCTGCCACATTTTTTTAAAAAATGAGAATTCTGAGAGGGAGGGAAGCCCCTAAGCACAGGTGTACTAAAGTCTCGATTTTGATTTTTCCCACATTACTTTTTCAAATCTCAAATTCTTCCATCCACAATATGGAGATGTTTGTGAATTCTCACAAATTCCCATCAAAAGTGAATTGAAACAAAGTTCTTGGTTATCCTTTTCTATACAACTCTTGCAAAGTTTATGTACGGAAGCACACTGGGAGCTTGACTTTGCAGCTTGAAAAGGGAAAAAGGAACGAAAGGAAAAAGAAACAAAATAAAACAGAAAATAGAGTGAAAATAGAGTGACAACTATAAAAGGAAGGTTTTCCTTTCCTAGTTTTCTTGGTATAAGAAACTGATGTACTGTACTGTATATGAGTTCATTCAGATGGAAAGAATACTATGGTTGCCCTTGATTCTGTAGCTATGAAATTTAAAACCTTGGAACTTGTAGAATTTATTAAACTACAGCCAAAAAAGAAATGGAGGAAGAAGATTGGGAGGGTGGCAAAGAGGGGATGCAAGCTTTTAAAAAAAGGTTTTAAACTGAAATAATTCAAATAGTATATCAATATAACCCTGTTTTGTAAACTTTGGTATTGAACGTCAAGTTTCTCTTTCTGTGAGGAGAAAATTGCTGAGATTTCCTTGCTATTAACGCTTCTGTCATGCCGTGACTTGTTCCACATGACTTCTTTCTTCATGCATTATTTTTAGATGTCAGCTTTATCATATGGGCTTACCTGTGAGCATATGGAAAACCCCTTTCTTCCTCACTGCCAGATGTTTACTGTAGACCTTTAAAACGCTCAGTAAAATGTATATAGTTTGGTTAAAATAAGAATCTTCAGGAAGAATTGTGAGATCATTTTGTTTCCCCAACTTCTCTAATTTTTGTTAGTTATTTCACCATAATGTCTACATTTCCTTTAAGATAGCTTTAGTTCATGAATCATTCAGAGGTACTGTTCAAAATTTATTTCTTTGTAGCCATAAATATATGAATTCTCTAGGCATTCAGGACATAAGATTGCTTAGCTTGGAGACAGCTTTTGTCGTGGTTTTTACTACTCACATATATTCTTACAGGAAACCTTGTCTGGTTTTGCTATTCTTAAGTTAAATGTACTAGAAAAATCTAACCCTGGTTTCTGTTTCTGGTAAAGTTATCAAAAGCTTAGAGTTCCCATTGTCTGATGAGGGAAATGGCCTATTGTACAGCACATCATATATATTTTGAAAGTTCAGGACAATTTGCTACCCATAAAAGCATTTGCTTTTCTTCCCTGGTCATCCAGGACTGAGCACATGGAAAAGGCTTATTTTGGTGCCCAAGGAAGACATTCCTGCAAATGGTCCTCCTTATGAGTAAAAAAATAATAATTGTAGCATCGTTTGCTATCCTTTCAAATGCTTAAGTTTGATTATCTGGGGTAGCTGCTTTCCCCTACCTAATGGCAAGGTGAACTTATAAATTAATGTTTACTAAGGTTTCCTCTCATTTTCCTCACAACCTATGAAACAAATCTTAAGTGATATAACCTATATTTATTTATTCATTATTTTATTTATTAGTCAAACTTATTTATCACCCTCCTCACTGAAGTGACCCTGGGCAATTTCACAACAAGAACATCAATAACAGTTAAAACCATTTTTTTAAAAAATATATTAAGTCAAAAGTTTAAAACTAGCTAAAACAGATTAAAAGATTAAATTAAAATTACAGTTAAAATTTGAGGAGGGGGGCTCAGATTAACTAATGGGCTGGGGTCGTTATACCACCCGTCCTCCAAACCCATCCCGCCAGCCATGTTTTCATAGTGGCATGAGAGAAAGAGGAAGACCATATATGTGAAGATTGGTGCAATAAATGAAGACTGTGATTTCACATTTGCAAGATCTGAGCAGGAATATTAATAATATAACCTTCTTAGTATTTCTCTTAGGAATAACAACAGTACCCATAATCAATCAATTAGTCATTTTACTTGTGTATTACTCTTCCATAGACAACAGATTATCAGTCTAGAGCAGTGGTTTCCAAACTTGGGGATACAGATATCTTTTGACACCAGATCCCAGAAGTCTTCACCATGGGTTATGCTGGCAAAAATTTCTAGGAACCATTATCTCAAGAACATCTGGAACCCTTACATGAGGAACCACTGGACTAAATACAACATGGATGAGAGTTTTCTTCTATTTTCTTTCTTTTTAAATGACAATGGCTAGTTTTGCTGTCACAAAAAGGAGGTGCTCGGTAATCCATATTGCAGCCTGGAGTCATTCCTGAAGGAGATTTGGCACAACATTAAGAGTCAGTGTTCATTGTTGCTGTGGGGCTTTCTTTTCAGGAGCTTTGTCAGGCTGCTGGAAGTCATCTTGAATAGAAGTAATATTTTTTTTTATTATTTCATTAAAAGGTCTGTCAAGGAGAAATATTTTTTGCCACCTTGTGTTTAAATGTCTTAGAATCTATCCATCTTCAAAAGAACAAAATACAGTATCTCCTTTCAACTTTACAGGGCAGATATTCCCCCTTATTTTCATAGGGTCCAACAAAAAACATTGGTTAAGATGCCTCAAGATTTGTTTTCTGTAATAAATTACTAGTTTATACATGCATTTATTGCATTACTAAGTCCTTAAAAATGGAACCAGGACAAACTCATTATAATGAAGGCAGAGTTGGCATGTGACCTATACACTTTGATTCTCAATTAAAATGACAGTTTAATTGGCAGTTCTGATTTGAAATTAATTAAATTTGATAAGGAAGAAGTGACTTTTAAATAGAAATGGGGAAGTTGCTGCTAAATGCTATTATACAATGTTTTACAAAATTGGGAGACAGCGACAATAAAATTTTTGGATGTTGACTCTCTTATCTGTCCATGGTTGATACATCTGGAATTGATGATGACCTTATCAAGGGGTGATACAGTGTGTTGATAACATTTTCTCCAACACCATTAAGCTTTGCCTGAGAGTGAAGAATCATGCAACCCGTGCAGTTGGCCATTTGTGCGGTGTCCCTGTTTTGAACAGTAAGATTATCGTAAGGATTAGAGAGGTTGGGAGTCTTTTCTTCTACAACAGAAAGAGAGGACTACCTCTGCAAATGTGTGGCCTAGGGCTTTTTCCTCAACCGTTGTTCATTTTTATGCATAGCTCATTATCTGCAACAACTAAAACTTAAAAATATTAATTTGTTGGATTAAATATCTGAGTATTCACCCCAGCCAGCTGGGGAATCCTGGACGGTGTGATTCAAAACCTTGTTTTCCTGACTCTGGCAAAAATCACAAAATACAGTAATAGACATACAATCTCCTTGTGCACCAAATTGGTGCCAGGATGATTCATTATCACCTATATGACTGTCTCAATGTGCAATGAAAATCATTTTCATATATACAGTAGTTGGTGTTTGGTTTCACATGTGGATCTCTTACCAGATCTCTTACCTGACTAGCTGAAAGCAATGAACTTAAAAAAAATGATGTGGAGAGGGAATTGCAAACATGTCTTCAAATTAACTCTCAGCATATGTTTCTGACAATGGATGATTTTTTTTTGCCTGTCCCAATTTCAGCCAGACCTACTGTATGTAAAATGTATAAAAGAAAAAGACATAATTTGCTCAAAACACTTCGTCTCCACCTGATTCAGCATACCTTGCATTAAGATATCTTCAGATCACTTAAAGATTTCACAAGGTCACTTAGTGGTAGACTATTGTGAAGGCTGTCCACCCCAAAACCAGGGGGAAACCCCCAACCTGCAGGGCAGAGTCAGGAGTAAGAGCAGAAAAATTTTGTTGAGGAAAGCCCTTCCAGGCATACCCCTTCTTGGTAGCCTCTACACATATAAGTGCTGCCACGGATATTTGCACAGGCGGTGGGGCAAGGCAACTGTGACACAGTCAGTGATGGGATGTCCCCGGTTCTATACGGTTCCCTGGAACCGGTAAGAACAATCCCGGAGGGTTCTCCGTGAGGGGAGTCCACTTTTGAGGCGTCCGGTTCCGGACGCCTCACCGAAATAAATTTTTTTTAAATCGGAGCTAAAATGGCTCCGATTTACTGCGCATGTGCAGAAACTCAATCTGCCGCATTGCGCATGCGTCAGATTGATTTTCTGCACATGCGCAATAAAATTGGAGCAATTTTTACTCCAATTTTACTGCGCATGCTTAGAAACTCAATCTGACACATGCGCAATGCGGCAGATTGAGTTTCTGCACATGCGCAGTAAATCGGAGCCATTTTAGCTCCAATTTTTTTTTAAAATCGGCAACACCGGCAGTCCTCAAGAACGAGATAGTGGCGGTGGCGGCGCTGACGGCGACGGCAACACAGGCAGTGGCGGCGATGACGGGAGCGGCGATGACGGCACCAGCAGCAGCAGCAACGATAATGGCGGCGGCGGAGATTGCAGCGGGGATGACTTTGGCGGCCGCAACTCTCCACGGGCGCCCCAAGCCTCGCTGCCCGGTGGTGCGCCTAGCCGGGCGGCCCAGAGCTCCTGGCCGCAACTCTCCACGGGCAGCCCTGAGCCACAGCGCCCGGTGGCGCGCCTAGCCGGGCGGCCCAGGGCTCCTGGCCGCAACTCTCCACGGGCAGCCCTGAGCCACAGCGCCCGGTGGCGCGCCTAGCCGGGCGGCCCAGGGCTCCTGGCCGCAACTCTCCACGGGCAGCCCTGAGCCACAGCGAAATGGTCACCGGCTTGCTGGGAAAACTTTATTAAACAAACCTAAAAACAGGATGGTAAAAAAATAAGACGCACACAAATATAGGACCTATCACACAAAGGCAAAAAGGCAAAAGGGAGGTGGGAAATTACAAAAGCCAATTGGCAATTGGAAATTACAAAAGCCAAGTGGAATAAATATGCAGCTACTGGACAGAAGAGCATGCTAACCTTCCCAAAGGACCACTGATCTTGAGACACAACACATGGGGTCGTCCCCCTGTGCAGTTCAGAATGGTGGGCGACCATTCTGCCAGTGTATCAGCATCCACAGCCTCATCCTGCCTAGGGCCACCCTTTGCTTTTCCTGGTTATAGCCACCAGCCAGGGACCTGATGTCAACTCACTCAATCAAATTCAGGGAGTAACAAAAGATCTTTCCAGTAACAAGATGCTCCACATGTGGTTCTCATATATCTCTCCTCCGCTGCTTATAATACTCAGCCAAGACTTGGCCTGCCATGACTGATAAGAAATACATGTAGCATCTCCAGCCCAGCTGCAGTGATTACCCTCTAGGTAAACCATCTCTTTGCCAAGGATCTTAATTCTTGAGCTTTCTTCACAAATATAATCTGTTTCTTTCTTGAGTACTCTCTGCAGAGTTACTAGTTAACATTACAGGTATCATCATTTCAGTCCCCCCTCCCCCAGTTTCTGCTTTTTATTTTTATTTTTCTTATTTCTAGAACTGCAGCCACACAAGTATCTATGGCTACTTTGAGTGCCACTAACTTGCCTGTTTTCCACAGTTCCATGTTTTTGGTAATAACTCATCCATTGATTTCCATTGCCAACTCTATCTACCTACTATAACCTTTATATTCAAAGTGGTTTATGGGGAATAATATTGCTCATGATATATTCTTTGAGAGTAAATCATCTTCCCTAAAGGGATGCATATTTTAGAAGCTGCATCTGTA
Organism: Furcifer pardalis; assembly: GCA_030440675.1. Taxonomy (NCBI): domain Eukaryota; kingdom Metazoa; phylum Chordata; class Lepidosauria; order Squamata; family Chamaeleonidae; genus Furcifer; species Furcifer pardalis. The sequence goes on from CP126891.1 coordinate 73,302,731, forward strand.
TTCTGTCAATCCCGTCCCCACATGTTTAGTTTATGGTACCAAAAGCTTCCCAACCCCCACCTTTTTTAAAAAAAACAAAGAAAAGGCTTTGGGGCCACTAGTTTAACCTGCATATTCTCTTTGTTTCTACTGGCCATTCGTGTTGTCATGTTATTTATAACATCTGTCTGTTCAATGTATTAGATGTCAAGTATCTAAAGACTTTCATATACAAGACTCTTTACAAATAAATATAATTATTCTCAGTGGCAATATCTATTTCTTAAAAAATAACCAGTTGCAGCCTGTATGGATCAGGCTTGTTATGTGTTACATAGTATTGTATTCCCTGTTCAGGTACTTGAGAGAGAACATATTTTATTGTAAGTGTGACTATTAGCCCTGCAACTTTGGTGCTAGACAAAAATCTCAGAGTTAGTTGGTGAAGCATAACTTCTATGTTGGTTCAGAAGAAGGAGGAGGGGGACAAAGAAGAGGAAGAGCAGGAGGCTAATTTGGGTTGTGGCTTCCTCCAAATCTCAAAAGTTGCCTGCATATAATTTGGTATGATAAATGCTCTCTTTGTAATCTGCCATCTTGCCCAGCTCCATAGTGATATATAAAACACACACACACAAAGAGATAGATGGGAGTTCAGTTCAGGCTATCTTTAAGTTCAAGTAGCAGCAAGTGTGTATTTCTTTTTTAAAAGGTTAAATTGAATTTGTATACCTTTGTTGGAAAAAATGTAAAAAAAAATGTACATATGAACATATACAAATGTTTGTGCTGATTAAAAATCAGTTCTAACTCAATGTAGAAATGGGATAAATCTATAGCAGAGATTATATGGCAGAGAAAAATGCTTTGACATTTATTGTGATAACTAATTCTGCTAAACATATTAGCTGAAACCTAATGTACATATGACACAAGTCAACAATTTTGTGCACATTTTATTCTCTCAAATTCTGTACTGCTGAATGTTCATAAGTTGCTCAGTTTCTAGATAAAGTAGTTAACAGACATGGAAGTCGTAATTCTTAATATTGTGTTGTGTAAGCTATGGTTGTGTAGGTCAGGTATGTGAACATTTTGTTAATTCTCTTTATCTCCATTTTTAATGCTGCTGCTGCTGCTGCTACTACTACTACTACTACTACTACTACTACTGCTGCTGCTGCTGCTACTACTACTACTACTACTACTACTACTACTACTGCTAATAATAATAATAATAATAATAATAATAATAATAATAATAATAATAATAATAATAATAATAATAATAATAATAATAATAATAATAATAATAATAATAATAGCTGAAATCCTGTTGTGAGGCTCAACACATAGGCACATGTATATGTAGATTCAAGGCTACTGAGCAAAAATATGGAGGAACATGAATGTAACATTTTGAATGGCAACTAACCTGTCTAGTGATGACACCTGGGTGAACTAAGTGCCCGTTAATAGCTTTCACAGGAGACCACTTGATGTTTGATGACAATCACGTAAGCGGCTGAATAGTAAGTATGTCTATCAGGAAAAAGGCAGGCAGTGCATCCATCAGGTTTTCTGAACTGTACAGAATGTGCTCAAGGCATAAATGGAGAACTCCAGTCAGAAGGATGAATGATGTTGTCACATAGATGGTGATGGCATTTGGTACATTTAACAGGATGTTTGTGTCTATTTTTCAAATCTCCCACCCACCCACAAACACCGAAAAAGAAAATTTGCCTACTGGGTCTTCAGAAGAAGGTCAGTTGCTACTAATGCCTAGGTTTGGGAAATGAAGCTAGTTCTAAATCAGCAAAATACTGTAGACTCTTTTGTGCTCTTCTGTATGAGTTTATTCTAGTGATAAAGTAGCCGTGAATCATGGGCGACTGATAAGTGTGTAAAATAGTTTGCTTTCTAAAGTCAATGCAGTTGAAGTTATCAGGGGATAAATCTGATTTGCCATCTGACAAAGCAACCTTTGATGCCTCCATTTAAGATTGTGAACTTTGAGGGATATTGGCTGTGATGTACTATTTGAAAAGACACTGAAACAGAAGCATTCAACACCAATGGCAGGCTTAAACGCAGCAATGTCCAGTGAGTTGGTTTTGCTTTTCTTTTGCTACATTTAATTCCTAACCCTTGCCGCCGCCACCCCTTTTTTTTTTAAAACCGAATCATATTTCTCTGAGCACTCATTTGCTTTTCAGATTATGGCTGCCTAGCTAAGGCTTGTGTACCAGGTGCCATGTAAAATGTGTGTTAAGAGGAGATAAAAAGCATTTATCCTGCCCTTTAATTAGAGATCTCTCATCTTAACCACTGACAATAGCAAAAAGGCAGCTGTGGCAGACGAGAGATAATAGCGTTGGAGCAGAGAGAAATGAAAGATATGTTATTGTAGGTTGGCTTTTCCAAAGGATCACCTCTTTACGTTGCATAGCTAAGATGGCACTTGGGGAGAACAGAGCCTTTGCTCTTGGCCTGACTTGAGAAGATTAATTTTATAGTGATTAAATCTGACGTAGGATTTCCTTACAGTCAGGAACAAATGGTAGAGTAATGATGGCTCCATTAAGAAAGTGGAAAGAAGTTTAGAGTGGTTATTGTTAGTTTTCTCCCGCTGCCTGGTTCCTTGTAGATTTTATTTATAGCACACTTGTATTTGAAGGAGCACTGAGGGCTATACACAGCTCTTGCCATCTCTATCATCACAACGACAGCCATAGGAGGTAGATCAAATCTGAGAGTGAAGGATGGGATGAAGACTTCCCAATTACTTTCATGGGTCTGTAGGGATTTTCCACTTTGGCCACTTATGTCTCAGTTCATCCCTCCTACTGCTGCACTATATTGACTCTCACAACTGAAAGTTTACTACTGTTTTTTTAATACATACATGCATTTTTTTTTTGTAGGAATAAAGATTTGTTCTGGTTTTATTGCTGCTTTTTCTTTTTTCCTTCCTTCCTTCCATTTTTGATTATTTAGGGCTCTCTAGCTTTTGCAGTAATGATAGACAGAGCAATTTTTCCAGTGAATTCCAGCATCACATACATGCAGTCTATACGTCACTTTATTATGTTTCCACATTAGCTTGTGAACGTTTTTAAAAATGTAATACCAATACTGGTTTTAAAAACATTGTTCATAAAATATGTTTTATATGCATTATGCATTACCTCAATATGTACTTTATATACAATTCTCCAGAAAATACACATTTTGTATGCATCTTAATCCAAAACATTAACTTTAAAAAAATAGGCTGAGAACTGTATTGTGAAATCAGTTTGGTGCACTGGCTGGATAGCTCAGTGATTTAGCTAGCTGCTGTGGTGTAGAGGTTTGGAGTTTGATTCTCCACTGTGCATCCTGGAAGAAGAACAATCCTGTACAGTCATAGGCAAGCTGCACCATGCCAGGATGCCCCCAAAAGAAGGGAAGGATTCTTCTTTAAGTGCTGTATCTGATTTCAATTATTGGTGATCATCATGGCAACTAGCCATGAAGATTTTCCTGGGGACAATATAATGCAGTTGCCTTCCATTTGCCTTCTGCATTGCAGTGTGACACCCATACCACTGATCCAGTTCCGCAAGTCACTTTCTGGTCCTGAGCCCTTTTGGCATGCAAAGTCTTTATCAGCCCCAGGCCAGTATTGATGAAACTGCTGCCCTCCATCAAGATGGATTCAAGTGGGATTCAACCCACTTGAAGATCATCACTCTTTCTTGTGGTCTTTGCCACCCAAATCTGTTAGTCCTCAGGGTTGTCAGGTTAGTTAACTGCTGGCTGGCAATTGGCACTGAGTTGCTGGCAGTATGGCATACTCTATTACCATAGCAGGATAACCTGGCCATACTGTAAAGGGGAGAATAAACAGTGTATATTCCTGCAAAATGCCTGGGTTCTCTCAAAAACATCAGAGGTCTGTCATCAAGGATAGCAGTAGCATTCACACTTATATACTGTCCCATGGCACCTAGAGCAGTTCACAAGGTTATTAGCCTTTTTGCTCCCAACATGCTGCACACTCATTTTGCTGACTGTGGAAAGATGGAAGGCTGAGTCAACCTCAAACCTTTCGGGACTATACTCAGATCATGAGGAAAATTTTGGCTACACTTAACCATGTGTCACAAGGGTTCAGTGGAGAAACATTTTCATTGCATACTCTGAAGTGCAGGCATTTAAACTGTGGAATTAGCATGTTCATCTTTGTCTGATATCATTAGCACACACATATATATAATGCAATGGTATATGCACACACACACACGGATGCATGAAGGTTTATAGAATTTTACCCTGTAATTTCAGGTTTGTGTCCTATGGCTCTCAGCTTTTGAAGTATTTTCTTGACTTTGCAGAAATAATTTTATATGATGCAGCGTGGGAATGCAACGTGTACAACGAGGCCAAAGTGAGATTAGGCATTAATGGGCTCATGCTGCTTCTAAACATTACAAAGGAATTGTTCCCCTTTGCCAGGTTCACAGGATTGGCATTGTTCAAATAGCAGCACAAGGCCAATGATATGCTATACTTGTTAGCTTAAGTTGTGTAATAGAGTTCCACCACCCCCCAGCTTTTTTTTCCTGAATAAATCTATGCTTCTAAAACAAATTTCTAACAGACAAGACAAACACTGATTTTATTCTGAACACTATACATATTACCACATTTGAGAAACAATTCCTGGACCTGTGCCCAGAGAACATCTAGCTCTGTCAGAGTATTTCTCTTGAAGATCTACTGCCCACTTCACTTGGACCTCTCAGATCACACAATGCCAGATACCATCACCGAAAATGTCAAATAAGATTTTAACTAGGAAGACAGCCTTCTCAATGGTGGCCTCAGCCAATGGAATGGTCTGTCCATGGAACTGGTCATTTTTAAAATATGTCCAAAATGAAGGCTATGTAGAGAGGCATACAAGGGCATCCCATCTGGTCAGGTGATCCTGCTATGGCAATAGTGTAGACCATACCGCCAAAAACTCAACACTATCAGGTGGTGGTTAACTAACCTGACAACCCCGAGGACTAATGGCCTCGGGTGGCAAAGTCTACAGTTGGTCATTTGCAAACTGATAAAAGGAAGCCCTGGAAAGCAGTGCTGGGAATGTAATTCCTAAATGACAGTAGACTGCTATTTGGCTTAGTTTTCCATTATCAGATTCAGATGAGTACAGTTCAAAACAACATTCTGTAAAAAATAATATCCAAATGGGAAGAGTACTGCTCTGCAGAAAAAGTTGATTTAATGTTGCATCTTATTGTTTGTTATTGTATTTAATGGTCACATTTCATATTTTAATATTGTATTTTATCTTTTGTTTTGTGAGCTGTCCAGGGAGCATATATTGCTGAGTGGCCTATACATAAATAAAGTAACTAACTGTTGTGCTGTTTTGCTGTCATTAGTCATTTGCTCACAGCACATTTCAGTATATAAAATTCAAGAGAAAGTTGAAGGGAGGTGGATTCCTCTACTGATTCCTAAAACATAAGAAAGAAAGTGAGTGAGAGAAAGAAAGAGAGAGAGACAGAGATAGAGATGTTTTCCAAATCTGTTTTTAATATTGAAGGAATAAGTAAAGAAAACAATCTAAGCAGTTGTTTTTAGGACCAGTAGGTGAAGTAGGCTATATGGCAGATAAAAGTTTTCCTAACAATTGTTGAAAATTCCATGTCCCTAAATCGCCATCTTCTATGAGAACAATATCTGCCATTTACTATCCAAGTGTGATCTTCTGGCATGCTAGTAACTAATCTCTCATTTTCTGTGTCTCCCAATTTACCAAAAATGATAAATACAATAATTAAAATTTATCTAAAACTATATACAGTACAGTACAGTCAAACCTTGCATAAAAAGGACCTCACTTAAAGCGTAACTCACTTAAAGAGCAGAATTTTCTCTGAATGTTCACTTTGCTTAACAAATAAAACCAACCAAAAACTTGTTTAACAAATAAATCAGGGTTCGCATTCCCCCCCCCCGTCACAATTGGTCACTTACAATGGTGTTTCGCTTAAAGAGCAAACTCGCTTAAAGAGCAATCCTGTGGAACACATTATGCTCTTTAAGCAAGGTACAACTGTATGTATTTCTCTGAGGAAGTGGGCTTTTTGTTTTTATTATGTTAGGACCCATGTTCTTTCACAGTATGAGTCTTGGCACACAAGATACATAGGCTAAGGGACCATGGATCCAATTTAGTACAGTGTACAAAGAAATAGATGTCTTCAATCCAAATTAATTCCCCATCTCCATCCCCCCCCCCCAGCTACTGCTTCTGGTGCAGACAAGTTTGATGTCTCATTAAAAGTGTACAGATCCAGATAACATCATAGAAGGCTTAGGTGACACACTGCTATAGACATTTGTTAAGGACATTATTGTGCCTCTCAGCATCAGGAAAGTCCTGATCCCGAAACTACTCCAATGTTAAATCCACTAGCGACTAGATTATATAACATCACCATCTACAAGCCTGCTTTGACTGTGGACAAAGAACCTGAGATGGGATTTTGAACTATAAATTTGGTTTACAAATCCTATAATTCTTCATCCTGGAAGCTTTACCTGACAGGTAAAGGTAAAGGTCATCCTTGCTCAAAAGCCACTCATATCCGACGCTAGGGTTCAGTGCTCATCTCTTATTTCATAGCCAAAGAGCCAGCACTGTCTGCTTCTGCAGATATTTCCGTGGTCATGTGGCAGGCATGACTAAACACCAGTGAGCACAGAACAAAGTGTTTCCTATTTATCTACTTGCAATTTCTTGCTTTTGAACTGCTAGGTTGGCAGGAAATGGGACAAAGACAGGAGCTCATTCCATCCTGCAGTATTTGGGTATTGAATTGTTGACCTGCTGCCTTCCCTTCAGCATCTTAACCACTTCAGCCACTGCAAACAAATGCCTAAATCTGGCTCATCTGGGAGAACAGATCAACTGGAAAACTCTGGAGCCAACCTAGGCCTAGCTCCAACATACTGCCTGTTCCTGCTCTATTGCTAGCTAGAATCTTTCTTTCTGAATCTAGCTCAATCTCAAAGCTTTATTTATTTATTTAAAATATTTTACCACATCTTTCTGCTATAAAAGAACCCAAGGTAGCTTCCAGTTGAGGCCTTTCTCCCTGGTAAGACACATTTAGGTGTCCATAAAATGTCAGGTAGAAATGTAAATTTATAGGATTTGTAGTCCAAGAACTCTGAAAATCCTAACCTTAGCATAGACCTCTCCCCAAGAAAAAACATAAGGATGAAGTAGGTGGCTCTGATGCAGATCATATTGCAGGTGTGGGCAAATATCAGGAGCGTCACCATTGTCCAGAAACAAATTTCTATATTTGAACTAGGTCTTAACAGCAAAAGTGAATGTAAGATGTATTAATGGTAGTACAGTATACAGTAGTTGCACACAGACTGCTTGCCTGTTGTCCTGGGAGCGTGAAGAGAAAATAAAGGGATAAATAACATATGCTTTTGCTGGAAGGTACTTTTTTTGGGGGGGGGGGGGGGATATAAAAATAGACATAAACTCAAAAATGACTGATGAAGATTTATTTTCTACTTTCAAAGGTAAGGCCTGAGGATCAGGACTTGTTGAAGGTTTGGCGATATCTTTCAAAGCTTGGATCCTGGAAATTTAAAGCCATAATTAACTTTCCCAAGCCCTGGTGAATCTTGCAAGGGGAAATGGGAAACTAAATCTGGCCAGTTGTTTAATGTTTTATATGGTGCCATATAATGTTAATTGAGGGAAATTAAACACCTGTGTGCATTTGCTGCTCTTTGGAGTGCTAGGTTAGTTAATAAAAAATTAAGAAGGGCACAAGGAAAGATAGCAGCTATGAATAAAAGCCTGATGTCAATTCCAGTAGATGGTGGTTCTGCCCAGGTTTTGTTGAAATCAGTGATCAAGCACTCATCCACCCCCATGCCCCTTTACTGGGCCATTTCAGCAATAACACACCAAATTGGGAAATAGTGAATGATGAAGGAATTTCCAAGTAACATTCAATATACCAATTCGTGTCTGATGAAGTGTACATAATGTTCCTGATGTACTTGTCTGCAGGATGGTGTCATTTCAAAATAAATAAATAAATGCCATTCTGCTATCATGGTATTATTCCCAAGAATGCCATTTTGCTAACCATGAAGGTTATCTAATTGGCATAGAACATAGCCTTTTCATTTTGCTTGTTTATAATGATGCTGCAACATATATATTTAATGTAAATCTTCAATTTTTCATCAGCTGTTCTAGAATTTAGACTATGTTTGTTACATTGCAGCAAAGATATATTGAAATAGTTTAATGAAGACTGTTGTTAGAACTGCATTATTTTGTAATCTGATATGACTATGTTTTACTTTTAGGTATGTGAGCGGCATCATAAAAGGTTTACCAAAGTAACTGCTCAAAGATCAAAGGTGTGGTTTACTCTACATCTTACCACAATGGAAAACTTTAAAGTTTGAATTTAATGCATCCTCCAGACCTTGAAAAAACTCAACCATGACTAATTGTCTTGGTCTATGATTTGAAAAGGTGATATCTCTAAAGAAGAAGCATTGGGATGAAGAGAAGTATCTCATTTTAATTTTCTCTCTCTGTATGTGTATGTGTATGTGTATGTGTATGTGTATGTGTATGTGTATGTGTATGTGTATGTGTATGTGTATGTGTATGTGTATGTGTATGTGGCTGGCCCCGTCCATCCAAGTTTTGAAATAAAGTAGTCCTAATTCGTGTGCAACGCAGGGCTTTCCCCCTGGCCACGCTTACCATACCACGCCCACAGTGTGGTAGTAAATTATTTTGGAGCCCACCACTGACTGTCAGTGTTAGTCTAAAGTTATGCCAAAGCAAGAGCATTGTAAGTAATTTCCCAGAATCCCAAGGCTGGGCTGGGATTGGATTCAGCACAGTTCCAGCTGGCCTGACATCACTGCAGCAGGTTCTCAGGCACCCCAGCTGACTAGCATTGTACTCTGCCCCTCCATTAGATTTACTGGTGATGATTCCTAGAGCCCAGGGGCATCTTTCTGTCCTCTTTAGGTACAATAGCCTCCAATATACCAGACCAAACAGCAAAGATAATATTTGCACTCCTTTAGAAGGCATGTTGGAAGAGCATTAGGAGAAAAATTAATTGGAAAGTTAATGTGTTTTGCAGGGCAGACTGTCTGTCCATTGAGTTCAGTGTTGTCTACTTTGACTTTCTGTGAAAGCATTCCCCCTCCCCACACTTTGAATTCTTACTTCCTCTTTTTTTTTGGCTGAGACAAAATTAGCCTTCAAAATATAAATGAATTCCCATAAACTGTGTTACACATGGGAGTTCCACTTGCTATCTTTTTTATGAAATATATATATATATATTTGTCCTAGCAAGGGGACCACACAGGCTTTACCCAAGTGGAAACAGCTGTGTCCAGTCTTTAGCACTTGCTTTGAAGGACTGCATCTGTGTGTTCAAGTACAAGCAGCAGTATTATGGTACTGTTCACAATCATTTATTTAGATGCAAGCCATGGTAATTGTAATTCCTGGAGCTACTGTGTCGGCCTGCTTTCTGAAAGTGACGGTTTCATATCTCTGGATTTCTGGGTGATCCCTTGCCATGAGAGTAAATAACAAGAGATTTGCTTTTTGTAAAATAAATAAATAAATCCATGCAGACTAGTTTATATTTTATATAGGTTGTCAAGTTGGAACCAGCTTACAGCAATACAAAGAGGGCTTTCAAAAGTGAGATATTTACAACCCCTGTAGTACAGTGGCTCTTCAGCCAAACTCTGCTTGTGATCTGTATTGACAAGTTGAAGGTTGACTCAGCCTTCCATCCTCCTGAGGTCAGTAAAATGAGTACCCAATGTGTTGGGTGCAAAATGTTAATTACCTTGTGAACCACCCAGAGAGTGCTCTAAGCACTATGGCACAGTTTATAAATGTAATTGCTATTAAAGATTGGTTTTACCAGTGACACCACTGCATTGAGTTTCCATGACTTGAGCAGAGATTTGAACCCAGGTCTACTGAGTCCTAGTTCATTGCTCTATCCATTATAACACACTGAGAATTCTTTATCCCATCTCACCCTCAACTCCCATCCCCCATTATTAACTGTAGGAGGAAATGTGGCCAGGAAAGTAGATTAGCTTTGCTGATCTTTTAGGAAGAGCAATGAAGTTAATCAATAGAGTCTGTTCTAGCTTCACAGGCCACAATCCTATTTACTTGAAGAAAGTGACATTGAATATAGCAATCTTTGCACTGAGGAAATGTACACAGGATAGCACTGCAGGTTTTCCCTCCCCCAAAACAAATTGCCTTCTACAAGGATGAATTTCATCATTGCTTCACAGATGGTTTAATCCAGATGTACTCTTGGCAGACTCCCAGAGTTTATACTCAGTGGTGTTAAGAGCAAGCCGTTGTTTCCCAGCTTATGTTTGCCTTTGCAGGTAACCTGTATGTTGAAGGCAAGTGTGAGAGACATTGTCAAATGTCTGTAGGAAATTGGTGTTGGATCTTTGTTGAGTTATGTCACACTAATTTAAAGACCAAGTTGTTGCTACTATAATAAATTGCTGATTCATGTTTTAGTTAGTACCTCAGGCACAATAGCAATTATTTGTTTGTTTGTTTGTTCAGATTTATATTGCCGCCCACTCGCTGAGGCAACTCAGGGCAGCTTACAGTCAACACAGCAACAGTACAGTAAAATTACACTTGTATACCTTAACCTTCTCACACACACACACACACACACACACACACACACACACACACACACACACACACACACACACACACACACACACACACACACACACACACACTGGGGTTTAGTGCATTCTCTGTGTGGTTCACAAGGTAATTAGCATTTTGCCCCCAACATGCTGGTTAATCATCTTACCAACCTCAGAAGGATGGTTCTGCATCTAAAATAAAAATGGGATTGGGCTTTGTTGTAAACATTTCTCCCCAACTGTACTGAAATAAAGTTTGTATTTGTACAAACTTCCCTGACAATTTGGGTGGCGTGAGGGAGAGGGGTGTTGAAAGATTGAGTACAAGAACGTAGTAATTACTTGAATATGCAGACCCAAGGCAGACTCTGTGGTTAATATTTGAATGATTCAAAGGTGAAAGCTGGGTAAAGAAATGCTACTTGGAGATAAAGGGAAGTAATATATGTAAAGAACTCAACAACTGTAGTGAGAATTAACTAGAATGGGGTTTTTTTTTTGTTAATTGATAGACCACTGCAATATGAATATGAACTAATGGAAGTATCCTAGCAACTGTATTTTCATAACAACCAATGGGTGCAAGATTACAGTGAATTTAAGTTGTTTTTGATTGATATAAGAAGGCACAGGCAGATTATTTTAGTTAATAAAAATAGCAGGGAGTAAATTTCAAATGCAGAAATTAGAAATTGCCATTAAAAGGAACACGAAGTATAATTAGAATGGTAAATTTCATTTCTGTTAAGCACTCTGGTTGGTAAACTTTTTGGTTTTTTTAACACACCTGCCTAACTTTGAAACTATTCAAAGTTATCATCCTTTGACCATCTAATGAAGTCATTTTGTAATACAGAGACTAACAGGATTCAGGCTTTAATATTTTCTGTCCTAGCTGTAATCTGTAAACCTTTACACATTGTACATCCTTTCCCTGCAATACTGAGTGTTTAGTGGAATCCAACTGAACACCTTGACAAAGACTGAGGTAAGGCAGAATGTGTAATTTAACAGTCCCATTTTACCTGAAAGTAATAAAGGCAGAGGTTGGAGAAGTTAATTTTTACAGTCCCAGCATCTTTCAGCTGGTAATAGTAACTTCAACACAAAATAAAATGTGTAAATAATTATCTTGGGTTTTTTACCAGAAGCAATTTGGTAATATTGCTAGTATTACCTTGAATGTTTATTAGATCTTATTTTGCACACATAGAGGGGGATAAATGGCATGCACATAGATTCTGGAATGATTGAATTTCTCCACATTCACAGAAAATGTTCTAAGTGATCTCACTCAGAAGGAGGGGAGACTTCTGTCCATGGGCCAAGGCTGCCTCTTAGGAGGAATTCCTTCTGAGTACAGTTGTGAGAGAGTGGGGCTGGGACAGCCAGAGAGCATGGGCAGAGAAGGTCTGATCCAATGCTGACTACTACTACTACTACTACTACTACTACTACTACTACTACTACTACTACTACTACTACTACTACTACTACTACTACTACTACTACTACTGATTGAACACATTCCAGCATGCATGCAGCCCTGGAAATTTTTTTTATAAAACATGAATTTTCAGGAGAACTGTGCTGCAGAAGGAATTGTACTGTTGAAGTTGACTTTTCACTTTGAAGTAGGTATAAGACCCCATTTTCATCTATATCTGCTCACTCTAGTTGGACCAAAAAGAGAGAGTGAAATTGCTGTCTGAGTAAAAAATGAATTGATCAATTACTGTCGATCACAGATCATTGTTGGATAACCTTTCCATTTTAGTTTAAAAATTAGTTCATTTGAGAATTTTTATATTGTAGTCATAAAATTAGTGGTGTATTAATTTTTTTTAGAAGAGAATCATGATTATCTGTAGGATCAACCCAGAATCAGAAAACTGTATAAGATAGGTCAGAAAGAATACTTTCCATAAAAATGCCAACTATATCTCATTTAAAAAAATCAATCCAAAAATATTCCCTCTGAATCCACTTGCATGCATTCCAGTGTCTTACTACAGTATAATTATATTGCACCATGCACAACCAACCTTGCATAATTTGTGAACTGAGAGGTATCTGTTGTGTCACCAACCATGTTTTCAAGGGATGTGAGTCCTATTGTGACAGAAACAAACCCATTAGATTGTCCATGAAGGGCCTTGTTTACTGGCACCTCATTGTTATAGATTATATTTACTGTTTGTTGTAATACTTAAGTGTCACAAAAATTGCAGAAGTATTGGTGGGAGGAAACACAGAAATAAAAATAGTAATCCAGTTAATTGTTGAAAATGGTAACACTGCTGATGTGCATATTTTTCTGCTGTGATAAATGTAAGAAAGATACCAAAGCAATAATTTCTCGGGGGGGGGGGGAGGGGATCAGATGAAGAAATGGCTCACATTTTGGACTCTGGTCCAGTGCAGTGCAAGCTATTTCTCAGCAACCATGTGGCATGCATAAGATCACAAACCATCCTGACCCTGATCAAAGCTGGACTTTTTTTGGTCCAGCAGCAGATCTGCTCTTGGAAATGGGCTGCAGTGATTCTTCCATGGATGCAATGGTCATTTTAAGGGGGATCGTTCCCAGCAACATGATCCTTTCTGGGGCTAGCAGATATGATCTTTTAAAATTTTGCCCTCACTTTACTGTTATACATTCACCTAGATTATTTCTGCATTCCACCAATGACATGTGTGCAGTGGTGGGCAGTAACAGGTTTGCACGCCCCTTGGCAAGTGGGTGGCAAAATTGGGGGGCCTTTGGACAGGGGGGTGGAGAAATTGGGGGGGGGCCTTCAGGTGGAGGGGTAGTGACATTGGGTGGTCATGCCCACCTACCTGCCCTGCCCAGACTAACACAGCTACCATTTAAAATGTTTTATTCTGCACAAGCATATCAGAGAGTAAACAAAACAAAAAGACAAACACGTTGTTGCACCTTAAAGACTAACTGCTGTATTTTAATGTGAACTTTTGTGGATCAAGTCCACTGGCTCTATGACTATAAACAGAGATGAGCACTGAACCCTAGAGTTGGTAATGACTAGCTTTCGAGCAAGGGCAACCTTTACCTAATAATATAAGATCCGTGATTGGTATTCAAATTTGACATCAAGTTTGTCCCTGCAAGTGGTTCAAGGTCTCCCTTGCTCAAAAGCCAGTCATATCCGACACTAGGGTGCAGTGCTCATCTTCATTTACAACCAAAGAGCCAGTGCTGCCTGCGTTTGCAGATGTATACATGGCCATATGGCAGGCATGACTAGATCACCCACAGCATAGGCTCCACCCATGGCATAGGCTCTGCCCACAGTGTGGTAGCATTTTTTATGCCCACCACTGCATGTGTGTCACATGGTTGGCAATCACTCATATAAATTCATTCACTACACTTTTTAAAAAGCATAGGTAGCCAGCAAGACTCATGACAATTCATGTTGTCCACCTATTTTTTCTTAGACGGTGTCTTTCAATATCATTGTTCTAGGTGTTCATAACCAGGCTGTAGTTGGCATCTTTCTCTATCTGCCTGCTTTTCTTGTCTGTCACTTATCAGATACCTTATGGCAGTGATGGCCAACCTTGGCATTCCATATGTTCTTGAACTTCAATTCCCAGAAGCCCTGATCAGATGACTTGGGCTTCTGGGAACTGAAGTCCAAGAACCCCTGGAGTGCCAAGGGTTGGCCATTACTGCCCTATGGAGTACCCTAATCGATCTTGGTCATTCAGATAACACTAGAACAGCCCATAGAATTAGCCTTGTAAGCTTTGGATGCTGCTGTTAAAACTACAGGTTTAACCCCTTCGACATCTGGAGCTTTAACTATCCAAAGCCATTACAAAATGTGTCTGAATGGCTCAGTTTCATTATGTACAAAGAATGCAAAATATTTTCTCTAATATTTATTTTTTAAAAATATAATAGTCACAATAAATATTTAATTCGCTCTGTTTTGCAGTCATAATACCTTTGCTGAGGTGATTGTTAATGCCAGATTAATCACCCAAATGTTTTAGTAAAAGTTGAAAAGTCTTATCCTTTCATCTGAAAAAAACATATAAACCATTTTTGTTTTGTAAGTTTGCACAAGGCTGAGATGGCTTTGTAACCATTAAACAGTGTGAATGAATAATACTCCAGAGCAGCTTGTAACCCATTTTATCTGGAGATCTCAGAGTGCTTTACAGAGATATGGAATTAGTGAAAGTAATTAGATCATTTGTATTTCTCTGCCATTGGTATATATTATGCCAAGGCAGGCATTTCCTCCCCTGCTGTGTTGTCTAATGTAGCTTTAAACATTTAAAACACTTGGCATTTTCCACTTTAAAAAATGTATTGCTTTTATTATCTAGTTATTACTGAAATTTAAAATGCATCTTGTATAGATTACATAAATTCTTGATCATACTGTATATTAATGTGAGCTCCATCCAATTCCTTTAAGATCACTGTTGACCCATATAGAAAGCAATGCTTCTCTAGCAGTGATAGTTAAAAAGTTACATTTTCTCCACTAATCCCAGAATCAGTTGGGAATTTAGAATGCTTGAACTAGCTAGGATAATCGCCTTGCTGGTTGGTGGAATCTCTGAATTGTCAGCCAAAAAACAGGAATATTTTCCATATCTGTTCCCTTTTTTCCAATTAACCTTAGTTCCATTTTTTCCTGGCTTTGTATAGTCTGCCTGTCATGGGAGTTCTGCTCAAATCCTGCTCAATCGCATTATTAGAGCTCTATTCAATGCCTGCTTTAGAACGAAGCATCTTTTACTTGAATTTAGTTGGCTCAGGTGGTAGAAGTCCACTTTAGTAATTGCCATTCAAAAGGTAAATAGGAGATACTTTTGTGAAGCCAGTTTCCACCCAATGCAATCTGGCTATTTCACAAAATATTCTTAATTGTTAAATCTGCTCTGCTCATCTGACTGTAATTTTGTGTCATCTTACTTAAACCCAATTACTTTTGAACATTTCAGATGAAATCCTGTTGCACTGTTATGCAAATAGTGTAACTTTTAGATCTAGACTGATACAAATTAAGAATTCTCCATAGGCATTATCTGGTGAACACAAAGTCATGCAACTCAATGTGCAAAATATAACATCTACATAGATTTTATTACAGTAATACCTTGGATAACGTTTGCATCAGATAACGTTAAACCCGCATAACGTTAAGCAAGGGGGGGGGATTGCATTGAATAACGTTAAGATCCTAATGGAGTTTTAACATTATCTGATGTATCCCATAGGATTTTAACATGCATCAGATAACACTAAAAATCGGATAACACCAAGACTTGTGGAACCAAGTTTTAGCGTTATCCGAGGTTTTACTGTATTTATTTATTTTATTTGTTTCCACTTGTATCCCGCCTACTCGCCAGAGCAACTCAAGGCAGCTAACAAATTATCACAAAGTATCACATATACATAAAAAACACATTATATCCTAATACAACCCACCACAGAAAAAGTTCCAAAAAAATGCCCAACAGGAAAGTCCAAGGCCCAGCTGGCCACGGGGTGATGTCCGGCCCCCAGCCACAATGGCCAAGTCCCAACAATAGCATATCCCCCTGGCTATTGGTGAGTCATCTGCCAAGTCAGTGGGATGTCTTCTCCACCCACAGTAGTGGTGGCTTTTCAGCCCCGGCTGTGTGTAAGGGCCAGCGGAGACATCCGGTGTCTTCCTCACCTGCAGCAATGGCAGCTTTTTCAGCCATGGACATGGGTGAGGTATATTAGATACCTTAACATATGGCAATTAGATCCCAAAATTACACTACAGTATTTGCATAATTGCAACAGGATTTCAGCCTTTGCTTCTAAATGATTTTGTACTTCTTCCTTTCCAGTGTTCTCTATTTGATTCTTGAGATTGATCTATTTTCTTAGATCTCACTTTGACAAAACTTTCCTGCACAAACATGAGAAACATGCAATCATTGTCCCAGATACCTGTGAAGAAAATTATACAAATTATATTAATTATCTAAAACAAGCAATTCTTTTAATTAGGTATCTGTCATGAGATATTACAGAAAGAGTTAATATAAGGGATGGAGACAGTAACTTGGTGTGTCCTAGTCTGATAAGTGAAGAAATGGGAAAAAATTATTTCTCTTTTAGCCACACAATCTCCACTAAAACACAACAGGGAGTATTTAATATTACAAGTGAACATCCTAATGTGGTGTCTTTCTTGTCAGAAGACAGTGAATTTTAAAATCAGCCCTAGAGAAATGTTGCATATTTGTAAGAAGAGTTTTTGCATTTTTTCCAAGAAAACAAGCACATTGTGGGGAAATGCAATAAAAATTATTTTCTTGCAAATGCAATAGCCTTATACTGAGCCAGATCATTCATTCATTTGTCCCAGCATGGTTGACAATGACAGATAGTACTTTTTCATTTTTTTCAGGCACAACTTCTTCCTGTTCTGTCTGGAAGATCCCAAGGATTCAACCTGGGAAATCTATGCTTGTCAGTTGTCTTCCATTGACTTATGATCCATAGACATCAAGGCCCACTTTGCATCTTATAATCCAGGAAGTCAGAGGCCTTCCTCTGAATCGACAGAAGTCAATGGGCAGGTACAGAGTGCGGAGTCTCTCTCCCCTTTAGACACCTTCAGAAGGCCTATGATGGTTAGCAAGATACCAGGACATGTCGCCGTGCACCCCTCCTTATAACTTAAAGGGTCATGCCACCTTGGCATTTTCTGCTTCAGCTCCTCTCACTGGACTTCCCTCCACCCTGTGTGAGAAATTCTGAAGCACCTCAGCAGCAGCGCAAAGATAATAATAAGGCTTGGATTGGAAAAAACAACAATATGAAAATATTATTATTATCTCCATGCCACTGCCGAAGTGCTTTGGACTTTCTCCCATAGGGCAGAGGGGAGCCCGGTGAGAGGAGACAAAGCAGGAGTGGAAACTGCCATAGTGGCATGACCCTTTAAGTTATAAGTAGGGGCATACGGCAACACATCCCAGTATCCCGGCGGGCCAGCATGGGCTTGACCTTCAGGGATTGCACAGATGGGCAATAGAATGACTAGGGCTTAGAAATGTGAGATGGACCTAGACCTAGCTGTGGCAAACTCTGGGAATCCTGTGTTTCTCTTCTGCTTTCTGGCTCTAATTACCTCTGTACATAAAAGTATCTGAGATCAAGTGAAAATAAAATATATGGAAAATAAAGAGAGTTGGATGGCAGCTCCCAGAATTAGCAATCCATAGGACAATGATGGCAAACCTTGGCACTCCAGGTGTTCTTGATCTTCATTTCCCAGAAGCCCTGATCAACAGGAGTGCTGACTTGAGCTTCTGGTAATTGAAGTCCAAGAACACCTAGAGTGCAAAGGTTTGCCATTATGGCCATAGGAGATAACAAAATTTTAGAAGTGCTTCTTTATCAGTGCAAAAATCTTTGTTTGATCAGTAGTTGTCAAGAGAATGACCCTCAACATCCTCTGAATGTATATGAGCCTCAAGTCTGCCAGCTTTATAGCAAGAACAAAAATTCTTGAGAATAGGCAAGAGCAAAACCACATTAGAAGATGGAGGAAGGAGCTCACTGGACAAGGAACAACATTAAAGGATATAGCTGAGGAACTCAACCTCCCCTAAATCACTTGGGAGGACCCTGAATGGGCTGAGCTTCAGAATCCATAAATGCAAGACCAACATGCTCATGTGGGGGCTTTTGGCAGAGAACATCAGGCTGTGTAAATGTGGAGAGATACAGAATCCAGCTCATTTACTGGTCTGCCAATTGCTGCAAGAAACATGCACCGATGAGGACTTAAGTTTGGCCTATGACAAAGCCAAGAAAGTGGCTTCAATTTGGGTTTGATCAGGACACAAAAGAAAAAAAGAAGTGCAATGTGTTGAAGAAATGAGATAAGAGTGCTTACACTTTTGTAGGTGAGCCACAGAATCTTCTCAGTGATTCATTGGCTGATATCTTCAGCTTTTAATGTAGAGAGCTTTCTGTTAATCTTCTGTCAAGTGCTCCAAGACTTTGTCATGACATTTTTAAAAATCTAGAAAATAATTGAGAAAATTATACTCCATCCTGCATCTTAATCATTACATGAAGTGGTCTTTGTTTATGCTGCCCACATACTGTGGCCAAAATCCTGTTGCATAACTAGGCCAGCATAGTGGGAATAACATCATTGGCAATGGCTGATTGCTACTAATTAAAAAGAAAGTGCCTGAATTGCACATAACATTGACACATTATGCACATGTTGTGCTTAACTTGAAATCAAATCGTGGACTGCTTTGTGATGACACTGGTTATGATGTCATTTTTTACTACATAACTAAATATTGGCCAAAATGAAAATTCACATATTAAATTCAACTTCTTGTAGGATGAGAACTACAGATGAGAACTGAGAGAAGAACATAATTCACAAATTACAAATTTTCGAGAAGGATTCAAGACAAAAGCAAATATTGGTGCAACATAAACAGTTCCCAATATGTTGGGGAAACACATTGGAGTCTCATAGCCCTCTTCTCATGGCTTTAAAATAGGCATCTAAGTACATCCTGCATTTCTAGTTTGCCAGGGCACACCTCAACATTTCAAACACAGCACTGATGGATAACAACAGCCTACATTTCTGGCAGCCTAATAGAAACTGGAAAACCCCTTTTTGTATATTATTCATGAAACAAGGTTCTTTGGAAATCATGCTAGTCTTCTTTTGTGCTTGGTGTGGCCTGATGTACTTCAGCTGACAGATGGCAAAAATGGAAAGAGACTCAATAAACAGAGGTGGAAAGGGGAGGAGGAAAGAGAAAAGAGAGAGCTGGAAACCTGAGTCCCCTTGTCATTACTCAAGTCATAGTGAATTTACAGGAGCGAAGCTGTGGCATTCTTCCTGAATTATTACTAAACTGTTCTCTTGTTCCTCCCTTGTCCCACCTGCCCTCCATTTTTCAATCATACACAGGTAATTTTGGATCTCT